>BLBF01000002.1:32561022-32608087 GCA_015471245.1 Laticauda colubrina
TATCTATCTATCTATCTATCTATCTATCTATCTATCTATCTATCTATGAATTATGTATGAATAATGCTATTATGAGTCCTTTCTTTAGAGGATTAAAAACAGGGGAATGGAAATGAATTAAAATATATAGATAAACTTTGGCAAAGGGGAAAGGAAGAAAAAATATGATTATTGATGATTATATGTAAGGTGAAGATAAAATGAGATATATTAAGAAGTTATCTTAGCGATTTACTGGGGGGGATACTTTAAAATACATTTTAAAATATACAGTTGATTATTTAATGGATATTAGAAGTGTACAATAAGATTATTTTGTTATGATTAAAGTAGGAGAATGAAAAATACCACGTGGATCCTAAATATATTGGCTTTATTTTACTTTTACTCTTTTTAGATTGTTTATTATATATTGACTTAGAGAAAATGGATGAAAATAAAAGGATAATAATGTTGTGTAATGTAAAATAAAATAGGTAGTAAGCTGAAAATGGAAATAATCGGGGATAAAGAATTGAAAATTGGATGAAATGATATTAATATTGAATGAATGACTTGAAATATGAAATGCAAATTTATTTAAAGATGAGTGAAATGGATAATGATATGATATTATATTATATAAGATTAATGGAAATGAACGTTTGGCTATTGTACAAGTGTTATAATCCGGAATCATGTTGCCCATGTGAAGAGGTGTAAAAATTTAAAAAAATTAAAAACTTTTTATGTATAAAAAAAGAATCTTTAATCAGTATGAAAAACTTCTAAGAAAATCAGTCTAAAAGACTGCATTGTCATGTGTTTTTTTATATAAAGAATGATTTGATAGCTTTTAGAGAAGAATATAACAACTAGCAATTCTCTCTGCATAACCTTTTACAGAGTATCATGGAGATACTCCAAGCTTTTAGAAATGAACCCTAACTGCAGAACTTAATGCCAGGATTTGGGATCCAACCTGATCAAAACAAAATGTAACAGCAGATATAAAAGCTGCTGAAGAATATGATGTTAAAAAGTACATAAAATTAAAAGTCAAAACATTTGAAGAGGTGACAATGACTTTATGAGAGGCTACTGGTTTTCACTGAGTTAAGCATATTTTCCAGACATGAGAGGACTTCAAAGTCAAACTTTTCCCATTCTGACTGATTTTTTTAAAAATAAACTTATTATAGACTATAACTTAATCTTTTCAGCTCAAGATGTTTGATGAGAACAATGATGGAAAGCTGGAACTGACAGAAATGGCCCGGTAAGAGAAAAAAAAAAGTAGAAAATTTCATCAATTGGTTGTGGAACATGACACAATGCAGGCGGGCAAAGGGAATGCTGGTAATTAGTGCAAAGCCAGTGCTATACGGTAGGATGTATTGGACTCGTTCCTCCAAGGATAAACTTAGCAGTTCATCCTTGGGTGGAAAAAGTCAACCCAAGCAAGCAATTGTCCAAATGTCTACATGCGCTGTTTTTTGACATTGGGAAGGAAATGAGGATTTCCAAGAAACATTAGCACTTCTAAGCCCAGCTAGCAATATCCTCTTCTACTGCCAACAATTTGTTTGTTTCTTTGTATCCCTTTATTATTATTATAAATAAGGCAGTGAACATATCCAACACACCTTTCTCCTCCTATTGTCCCCCCCCCAACCATCCTGGGAGGTGAGTTGGGCAGAGAGTGTGATTGGCCCAAGGTCACCTACTTACCTAATTCCAGGCTGCAAATACACTTCTTTCAAAAATAATGTCTTCTCAAAGAGTGTCTACAAAACACAGGAAGTTTCAGCTCATTTGACCTTCTCAGCATCTGTTAATCTTTAAAGGGAGTGAAATGCATGCGTGCAAAGTGTTTTGAAGCCAAAGTATTCTGACTTAGAAAGAGTTTCCATTTGAAATGCTCAATTTTAAGTTCAACCAGCTGTTCACTGAAGAAGTAGTGTGAGTGGGAAATAATTTCCAGTGGAAAACACCTGCAATGAAACATTGTTTTCAACTTGAAATAACTCTTAACAAACTTCTGTTTCAAGCTGAAAGCATTCCAAAATTGAAATGATTTGCTTCCTCTGTTCTCTGCTTCTTTATTTACTGTGGAACTGTTCTAAATTCCTCTTGTTTGCTTCCAAGGTTATTGCCAGTACAGGAAAACTTTCTCCTCAAGTTTCAGGTATGCCTGTTTAAAAGTGTTTTGTATTTTCATATACTGAAATCTTGATTTGTTTCTGTTCTAATATTTGCCCTTCTTTTGAATATTAGGGCATTAAAATGTGTGGAAAGGAATTTAATAAAGTTTTCGATACATTTGATTCAGTAAGTAGAATTCTTTTTTGAAAAACATCTGTGGATCAAAGTTTCCAATGTATTTCTAAGCTGCAACAAGTCAATGAAAGCAGCAGGGATGAATAATAGGAAAACTCAAGTACTGTTTTTTTCTTTTCAGGATGGGAATGGCTACATTGATGAACAGGAATTAGATGCTTTGCTAAAAGATCTCTGTGAAAAGAATAAAAAGGTAATTCTAAGATTTCCATTTAAATTGTACTTAATGGGCCTTTTTCTCTTCCCAAGTCTAGACAGTTCAAGACATTATTTTGAAATGCTCTATGTTGAGAATTCTGGATACAAAAGGAATGAAATCCTATATGTAATATCAGGTAGCTCAGTTTACTCCTACATTAATCTATTTGCGTCACTGGTTTAGTAAAACAGCCGCCATTTCTCTTAGATGTGTCCCCAGGCTGGAAGTGTAGTAGGTGTCTTCCTTTTTTGAACTTGGTATCTATTAACAATGAATTGAAAAGGACCACACAATGCTCTGGCTTAACAAAGACAAAAATAGCAGCTCTTTTCTCAAACCCCTTTCCACTGTTTTCTTTCAAGCAGTCCTCAGGAAGCAGCAATTAACATATTCCCTTAGAGACCATAAATGTCAAACAAGCAGTCCATATCTAGCAACACTGTTGGTAGTTAATTCATAGTAAAATGGCAGGGAACATGCACTTAAGTGACAAAAGAATGGAAACACAGTTGTTGATATGGTACAATGTCACTCCTGGGGCAGGGTTCATGTAGGTTGCTAAGGTGAAGTTTAGCAACCCAGTCAATAGGCTGTAAATGGCTTCCCAAAAACAAATTTGAAAATGTGTGCATGAAGCCTTATTAGGTTTAATACAATGTTTTGATTTGATTGTCCCAGCCCAGAAATTCAACCTTTCCATTTGGTGGCACCACATCACTGACTGAGCCCACTGTGAGAGACAAATAAATAATCAAATACATAAATAAATAATCCTCACCTGGCAAAGGACTATTATGCTATTCAGTAGGCTTTTTTTTAGCTGTTGAAAGTTTTTAATAACCCAGTTAACTGGGTTCTGCAAGTAGTCCTCAACTTACAACCACAATTGAGCCCAATTTTTGTTGTTAAGTGAAAAATTTGTTAAATGAATTTTGTCCCGTCTTGCAACGTTTTTGCCATGTTTTATGAAGTGAATCACTGCAGTTGTTAAATTAGTAACACTGTTGTTAGGTGGATTTGGCTAAATATGACTTAGTTGTCAAGCATCCGAATGTAAATCACATAACCATGGGATGCTACAGTGGTCATGAGTGTGAAAAATGGTCATAAGTCATTTTTTTCAGTGCCATTGTAACTTTGGTCATTAAACAAAAGTGATATGGCATGTCAAATTTTTTTTAACTTTCAAACATTAGGGGTGTTTAAAAGTTGTGATTTGCCTTGGGGATGGATAAAGGTATTTTGATTACTTTAATATCATTTAGATGTGCCTGGTAAGCAACGACATAAATATGTAACTTTTTAACATTTTGTTTGTTTCATTTGTAAGTTAAGGACTATCTGCCTATTGCACTAAAGCAGGGGTTATAATCTGCAACAGTTGAATTCATAACAACTGCAAAAACAAACAAACAGTAGTTTAGCACAACACATGCACACAATCCCAGAAATACATAATGTTTCTCACACTGGCAAACATTTCTCAACCGACTCCTTTCAAACAGCTTTGAATTAACAGCTGCTTCCCTTCCCAATCACTCCAGTATAAATGTGAGAAATGCAGTTCAATACTACTGGAAGATGTGAAGTTGAGAGGAATGATATCTAGTGGCTTTAAAATACATTTTCTTTTTTTAAAAACAGGAATTAGATATCAATAACCTTGCAACCTACAAGAAGAACATTATGGCCTTGTCTGATGGAGGAAAACTTTACAGAACAGAACTTGCTCTCATCCTCTGCACTGGGGAAAATTAAAAGTCCGTCTCTCATTTCCACTCCAACTAGTAATATATTGTTATCTTTAAAAAAAAAAAACCAATATTAACTGTGCATTATAAGAGAGTAGGCTTTATTTCTTTTATATTTTGTAAATTGAAAATTGCATACAGATAATTAGCCATGTTATGGGGCACATTCTTTTCAGCTTGTTTCTACTGTGTTCGTAATGTACAGCTTTTGTATCTAAAGAGGATGTCTTAAATTACCCTGGGCCAGTCTGCCAATGCATTTACCAATAGCTTTGTTTCTATGAGACATGGGAGAAAGTTTTAAGAGCGCAGCTGAGATTGGTATTAGCTAAGTCTCCATTAAGCAAATAGGTTTTCAAACAATGTCAGAAAGAAACACACATTCAAAATCAGTTTAGGATGATGATGGATTTCTTCTTTCACTTTTTCTTTCTTGTAAAAGAATGTAGGCGGCTGTTGGGATCCTCCAGAATTGTTTGGTGGCATCATCTTCTAGAAAGTGATGGTCAGCCTTTTTGTCAAGTGTACTATTTGTCAATCAGTCCAAAAAGACTAGTCATCTTTTTCTAGGACATGGATGTCAAACTTGTGGCAACATGCTGCCGTCATGTGATTTTTTTTACCCTTCTTGGAGCTGGTGTAGGCATGGCCTGTGCGTGATGCATCCAGCCCACAAGCTGCCAGTTCGACACCCATGTTCTAGGAGATATCCCATATCTAAATATACCTGAAACCACTGAGAAATGTTTTGATGTAATGAAGTTCATTATTAGCAAACCAGTTTCAGTCGAGAAAAGATTTGGGCATAGAAACATCAGCAGTGCATTCATTTACTATGATCAAGTCAACTTCCAATATATTATAAATGTCTTGCTCTTCAGCTTCCTTAAACTCATTACCAAGGTCAACAGAGGCTCTGGATGTGAAGGTGCTGAACTTCCTGAGTTGTTAAGCTTCCTTGTTGCCTGGCAAGAACAACATTGTATTTTTACTGGAAAAATGGCATACTTCTAATCAGTTAAAAATCAACACACCAATTTGCCTCATATTTTACTTTCAAACTTTAGCATTTGTAAATGCTGTTATGTCAGAGAATGTCAGTCCATTTTTCTAAAACTATTTCCGCATTTCGCATAACATAATTCTTTCAAACTGCTGTTTTACATCATTCTGTGTAATCTATAATTAAATTTAATATGCTAATATACTAATACACAATTTGTTTGATATTCTGTTCTATCACAGATAATAATAAAAGCTACACAATCACACAGATCAATTAACAACCCAGCTAATTTTCCAAATCTAGAAAATCCTCTAATTTCGACAACAGTCAATTTATCTCCTAATTTTTAAAAGTGGTTGAAGCATATTCAATGCAGATAAAATTAAATATTGTTTATCAAATTGTTGTACATTCATTTAATGAGTTTTGGGAAACTGTATTTCACTGGGCTGAAATGTATTCCCTGCATCCAATCAGAACTACATAACTTTCAAACAAATGTGATAATATTCCCAAGTCTATATTAATGTTGATTTAACTTGTGATGCATCTACTGTATGCTTTCTTGATCAATCTTCCTTTAAATGTATTTTTCAGAGTTATTTAATATAGTTTTCAGAGTTATTTATAATTATATTTTCAGTTATAATTTTCAGAGTTATTTAATATAGGACTGCATTTTTTCCTACCATATGACTAGTACATTTCACCAATACAAATGAGATCCAATTAGCAAGTGCTCATATGGTTTTTTTTTAAATGTGTACTACCTTTATGAGTGTTTCTTCATCAGAAAGGTTACTACATCAAGGTTACTGCTTAATCAGGTCAGAAGGCTCTTGTCTTAATTCTACTTCAAGTATTAACCATTTAAACAATGGTTATTGTTGTATGGGCTGTTGCACCTTCAAAAGATTTGTATACTATTTCAGCAGTAGGCAGCTTCATATGGTTATGGGGCTGTTTAATTATTAGCATTTAGGAATACCGTGAAGAGATAAAGGTACAGTGAAATCATTTAGCTAACTTGAAATTATACAAGGCATCAGTTAAGTCATTTGATATATAATTATAGCTTTTGAAAAAGCTTGTCTTACAGGATATTCCTTTTATTTACCATGGTAGATATTTATTCATACAGGATTAATACTCCTATTGATCAAAATATCAATCTTAAGTGACTCAAATATTACTCAAGATGAGTCTATAATTAAGCATCTAAATATACATGCCCTAATTTTTGTTATTACTGTGTGGCTACAAAGCCCACTGGCATTTAATAAGAGCAGTGCTGTCAATCTTCAGAAATTAGGCCAATGATTATTAATTACCAATTCATATTAGTTTATTTTATTATAAATTAAAGAACAAGGGCGTATGATATATTTTGCTGGATGTTTCCTCCCAACTCTTTACATGAAAGAAAATCTTTATTCTATGAAGGGGATCTCAACGTGGAGTTGAAAATGTAAAGGTAACAGTGATACATTTTATACCAGATTTGCTATCATCATCTCTCTAGCCTTTTTCAACTGTTTTGCTTTTCTTGGGTGTCAAATGAAAACATTATCATATTTATAAAAGAAAATAAATTATGTTCTTAAGAATGATCCCAGCACCATTAGTTTTCCTTTATGTCAACGTTGTCTAAGGAAAACACTACAACTTAATGATAGAAGTCATTTTCAAACAAATTTTCAAAATCTATATAGGGCATTAGCAGGTAGGGCTAAGAAAGAATCCTGACTGAAACCTGGACACCTGTTTAGAATAAAGGAGATACATCGATGGTCTTTAAACATTTTTTATCTCTATTTCTGGCCATGATGACAAGTAAGCAAAACTGCCATATGACAACACAAGAAAGGCACATTTCTCTCTTATTTAGACAGTGCCAAGGTAGACAAAACAAGTCTGCTTGGAGGCTGGATTTTCCCATATTTGGATTACAGAATTGATCTTTCTGGCTTTATGCAATATAGGCTTATTAAATCATGACACCCCACCCCCCCAATCAAGTAGATTAGTACAAGTCAGTAAACTATAGCAATCCGACTAAAAAGAATGTGAAAATGCCACCCCCAACTGACCTTAAGAACGTGGTCCAAATTCAAGCAATGTTTAATAGTTTCAGATTTCTTTTACGGATTATTACGTGTCAATTATTGAGAACTGAATCTTGTCTCACCTGCCCAACCAAGTTCTGTTCTTAGAAGTCTTTGACAAAATGAGAATTCAGCAGTTATGCATTAAGCAGACACCCAAGAACACATCAGATTTCAGGGGCATCCAGTTTATCCCCATGTCCTAAATGCCAAACTGGAATGAAGGGAACTGTCACTCCTATAACTTCCAAAAAGATGATCATATTGTTTCTGACAACATTTGCATTTTTTTTTCCAGTTCAAGGATGCATTCCAATAACTGTCAGCATAAAAAACCCCGGAACGGCATCAACTCAAGATGCCATGTGAATTTAATTCATTGCATCAGTGATGTCTGCTGGTGGTTTCAAATGAAGGAATATGTGATACCAACTGTCAAATATTTTCAGGCTTTTATAACCAGAATATTGTGTTATGGTTCCCTCTAGTGGACACTGCTCCTTACCATATTGTCAACATAAGATGAAGAATATGATTAGAAGTTTCAATTTCTATACTAAATGTAGAAGTATTCAGATTTAATCTCTGCCTCTTCTTCAATCCCTTTATTATGGCATAATTTCTCCTAGACTGCAGCATGTTGTTTCCTATAGCCCAAGCAAACACATCTTTATTTTTTTCATCATAGAAAGTATGTTTTACAGTGTATGTTTTTAAAATATTTTCTTACCAATCCTATAGCTGCAGTAATTTTATATATTATCATTGTAATTCAAATGTAGTTCCTTCGGAATTATGGATACCTGTCTGATTTTCACTTAATACGAATGTAGACTGAAAAGATAGTGCCCTATTTCACAAGCCTAATATTAAATGGTAATATTTGTTATACAAAACTGCCCAACACAGAGGCAATTCCCATCTTCAGATTCTAGACTATTTAAACAAATGAGAATTTCCCTTGTTATTCAAGATAGACTACTGACCATAAACAATAATACAGTCTTCAACTTACGACTGTTCATTTAACAATGTTTCAAAGTTATAATGGCTTTGGAAGCTAGTGATGGCCTGTACTCAGACTTACAATTGTTGTACCACTCCTGCAATCACATGACTGCACTACAGGCATTTATGACCAGTTGTACCATCCTGTAGTCCTGTGAACAAGATTTGCAACTGTTTTTGACGATTTCTAGCAAAATAAAAAACAAAACAAAAAAATCCACCAACCCGTTGGGAAAGCTGGATTTGTTTAACAACAAGAGGATTAGTTTAATGCCTGTCTAAAAGTTGTCATAAAATCCTATCCAGCTTGACTTACAACCTCGACAACTTATAATAGAAATTCTGGACCCAATTGTGGTTAAGTCGAGGACTTCTCGTACACAAAAAGAAACATTTAATAATTTGTTTATGTCTGTTAAAATATTGCCTACAAAGAATGAAACATTGGATTTTGTGAATGTAAAATGGATACACATGGACATACAGATAATTATCAGCCGTGGCCATTTTATTGCTAGAATACAGAAAATTTTAGAAAGCAGCTATATAAAAAGTCACATAAAAATGTATGTTATGAGCCTTTTGTTTTTCGTATCATTTGTTCCATGATATTCCACTGGTCATTGGTGACCTAGCATAGAAAAGAAAACACTTTAGTTGAGATGCTGATTTTTTTAACTATCATCATGTAGTGTGTTGATATAATGGCATGACCTTGCCAGGGATAATGTTCTTAAATTGCATTCAGTTTTCCAAGTGAAATCAATGGGACTTAAGCTTAGTACTCAAATCAAAAGTATATAGTAATACCTTAAAATTTTAAGAGGAAAAATAACTCTTAAAAGTGATGGATAGAGGCGGCAATAACCTTATAAGGCCTGGATGTTGTTTTTTTTTTTACCAAGCATCCAAAGCTGACATTGGGAGGAAAAAGAGAAATATGATGGAAAGTATTGCAGAATGAAGGGCAAGATTAACTGATTAGAACACCTGATAGGAGTTTTCCATTTTGAAGCCTTTTGTCACAAAGTTTTCCTTGTAAATTATTACCTTACGTAATTCATTGAATTCTCCAGCCATAGACACGTATTCACCACCATCCATTCTAATGACCTGTAAGATTGACGCAGAGGTTGTTTAATTACGGTATTCAAATTATCAGCTGAATTAGTTTACTTCAGTAGAACTTTTGTACAAGAAGTTCTCAACTTCTGTGACTTACTGAACTGTACTAAATTTGCCCATAAAGCATTCTTTCCACTAGCCATAGGTAATTTCTAAAAAGTTAAAGAGTGATTCATAAAGCATTCTCTTCAAGCCCACCGAGCTCCGTAAAAATGCTGCAATTAGACGCTTTCAAGGAATCAGGTGACACTTGTGCATAATTACACTTTTCTAACAGCAGCAGTGAGCTTCGTGCACTCAGGATCAACTTACTGCTCCATTAACCCAATTCGCATAATCACTACAGAGGTAGGTGGCAAGGTTGGCGATCTCTTCCACAGTTCCTAGGCGACCACAAGGAATTCTCTGGATCATTTCTTTCTCAAAGATCCCTGTGGGGTCCAGGCGGCTGAAGGCTCCCTGGGGGGAAAAAAAAAACAGGGAAAAAATTGATTGTTGTAGCAAAAAGATTCATGGCTTGCAAAAAAAAAAAAGGAAAATAAAAAATCACAAGGAAGCACTGCTCCACTCCAAAGTATTCCCATTTCTAAAAGGTGACTCACAATTACAGGAAGTCCTTGAGTTACAACACACTGATAGTTGTAAATCAGGTTACACTTCTGAGCGACCCGATTTTACAACTTTCTTGTGGTCTTTTTGTGGCCTTTGTGATTCATCAAATTCGCAATTGTTAAGCAAACCAGTGGCTTGCTATGGGCACAGTTTTGCCATACCCAACCCTGTGTGGAACAATGCTTTTGGTCACTGCAAAGAACTCAGTTAATTTCTTAATGAGTAATAATATACCTTTGTTTTTATTGGACCTGGTTGAATCACATTGAATCTCATGCCGTATCTACCCCACTCAGCTGCAAGAGACCTAGAAATCAACGAAGATTAATTAAATATTCTGCATCCAGAGATTAATATAGCTGCAAAATGAAAGGCTGCAAAATGAGCAGAGACTACAGTTTTGTAAAAAATATAGACAGATCTAAAACAAAGATTTACAGAAGAAGCGGGAAAACAGCTAAATTGATCTCTCAAGGAGAGAATCAAAGGTATCAAGAAAAAGTAATGCATTTTTAAGTAGTACTTACTTGCACAGGGCATCTACACCTGCTTTGGCAGAAGCACTTGGTACTACAAACCCAGATCCGCTTTCTGCATAGACTGTTGTAATGGCCAGAAATGCTGCCCCTGAAAAATTCAGGAAAAGAAATGTGGGCCATAAGTTATAACTTTGACCTGACACTTGACTGAGTTTTCTTATATTTCTTGTAGAAATCATGATATGTCATTCGAGAGCGAAACACTAGCATTTATATTTAAACTTTTATGGACATGTATGTATCTGTGTATCTGTATCTATTCATGCACGCAATGTAATAATTTACATTTTCTGTTTGTAGACTTTAAAAGCATCCATTTCAAAAAGAATAAGAAATATTATAATTTTAAACAAGAAATTCATACCCATATTTCCAGCACTATTTTGGCAACAGAAAGGGATGATAGATACTTTATAATTACAAAAAATATTATTTATATTATTTGTGATTTGCAAATAAGCCACCATCCATTAGACAATTAAATAGATTATTATAATTTTATTTCTTTACTTTGTAGCTCAGTTTCAAAGGTTTCAGTTTTGTTGACCAACTGTTAATAAAACAGAAAGAGAGCATATATTTGACCACATCTACTTAAGCAATAAGTATGTACACTTCATGTTGAACATATTACTGGCAATATGAAGTTAAAGAGAAAATAGCAACAGCAATATATACTTAGACAATATATAACTTCACAGTGCTTTTACAGGCCTCTCTAAGCAGTTTACAGAATCAACATATTATCCCCAACAATCTGGGTCCTAATTTTACCCACCTTGGAAAGATGGAGGGCTGGGTCAATTGTCAGGGTTCCCAATTCCAATTAAAAACTACGAGAAAGGCATTTTCTCAAAGTCTCCTTTTATTAGAGTAGGTATACTGGTACATCTGGGAAAACCCAAATCTGGGAGATTCCGGGTTTTCCCTTAGTAATTGAAAAGTCAAAACCCAACCCTTATACCCATCAGTCCATCATATGGTCCAATCACCAACCGTCCCAACCAGAGAGATCTCTTCAACCACTCCTCCTCCAGGTGCAGGAATAACATGATCTTGACTGAAAAGAAGAATGCTATTATATCTAACTACCAACACTCTAAAATCCCCCCTTCCTACTTTCCCAGGCACAGGAATGTGGAAGTGTGGAAGCTTCTAGTTCTAATATGGCTTCCAAAGTTGACATCAACTTTGAGCCTGGTGAAATTTGAACTGCCAAATTGCAGTCAGGTGGCAGTCAGCAGAAGTAGCCTGCAGCAGTGCACTCTAACCACTGCACCACCGTGGCTCAGTATTTATGTATTTAACTATAAGACATATTTAGCATAATTAATAATGATCTTATTTTCTTGAAAAAGTGCTTTACAAATGGTAGCAATTGCAAAATAATGTTTAAATAGTTGTATAAAAGTGATATAGATATTTTCTTTGTTTTGTTTGGCATATGTAGTGTCAAGCGAGACAAAGCCAAGATGCTTTGTAAGAATCAGATAATGATAAAAGTGGTCGTCATTTTCAATAATCATATTACAAGGGTTATGTGAAAAGTGCCTTATATTCCATAAAACAACTACATCACTTGCATAATTCATATCTACAAGCAAAATTTGCTGTATTTGTAATGTATAGCAATGGCAAAAGCTGAACTGTTAGACAGGCTAACAGCAGCTCTTCCTTTGGTACCTGATGACTGTAAAGTAGCTATTTTCTTTTCCTCCAGAAGGTGGACAGGTAGAAAAAGTTGCCTCATCTTCCCAAAAGGGTTTGCTATTAACTAACAAAGTATGAGGCCTATTTTCAGAATAATAATACTATACTAAAAACTTAAATTTCCAGACATCTGCAAGGAAATAAACATAGATGTCACTTGCATTCAGTGATAAAAAAGTGATGTCGATCAATTTGAGTTTACCTTTCTGGGCTTTAATCAATTCTTTTCCAATTTGCAAAGTTACAAAAGCAGTACCATTCAAAACAATGTCAGTGATAGCCTTCCATGCATTTGCAGAAAGACGTTCAGAAGGAGAAATAAAATTTCCAGCAGCATTATTTATTATTACCTGAAATAAAGAAAAATACATTAGATCTGTATTAAATTTGATCTACAGTTTACTGGAAATAACAAATAAGCAGTTACCAATTTCTACATAAACAGAAGACTAGCAATCAAAACTTGTCATTTAAAAGCTTTGTAGACAATATGTGACTATTTCATGTGAAAAACATGTCTGAGGGGTACACATGTCATGTGTAAAACATGTAGTCATGTGAAAAACATGTCTGACGGGTACACATGGTACTACCCGTCTGACAGAAATTTCAAATCCTTATTCCTTATAATTTTCTACCAGACTCTAACATTAGCAGGAATTGTTCCCCACTTCTCAATGGAGATTTGTTTTCAGCAGTAAGATTCTGAGATTTCTTCTTTCAGTCTAGGTGTGATACCACTCTCATCAACAATGAAGAATAAATCAAACTAAATGTCTGAAGTTTAAATAACAGTGTCTTCCCAGATCCTCTCTAATGATGTTCTAATCCTGTGTACCTGACCTGATGTACTTGATATTAATTTTAGATATTTGAAATAGTGAGGAATAGAGGAAGGTACTTGTGCTTTCCACATGAAAAATCTGCATTGAGGTTTACTTAAAATTACACCATGGACTATAAAATGCAAATGTGCATGACATTTGTTATATTTATCAGTATTGTTGTATATGAATTAGGTTAATAAAAAAAGTCAATGATGTGTATTTTTCCAATGACAATGTCTAAATTTGCTAATTGACAAGTAAAACCAAGCTAATAGTAAAATAATATATACAAGTCAACCACTATTGCTTATTCCAATGTTTCTCAACCTTGACATGATGGGATGTGCAGCTGGAGAAGGAGGGGAAGGGAATGCTGGCAATAGCACTATAGCTTTCCAGGGAAGAGGCACAACATTCCACAGAAGACCCCAAAACAGAAGACTGCAAAGTCCTGAAGTGGATGGGGAAGGGAAGGGAGGAAAAGGTTCATGGTAGCTACAGCTACAATCTCTCAGAATATATCTACTAAGCTGGGAGGTTATATTTAGCAAGATTTAGTCTATTACAGGTAATAGAAATAAAATAAGTGGCTTTTATCGGATCTCACGGCTTCATCTTTGGATTTGAGTCTGATACTCAGCAACTTTTAGATGGATTTCAATTTCCAGAATTTTTCAGTCAGCTTAGATAATTGTATTTCCTGTTTTTTGTTTATGCGTGCTTACATAAGTGAAATTTTATATTTAAAAAAGCCTTGACATATGTGGCTGGCTGTATATCAGAGGGTAAATAAGCTGTTGTATTATGATACAATGCAATCTATTAAGAATGGATCACAAAGATGTCCAAAATTCTTACTAAAATGTAAGCATTAACATGTCATAATGAGATCAAGAAATATTAGATAATTTAATAGAAATGAAATTAATCAAAATTAGTTTTTTTCATTAGACATGTCACTCCAAGATCATGACTTTCATTCCAGAAATTAAACCTTGATATAAACAAACTATACTAGGACTTTGCCCAAAACAGTTTGCAGAAAATTATATCAATATGAAAAATGTTATATATCAGAAGATATGCTCACAGTACAAGTCAAAATTTCTACTGGAGACACGTTTAATTAAGAGAGAAGGAACAAATCTCTGAATCTTCTTGACTAGTTTTCTGATAAATTATTTTTCATGAGATTCTGATTTGCTGATTTTTTGTCATATTATGGCAGTTCCACTGGGTGGGCTTTATGGGTATTATCAATTAGTATTCATTGGTATACAATTATCAATTACTATACATATGACAATTATTATTATTATTGAAATTACAATAAAAGGCAACCTGTATTCTCTTTTGTTTATTTTACCTATATGACATTCTTTTTTATTACATCGTACACTATTTTTCCAGGAAATAATAAATCAAACTTTTCAATTACTTACATCAGGATGCCCAGCCACTTCAATTAATCGACTGACTGCATTGGTAACAGACTCTGGATCTTTCACATCACACTGAACTGCATGAACCTGGTAATAAAGTAAAATAATTACATAAGCAGCATCAGCAAAAAAAAAAAAAGTTTAAAGAAATTTAAAAAATAGCTTTGCATAGTAGATTCAGATATGCACAGATCTCAATAACAATTTTAAATACCTTATTTCCAGTTTTAGAAGATATTTCTTCTGCTGTATGATTCAATACATCAAGTTTCCTGCAAATAGTTATGTGAGTTCTTATTGTTTACATAATAAATATTCCATATTTATGACCCTATAATCCTTAATTTGGGATAGAGTTGGGAGTGACTGCATGGAGCTAAATTTACTGGCTGGCTGTCCCATCTGATGCCATGCGGAGTGTTATAATGTATATAATGTTATATACTTTAGAAAATGCAGTTACAAAGTTTTCATATTGTTCCTTATATAATGGTTACTCTATGCTAATTCATAGCAGATTCATGTACCAAAAGAACTCAGATCACAGTCTTGGGATCTATAGGAGACTTCCTTAGGTTCTCTGAAAATTTATGGATTTCGTCAAGAGAATGAAGAGGCAAACATGCTTTGGGGAATTTCTCTGAATTTCTCTTATAGTAAAAGTTGTGCCTCAAACAGTACAAAACATTAAACAAAACAAACAGGTGTTTATCCAGCAAGGAACAATTTATTATCTGACTAGGACGAATGGGAAATAAAGAGAACATGGAGGTGTAATAAGTTTTGTTTTTACCGGCTTGCTATGACACATTCTGCTCCCAGATTAGAGAAGGCATTTGTCATCCCTTTTCCAAGGCCCGTACCACCACCTGTGATAAAGGCCACTTTCCCATGAAAAGCATCTGGTGGCAGCATCACTTTCTGAAGTGGTGAAAAGAAGGTGCCTTGACCACTCTTCGTTTGATATAGTATGTTTGTTCCATGGGTGAAATGCTGGGGGGAGGGGAAAAAAGAAGGATCATTTTAACATCGCACTAAGGTAACTGCTACTGTCAATAATAAATGATAATGTTTTCAAGCATTCTGCTTTCCATGTTTTGATGTAGCCTTACAAAAACATTTTATGTAAAGTCTGTGACTAAGTTCACTTATTACTTTAAGGCATGATTTGCTTATCTTAGTAAATAAATTAGTATTGGTTTATGAGAGAATATAATGCTTTATAAAACAAAACTGGATTCACACAATAACTAAACAAACATTGCTGGGCAAAGTAAAAGTTCAGCTCATAATTGATCCAATGCTCCTGAAATCAATAACATATACCAAAACAATACATTTTCATCGTTTTCTGTTTAGATGATATTATTTTGACAATGTGAACTGCCTGAAATATTATGCTCCAGAGGAAGTTCACATGATCTGCAGAGGGACAAGGATGTTCTCTCTTCCATTCCTAAAATGATGATCCTTAATCTGAATGTTTATTTACATACTTCACATATTTCTGGAAGATGCTCTGAACCACTACTATTAAAATAAAATCACAATGCTCTCATTTTAAGACATTTTACCTATTTTAATGAGTTGTTGCTTCTACCGTGTTTCTCCAATAATATTCCCCCCCCCCAGGAAGGCCCAGCACTGTTTTATAGGCATGAGGTGAAATTAAGCCCCACTGCAAAACTTGGGCCTATTTAAACCATACATTCCCCGCCATTTCTCATATCGCTTGAACTACACAAGGTGAAGAGAAATGGGGGAAAGGATGTGGGGGAACTTGCTTTCAGGAGTGCCTCACAGGTAGCCTCGGCTAGAGCACCCCGTGGGCAGATTTGCCTTTATTGACCGATAGAAGCACCCATGGGTAGAATCACCTCACCACCAGCCGCTTTTATCAGCCGATAGAAGCTGCCCAAGGGCAGAGTCACCAGCTGCTTCTATCAGCCAATAGAAGCGGTTGATGGCGAGGCATGGCTACGCATAGGGTTACCAATGGCAAACTCAACTGCATATGTATGCCATTGTCAGAGTAAATATCAGACAACCCCAAGATTCCCGCTGCATTTCTGCTTTCCGAGCCAGCTGCTCTTCTTCATTCCCTCAGATAACCCTATTTCCTCCCCACCCGATTTCCCACTGCAACCACTTGGACGGAGTCCCAGGAGTGTCATGGGACGATGCAATCCAGATACTGTCTCCTCTGCTTAGGGTGCCAACTAAGGAAACTCGAAGTTTACTCAATTGCTTGGTTTGAAAGAAAGGTCAGCGGGATTGTTGTGCCCCTTGTCATCCCCCAGCGTCTTTGAGGGGGAAGGTATGCTTCGAGGGGGAACATGGAGATTGCTGTCTGTAAAACTGTGAGCTAAACAGCCTGCCTTTCTCCTATCTTCTTCTCAAGGTTTTGCTTGCAGCCTGACCACTGACAGGTGGTGAGTCCGGCTTCAGCTCTCCCTTATGTGGTTGGTGGGTATGTTGGCATCTCTTTTTCAGACAGTACAAAGGAGAGGGTAATCCACAAATATAGTTTTGGCTTCTGCACAGACACTGTGGTGTGCAGTGTGGTTTGTGCAAATATGGTACCTACCTCGCCCCGTTCCTGTAGTTTGCCCATAGAATAAGACAATATACATTTTTTAAATCCTAGATATTCCTAGACATTAAAATAACTTAAATATTACAATATTCATAGTCAAAGGAAGGGGGGGGGGGTTTGCATGTGTGTTACTTTTGCCCAGAATCCAAATAATCGCAAGTCCAATATTTATTTGCATTTTATTCTACCCTTCCTCCAAAGGGGGGTGGGGGTACTACATTCTTCTTTAATTAATAATTTTCAAACAAAAAGTAAGATAGAATAGTGCATGGGTCAAAGTCATTCAAGAAACTTTGTGGCCAAGCACAAAATTGAACTATTAGCTGTCCCTGATCTAGTGATAAGATTGCTCACCCCATATTTAGGCATGTGTATATATTTCATTCCGATTGCATGCCTGGTTAGATCCTTTTAAAAAAAGAGTGGCTAATGCTGCCAGTCAGAAACATACTGCAATTATTTCACCTATTATTTTTCAATAGATTTTTGTTATTGTAGAAAAAAACAGAGAAGCAGAAAATATAGACTGATGAGTTGAGTATGATGAAATCTAGATATTCACTTAAATGAGAAAATAATTGCACAACAAATGACTGGAAATATCATTGAATTTTATCCCTATAAAATTCAATAACACCTAGCTGTGTTATGGATTATTGTACAGTAATCTATTTTCTTGGATTGTTTAATACATTAAATTATAAGTTCAACAAGAAGTCAACTAAGTTGCCTAATAGGGTAAATAATAATAAGCAAAATCAAAACATTAAACTTAGTACACTGTGCAAATGCAAGCATTAAACTAACTGACAGCTGGATTCACTTTACAACCATGGGACTGACTGATCAACTGCAGGGATTTGCTTAACAAAAACTGGCAAGGTTGTAAAAATGGGGCAATGTTCCTTTAATAAATCCTCGCTGAGTGGCAGAAAGTTTGGGCTGAATTGTGGCCATTAAGTGAAGGATGACTGCACCTCATTTGGGGAATTGGAACAGAATTAGGAACTTCACAGAAATGTCTCCCTCCTGTTGTCTTCTCCTGTCCTGCTCCTTTAAACTTCTCTCCAGCCTTGGAAATCCTCTCCTGGGGACCCCACCCAATAGGGGACCCCCCATCTCCCCCAGGTAAATTACACCAACAAAAGAGAGGTGGCGGAAGGATTTTCAGGTTCAGAAACTCTCGGTTAAGCGCAAACTCGCCCGATAGAAGTGGTCTCATGGCAAGGTGAATGCACATGGGGTGCTCTAGGTGGGGGTGCATTGTTAGGAATGTGAGGGAAATTACCTCAACAGTGCGCATGGGGGAAAATTAAGTCACCCCAAAAAGATAGCCTAGCCCTTTTGGGGGGGCTAAAAAAAAATAAAGTCCAGCCTTATTTTATGAGAAACATGGTAAAAAGGGATGGTCTTATAATTCCTTTATAGATGACATACAGTAACTATAAGGCAATAGCAATAGCATTTAGACTTATATACCACTTCACAATGCTTTACAACTCTCTCTAAGAGGTTTATAGAGTCAGCATATTGCCCCAACAATCTGGGTCCTCATTTTACTGACCTTGGAAGGATGGAAGGCTGAGTCAACCTTGAGCCTGGTGAGATTTGAACTACCAATTGGCAGTCAGCTGGCAAACTGCAGCTGGCAGTCAGTAGAAGTAGTCTATAGTACTATCTTTTAATCACTGCGCCACCATGGCTCATATGCGTCAGAACTTCAAGATTGAAGTTTGTCCTGCCCTGAATTTTTTTAAAGAAGCTGAGAATAGTTCTTTGACCGGAACTAGTTTTTTCATGTTCTTCAATACATAAACTCTTTCAATAAATGTATCATTAATACAGTTAATCACTATTTCTACCAAATAATAAATGCTGGCCTTCAATCTTCATTTATTCCCCCCCCTCAATTTTGAAATAAATATTGAATCATTTTTTTCATTCTCTTAGTTCCTACTTTAGTTACACCTAAAATTGATCATCACCAGTTCAAGTCCAAATAATTTCAACTGATCTGTTATGTTTCACTGTATCAAATAGTTGCTTTCAAAATGGTTAAAGGTCAAATTATTTTTAACACATACACGCACTTCCAAATCTGGTTCTTAAGAGTTTTTAAAGATCTTTAAACAATATTATGAATCTAGATAGTCACGCAGGACAGCTATTTAGCTCTGAAGTGGAAAAGATGTTTCACCATTCTTTAACGAAGCCATGCTTTTTTTTTGAGCTCACACAGTCACTTTACAGTTGAGGTTCCTTTGTGAGCAGAAAATGGCAGGATCTTCAGACAGTGAGAACAGTTTCCTATGTCCAAAGCAGCCTCTTGAAATTTCCATTGTTTATAACTGAAGAAGTAGAAGAACAAGAGCCCAGAGCATAGGACACTAAAATTTACTAGATCTACCTAGGTAGGGAAGAAATGTACACAGTCATTCATATTTTCTGTTCAAATGTATCAACAAAGATGTCAGCATGAATAAGGCTAAAATAATGGTAGAAATTTCTGGAACATTAATGATTATTAATTGCTGGTTAGCACATTATCTGCAGAATCAGATAATTTAATCAAGCTACAGCTATGTTTTGCCAAAAGTTCATGAAACAGATTTAATTTATGTGCCATTTTGCATGGCCTAAATGTTAAACCAGAGGTGTCAAATTTGATTTCATTGAGGGCTGTATCAGGATAATGTTTGACCTCGTGGGGGCCGTGTCCAGGGTGGATGTGGTCAGCTCAATGTCACTCATGTTGGGGGCACCTGTGACGGCCAAAGTGCTCTGCCAGCTCTGGGCTCCATTTTCGACTGTGTTGACCTCCTTCAAACCTCCCCTACAGACCTCTTAGGAAAAGGGTGAGGTCAATAGTAGACAGTCTAAGGTTAAAATTTTTGGAGTTTAGGGAAGAAACCACAGAATCAAGTAGAGTATTCTAGACACTGACCACTCTGTTGCTGAAGTCATATTTCCTGCAATCAAGTTTGGTGCGGTTTACCTTGAGTTTGTATCTATTGTGTGCTCTTGTATTGTTACAGTTGAAGCTGAAGTATTCATTGACAGGTAAGATATTGCAATATATAATTTTATATGATATACTTAAATCAGACCGAAGGCAGCATAGTTCTAGGTTCTCTAGGTCTAGAATTTCGAGTCTGGTGACATAAGGTATTCTGCAACGGGTAGAGAAGTGGAGAACTCTTCTTGTGAAATATTTCTGGACTTTCTCAACTGTGTTAATATCACATACGTAATGTGGGTTCCAGACTGATGAGCTGTATTTAAGTATTGGTCTAGCAAATGTTTTGTATGCTCTAGTTCAGGGGTCGCCAACCTTTTGGACCTCAGGGGCAACCAAACTCATAATTTTAGATCTCAGGGACCACTAACCAGTTCTGTGGGCGTGGCTAATTTGTAGGTATGGCTTGGTGGTCATGTGACTGGATAGGCATAGCTTGTATGTAAATATAAATATTTATATATTGAATTTTTTGTAAAAAAGAGCAACTTTTACCCAAAATCAGGCAAAGCAGGTAGATTGAGTTGCTCACAGAATCACAGATTCATTCAGAGATCTATCTATCTGCCATTGACTAGCTTAATCTGTCACATAAAATTTGCTTGCAAGCAAACTCATAAAATTAACTCACAACACACCATGAATGTAAATATTGAATTTTTTTTATAAAAAAGAGCAATTTTTATCCAAAATCAGGCAAAGCAGGCAGATTGAGTTGCTCACAGAATCAGAATTCTGCGATCTATCTACCATCAGCTAGCTCAGTCTCTCAAATTTGCTTGCCATAAGTCTGCATTCAATTTGCTTGCAAGCAAACCTTCAGTCCCAAGGGAGGTTCAGATGTGCTGAGCTGAAGATCTAAAGACCAGCTAGAAAGCAAGAAATCCAACCATTTCTTGCTTCCTAGATAATCTAAATCTCCAGGCACAGCAGAACAGATGATAGTTCGAAAAAGGAAAAGTAGGAATTTAGCAGGCAAGTTTATCGGGCAAGGAGTGAGTGGGTGGAGAGGGTTCCTGCGGACCATATGGGTGGCGCAGCCTTGTGTTTCTCTGCAGCCTGGATTAATTGCTTTGTGGGGGTGTTCTGGGGGTGAGATTTCTCTGCAGCCCACCAAAATTTTCTCATTACTCTAGTTAGTAGTGTAATATTACCAGAGAAAAAGCTATGTGGGATTAGGTTAACAATTCTTAATCCCTTTTTGGATATATAGTTACAGTGGGCTCTAGCACTTAGATTATTAGAGATGAGTATTCCAAGATCCTTTACAGAGCTTGGATCATCAACAAGGTCTTGACGATTCAGCTTGTATTTTATTTTCTGATGATATAAAGCTATTCAACAGCATCGACAATGCTGCTACCCTTCAAAAAGACCTAGACTATATCAGAATAGTCAAACAAATGGCAACTTCAAATCTCAACAAATAAATGTTCTGTCTTACATACTGGCAAAAAAAAACTAAAAGCAGTTGCTCTTAATATGATCACAGAGGTTATTTATGTGGAGTATGAAGAGAGAGGGTCCTAGAACACTGGTTTGGGGGACACCACTATTGACAGAACATGGCTGGAGGCATCCTCATGAAGTTCTGGAATGCCCGAGTGTCTTCGTTCCTGAGCTCCACCATCAGCTTATTGTACAGTCCGTCCTCTGCTCTTCTGGCGATCCATCTTCGTACCCAGACGCTTCTTGGCCACCTCTTTTTCTTCCCGTAGTAGAGTTCACAGAGCCTGTAGATGGCTTCGCACTGTTGCAGAACGATGGTGGCTGCCAAAAGGACTTTGTTACGATCCACGGTGGACATGACTGGATGCTGTGGAAGAGGAAGAGTCAGATGAAGGCTGCAGCGGTCTGCACCGCAGGACTGCTGTTCTGAAAGTGAGATCCAGGTGAGTTGCTCCCCCTTTTTATAGGCAGTATAGGTGTCCCTTTGCATCCTCTAGGCATCCTCTAGGCATCCTCTAGACATCCTTAATATCCGAGATAGGTCCCCTCTGCAAACGTTTTTTTCATTTTACATGCTTTGTTTCCATGCTGCATCCGCTAGGCATCCGTTCTGTATCCGTTCTGCATCCGTTCCGCTTCCTCCCTGCGTCCGAGCGGATGCGAGTTGCGCGGATGCGTAGCGGATGCCTCGCGGATATAGCGGATGCGTAACGGATGCAGAATGGATGCGTAGCAGATGCAGAACGGACGAATTGGATACATTTTCCGCGCAAAAGTTTTGAGCAGCTCAAAACTTTCTGAGCGATGAAACGTCAATAAATGGATGCTGGACGGATAGAGAGGAAGCAAAACGGAGGCAGTGAGTATATTGCGTTAAACAACGGATGGCAAGCTTTTTTCTCCATTTTACATCCTTTTTGCGTCCATTGGTGCAGTGACAGGGGCTTAATACATTAAGAAAATGGATGGAAAAATCCAAAAATAGTTAGATGAAATGAAATTGAAGAAAGAAAACTTCAAATATTGCTGGAAGATCTTAACATTCTTAACCAATTAAAATTATCGCAATCAGGGTAGATAAAAAAATTAAAAAATCAGATTTTTAAAATTTAAAACATTTTTATTTTTATCAAATTTATTTTAATAAAATGTTTTTTGGAGTATAAATTTATCTAAATATAGTTTTCTATTTAAGATACATTAATAATTGAATTTATTCAGCATGGAATGGAACTTAATTATATAGCATGAGGCTGTATATTTTGCAATATTGGGAGTGTTGGCAAGTCAAAATATGTCAGAAGAGAAGCTGCTGCAAGACAGACAGTTGCTCTTTAAAAATATTATTTAATTAAAAATTTGATTTAAATCAATTTGAATTAAATCAAATGCACTCTGATCGCAACAAAAAAATTGTTGACTGCTTCAGATACAATACCACCACTTTTTTGAAAAAAAACCAGGAGGATGGCTGGTGAAAAAATTAAGAAACCATGCAGAAAAGATGATAATTAAGCTTGAGGAAGGGAATAAAACTTACATGGATAACAAAAAAATTCAAAGACTCTTTCAGAACTAGTATACTAATTTATGTAAGAAACATGAAGTTACATTAAAACATATGGATATTTACATTTTAACTGCAAATATATTGGAAAATTACAAGCAAAATTTGAACAGTCTAATAACAACCTTGGAAATATCAGAAGCAACTAACAGCTAATTTAAGGCCCTGTCAAACTGCCCAACGGATGCAAAACGGACATAACGGACGAGCAAAATGTTCCATCCGTTGTTATCCGCTCTCAAAAGGGGCAAAAATTTGCATAACCGGAGCGGATAACACGGATGCGGGGAGGACGCAGAGCGGATGGAAAGCGGATGCGGAACGGAAGCCCAGCGGATGGGAGCGGATGGCACATCCGCTAGGCTTCCGGGGAGCCTCAGCAAAGTGGAACGGAAAGAGCGGATGCACAGTGGATGCACAGCGGAAGCCTAGCGGATGCACAGCGGAAACATAACAGATGCCTGGTGTTAATTGCGCATGCGGGGGGGATGCATTGCGTAAGCCACGCAGATATAAAGGGAAGCAGCTCGCACGTGGCCAGCATTCGGAGGAAAGACCTGCTGCAGGATACATCGAGTCCTTGCCTGCCCTGCCTGCAAGCCTTGCTTCCCTGCCTTCCTGCCAGCCTGCCTCCAAGCCTCCTGGCTAGCCTCCCTGCCAGCCTTGCTCTCTGCCTGCCTGCCAGCCTTGCTGCCAGCCTGCCTTCCAGCCTCCCTGCCAGCCACTCTGCCTGCCAGCCTTGGTGCCTGCCTGCCTGCCTTCCTGCCAGGCTTCCTGCCAGCCTGCCTGCCAGGCTTCCTGCCAGCCTTGGTGCCAGGCTTCCTGTCAGCCTTGGTGCCAAGCTTCCTGCCAGCCTTGGTACCTGCCAGCCTCCCTGCCAGCCAGCAACCCCGCAACCATGGGGAAGAAGCGAAAGGCTCAGCAACCTGCCGCCAACCCTGCCAAGAGGGACAGGGTCACCCTCCTGCCCCCTGTCCCTGACTCTGCTTCTGCTGGGGCTTCTGCTGCTCGGGCTCGCTCTTCTGGTGCTGGAGCTTCTGCTGAAGCTGCTCCTGGCAGTGGTGCTTCTGCTGCTGCGAACTCTGCTGAAGCTGCTCCTGGCGGTGCTGCTTCTACTGCTGCGTACCCTGCTGAAGCTGCTCCTGGTCCTGCTCGTCCTGCTCGTGCTCCTGGTCCTGCTCGTGCTCCTGGTCCTGCTGGTGCTGCTGGTGCAGCTGCTGCTGGTGCTGCTGCTGCTGAGGCTCCTGGTGCTTACTTTGCTGCTGCTGATCCTGGTCCTGCTGATCCTGCTGCTGATGATGATGATGATCCTGCTTTTGCTGATGATGATGATTATGATCCTGCTGGTGGTGATGATGATGATGATGAGCTTGCTGCTGTTGCTGCTGCTGGTGGTGTGGAGGAGCAGCCCCTACCACCTGGGAGCCCCTCTGATGAGGGCCCATTTGGTCCTGCCAAAGGGAGGAAGAGGCGTATGCGGGGACGGGAGAGGAGGCAACACTTCATCGAGGAGGAACACGAGGATGAGGTGCTGGAGTGGCTGAGAGAGAATGACTATCTGTGGCGGAAGGGACACTGGCTGTACAGGGACACCAAAAGGAAACAGGCTGCTTGGAGAGAGAGGGCGGAGAGTATGGGTTACACTTCGGAGGTGCTCCTCGGCTGGTGGAAGCACATGCACACCTGGTACGGGAAGCTGCACCTGAAAAATCTGGCCAGGCCACGGTTAAGCTGACGGACAGAGAGACCTACATCATGGCCAGGTGCAGCTTCCTGGAGGGTGAGATCTGCCACCGAGGAGCACCAGGAGCCCCTCTATCTACCCTCTCTCTCCGGCAGCCTGCTGAGAGCCAGTCCTCTTCCGGCCGAGAGTCAGTCCCTGTCTCCAGGCAGGTTTCTGTGGAGTGTGCCACGGCGGAGAACCCGCGGACAGGTGTTGTAACCATGGTGGAGCGCGTGGAGGACTCCCTGGTGCAGTGGGAGAAAGGAGACATCGAGTCCACCACAGTCGTAGCCGCATCCCCCCCCCCAGCTCCGCCTCCACAGAAAGGCAAAGAGCCAGACAGCAGGAGGGGCAGAGCCACACTGTCCTCCTGGAGATCAGGGACACCATCCGGAGCAGCATAGATCTCCTCTCTCAGCTGGTCCACACCGACTTCTCATCCTCCAACCACAAGCCCTTCCTCACCTATGTCAACCAGACCCTCAAGAACATGGAGGAACCCCAGTACCAGGTGGTGAAGGACCGGATCACCGAGCTGCTTCACAACCCTCCAGATCCAGAGGAACCTTCTCCCACCCAGTACAGGTCTGCTCCACCACCCCAGGTGATGTCCCTCCCATTCCAAGGCTTCCCACAGCCCCTCACCTACCAGAGCTACGGCTACCAGGAGGTCCAGCAGCACAGGCAGCAGCCCTTCCCAGTCCAGGCACAGAGTCATCGGACGATACCGTTGCCACCGGTTCCACTGATGCCACCAATGCCACCCATGACAATGCCACCCACGCCAGTCCTCACCCAGCTGCAGACCAGACAGCCCCACTACACTACTCCTTCCTCCACCCCACAGCCAAGCCCAGCCTCAGTACATCTGTCATCAGTACTGGGGCTGACACCCCATGGCATGGAGGAAGGACCTCTCAGCATCGCGGGTCTAAGCCAGCTGTCTGAGAGCTTCCTCAACACACCATACCCTGTTGTCCTCTCGGGGCTAGGCACCCCAATGACGATACAGACCAGCACTCCAGCACCACCCACCTCTACAGCACCTGGACCCTTCACCCCTGAGACTGGGCACACCTCTGAGTGACAAATAAGAGTGCCAGAGACTGGGTAGCTGGCTACCTGTGGACTTTATTTGGACACTTGACTTGGGTCATTTTTGTTTTACAACTTGTTGTTCAATAAAGTTTATCTTTGATTCACACACTTGCTTCATTTCTTTTTTTGTAATAAAGTCTTGGTGGAAACTTTTAGAATTGGTTTAAGCCTCTGCATGCTTGTGGGATGGGTTAAGATAGCAGTGGGGTGGGCAGGGATACCTTTGGGATGGGTTAAGATAGCTGTGGGATGGATAAACCTCCAGTGCAAGCATAGTGGGACTGTATGGTCCACCCTCCCAGGTGGCACACCTTTGGTCCTTCATTAGTAAGCATAAATCCACACATTTGAACGTAAACACAATTCTTTATTAAATGCCCTGTTCATTGTAGGCCCACCCAACATACATGGCCCAATCTCATCTGTGTGATGAGACAGGCTGAAGGAAGCACCCATTAATCATCTATCATCCTGCCTTGCCACTCCACTGCTCCAGCTGGGGAGTTGCACCAGTGTCTCAGGAGGTTGCGCTGCTTCTTCCCTTCACGTGAGGCTCTGTTGGGGCCTTGCACATCCTGAGTGTCTATCAGGTTTCGCCCTTGCCTCCATTCCCCAGGCTCCATGTCCCCATTGCCTTGTTGGAGGTCCACGAGCCTGTTCTGCAAGACTGGGTAGCGGGTGCGCATGAGATTGTGCAGGATGCAGCAAGCTTCCACGATCCTCCTCATGGTCTCTGGGCGATGCTGCATGGTGGTGAGAAGTACCTGGAACCTGTTGGCCAGGATGCCAAAGGCGTTCTCCACCACCCGCCTTACCCTGGACAGCCTGTAGTTGAAGATCCTCTCTTCACGGGTGAGGAGTCTGGAAGTGTAGGGCTTCATGAGGTAGGTTCTGAGGGAGAAGGCGTCATCCCCCACGATGAAGTAGGGCACATCTTGCGTGTTGTTGGGCAGGGGGTCTGGATCTGGGAAGCCCATGATGAGGTTGCCTTCCAGCCCCTCCTTGAGGTCACTGGCATTGTATACCTGGGCATCTGAACATGAGCCATTGCCTGAAACATCGATGTACATGAACTTTTAGTCAGCATCGACCATGGCAAAGAAGACGATGCTGAAGAAGCCCTTGTAGTTGAAATAAGTGGAGCCCGACTTGGGTGGTGCTTTGCAGGCCATGTGCTTGTCATCTATGGCTCCAACGGTGTGTGGGAAGTTCCACCTCTGATACCACTGCTCTGCAACTTTCTTCCATCCTTCATCAGTGGAGGGGCACTGGAGGAGCTCCTGCAGGTATTCTTCGATGATTGCCTGCACCACTTCTCTGACCACAATGCTGATGGTGTTGTGTGGCACCCTCCATCCGTACTGCATGCTGCTCTAGGTGGTCCCTGAGGCCAGGTAGCGCAGAGTGTGTGCCACCTTGAGCCCAGGGTCCAGGCTGGGCCGGAAGTTGGTGTTTGCCTTGGTCAACCTGGGTGTCAGGCAGTGCACAACTTCGTCAAACATGGCTGGAGGCATCCTCATGAAGTTCTGGAATGCCCGAGTGTCTTCGTTCCTGAGCTCCACCATCAGCTTGTTGTACAGTACTTACTCTGCTCTTCTCCCGATCCATCTTCGGACCCAGACGCTTCTTGGCCGCCTCTTTTTCTTCCCGTAGTAGTGTTCACAGAGCCTGTAGATGGCTTCGCACTGTTGCAGAAGGATGGTGGCTGCCAAAAGGACTGTGTTACGATCCACGGTGGACATGACTGGATGCTATGGAAGAGCAAGAGTCAGATGAAGGCTGCAGAGGTCTGCACAGCTAAGCTGCTGGTCTGAAAGTGAGATGCAGGTGAGTTGCTCCCCTTTTTTATAGGCAGTATAGGTGTTCCTTTGCATCCTCTAGGCATCCTCTAGGCATCCTCTAGGCATCCTTAATATCCGAGATAGGTCCCCTCTGTGAACGTTTTTTCCGTTTTAAATGCTTTGTTTCCATGCTGCGTCCATTCTGCATCTGTTCTGCATCCGTTCTGCATCCGTTCCGCTTCCTCCCTGCGTCCGAACAGATGCGAGTTGCGCGGATGCAGAATGGATGCCTAGCGGATATAGCAGATGCGTAACGGATGCAGAACGGATGCGTAGCGGATGCAGAACGGACGAATTGGATACATTTTCCGTGCAAAAGTTTTGAGCAGCTCAAAACTTTCTGAGCGGATGAAACGTCAATAAACGGATGCTGGACGGATAGAGAGGAAGCAAAACGGAGGCAGTGAGTACATCGCGTTTTCCAACGGATGGCAAGCTTTTTTGTCCGTTTTACATCCTCTTTGCTGCAGTGTGACAGGGGCTTTAGATAAAGCACTGAGATTGGATGGTTTATCAAGTGATTTTTATAAAACTTTTGAAGACCAATTACTTATTCCAATGGAAGATTTAATGAACTCTATTCTACAAGCAAATTCTATGTCTGATTCATGGAAAAATGCCGACATTTCTTTGATACCTAAGTATGGACTTCTGTGAAAAAGTACAGATCAATTTCTCTTAACTATGATTTATAAACTGTTTACATCCATATTATCTAAAAGATTTTAAAAAGTTTTTTGAGATTACAAACATGATTATATATATGAAGTAGTTTTCTATCCAGAAGCCAATTAAGACATAATGTGAGAGTAATCTTCCTTTAACTGAACATTTACAACTTCATAGTGACTAACAGGTTGCCTGTTTTAATCTTCTAATCTAATCTTAGATGTAGAAAAAGCTCTGATAATTTGAATTGGAACTTTATATTTAAAGTAGTCAAAAAGATGGACTTTGGATTGGTTTTTTAAAAAGCACTGAAGTTCATTTAAAAACTCCAATAACCATGGATTATGATGGAGATTTGACAAAACAATGTGAAATCCGGAAACAACAAGACGGGGGTATCTTTTATCCCCCTTATTATTTATCCTGGTACTGGAACTGCTAAATAGGGTCATTAGATAAGATGACAGAGTAAAAGGATTACAAAGCACATAAGTATAAACTTTGTGCTTTTGCTGATGACTTGGTTTTGACTTTTGCAAGATTTGTTAGACATTGAATATGTTATGAGGAAGATTAAAATATTTGGAGAAATGGCAACTTTAAAAATAAATAAATTAAAGATGACAATATTAAGAATATAAAAGTGGAAGAGCAGAGGAAATGAAATTTAAAATTGGATTAAATTTATCAAACAGGTAAAGTATTTAGGGTGATTCTCATTCATGCAAATTCTAATTCAAAAGATATACATCTACTGAGTGAAGGGATTTATAAAATGTTATTTAAGATAAATCTGGAAGACTAATTTGTTAAAGTTTGTATGGTAAAATGGGCGAAAAACTTTGGCTACAATATAATGAGAGACTGATGGAAGAATATATGAACTAATGGTTTTAAATTTACTTTGAATTGCAGTTTAAAGAAAATTTATAAGATGATGTACCATTAGTATTTGAGCCCAGATAGTCTGGACTCAATATGTATCGAGAGATTTCGAACAACTTTTGGAAATGCAACCAAAATCCAGGTATATTCTATTTATGTGGTGGTCTTGGAAATATGCTAAATCATTCTGTATAAACATAATGTTGATAATGCAGAAAATATTTAGAATATGAATATTAATGAAAGCTGAAGCTTTTCATCTAGGTATTATGAATAAAACAATTGAAAAACAGTTTGGAATGTTATTTCTTTTCAGAGGGACACCAACTGTTGAAGAGTGGGATTGACTGAATTAGCAGAGATGGCAAAATTGACTGTTCTGATTAGAGACAACAGATTAGACAAATTTATAAGAGACTGAAAGCCATTTGTGGATTTTCTACAGGTTAAATACAATGACAGATGGTTAACAGAAGGATTTGAAGATTAGTTTTAACTTTGGGGTAACCTGTTGACTATTGAAGTTGGGTCAATTTGATTATTCGATAAATAAATTTTCATATTAGGGATAATTGTTTATGTAATAGCATTTTTTGTTAAACACAACGGAAACGTTTATAAGTATTTGTCGATCCATTGTATAAGAGGGAAGAGAATATATTAGATTTTTTGTATCTTTCAGCATTCAGCTGGGATGGATTTTTTTTTTTTTGTTTAATGTAGATGGATTTGACATTTGGGCTATTTTTCTTTTTTGTGCCCAAGTTTTTTTTCTTTTTGTTGCTTGTACCAGATGTTTGTTAGTTTGTTAGTTTGTTTCTTTTTTCCTTTTCTTTGCTTTGTATTTTATATTTGATGATAAAATAACATTTTTTAAAAAAAGAAGTAGCTTCTGATAAAAATAAGCATTGCAGCAAATTCTATTCTGCTTTAGTGTTAAATTGGAAGTAAATAAGAAAAAAAATTTCAGTGTTAAAAAAAGGCTGGTATAGGTGATACATGTACAAAAAACTGGATAGTTTTAGCAAACTACAATTTGAAAGTATGAACATTGTGCATGGTGACCAAAATGGGTAAAGGTAGGTTAAAACTATTATTGATATTAAGAGGGAATTATGGTGAGTAAATTATAATATCCTTATAAATAAATTACAGTTCATCTAAAAATTAGGCAAATCATCCACATGTTAAATACACACAATTTACAAAGGACCTTCAAATTATTAGCAAGCTTCTTCATTTACCCATAATTTGAATTGCGTTTACAGACAAAATTCACAGAAAAACATCTCCACATAATATTTTCCTTTTTTCTGTTAAGTGATTCATTACCATAATACATGTGTTACTATTTGATTTATTTCAACTCTTGTAATCAAAAGGCATTTGTTAGTATTACCATAACTGTATCTGTATTTATTGATTACTGTACAACTTGTGCAACATAAGTATAAAAAGTAGACTGACAAAACAAATCATAAAATTGTAAACAAAGACAAAAAAACCTGTATGAGAAATGGAGTCAATTGGGAAACAAAGATTCTAGACTGTTAAGAGCTCTCTAGGATAAAGGTTATCCACAAGTTAAAAAACAAGTAAGTTACTAACCTTTTACTTGTCATGGAAAAGAGGGATGAAGGCCAGCAGGAGCTAACCTGAACAATAGCAGCAAATATTTTTTTAACTAGTGCCCAGCCAAAGTTCATACCCTTCAATAATCCACCAAATGTTAATAATTTGTTATAGGTGTATTAGTAAGAAACAATTACTAAAACCTTTCATAAAATTTAGTTTTAATAAGCCTAGGTGTTGGCCTTTTATTAGAATGATTCAGTACCTCACTCAAACTTAATTCTGTGCATAACTCAACCATAGCATTTTAGGCAATCTACAGTATTATAATCCATATATCATAATCTATAGGACAGTAAAGTCAGCCAGAACTTCCCTTACAACAACATGAGGCAGGCTCCTATTTATACAAACATACATATAAGATACACACACATACATACAACATATGATGTAATATACTAAATGAACAAAGTCTGAACAAAATCACTATAATATGCAGCCACATAATTTCAATGGGAAAGATATTATAACGAGGATCATATACCCCTTATAAAGATGGGATATGGAGTATAGACTACCTCCACAACTACCTCCAACCTTGGGCAACTTTCTGTCTTAATAGAGCGGCTAAAAGTCTACACATAGGGTGACCGAACTGGATATTGCCTTCTCCAGGTCAAAAATTGGCAGCAGTTAGAGGACCACAATTAACAACTCACTGACAAAAAAGGACTAATTAACTATATATATATGACTGAAGTGACGTACTGAACGCTTCCTTGAAAGCCAGGAGTGAGTTAGTAGTAATAGTTAAACTTTTGGGTTTAATTATTAATTGCTAGTTTCGGGGGGGGGGGGGGGGATCCTAACTTGTTTATCATTCCGCATCTGTCCAGAAACGGCGCATCTTTAGCTGCACTTCCAGGGGTCTCTTTTTTTGGGGGGGGGGCAAAATGAACGCTCAGGGGGCCGTTTTGAGACTCCCTACACACGGCAATTGTAAAACCACTGCCTGCCTGAAGAGAGCTGAAACGGTGCCCGAAGGAGAAGAGGAGATTTTGAGCTTCTCACCCGCACAGCCGCCGAATAAAGCCGCGGAGCAAATAAAGTCTGCGAGCCGCACCGAGCGAACACCGCCATCTTCCCCTCGACAGCTGCGCTTCGGGAACGCCTCCCAGCTCCTCAGTCTAAAAGACCGCGGGCATGAGACCAGGGGGCGGGGCTTGGTAGGAAGGCCCACCCTCCCCGCACGCCCATCTTTTGCGGAGAACAGCAAGTCACGCCCTTCCCGCAAGGCAAACGTGCTCGCTCCTACAGAAGCTAATCCTTTGCCCAATTTTGGCTGTAGTTTTACCGCCGCGCTGAGCCAAGTCCCCGCCTATCGTCGAGAGCGATTTTGTCAAACTTCGCGTGCAGATTCGCCTTCTCAGCACTGAGATAAAGGCCGGTTTACAATTGTTAAAGTATTTAAACAGCAAAATCGATTAAAAAAACCAGCCCGGAATAAACTAACCCCCAAATCAATAAATAGTAAAATAATCAACACAAAATAATAATAAAGTAGCCAAAACATAATAATAAGCTTCCTTGAGTCTACTTCGACTCCTGATTCCTACAAAGCAAGGGTCTTCAAACTTGGCAAGTTTAAGACTTGTGAACTTCAACTCCCAGAATTCCTGAGCTAACAAGACTGGAGGAGGAATTCTGGGAGTTGAAGTCCACAAGACACAAGCTGTCAAGTTTGAAGACGTGTAGGAGTTAACTTTTTCACCGATCGCCTTTCTTTCCGGGAAAACCTTTTTTTAACCAATGACGAGTCACGTTCCTGGCACGGTGAGGAACCTTTTCCTCTCGCTGCCCGTAGAGGGCGCTAATCTCTCTTTCCGGGTTTTTCCAACCCAGAGATGAGTTGTGCGCAGGCGCACTTTTCTGCCTACTGGGCTGAGGACGTGCGGCCCTTTTTCTTGACTCGGGGCAGTGGCACCCTCGATCCTTCTCTGGGGCTAGGATGTGGAAACTGTGCCCGTCCGATGAGGCCGCAGGAGGTAAGTAAGAACTGAAGCGGGTTGTGGGGAGGGAAAGGTAGGGCTGCAACACTCTGGACCATCCTGCGTGGCAGGACAAGAGAAAATGTGGTGAGTGCTTTTGGTGCCACTTAATGGGTCAGCTAAGACCTTTGCGAGTCGGATCGTATGACTCGTTGTACAAGGGAGAGGGCGAGTTTTCCGATGTGGACTTCCTCCGGCTTGGTGCCTGTTTAACTCTGCTGCTTTCCCTCTTGTCAAATTATTCTCCAAAGCACCAGGACAAGAAATAACGGTTGGAAATTAATCAAAGAGAGAAGCAATTAAGGAGAAACTTCCTAACAATGAGGGCAATTAACCAGTGGAACAGCTTGCCTCCAGAAATCGTGGGCACTTCATCACTGGATGTTTTTAAGAAGAGTCTCTAGACAGTCACCTATCTGAAATAGTATAGGTTCTCTTGCTTGAGCAGGGGCTGGACTAGAAGACCTCCAAGGTCCCTTCCAGCTAATTCATTCATTCATTCACTCACTCATAACTGAATATCTGAAAGGGTTTATAGTTCATAGTACCAGATATCTCAACTTTATCAACTTTATGCTGAAGCAGTGTTTCTCAACTTTGGCAACTTTAAGAGGGATGGACTTCAACTCCCAGAATTTTCCAGTCAGCTTTGTTTGCTTTGATTTGCTGGTGAGAAATTCTGGCAGTTGAAGTCCATCCCATTTAAAATTGTCAAGGTCAAGAAATACTGCTATGGACATCAACTCCTAGAGTTCCCGAACCAGGAGGCAACATGTATGAAACATTCTACTGAGATGAATTTAGCAAGTTGGGTGGATGAAGAAACAGAAGTAGCGAGTTGAAGTTAAGACTCGCGTGTACCTAAAGTCAGCAAATCAAATTTATTTTGAAATATGCTTACATAGAGAGGGCCCTCCTTAATCCTGGGTTTGGAGTATATGAGAAAAGAGTAGATGTGCTCCAGCGCCTACTTTTGAGAAATATTGCATGAACTTTAGAAATAATCGAGATCTAATGGTCACTCAGAAGTGGGGAGGATGATATAGAGGGCCTTACATTTTTGGAGTAGTTAGCCAAGCAAGACATTTCAATTTAAATAGTGCAATATTGGATTATGATTCATTCCCCAGTGAAATAACTGTAAGTATTATATGGCAGTGCAAAGTAAACTTTCAGTGATTGCCACTTTGAAGATAGGAACAGAGAATTTGGGGCATATGAAATGTATCCCCACTGATATTCCTATTACTAGATTTATCTTTTATGTATTGGTTAATGTTGAGTATGACATTTCCTAAAATCTGTCCTGTAATCCATCCATTACTCTTAAGAAAAATAGGCTGAGCTTGCAGATAGTGCCAGGCTCAAGTATAGTTGATAGGCAGCAGCATCTTCATGCTTGACCAGAAGGCTGCAGCTGTCGTTGGGGACTTTAGTTTTAGCAACTGTTTTGGTCTTCAGTGACAGTGATGATTTTAGGAGATTGCCCAAACAAGAGCTCTCTTCTTTCTGAAAAAATACAGCCGTCTTTTTCAAACTCATAAATAACATTTATCTTGACAGTTATTTTTAATCTTTTTCCCTCTACCATCTTTGAAAGAACAAATACCCACTGGCAGCATTATTCTAGTTCAGGAGACTTCAAATTTGACAGCTTTAAGACTTGTGGACTTCAGCTTCCAAGAATTCCTCCTCCAGTTATGTTAGCTCAGGAATTCTGGGAGTTGAAGTCTACCAATCTTAAAGCTGTCAAGTTTGAAGACCCTTGGTGTTGTAGAGCGGTGGAATAACCTGAGGCGAACACAGACCGAACTTCAGCTTTTACTTTATTGTAACAATAAAGGGTTGCCATGGCTGCCACGCTAACAAGGCAGCCAGCTGGCGGACAACTGGTGATGCCGTTTGACAGCTCCCTTTTATAGCCAGCTGTCAAACAGCCTCAGCCAATAGGAACAGTCTGTGTTCCCGCTGGAAACACGGACCGGAGTGAAGACTTCAGCTCAGTCTTTTCCGAACGCCACATTCCTTTCCCCCAGAACGGAGCATGCGTAGTCCTTCAGACAATTCGGGCACTTGCGCAGGTGGCCAGATCTTCTAGGTTCTGACGAAGCTGCTGCTGGAAGGAACTTTTCTGCTTGTTGGGCAACTTCTGGTGCTGACGAAGCTAGCATCTCAGCTTCAGGCATCTCTGAACAAGGGACAGATGGCTGCTCAGGTAGGCTTGCCTTCCTGTCAGATTCGCGGGAAGTTTCTTCGGGCACCGGCAGTTTCTCTGTCGCAGGAACATCTTGAGGGCCATCTGCAGACGAACTCCAACGCCTTCTAAGTTGATCGATATGGCGGCGCCAAATGCGCCCGTCTTGCAGTTGGACCCTGTAAGACTTAGGACCGGTTACTGCCACAATCTGCCCAGGTATCCACAAAGGGTGTCCCGCATAATTCCGGGCACAGACCTGGTCATTTTCAGCGAACTCACTTGCCTGGCTATTTGATCCTAGGGGCGTGACTGGGGCATTATATGGATGGAGTCTCTCTAAAGGAGTCCTCAGATGTCTACCAAATAAGAAGTTCACCTATTAGTGGTGGCACAGGGAGTCGTGTGCTGGGTTAGAAGATACTTAGCAAGCCTAGAGTGCCAATCTATGGGCCCAAGCCTTTCCAGGACCTCCTTAGCAGATCTGATTGCTCTTTCAGCCAGGCCATTACTGGCAGGATGGAAAGGAGCTGTAAGTGTGTGCCTGATTCCCAGGTTAGCTAGGAAGACCTCAAACTCACAGGAATTAAATTGGGGCCGTTATCAGACACGATAGTGTCAGAGACGCCATGGGCAATGAATATCCTTGATAGAGCCTTAGTGACGGCTTCTGAAGTTGTGGTCATCAAGGTCAGCTTTATCCATTTAGAAAAAGAATTGACCATCACCAGAAATGTATGCCCATGAAAGGGGCCAGCCAGATCAATATGCACCCCGGACCAAGGGGTCCCAGAATCTTCCCACCTGCCTGGAGTGGATGTGGGTGGAGCAGGTCTGGTAACTTGGCATGGTTGACAAGCATTCACCAACTTGTAATCTGAGCATCCATGCCTGGCCACCATACATAACTGAGCTAGGGCTTTCATTCTGACAATGCTGGGATGCCCTTCATGCAGGACCTTTAAAACTGAGTCTTGCAACTTGGAAGGGATAACTACCCTAGTTCCCCAAAGTAAACAGCCTTGCAAAGAAGATAGTTCTTGCTGGCGAGTTTTGAAAGGCATGAATTCGGGGGCATAAGGAATTGCAGGCAACCCCCTTCCCACCCGGTCAAGGACTTGGGTGATTACCTTGTCCCTGGCAGAGTGGGCAGCGATATCAAGGGTGGTGATGGGAAGTTTGAGATCATTGATCAGGAAAACAGCATTAGTTGGTACAGGATCCTCCACAGGAACAGGCAGTGGGCAGCGTCTAAGAGTGTCATCAGCGTGGCACTCAGAGTGCCATCAGCATGGCAGAGACTCTTGCCAGCTCGATGAACCAGTGTATAGGAATAGACAGCCAGAAATAAAGTCCACCTGGTCATCCTTGGAGGCAAAATCTGAGGAGTTTGTCTATCGCCTGACAGAAGGCCTAACAGAGGCTTGTGATCCATAAACAACTTGAAATAGTGTCCATACAGAAACTCATGGAATTTTTTGACAGAAGCAACTGCAACCAAAGCCTCCTTGTTAATTTGGCTGTAGTTGTGCTCAGTTCTGAAGAAAAAGGCAATGGATGCCTCAGAACCATTAGGCAGTCTATGACTTAAAACGGCACCTATGCCAAAAGGAGAAGCATCTGCTACTAAAACGATAGGTAAATGCTCATTAAATTGGATCAGAACAGCATCGGATGTGAGCAATTATTTGCACGGAAAGCATGGGCTTCCTTAGGTCCCCAGTGCCAGGGGGATTGCTTATCCAAGAGTCTGTGCAGAGGCTCTGCAACGGAAGCTTTATGTGGCAAAAATGAAGCATAAAAGTTAAGAAGTCCTAAAAAGGCCTGGAGCTCAATTTTGTTAGTTGGTGTGGGTGCCTCGTGAATAGCCCTTACTTTGGATTCAATTGGGTGAATACCAGAGGCGTCAATTCTGTATCCCAAAAATTCTACCTGTGGGGTGGCAATAGTGCACTTCTCTTTTTTTAACTTTAGATTGCTTCCTGAAACAATCGAGGACTCCTCTGATTCTTTGCAGTAATTGAGACTTGTCAGGGGCAGATATTAAAATGTCATCAAAATACGGAATTACACCAGGTAATCCTTGAAGAAGTCTTTCCATTAAAGATTGGAAAATCACTGGGGCCACACTTACGCCAAATTGGAGGCGCCTACATTTAAAAGCGTCCCTGTACATTACAATAGTTTGTAGTTCAGCAGCTGTGTCATCAACAGGGAACTGTTGATAGGCCTGTGACATGTCTAATTTCATGAAAATAGTTCCTGGCTCAAAAGAATGTAGTAGGTGCTGGATAACAGGGACTGGATAAGCACTGATTTGTAAATATTTATTCAATGACGTCTTGTAATCTGCACAGATTCTTATGCTACCATCTTTTTTCAGGGGTGTCACTATTGGGGTTTCCCATTTTCCCTGTTTAATTTGTCAAGCTCCATGTCTAATTTGGGGCGGATTGTAAAAGGTACTCTTCAAGGCTTTAAACGGATTGGTACTGCCTGAGGGTCCAAGTTGAAAGATATTGGGGTTTCTGAATAACAGCCCAGCCCCTCGCTGAACACAGCGTAGTTATTAAACAAGGTGTCCACTTCAGCATTTGTAATAGAGTGGATTCGCTTATATGAAGGCCAAGGACAGGAAACCAGTCTAACCGCAACAGGCTAGGGAGGGCACCATCCACTACCATTAAAGGCAAGTGACCTTTAAAATTTTGAAACTGAACAAAAAACTTGCCTTTTCCAATGACTGGGATGGTTCTGCCTTGGTAGTCATGTATGGTTAACTGGCAGCCATGAAACTTCTTCTTAGCCATTCTGGGAAGTAGTTGTTTCAAGGTGCTCTGTGAGATGATGGACAATGCTGAGCCTGTGTCAACCTACATCCTGCAAAGTTTCCCTTCTATAGAAACAAAAACATTGATTTTGTTAGAGCCTTTGTTAGTCAGCTTGGCTTGATAGCAGGTAAACAGTCTTCAACTTGTTTTTGGAAATGTTGGGTTGTCTGAGGCTTTTGGACATAAGTCTTTCCTGCTTGACAGATCCTGGCTAAATGACCCTTCCTCTGGCATTTTAGACAAATGGCATTCCCGAACTTGCAGGATGCCCTGAGGTGGTTTCCCCCACAGCTTAGACAAATGGGATGAGGCCATGGAGGTAGTTTGGGGGTTGGCCTGTTCTCCCTTTGACTGTTTTTTTGCTGCCTGAGACAATTTACATCATTAGCCCCTTCAGAGCCTTCTTCTAAGGAGACTTCATCGTAATGGATGGCTGAGCTGCTCTGGCTAATTGGATTTCCCTGAATTTCTGCTGCGGAAAGTGCTGATAGTTCTGCAGCTTGAGACTCTCCAATTGCTAATTTAAGGCTTAAATCCCCTTTTGCCAATAGACACCTTTGTAGCCTTAAATCTCTGACTCTACAAACTAGTTGGACATGTCCTCCAGATAGTCTCTAAACCCATAATGCAAGGCAGCTGTTCCTAGCTGCCATGTACCCATTAATAGTCTCTCCCTCAGCCTGAATCTGTCTCCTAAAAACATGGCACCTGGCAATTCGGGCTGGTTTAGGGAATAGTGGTTGGAAAGAATTTCCTGCAATTCTTCCCATGGAACAGTCTTAATTGAACATGTAGCCAATAATGTAGTAGCAGTGTCAAACACTGTGGCTCCGCAAAAACTTAAAAAGTCGGACTTTTTCCTATGGTCGGAAATGTCAGCGAGGTCTATGGCATCTAGGAAACAGTCAAATCGGTTTCTGTAGGATTCCCATGTTTCTGCTATTGGTCTGAAAGGCAGGAATGCAGGGTTCGAAGTCATCTCGACTCAGCGGTGCCGGATCTTCTGAGGAAAGTTGAAATCCACGCTCGCGAATAGTGACAGTAAGCTCTTAAAGTGACATTCAGCTTGATAGTGTCTTCAGCTCTTTTTGTCGTGACTTTGCTCAATGATTCTTTGCCCGGTTGCCTCTTATATGTATCCCACCCTCATCGCCAGTGTTGTAGAGCGGTGGAATAACATGTAGTGAACTTCAGCTTTTACTTTATTGTAACAAAGGGTTGCTGCAGCTGGTGGACAACAGCTGATGCCGTTTGACAGCTCCCTTTTATAGCCGGCTGTCAAACAGCATCAGCCAATAGGAACGGTCCGTGTTCCTGCTGAAAACATGGACCGGAGTGAAGACTTCAGCTCATTTTTTTCCCAATGTCACCCTTGGCATATAGGTGAATTAGCCTGTTGTATACAGAACCAATTTGCTCTTCTTTTTGTATAAGTGGGGAAAGAAAATAGGAAACTACCATTAGCTCTGTACAGTAAGTAAGTAAAGCCAAGCTTGACTCTGGTAACTTTATGGACAAGTCCATGCTTTGGGAAATAATATGGAAGTGATTTTTCACTAATGTCTGGGATTGGTGGTGGAGATTTCCCAGTTTATCTTTCAACCCAGGGATCACCTACTGATCTTCCATCCAAGTACCAAATAAATACTTATCTTTTTGAGATCAGTCAAGTTCATTTAGGTTCTGCTGCCTTGCTGTGTGATCCAGTCAGTGAATGCTACCTGGCAGCTGCTTACAGGGATACCTTCCATATCTACACCTGTGTTCTGGAATGTTCTCCTCTCTGAGATGTTTCCTATGTCATCTTTATCTCCATCATTTTTAAATGAATGTGTTACATTTGTTCTTATGTTTTAAGACAGGGGTCCCCAACCACCGGGCCTGGACCGGTCCCGGTCCATGAATCATTTTGTACCGGGCTGCAAAGAATAAATAATCTTGATTAAAATATATATAAAAATATATTTTTGCTTCCGGGTGTCTTATTTTGAAAGACACAAAGAAGGCATACCTCTCAGACCCATAGTCAGCTCCATAGGAGCACCATTACAAAACCTAGCTAAATACTTAGCAAAACAACTACAGCCCCATGCTGAAACCGCAGCTTCCTATGTACAAAACTCATACCGCTTCTTAGAAATGATCAAAGATCTACACGTAGAACAAGAAGATCTGCTTGTAAGTTTCGACGTGGTTTCACTATTCACTCAAGTCCCAATAAAAGAAACTCTTGAAATCATCAAAAATAAATACCAACCAGCCAAAGACCTCATAGAACTAACAGAACACTGCCTAACCAACACATATTTCATATACAAAGGACAAAGATACAAGCAAATTGAAGGAGCCCCTATGGGATCACCACTGTCACCCGTCATTGCAAACCTGTTCATGGAAGAATTCGAATCCAGAGCCCTGGCTAATGCCACCCACAAACCCAAACTATGGCTAAGATACATCGATGACACATTTGTGATTTGGCCCCATGGAAAAGAAAACCTAAACAATTTAGGTTTCTGCCCTCGTCTACTGCACTAACTTCCACGCCTAACTTCATGGACAGCATTGCTAAAGCTAAGAAGCTCTTTACTATTGGGGAAGAATTGATTTTGCCGGTCTTTGAAAAAGTGTTTCTGCATGAAACTGGTCCCTGGTACAAAAAAAGGTTGGGGGCCACTGTTTTAAGATATATTTAATTAGGCACAGTTTATTATTGTATGTTTCAAAATGGTTTGGCATAGTAGAAAATAAACATTATATAAAACAATTTAGATACAACAGTTTCAAAAACTGAGCTTTCATTACAGTCTTGTTCCATGAGATCTCAAGCTGTAGTTCATAAATAGATGCATATTCAGTGACACTCTAAAATTTGGCTTTCCTACTTATTTAGTTTCAGTCTTTTAGTTATTTCACATTGTACATTCTTTTAATGAATGGTTAATATTTTTGTTGCTTATGACCATTCCTAAAACTAACATTTTTTCTTGAATTTCAGGACCGTTGTATCGGCTTCTAGTTGGTGTTGAGTATGTTGTTGGACGAAAGAATTGTGGAATTTTAATTCAAAATGATCAGTCAATCAGCCGAAGTCATGCAGTTCTTTCAGTTAAACATCCCCAAATGAATCTTGTAAGTATCACATTCATAAATATTCTGCCAGCTGTCTCCTGGGCAGTTATCTACTATATAAAAGTATGGTTTTTTTAAAAAAATTAACATTTGTTGACTTGGTACAAATAGTATCAAATTCATCCTGATGGCATTATAGAAAATATACAAATTATGTAATTTGGATCTGAAACCAGTGACAGAAATTATGTAATTTGTGTCATTTAGGTAACAATATATGTCATTAGGTAACAATATTCTAGCTTGTTGCAGATGAATATGATTTATTATACCTCTTCAGTCAAGCTGCATTACTCAAAAGTTTTTTACTGAACCTCTTCGTATAAAACGGGAGATAAAATATAGCTTTCATATTGGCTTTATGATTATAAGTCTTTATTCTTCAATCAATTATCTTTTATTACCTCTGAACTGGTTGGTCGAAACAAATCCATTTCAAGCCAATATTTAATATCCTGGTTTGTTTGGCAAATACAGGTTGTCCTCAACTTAACAACAATTCATTTAGTGACAGTTCGAAGTTCAAAAAAGTGACTTATGACCATTTTTCAAACTTACAATCATTGCAGCATTCTCATGGTCATGTGATCAAAATTCAGATGCTTAGCAACTGGTTCATATTTATGACACTTGCAATGTCTGGGAGTCACATGATCAGCTTTTGTGCCCTTCTGACAAGCAAAGTCAATGGGAAGCTAAATTCACTTAACAATCATGTTACTAATTTAATAACTGCAGTGATTCACTTAGCAACTATGGCATGAAAAGTCATAAAATGGGGCAAACTCACTTAACAAATGTGAGTTTGTTAGTAACATAAATTTTGGCCTCAATTGTGGTCATAAGTTGAGGACTACCAGGACCATAACTATACCTAAGCATTCAATTTAAGCACTACAATAATTCATTAATTGAAGGCAGGGCCAGATTGAGCCATTTTTAGCAGCTGAACACAGGGAACTCGAGCTAAGCCATTAAAATAGTTTTTAGAGATTCATCCAAATCATCCTTCTAGTTGATTATACTTAAATTTCAAATATATTCCTTAACTTTTATATATTAGAGATTAACACGGCTGCCAAGATAAGACCCCTTCTTATATCAGCAAAGAGAAAGAAATTTGATCCGGAATAATGTCAGGTTTCCAAGTGATGAAACCCATTCAAAAAGAAATAAGCAAAATCCATCTTCCAAAACAAATTTCTTTCTCTTTGCTGGTATGAGGGGGGAGGGTTTCAGACTCACCACATTCTTAAGGTCAGAGGAGCACTTAGATAGTGAGGTTTGTTTTGGCTAGATGACTTTCCTTCCAGTGGGAACAGAAGCTGTTCCTGCCGAGACCTGGAGGTAGAGATTGAAGACATAAAGCAACATTGATTTATTTCTATTGGGAAATGTGACTTTTGTGGGTTGTTTCTAATTTACAATATGTGGTGTAATTTCGGTTTGTGTCGGATGCAGAATTACAACAGACTTTGCCAATTTGATGATTACCTAAATAAAAGAAATTTGTTTTAGAAGATGGATTTTGCTTATTTCTTTTTGAATGGGTTTCATCACTTGAAAACCTGACACTGTTAATACTAGAAGCAGATAAGATTAATTGTGCTTGCCTTATTTCTGATGTAAAGTATTGTATTGATTAATTGTTAAAAGAAAAAAATGTTCCTATTCATCTACCTATTTTCAAGAAAAAAATATCCATTGTAGGTGAAGTAAAACTAAATTTTGATTAACTTGGATGATTTGCTGGTTTATTGTGTAATTTTTGTATTGTGTACTGTGTCATTTTCAAGTACTATTAAAGCAATTGAAATATTTGGGGTCCTTGGTGCTCTCTGAGCTTGGTTGTGTGTGTTTTTTTTCATGCGTTTTTTTCAAGAAAAAACACAAGCTCAAACAATACCAAGGACTCCACAATAAAAATAGTATTTTATGGCAACAAAATTGTAATATATACCCTGTTTCTCCAACAATACGGCCTCCCCCAATAGGAAGTCCCAGCATGTTTTATAGGTATGCAATGAAATTAAGCCCCTCCCCCAAAATTAAGGCCTATATTAAAACATGTGAGATGGGGGGAATGGTGGGGGGGCTTGCTGTTAGGAAGTACTTTTGTTGCACACCGGATATGGTGCTGCCTGCGTTGACCCAATACTAAATGCCTCACCAACGCCGAGGTCTACATCCCAGCCGTCGCTGCTCGCCTGCCCAAAGATGCAAGGGGGGGGGGGAAATTAAGTCACACCCAAAAAGACAGCCTAGCCATTTTTTCAGGGCTCAAAAAAAAATAAGACCTGGCCTTATGTGAGAAACACGGTATGTAGAACTTTTTTTTTCTTTTATTCAGTTGTGTTAAATTCTTGAAGACTGCCTGGACAAATTCCTGAAATTTGGTTGGCAAGACTTTTGGAAGTGTTTTGTCAATGCCTTCTTTCTAGGGCTAACAAAAAATAACTGGTCCAAGATCACTCAGATGGCAGAACTAGAAGCGATTCTCCCAGTTTTTACCCTGAAGCCTTTAACCACTACACCAAACTGGCTCTTGTATGAAAACCAATAAATACAAATCACATTAATGTGTAATTTGAAGTTTTAACGATGTAAGGATTTTTTAAAATAGGAGGGGGTATAGCTAGTACAGTGAATAGGTTCGCTGTCTTTGAACTTTAAATGCTGTGAGCTTTTTTTGTATTTTCAGAGTCAATCTTCATCATTTCCTGAATTGACTTTAAAAGACACTTCAAAATATGGTACCTTTGTTAATGGAGAAAAGCTACAGAATGGTAATACCATAACATTAAATACTGGTGACAGAATCACTTTTGGAGTCTTTGAAAGCAAATACAGGTATGATAGATTTGTGCTAACCTTGAAACAGTTAAAGGGAAATGTATGAGTTTACTGTGTATTTCACACATGATAGATTATGATCATGGATGAAATAAATGTATAACACAAAATGTTGTTCATGACTTTGAAGTTTGTAGAGAACTGAAATTAATTGATAAAAAGAAACATTCAGTATTCCAATTCATTTAACTTAGATAAAAAATTGTAACCCTACATAATTTATCATATTTTTCGGACTATAAGATGTACTTTTTCCACCCCCAAAGGTGGGTGGAAATGTCTGTGCATCTTATACAGTGAATATTGCTGAAGCCCTGCCCACCAACCGGCCCCTACCCTTTGGCCTCTGCCTCCCAGCAATTTGCCTCCTTGCAGCAAAGAGCAAACAGCCTGGTCAGCTTCAGCACAGCCTGATTAGCACAAGCAGCTGATTGTTCGTTGGATCAGCCTCCTGATGATCAGCTGTTTCAGGCTGCAGGGATTGCCTGTTGCCACCTCCACGTGCCCCATTTATGGTCTCCGCGCCCTGTTTTCAGTCTCCACACATCCCATTTTTCACCCGATCCAATCACCCCTACTAGGAATAGGCCGAAAATAGGGCACACGGAGGCTGAAAATGTGGTGGGCGGAGGCTGAAAATGGGATGTGGATGCCGAAAATGGGCTGCGCGGAGGCGGCAATAGGCTATGGCAATCCCTGCAGCCAGAAACAGCTGATCACCGGAAGCCTGATCCAACCGAAAATCAGCTGCTTGTGTTTATCAGGCTGTGCTGAGGCTGAAAAAGGGTGTTTGCAAATTGCAGGGGGGCACAGGCAGAGGCAGATTTTTTTTTCTTGTTTTCCTTCCCAAAAGCTAGATGTGCCTTATACTTTGGAGTGTCTTATACTCCAAAAAATATGACTTAGAAGCATATCTACAGATTCAGCATATCTTATTGCCAAATAAGTGTTAAAGCTTTAGTTTAGTAGGAAATGTGTCTCAGTGAATTTAAGAAATCATCAATGAATTTGGCTGTTTTGAACAGTTCACATTTGTTTCTAATCTTCCTTTTAAGGATATATTATGGAGGAAGTGGAGACTTCCAACTGCAGACAGTCTTAGAGGAAGTATATTAAGGTTGTCAAACTCACACTGTCATGGCGTCATGTGACATATCGGGACTTTTTTCCCCTTATTAAACCGAGTGGGCATGGGGCCAGCATGTGATGCATGTGGCAGCCAGGCCATGAGTTAAATATCCCTGAAGTAAATTGCTTGGGCCTTTGGCAATCAGAGTTCAAGCTGGGATACACCACATTATGTTGGTCATTGTTGAGGATGACTTATGGAGTGACCAGTATGGGGAGAGTGCAGCTCTGTTGATCCTTCTTGAACTCTCAGCAGATTTCAATACTATTAATCCTAGTATCCTCTTGGAGTGTCTCCAAGAGATTGGAGTGGTTGGCACTGTCTTACAATGATTCTCCTTTCTGAAGGGGTGATTTCAGCTTGTATTGAGGGAGGAGAAATCTGCCCTGAAGCATCTATCTTGTGAGTGCTTCTATCTTCTATCCACTTCTTTTTAATATTAGGGGAGGTCATTTGCCAGCACAAAGTTAGATTTCAAGCTATACATCACACCTCAGAGCCAACAGAGCCATAATTGTGCTGGACAAATGCCTTGAGAATGTCAGGGTTCGGTTGAGGAGGAGCATATTCCAGTTGAATCCTTCAGAGGCAGACTGACTTTAGGTTTGTTTACTTAACAGTTCCATGATTGACTCTGAACGGTTTCTATTCCCTTGTTCAAAAATGGTCCACGATTTAGGAGTTCTCCTAGAACTGTGATGTCGAACCTATGGCACACATGCCAGAGATGCCACACACAGTCCTCTTTCTGGGCATGCGAGCCGTCACCCCAGCTCAGCCCACATGTGTGCGCACCTCTTGCCAGCCAGCTAGTCTTTGGTTCTCTTCTGTGGTTGCGTGGGGCGCCTGTGTGGGGAGCAGGACGCACATGTGGGGGATGCACACCTGTTGCATTTTGACAGTTCGCGCATGCACTCTGGGCACTCGGTGCTGAAAAGGTGAGCCATCACTGTCCTAGAATCACAGTTCCTGTTTTAAAAAGGTGTTACCAACAATGTATTTGCAGCTATATTTTGCTTGCCAATTGCACCATTCTTGGAATGGGAGAGAGTCCTTCTCATAGTGGCTTATACTCTAGTCAATTCTTGTTTTAATTATTGTGACTTATACATGTGTCTGCCCTGAAGAGCATTCAGAAACTACAGTTATATAGCATGTATCATCCCAGGCTATGATGGATGAATCATGACATTCTTGGATTAACCCACAGCTTTGGGAGCTGCATTGATTGTCACTTGATTTAAGCATTCTATTTAAGCTATTGATTTTCACATTTAAGGCCATATCTGATTCTGTATGTGGACCACCTTCTCCTTGTTTCATTTTCTTGTCCAACCACATCAAACAGGGTCAATGCCTTTAGGTCCTAAGACTCCTACTACTATGCTAAGAAATGGTGAGCTGTTTGGCATTATTTATAATCATATTCTGTTTTATTGTATTTTGCAGAGTAGAATATGAACCACTGGTAGTGTGTTCTTCATGCTTAGATGTTTTGCAGAAAAATTTTTTAAATAAAAATATTCTTCAACTGGGTGGCCATGTTGTGAATGAGTGGAACGAAGACTGTACCCATCTTGTTATGGTTCTAGTTAAAGTTACTGTGAAGGTGAGTAACTAAATGGAAGCATCCCAGCAATGGGCACCGGAAGGATAGATGCGGAGAAATGTTTTATTTCCACTCTTACACAAGTTTTTTTAGGAAGTAAGTCCCATTAGTCCATTTGTTCACAGGAGTATAGGCTTGGAAGCCTTTTAATATATTTACTTACTTACTTACTTACTTACTTACTTACTTACTTACTTACTTACTTAC
>BLBF01000002.1:32608097-32674371 GCA_015471245.1 Laticauda colubrina
TACTTACTTACTTACTTACTTACTTACTTACTTACTTACTTACTTACAGCATATGGCTGGTAATACAGCAAGGAAAAGAAAAGGAATATAATATTTATGGCGACAGTACAGCTGTCATTCTTATTTAATAAATGATGCATGAATATTAAGATATATTGATATTTCAATGTTAAAAATATAATTAACAATATAAACCTTTTCAATGAAGAAATTGTAGAGAAGGTCAGATTATATTGGATCAGCCAAGAGAAATGCACAGGGTATAAGGCAATGAGTGATTCACACATATGTAGAAGTTGAAGAAGTGATTGGGATAAGATAGTTAACAGAGTCGCACAGAAATGCCTGGGGGTTGGGGAGTGTCAGAATTTTCAATTAATTAATTTCAACTAATAATTTCAATCAGCTAGGAATATAACGCAGAGCTACGTGTATTCTAATTCAGGGGTCGCCAACCTTTTGGACCTCAGGGACCACCAAATTCATAATTTTAAATCCTGTAGACCACTAATATGGATTTTGACTGATGGTGGCTTGCTGACATTGATGGGAAAGTCGGTCCCATATTCCAGAGCTGCAGTCGTCACAGGACTGGCTCTTTGGTCATGCCGGAACAGCTGCTCATCCACCCGGGTGCACCAGCCTGCCATGGACTGGAGGAGCTGCTTCGGGATGACCAAACAGCCAGTCCTGTGACTACTGCAGCTCCGGAATATGGGACTGACTTTCCCACCAATGTCAGTAAGCCACCCCGGGGTGGATTTCCCTCCCGCACCATTGGTATTATCTTCCAGTTCCAGCTCATATGGCGCTACTCAAGGTAAGGTTTGCGTTTGGCCAAAGGGTGGGGACCAGCAGGTTGGCAGGCCATGTGGGCAGCACAGCCTTGTGTTCCTGTGCAGCCTGGATTAATTAAGGACCACCAAAATTTTCTTGCGGCCCACCAGTGGTCCCTGGCCCACCATTTGGCGACCACTGTTCTAATTCGAATCATACTTGTTTACATAAAAATGTTTTCCAGAATTTTTTTGGAAAATGTTCCAATTCAAATTTTTCCAGAAAACCCACATATTTAATAGTCGCAACTGAAAGTATAGGTAGTCCTTGTTTAAACAACAGCCTAGTTTAATAACTGTTTGCTGTTATGACATTGTTGCAAAAAAACTGTAAAGCAAAGAAACTCTGAACTAAGATCTTAAACCAGTGGCGATTGCAAGCAACACTTTGTTTAATGATTGAGTTGCCTGTCTCAATTATGGTTGCTAAACAAAGACTACTTTATATTAATGGGAATCCTTTTGTAGAAGGATTAGTTGCTATATATTGTAAAAATAAGATACTGACTGGAGGAAATAATAAAACAGTGCAAACTGTTGTACGGTGATTATAGAATTTTATTATAGGACTTCTGTTCCTTTTGTAAGGAAATCTCAGGTTGAGTTTTCAATGAATAAGTTTACAAACAGAATGGTTTGTACTAGGCTGAGGAACCTGAATTAAGATCCCAGAGACTACATGTTTTGTATCACAATGAATTATTATTATAATTTCCCACTTTTGTTGTAGACAATATGTGCACTGATTTGTGGTCGACCAATTATGAAGCCGGAATATTTTGATGAATTAGTCAAAGCCATTCAAGCAAAGCAACAGTTACCACTGCCTGAAAGGTAAAAAGTTCTAAGATACATCCCCATTTTAAAAAAGTTTTAATGTTTCATTTTATAATAATCTACCAATTAACAATTGCTGAGGTTACATTTGCTTTCTAAACTACTGAAGTATGCCTTGATTAAATGTAATTATCCAAGGTACATTAATCATGTTCTATATATTGATAGTGCAGTAAAATTTCATGATACATTTCGTTTTGTTTGGTATCTTTTTTGGACTATGCATGCAGTTTTCCTTAATTGAATTTATTCTACATGAAATGCTACTTCTATTATTATTTCATAAGAAAATACCTTGCATTCTCCTTTTGATTATTTATGGCCTTGTGCTACTGAATGGCATTCTTTCTGCAATTCAGCATCTATCTAGGCAAGGAATAATATTGCATAAAAGTACTAATTTAAACAATAGGCGGATCAATAATGAGACAATGGTATCCAGCTCCATATGTATCCTAGTATCTTTTAAGGATTAAAAGTCCAAAAAGCCCAGTTTCTTATATCAATGAAACTCTGGATTTGATAAACCTCAGATGATGAAAGTTCTACAAATCTAGGGTTAGCGAACGATATAATCTTAATGGTGATGGAAGATGAACTTATCACAGGTTTTTTGTTTCTGAGTTTTGCCAAAACAAAGAAATACTTCGATCTTGTAGACCCAATTTTAGTCTGGATTATCCTAATGAATGAATTAAATTGGGAGACAAGCAACATGAGAATAGGATGATTTACTTCTATATTTCATTTTCATTCCAGAAAATACTTTTGTAAATTGAGGATTGACCAGTTGTCTGGCATATGTATGTCCTGCAGAGTTTCATCCTAATTTTAAAGAAACAGATTTAAAAAAAAAAAATCTCCAAAACAGACCACATCAATTAAAAAAGATAGGCTCTGCTCTGAATTTCGAACCTAAGTATATCCTTTGATGAACGTCCTCTTTTAATTGACATTATTGAAAGCAATATCCAGAGCTACAGACATTTAATTTTAATCTATTATATCTGAAAGCACTACAAAATTCTTAGCGTATAAGGTGTAAACATATCTCCAGGGGGCACAATAAAAATAGCTCTGAGTTGCCTGGATTATATTTTAGTGTGTTTATACTAACCTGTCCTATTACAGATTTCATAATGTTATTCAACTATTATACTCAATTCCAACAGAAAAAAAGGCTGAATATCATCTATTTATTAATAACAGTTCTTTTGATAACTCCCAGTCAGTACTTCATGGAAACAGGAAGATTCCTCATATTACACGCTATAATTGTCTACTGAGAAAGTAACAGTACCTGCAAAACAATTTGATTGATATTCTTGAATGTTGTGAGAAGTCAAAAGACACAGCTTGTACTATCATTCTCTTTCTGAGCGAAGGTTATTATGCATAATGTTTTGAGGACTAAATATTATGCCTTTCTTCCTACAATCTCTTTTAAAGTGCTCTGAAAAAGACTATTCTAGTAATTGAAATGGTCTAATCTGGAAAAGGACTGTTACAGTATAGCTGTAACAGTTATACTGTTAAATAATAACAGTATAACAGTATATTTAACTGTTAATAAACAGTTAAATAATATTAACTGTAATATTAACTTATTACAGTTAAAACTATGTTTCAAAGTTGGGTCAATTAAACAGAATTGTCCATTTGGATGAAAGAATGCTTCCAGTGAGGTTGGAATGGCTGAAAATGGGTTCATGGGATTTAAAAGTTACAACATTTGACTTTGCAAACTTCCACTTATCAGGTAGCCTCAGATGGCAGCATCTGGCTGATCTTGTCTGGACTTAAAAGCTAAATAGGATTAACCCTGGTTAGACTGGTATGGAAGATAAGCAGATAATAACAGGCTAGACTGGAAAATTGAAGAATGTCCTGGAAAAATGCAATGGCAAAACATTTTTGCATTGCTACCAAGTGTAATCATTGGGAGTCTAGATCAACCATAGGACATAGTGTAAGCCTTAGAGATAGCTACACTAACAAATATTTTAGATACTACTTTATAATTTTTTTTGTGGAGTAAATAATATTCTCTAAAATACAAATTTCAATATATATTAACCAATATATTATCAGCAGAAAAACCCGTCTGAATTTAAATGTTACAGTTTGGTCAGATTTGATAATTAAAACTGAAATGAATATTATTATCACTATTTAATATAAATATGTTCATATTTAACATTTCAACATCACATACCTTTTTTGGATCCATCAACCTTTCCTCTGATAAATGGTATGCTGTGGTCAAATCAAATCTCTAATAGTATAATGATGAAGACATTGACTTCTAGTTCACCATTAGCCATAGAAAAATCCTGGATAATTTTTGAGACAATCACATTCTCCCAGTCTAACCTATCTCGGAGTGTTTTAATTGGAGAAAAATTGAGCTCTTGGAGAAAAATGGGATACAAAGTAGTCTTCATGTTATGACTGTAGTTGAGCTCGAAATTACCACATTACATTGTACCGGTGGTTAAATAGGTCACCACATGACTTTGCCTGATTTTTATGACCTTTTTAATGACGTAAATGAATCATCGCAATCACCTTGAGTCACTCAGTGCTGAGATGGATGGCATGCAAATTTAATAAATAATAAATACGCAAATATGGTGGTTATGCAAATCCATTGTATGCAATTGGTTTTCTTTGCTGGGAACTGGAAGTAATTGGAGGATTACTTCATAACTGAGTCATAAGTAGTTATGGGAAGATTCATTGTAACTTGGAACAGTGACTAAATAACAAGTCATAAATCAAGGAATACTGTGACTCTAATAAATACTTTTGGATATACAAATACTTGATGGGGAGTAATAATCTTTGTGTTTATCCAAGGCTTGCTTTAAGAATACGCCCAAGACAAAGGACGGTGCTAAATAAAATCTCAGTCTGGAATGTAATAAATCCTTCTGAGATAGTAAGAAGAAAATGTGTTCTTAGGGAAAGGCCATTTCATTTTAAAGAAAATCTTTCTTTTTAAATAAGTTATGAAATTTTATAAGAGTTTCCTTTGTTTTTAGATTTTTTCCAAAAGTTGATGAACCAAGTATTGAGAATGAAAATATAGATCTCATCAAATGTCCTAGAAGAAGAACTATTTTCAGAGGAAAAAAATTTATGTTTCTAACAGCAAAGCAGGTAAAAATTTCTGTTGCTAAGTGAGACAATTGTTCAGTGAGATTTGTTCCATTTAACAACCTTTCTGGTCACACTTGTTAAATAAATCACTGCTGTTGTTAATTTAGTATTAAGTGATTATTAAGTCAATCTGGCTTCCCCATTGACTCTGCTTGTCAGAAAGTTGCAAGAGGTGATCACATGACCCTGGGAACACTGCAACGGTCATAAATATGAACCAGTTGCCAAGCATCCAAATTTTGATCATGTGAATTGGCTGCTACAATCATTGTAAATGTGAAAAACAATTGCAAGTCACTTTTTTTTAGTGCCGTTGTAATTTCGATTGTTCACTAGATGAATGGTTGAAAATTGAGCACTTGACTGTACTTAACATTTGTTTATTGTAACTTAGAGAGACCTCTTTGTTGTTCTGTTTAATTTTTGAAATGACTGGTGTATTTGTATAGATTTAAAAATTACACATTAATACCAGCTTAGTTCTTTACATTTAATTTCATTCTAGCATGCAAAATTGAGTTCAGCAATTAAGCTTGGAGGAGGAGAAGCAAGACTGTTGACTGACAAAACAGAAGCTGCTGCTGCTTTAATAACATCTAACACTTGTGTCATTGAAGTAGGATCTACAAACTCCCAACCCTCAGTTTCTACCTTGGACAAAAAATGGATTGATAATATCACAGCTGTCTTGCAAAGGTATAAATTACTGTTTATAATTTAAACAGAACTGCTGAGTCATTACCATTTCACAATATAATGCAAAATTGAAAACATAAAGGAGATATTCATCTTACAACATAGTTTATTGTGCAAGAAAGTACTATTTGAATTTGATTGAGTTTTTTTTATTATTCCATCACATAATTTGCTCCGAGGATTCTAGATTAACTTTTGCTGTACTTAGGAGGAATTCTGAAACTTTTTGCTATGTAATCCACTATCAGTTGTACAGTGAAATGTATTTTTACAGAATAAAATTTTGAAATATTTTAAAATAAACTTTCAATATGACACATAGGCTTGACATTGTAAGGTTTCATGTAACATACTAAGGTTCCTGTACCTTCCAAAACCTGAACATACGTATTCATTTACTATCAAGGCTTTGGATATAATTGTCCAATGTGAAATAGTAAAAAAAAAACCATAATTGGTTGATTAAAAGAAAAGGCCATGGTGGCGCAATGGTTAGAATGTAGTTCTGCAGGACTAACTCATTGCTTCCTCCAGGAGTTCAGTTCTGATCCACTCAAGGTTGACTCAGCCTTCCATCCTTCCAAGGTCGGTAAAATGAGGATACAGTTCCCTGTATTTCAAGAAAGCATTTTAAAGAGTAGGAAAAAGATCTAGCAGCCTACTTGAATATTTTTGTGCTACTCTGAATTCTGCATGGAAGTCTGTTTTTAAATGTTTTTCTGGATATTTTAGATGAATGATACTTTTTTGATAACACATTTTATTTCTGTTAGGAAGAATTATAGAACAATCTCAGAGGCAGAAATTGGTTTAGCAGTTATTTTTGCATCTACAGAAAAATACTGTAATCCTCAAATTTCACCCAGTGGAGGTAACAAAAGTACTTTTTTCCACATTGTTTTTTCTTTTCTTAAGTCTTTTGTTTAAGAAATCAATATTTAGTCAATAGCAGTAGGATAACTGTTTACCTGTATTATTCAATTGCAGCTTGATTTTATTTTTAAATAATGTATGAAAGTAATTTTCCTCCCCCTCCCAAAAAAAATATTATTGTCTTTCTCTCTTCTAATTTTTTTCATGAATTTACTCAACAAACTATGCCTAAGCAAACCATGCTTAGTCTAATTTATAAAAACAATAATTGTGGATCCAATATTTTCATACATTTACATTTTATTTCTAGAATGTAATCAGAAAACCTTTTTGTTCTGTGTTTATGCATTGTGTAATCCTCTTCAATTACTTATGAGAACAGCACACTGAAATTCACTATATGTAGCAAAAAGTGAGCTTTAAATTACCAAAACCCATCAGCATTGACTAACAGAGAGAATTTCTGAAATAATTTCTAATTTCCTTCCATATAGATTTCATCTTTTTGTTACATATTTTTGTTTAATGTTAGATGAAACTTGAAATTTTTTCAAAGACTCAGGAAGTCCAACAACAGTTATAATCTCAATACATTTAAGTCATTTGAGCAAAAAAGAGAAAAAAAATTCATATATAACTTCCTTGTTATACAGTAAAAGTAATTATTTGCTTTATTTTTTAATAAAAAAAATTCAGAAGAGGGATAATGTTAAAATTTGACATTACAAAGAATTTTTAATTAATAGTTTCCTAATAAAAGATGTTGATCTTGATGAATGAAGCCTATTAGCCCAAGATTTAATTCCAGCTCAGATATATTTATATAGCAGCAGCCACTCCTACTATCCATGTTATTGTACCAATAATTCTCTAAGTTTCATTAGATACCTTGGATATCTAATCAAAGATAATTAATATATTTTACGAACAAGTGATGCTTTGAATACAGACAGATCTTCATGTGAAATGCTAGCAAATAACACTGTCATTGTAAATTTACATTATGAAATTTACAATTTTCCTTTCTTTTTCCAATATATGTTTGGAATATTTTGTCTCCTAAATTTCTGTCTTTCTGTCTCCTAATTTTTTTTTCCACAAAAAAATGCAGAATTAAGCGTGTGCCTTTGGATTGGCAGCACTAAGCAGTGCCCATCTTTTTTTAAACACCATTTAGTCCAATGCAAATTATCACATTTACTATGAGCGCATTATTTGCCTGTGTTTAAGGTCATAAAACCATGGACTAAATCACACCTGCATTATCTAAATACCTCCTGGTATTACAATTAACTGTTACATTGTACTGGTGCAGATATGAAGCTTGCTATGATTTGCAGTAATAATAGTGGACTTTATTATTGATGTTTTTATTTATGTTGGGAACTGCCATGAGATTGTGGGTTGCAAATACCATAATTTGTTAGATTTATAATCTGCCTTTCCTTAAGGAACTCAAGGCAGCATTAAGACTAAGATACACTTCATATATAGAATGAAAACATCACTAGAAATAGTAGGAATAACATATTTAATATTTTTTACTTCATAACATGTTAGCCGTAGATATTCTGTATTCTGTAGGGTGTAAGTATTGTAACCTAATACTGTATATAAAAATAAACATAAAACATCAGAATTATATGAATTTAATTTACATAACTCTGATAAAATGGTTGTTCATTTTATCTTCATATCTAAATTGCAGATATAAAAACTGCTACTGTAGCATCCCATGTCCCTGAACAAAGTCAATCTCAAAATGTAGCAGTGGAGGAAACAACAATGCCTTCCAACCAAGAGGACATCAGTGCATTTGTAGATGATACAGAAATGGATGAAGTGATGGACACATTACTGTACATTATCGTTCCAGTTTTCTTAGTTGATTCCAAAACTATAAATTCTTACCTCTTCAGTGATTGATGAAATTGGGGACATCTTATATGGTGTGTGAATTAGTGTAGGAACTTCTGTGACTGGACTGGACTATAGAATAGAATAGAATAGAATAGAATAGAATAGAATAGAATTAGAATAGAATTAGAATAGAATTAGAATAGATGGAAGGGACCTTAGAGATCTTCTAGTCCAATCCTGTGATCAGGCAGGAAACCCTATACCATTTTAGACAAATGGTTGCCCAATCTCTTCTTAAAAACTTCCAGTGTTGGAGCATTCACAACTTCTGGAGGCAATTTCAAATGACTGTTTTAACCATTTAGTTGCTTGTTAAGGAGAATCTAGTTGCGTGGTTCATTCAACTCAGAATCACTTGGCTGAGATGGGCAGTTATAGAAAATGAGTAAATAAATCATCAGTCAATTGTGGATGGACATCTAAGTATACAATGTATACTATACATGCATAGGAATTAGTTGTTGAAGTTAGTTATTAGCAGCAAACAAGTTTTTTTTTTTTTTTTACAAAATAGCAACCTACACTTAGTATGTCAAGTATGCAATTTTAATTGCAATGGAATATTAATTGGGTTATATTTAAATACATGTATTTTACTCTGTATTTTTATATAGCCATTACACTTTAGGCAATTAAAAGTTTTAATTGTTTTGGCATATCCCATCTTCTTTGAAATAGCATGCAAACTTACAATCTTAAATAATAGCCTTTTTCTCATATTAGATTAAAATCATTGAGGGTCAGTGTTAACATTTTCTTAGATGTCAAGACAATATAGAATTCTTCAGTTATTTCCAGGACTCCGTGGAGGAGTGTGCTTATCTCAGTTTTGATTAATATTTTTTCTAATCTGTTTGCCTTTATAGTGTGGAATTATCGCAAGAGAAAACAAAGCCTGCAATCCAGTCACAGGATATAATTACTGTTAGGGAGACTCCAGAAGGAACAGGCAGGTTAAACAGAGAGAGAATCCTGCCCCAGTTAAAGAAGACACATGGAGCTGACTTCACCAATCTAGCATGTTTACCTTCTGAAACTTCAAGTCATAGCAGGAACAGGGAGGAAGATTTTCAGCAACTCAATTTGATTAAAAATTACTTTCAAGCCACTGTTAAAAAAAGGTACATTAATTCTTTTTTTCTGAATTGAGTCTTAAAGGTTAAAAAAAAAGTTCCCTTTCTTAAGCTTTATTTTTATGTTAAGCGAACTTAGTTTCTAATGTCTTACAGGGAGCTGTTATTTGATATTTATTCCAATAATGGTTATTACAGGGTGATTGAACTTGGTAGAATTTAGAATTGGTCTTGCTTATAAAACAGGATTAAATGTAAACACCTTTTTGTTGAAATATCCATAGGCCTTCGAACTTTATCCATCCAACTATCTATTGTTGACTAGAAAGGTATATCAAAGTAAAGCCAACTCTCAGTCTCTTTCTTCTATTTTAAGAGAAAGGAATGAGGAATTAGAAACACCATTATCAAAACATGCAAAGATGAATAAGAAGTCATCACAGGTTTCCCATCAAACACCATCTGTACCTTTTTTGCTGTGGGAAAATAATGTGGATTCTCAAAAAGGACAGTATGCAGCAACACAAGGAGTAAGTGACTCAAACATGATCTCAAGAAAAACTTTAATATTGGAAAATAACAAGTTAAAGCAAATAGGAATGGAAAGTATCCCTGATGAAACACCTGCATCAAAAAAAAGAAAGAAAATAGAGGACCCTGTGGAAGATGAAGCTTCTTTAGAACTTGTATTTGCAAGCCAAGAGTTGTACCCAGAACAGAACATAGGAAATCAGGATGAGAAAAACTCTCAGAATGCAAAGAAGAAAGTGAAACTGGATCTTACAGAAACCACTTTAAGAAACAAAGAAACAAAAATAGAAGCTACTAAATTTTTGGTAAGACCTGCTTTTCCTCATGAGATCTATTCACATATTAGGTCCTTCAAATTGCAGACATTTTACTATATTAATCAGTTAGCATTTAAAATTTCCTTACATATATCTATTCTTGCATGTAATGCCTTAATTTTGTTCCACAATGTAAATGTAACTAACATATTTAAATTCCAGAAAAGCACACAAATGCACATACACAAAATATCACATTTGGTAATTGCTGAATAAATCTAAGCATCTTAAATTACAGTCGTACAGTCACGTGCAATATTTCAAATATTTTTTTCTGGCATTCATGAGCTTAAGTGTCAGCTAATTTATGATTTTCTGTCTTGAAATGGTTCTGGACTTTTTTACAAAATAATTGACTATTTAAAATAGGAAGAGTTCTTTTTATTTTTCAATAGAATAGTTCAAGATTCTGGAACCTCATGAGGTTAGTGATGGTCAAAATATGGGCAGTTTTAGAAGGATGCATTTAGAATTTAGAATGCATTCATGGACGATACTGATGGCATCAATGGTTACACTTGAATTGTTTCTACTACTGGGATCAGTGAATTCTGGGCTAGTAAAGTGCTGTTGCACTCTTAAGTCTGCTAGTGGGTTTAATGAAAGCAGATGCCTGGTTATTAAAAGAAAAGATTGGGGATATATCTGCCAGGCCTGAATAAGCATGACTGTATTCATGTTAATGATATAGTTGCAACTGCAGCAACTTTAAGTCAAGTTGCTAATGAATGAAAGCTCACTTTTTTATATTCTTTAAAATCCAAAAGTGCCTTGTCTGTAAAATGAAGAAGAGCTCCAGAAATGGAGGAGGGAAAATGATAGTTATAAATGAGTTACATGAAAGGAATCCTTTTGGGAGTATAGAGTGATGACTTTCACATTAGAGAAGAGCTGGGGAACCCTAGGTTAAGTTATATCCTTTGTTAGTTGTACAAAGTCACTGCTTTTAGCCAGTTGTTTTAGCTCAACCTACCCATAGGATTAGGTGTGGACAAAATGGAGGAGGGAGTACTATTTATATCTGCTGTGAGCTTTTGATGGAAAGGTGAGTTATAAACCTGATAACCCTAGGCCTAACACAGATTTTGTACAAACATATACAAATAGTCTTCAACTTACAACAGTTTGTTTAGTGATTTTTTAAAGTTACAACAGCACTGAAAAAAGTGACTTATGGCCATTTTTCACTCTTATGACCATTGCAGCCTGCCTGTCACTAAGTAATTTGTTACTGACGATTAACTCACATTTATGACAGTTGTAGTCTCCCAGGGTCTTGTGATCCTCTTTGTGACCTTCTGATAAGCAAAGTCAGTGGGGAAGCCAGATTCAATTAACAACCATGTGACTAATTTAACAATGGTAGTGGATTCACTTAACAAATGTGGCAAGAAAAGTTGTAAAATGAGGCAAAACTCACTTAACGAATTTCTCACTGAGCAATATAAATTCTGGGCTCAATTGTGGTCGTAAGTCGAGGGTCACCTGTACAAATATATCTTTTTGTTAAACAGGAAAAAAATGAGGAATTCCTTCCAGCAGAAAGCCAGAAAGAAGAAATCAAAGAGGAACTACCAGAACCTGTAAGAAGTGACTCAGATCTAAGGGATATTTTCATGTTTATTTCAAACTACTTTACAGGGTTATTGTGAAAATAAAATGGCACAATGTGTGCATTTGGAGGAAGGTGGGATGTAAATACAAGAAATAATTTAGTAAAAGGTGAATATAGAAGGAACAAATATTTTAAAATTAAAAAATGCTTAAAATGTTAAGCAAATCTTTCTAAATAACTGTTTCCTATCCAAAACAATATTGGCGGTAGCGTTAAGAAAATATGTCATGTGGTTTCTGCCTCTTTTCCTCTTTCTTGCTATTAATTGAGAGCAAACCCCAATCCTTAACTAGCATTGATGAAGTTTCCTAGTTTGGGAATGAAATATCTGCAAGAAAACAACCTAATTTAGAGAGCATCAAAAAAAACAAAACCCCTTCATTTCAACCCTGATCTACAAATATTCTCCCTTTTTTTGGTTCTTGCTATTATTTGTCAGGAGGTCAAACAGTAGTTATTCCATTTGAGAATTAGGAGTATAGAAAGAGATCTGTTTTGTTTTATTTTTCATAGGAACTGTTGGGAGACTTAAAAAGAGAATGTCTGTTAGAAAAAAAGCTTGAGATTATTAGATCAGAGGTGAAAGGTTGCATGTAGTTTCCCAAATCAGAAAGAGTCCCTAACTTGTATCAACTTTGATGATTGTTTCTGTTATTGCATCTAAAATATGTAATATTTTTTATCTTCCCAATTGTCCAAAAGATTAAAAATTGTCAGAGTGTCTGTCACATAATGCTGATTTTTTTAAGGGACCCCCCCCCATATTAGATGAATTAGGTATTAGGAAGGTTTCTAACAACTTGCACATGATTCTTGTATGAGTTCACTTCATTTGAATTTTTTAAGATAAAATGGGTATACTTACAACATTTGGGGAAATATTGACTTGGGATATAATCCCTAGAGCAGGGGGAGGGAATATTTCTGGTAATCTCATTAATGATAGAGAAGTTGGATTAGCGCCTTTACTAATTGTTCTTCCTTTTTCTCCCTAAATAGAATCCAGGTAAATATGGAGATGATTCAAGTTATCTCCCTAGTAAAGTTTTGCTAATGGAATTTAGATCATTGGTTGTTACTCAACCAAAGAAAATCCTTTCTCCAGCAAATTCAGAGGACGGGCATCTGAACAACTTTAAAAAATTTAAAAAGGTTTGTATACTGTAACAAAGGAACTGTTCAGAATATTAAATTTTAAGAATGTTTGTTTAACTCTGCTTTATTCTTCTCTTGATTTTGCATATGTACAATTATTAACTTTTAAAAGGATTTGCCTCCTTTTGAATTTTCTGAATGTTTGCATATGCAAAAGAGTTTTAAGAGGTTGCTGTGGGTACTGCTGATATATACAGGAGCTTTAGTGAACAAACAACATCAAAAATTGGTGTTTGTTTCTTTTATTTCATAAACATAACAATACAACATGTCAGTATGAAAAAAAGATCTTCCCAAGTTCAGTTCAATTCAAAGGTATGTTGTGTAACAAGATCATTAGAAAATCAAGGCTGAAATGATTCAAGACGGAGCTATATTGATCCCACAAACATTTGTTTTCTTCATCACAGTGAAGTTCTCTCACCATAACAATTGTTATTCATGCAAAAGAAATTTCAGGAGTTTTCTTTTTTAAAAAAAACATTGTATTGACTACAGTGCAGAATAATTTTTTGGACTCACCTGATGTATTGCCAGAGACAACAGACATTTCTCCAAGGGCACAGCATAAAGTCATCCTGGAAGTCATTAAAAAAAAATCCTGCAGAAATTTTCTGGTCATTGTAGCCTTGACTAAACTCTCTAATTTTACCACCAAAAGAAAATTACAGGTAAAAATGGGATTTGCAGAAGATTGTTAAGGTGGAAACCTCTGTTCACTAACAAAATTGTATTTTGGCAGCTATCAGGATGAAAGGATAATTTGTTTAAAAAGTGTCACTTTTGATTATTATATCTGGCAGAAACCAAGCACTGCCGACAAAAACAAGAACCTAATATAAGTAGTCCTTGACTTAAAACCATTCATTTGGTAGCTGTTCAAAGTTACCACACCACGGAAAATATTGATTTATGATCATTTTTCATGACTGTTGCAGCATCCCCAAGGTCATGTGATCAAAATTGCAATGTCCCAGAGTCATGTGATTACACTTTTGCAACCTTCTAACAAGCAAAGTCAATGGGGAAGCCAGATTCACTTAACAACCATGATACTAATTTAGCAGCTGCAGTTGATTCACTTAATGACTCTGGAAAGATTGGTTATAAAATGGAATAACATTCACTTAACAATTGTCTTGCTTAACAACAGAAATTTTGGGCCCAATCGTGGTTGTTAAATCAAGGATTACCTGTACCATTTATTACGCTTGGCAGGTTTTTTTTCTGATGCAGGAAGTGTTTGTGATATGTGGGAATTCTGGCTTTGAAAATCTCCTGACTCAGAACCTGGATGATTTACATAACAAAAGAAAGCTTTGTTTCAGAATTTTACTAGAGAGTATTTGTCTATATGAAGCAGAAATATAAGTGAGTAATTCAGCAAGACAGTGATCCTAAACTTACAGGCAAGTCTACAAGTGTTTTGAAAGTTAAGTCCAGGCCTAAATCTCATAGAAATTTGTGGTAGGACCAGGAGTTGAGCAATTCGTACTAGAAAATCTTGAAATATTATTGCTTGAAATAATTCAACAAGGAGTAATGGTCCCAAATTCATACATGAGGGCTGGTGGGGTGATTAATTTTTAATCCTGGCATATGTTGTATTGAAGTACTTTGATTAAGAAATAAATGAAGCAAGGTCCAAATTTGCATTTATTTTCTTCTGCTTTGCAACCATTGGCAGTAATTAATATGATATGCTGATATGCTTTTTTATTCCTGGACAGATATCTTATCCTGGGGCAGGGAGGCTCCCAAATATTATTGGAGGATCAGATCTGACAGCTCATCATGCTAGAAGAAACCCTGACATGGAAGATTGGTTGAGACAAGAAATGGAGGTTGGAAACACAAACATTTTTTTAATCTAATATAAACACCACTGACATTGTTAGTGCTTAAAATGTTTTGCAAAAAAGGTTGTTTAGCTTTATGACTTTGTAGTATGTATGTGTAGAATATTGATTTCTTACCTTGAGTTTTTCACCTTCTTCTGTATTATAGAGAGCTTACAAACCCTAGGCTTTGTGGCTCAGTGAGACTTAAAACAAACCTCTAATAAAGGATCACTTTTTAAAATTATTGATAATTTTGTCATGTTAGGAATATGTATTGTGGTTCAGTGAAGTCTTAGACCAGTAGTGGCTAACCTTTTTGGACTCCTGTGCCAAAAATTGTGCATGTGCTGGAACATGCATGCTCACATGCAGCACCCCAGAAAGCAATGCACCTCCCCCTGCACATGCGCATGCAACACCAACACCACCGTCACCCCCTTATCTGCACTGCACCTATAACTGATTTTTGGCTGGTTTGAGGCCTTTTTCAGCCTCTCAGAGGCTTGAAAAAAGCATCTGCAAGCCTTGCAGGCCGAAAAATAGGCCTGTTTCGTCACTTCTAGTATTACAGGAAGTGATGAAACGGCCTATTATTTGGTCTGCAAAGCCCGCAGAGGCTTTTTTCAAGCCTCCGGGAGGCCGAAAAAGGCCTCAAACCAGCTAAAAAGTCAGCTGTGAGGTGCGCGCATGCACAGTGAGGTAAATTTGCCTGCAGCTTGCATGCAGACACAAATGGCTCTGTATGCCACCTGTGGCATACATGCCATAGGTTCGCCATCACGGGCTTAGGCACAATAAAACTCTATGTTATGTATGTAGGTATGTATTTTGTAAGCCAAGAAGAACAGTAAGTGAATGCCTATAGAGAATTTTGTTTTTATTAAACCCTTATTTTTTTTAGACACAGCAGAACATTGAGTGCAATTATTAGAGTCTTTCATGTATACAACATGCAAGGATGACATGTTGGCATTGAAGAAGAGGTATTGTGAAAAATCAGAAGGAGGTTATGTGATGCTTCCCTACACCCACTCTGTTCCTCAACCTCAGGAAAGGCTTGATATTGCCCATGTTTGCAGCAGGAAGGAAAGATTGTGAACAGAAATAGCCTTGTGGTTGTACAGCATAGGATATTATTGATGAATGTCTCTATTTAAAATTTATGTTAAAAATCCTTGCTACTCGTTCTTAAAGAAACATTTTTTTTTTAGGAGCAGAATTGTCGAACAAGAGAGGAATCACTTGCAGATGATCTGTTCCGGTAAGGAACTTATTTTTAATAGTGGAGTCAGTGGCACTTTTCTTTTGAGCAGTTTAGTGAAATGTCACATGATTCCTATATTCTGTCATGACAAATAAATAATGATCATTATGACCATTATGTAAGTAATGCTTACATAATGAGCATTATGTAAGTAAGTTTGCCTATGAAAATATATACATGAAATGTGTAGCTGTTTCTTCAAATCAATGGTCATGTATGTTTTTAGAAGGAAACTCTTGATTTTTTTCCTTACTGATTGTCCCTTAATTTTTGGAACCCATTTTGTTCTGCGTTAAGTGACTTGGGGCTTTAAACCAAATAACTATTCAAATATCAGAAAAGGAGATGCGTGTGATAATGTCTTATATGTCAGTTGACTGGCTAGCTAGGTGGAATTCCACATCATTCCAGAGTATTAAAGTCATCATAATAAATCATTTTTTTTGTTCTGTTTGGAATTTTACATGTTCCTGGAGAATGTATGGAGACCTGTATTTTGGAAAATTAATGTTAAATTATGTTATTATGCTGAACTTATGAAGGATATAATGTATGAAAATTGGAATCTCACATGTTAGATTCAATGGAAAGGAATACTGTGGTCTTAATGTACCTGTAGGAGAAGAAATGACAGAACCTGGAGGTGGGGTGAAAAGAGGGATCAACTTGGAGTCCATACATAGCCACAAGTGAACTAAGTCCAATCCTCCTTCAGTGCTTTTGACCCTTATCTAACTCTAAGCAGTTAGAGCAGATTAGTCTTGACCATTAGTTGAGAAGACTCTTGTGCAGAAGCTATAACAATACATTAGTTTAATTGAACTTTCATATGTAGACCTGGTATTTTTGTTCTTTTGCACCTGAGAGCACTCAGTGTGATCAGCCTGCATGGTTTCATCATGTTGGTCAAATAAATATTTCAGGAGAAATATTGATAAACTTCCAATGCTTGTTTACTGCCATTGTATTCAAACTTCTTTTTAATGATCTCAGATTCCTCCAGGCTTCCTGTTGTGACCTGGCAATAACTTTGTTAGATTAGTTCAGCCATACATTTAGGATAGGACTGAAGTCACCCAGAATCCTTCATGGCTTAAATAGGAATTTTAATAAGTAACTTGTTCTAATGTAGTCAGATTTCCTAATTGTTACATTACTTTATCTCATTTAATATTTATGTAGGGTTTCTGGTTACTTTATTGCTTCATAATTGTCTAATCTGTTAGTCAATTTAAAGTTCCATTTATTAAACACAAAATAAGTTTTAAAGGTTCCTTAAGTAATCTGTATTTACATACTTTTTCTTAATTTACAGGTATGAGCCACGAATAAAAAGAAGATAATTGTACTTCTAATTGCTTGCTAGTAATAAACTGCAGTATCAAAGAGTTACTTTATAATCAATCACATCTGCTGAAAATGCGACTGTTTATCAGAAACAGAACTTGAGACTAGTCCCAATTAGTGATGGATCCAAAACTAGCCTTTTCTCGTAGCCTTTGAAATATTAACGTAAAGGAAAATATTCAACATCTAGTCTGAGCTGGAGAGGAATTTTAAGCTTCCTACATTTGCATAATTTTCAAGCCTCTTCCAACCTTGTTACTATTTACTGAAATTCTCCCACCTACGTTTGTGCTGCAGGTCGGGTACAAGGAATTGTGGGAAATGTGGTTTTCCTAGCCTAGAAACCCAGTGAGTAGCACTGAGAACCTTGCTTTCAATATTGCCATAAATTACAACAGTTGTAGCATGTGATGAAAACTAGTGGATGGGGGAGTGTCCAGACAGTTTTTCTTGGAGTAGCGAGAAGATTTAGTGAGAGAGGCACAGAAAGAGGCAGGTGATTCTGAAAGTTGCCATGCACCTGTAGGATCATGGGAGCAAGATATTGTGCTGATATTAGAGATTTTGTCTAAATCTTGGAACCAATCTTGAAAGCACCGAGCTTTTAATAGCATTCCAACATAGGAAAGTTGTGGTTTTGGAGTTTTTGCTGACCAGGAGTTTGTTCATTGTCAGATACTGGACTTAATACGTTCTATGTCTTCAGAATTCCATTTCAAGCCATGTTTTAAGAACTTTCTATGAAAGCCTTGGTTTTTATAAAAAGAAATGGAGATACCACATTTTTAAAAGGTAACTTTGAAGTTTGTGTTTAATTTCTGCATTGCATCAATTTCTATTTATCAAAGATGGCCCTTTTAATAATAAGTCACACTTATAAAACATAAGTGTAAATCAGATGTTACAGACTAGTCTCTGTAATATTTAACTCTCTTAACCAGTTCTAAGAAAAAGATCCTGATCAGGGAATTAGAAGTAGGATGTGCTTCAAATTCCTTTCACAATGGATTTTCGGGGAGTTTCTGCCTCCTCAAATATGCTATAAAAAGGTCTCTTTTTAGTATCATATTTTAAATTTAGGAATCTTCACTGTCAATTTGAATCACTCCAGTATAGATTTGCACTACATATTATGCTGGATAAATGAATATTTTGTTGGTTTAGCTGAGTTATTTTCAATTGGAGAATCATACTACAAAGCAGCCATGAATAACCAATAAATGTTTTCTGTGAGGAAATGTGCCTTTTTCCTAAAGTGTCCTGTTTATATTGTTTTCTAATATGAAGAAGGAAAAGAAATAATTTTCAGATGTTGATGACTTCGCCTTAACATATACCATCTTCTAAATAGTAAAAATGAATAAATGCTAAAGCAAAGATTGAGAAAGCCTCCATTGCTTTTAGTGCAATAATTGTTTGATTTGCAGAAAATTTAGCAACATGGTAAGGGTAGAACCAGACATTGAATGATTATATGTCATTTTAAAACAGCACTATCCTGAAGAAATATACTGAGCTAGCAATGCAAAATATTAATCAATTTCCCGTGAGGATATGAAAACCTTTCCTAAGCTGGTAGTAATAATTCAATTGATTTTCAAAGCATTTCTCTTTCATCATTCTCATTTATCCATTACATTTATCCAATCTGTGCAGTAACTCAACATTATTTAACATGTGTTGAGAATATAATTGTCTAAAACCTAGGTATAGAAACGATGGACTTTTGAAACTGCTGGATATGTATTGTTTTATTTCTAGAGAATCACATTTTACCCATTTCCCCCCCTCTCTCAAGTTCCTCTTTATTCCTTTAAAATAACTGAGAGAGCGAATGCTATTTTATCCTGATACCCTGCGCTTGAGTCTGATAATAAATATCAAGTAAAAGAAACCCCATTACAAAAAAGTAAGAGCTGAAGCAGCTGTAATGCAAATAGACAGTTTGGAAACTACTCAAAGAGAAGGCAAGTCCCAAATTGCTGTTTTCTTAAGGAAGTGATGGAGTTGACCCTATTTGGTCTTCTGCCAGCTGCAACTTGTGGAGATGAAGATGGATTGACTCTTCTGAGAGAGGCTAGGTCTGTTGAGTCAGCTTTCTAGCAGAATTAATAGATTGTTCTCTTGCTATAAAAGTTTGCTCAATATCAAGTATTATTTTCTAATAGTTTTCCTTTCAAACACGATCTTTTTTTTTAAAGCTATTTTTATTTTTAATTTATCCTGACCATAACTTAGCCTGAGTAAATGCTGGTGAAATTTTAATGATAATTTTTTTTAGGGGAGGAGAAGAAAGGAACACTGAGAATATTATAACATTATGAACTATATACGAATAACTTCCAGGTTTTGGTATATAGACAACAGAAGTTGAACTGTGTGATTATTAATGTAATTCTCAGATCAAAGTTATAAGCAAACAAGAAAATGGAAAAGTATTATTTTCTAGTGAAAAGCAAAGTTTGTAAAATCTATTTTCTGTTGATTTCTTTTCCTTGGAATTATTCATAAGGCACATGGAGGTATGATTTATGGCAGGGGTCCCCAAACTTGACAACTTTAAGACTTTAAGTTTTGCTGGCTGGAGAATTCTGGGAGTTGAAGTCTACAAGTCTTAAAGTTGCCGAGTTTGGAGGCCTCTGATTTATGGTTTGTTGGCTGCTTTCACAGAGCACAGTATGCCACAAACAAATAAAATTGTCTTAATGTGTTGTGAGATTGTTATACCCTCCTTTTAGCAAAAATTAACTAGTTGAGACAAATCCATACAATTGCTAGCGTGTGTATCCTTTCAAAATATTTTTATATCTTCTACAGCTCTCATTGGCTCATATTCTCACTGTCTCACTTCAATTACTGAAATAACTTTAGTATGCTTACATGTTAGGATTGCCATTTTTCTTGTCTATATGAAATGCAGAGACAGTTCAGGCAGAAAGGGCAGCACAGATCAGTGGCAAGATCGAACTGGATGTCCTCTGAGAAGGCTTCTGGGAAAAGTGCCTCTTCTCCTCCATTGCCTTCCCAAGCAGGAAAGCTGTTGCCATGTTTAAATTTAAAATAGCCCTGGCCAGTTTCAAACTTAAATGTTTTGAAGAAAGAATGCTATCGAAGCTGATACATGGCTGAACTCATCCATCAAGATGGCTTCATTCTCTAAATTTATATTGAAATGGAACCATCCATATCCACAGGTTTTTTTACAGTAAATATCTCAAGCAAAGATGGAAATGCAACAAACATCATGGTCCTTTCCTCAGCAGGGAGACTGGGAATATTCCTGGAGATTTCTTCCTTAGACATATTCAAAAATGCTATGGAGGATCTAAAGATGCTTCTAAATGGTTCTAGTCAAGTGTTTCTTCTAGATGAAAAAGCTCATTTCTTTGTATAAGTTGGTAGATTCTTAAATCAATTTCTGTCTCCAGGAATCAACATATATTCCTCCAAGACATTGAGCATGCTTCTCATTAGGGCATCTGTATATAGACTCTTTTTATTTAAACTTTTGAGAAGGAAAGCTCAGCTTCCATTGTGGACAGATCATTTAGGTTCTTGACAGGTCTGACCCTAACAGGAAGAAGAGCTTGTTTTCACTTAACTCCAGTGAACCAGAACATCTAAAATTACTACCTGCTTTTTAATTTCTAAAACTATTAGAAACCTTAAATATCATTCTCATTCCAAAATGTAGGCAGGACTTAGGCAGAATATAAGTTAGATTTAATGACATTTCTTGTCTTTCCAGAAACTTTTGGAACAGTATCAAAATTTAAAACTTCAGCATTAGAGGAATTGTATCCACCAATAAAAGAATGGAGTTATTTTCAAGCAAATTGGACACTAGTGTTCAAATGCATCATGCTCTAAATTAGATTATTTTAAGAAATGTTGAAAGAAATATATGGGTAACATATTTGCTACTATAGGAAAGTAGATAATCTTTCTACTGTTCTTAGGTCTTTGCAGTTTAATGATGTCATTTTCTCCTTCAGGTATACTTGAGTCTCTAGACACACAGTTTTATTATTGTAATTTAAATTAATGTATCAGGCTTGCCTCTAAGGAGTTAACAGCAATTAGAATAAAAAACATTACTTTGAAATTCTGTATCTTTCCAAAAATACTCTATGCAATCAATGGCTTTAAAAAAAAATCAATTTAATGTTCATTTATGTCAAATCACTGCATAAATTCTTGGCCCAAGTTTCAGTAAGTGGAAAACAAGTCTAGTTTCAATATTTCTTCAAATTGTTTCAATTCGTATTGAATATTCAATAATAGCATAGTGAATTTTAGTTATGGTTTAAAAGCGGTTTAAGTCATACTCAAATTCAAGATTGAAAACTTCCATTGTAGAAGGTTAATGAAAGTCATGTGAGTTGGCTGTTTAAGTTTCTTAAAGTATTGCAAAACAATTGACCACAATAATTAGATGTTCTCTCTCCCTTTCCTTCATATACAGTTTATCTCTTTGTAACTTCATAAAGTCCTACTCTACCTAAACATAAATGCACATTGGGGATGCCAACCATAATGTAATGTCAACATTACACACAAATGAGGGTTCACACATCATGGTAAGCTTAGTTGTAAGGGGTTGCTTTAAATGCAGACATGATTACATATTCAGGCTCTGCCTGTCAGAATATGTTTGCACTTTGATTAGCCCAGAAGAGAGTTTAAATCAGAGATCGTATTCAGCAGGATCTGGCCAGTTCTGGGGAACCGGTAGCGGAAATTTTGAGTAGTTCGGAGAACCGGCAGATCCCACCTCTGACTGGAGATTTTACAGTCTCCTTCTCCTACCATGCCCACCAAACCACACACACAGAACCGGGAGTAAAAAAAAATTGAATCCCACCACTGGTTTAAATGTGAGAGACTGCCAACAATCCAAAACCACAACTTTGTTTTCTGGTTTCTACTAAGCAGGCAAAATATATTTATATATTCACATTTGATTCGGCTTGACTAACTAAGAAACTCATTTGTGGCTTTTCAGCTGCAAATGTTGTCAGGTAAGACGTGATATGCATTTTTTCTTCAATTATATACAACTTTACATGGCATTCATACAATATTATGGGGCATTTTACAGATCCTTGCAAATTTTATCCGCTAGTAGTTTATCCTCCTTTACCTGGATTGCAGGCTTTCCCATCTTGTACCTTTACTGTGTGTTTGTTGTTCCATTGGAAGCAGGGAGCGTTAATTTCAAAAATTTTGTTGGCACTGCTTCTAGTTTATTCTTTGCATAATTTTCTATTTGTGCACAATAAGGGATTTGGGCCAGTGGTTTGGCCTTAAAGTTTTAATGCTGCAGAGATTAATTGTTCTCCACTTGGTAAAAGAAGTGTTTAATAGCACCTCTAGAATTAAGTGCAAACTTCACTTTGTGGTTTTCATGCAGGTTCCAAGTGTCTTTAGAGTGGAAAAATACCCTAAGATATTCAAATGCAGAATTTGTTCCGTTCTCCAAAATAGTTGGATGGCTTTTCCAACAAAGACCAGAATTTTATACTTTTCAAAATTCAGAAGCAGGCAACTTTGTCTGCAATACCAAAATATTGCTGTTATTGCTCTTTTTAGCACTATGAGTTTATGATCAGTAAAAAAAGTACTATAGTGGTTTTGTATTCTGATGGTTTAGATGCATGGAAATCTGGATTATGAAGAAAGTCCACCACTGAACTGAGATGCAAATCTTGCATACTCCTTTCTGAACACTTATTGTGTCAGAGGACTCTTAGATATTGCACCTTGTTCTTAAGGTGATGATGGAAAACAATTTCTGTATCAGAAAGGGGAGGTGCCTGTCAAAAGTTATGGTTTCTAATTTTTCCACAAAGGGCATTCCTGGAAATTGAGTCAAAAGCATCTCTGGAGATTCTCAGTCATCTAGGTCATAGTTGTCCCAAAAGAAGCTTCTTGGATGAGAAGCACAACATCTTCAAGGAGAGTCAAAGGCCTGTTAAAATCCAGAAAGGCCGTGAAGAAGGAGTGTATTTTTGTGCAAGATAGTGGAGCACCAAAATGCAATCCAGGTTAGGAGGGCTTGGAGGATGATAAGGCACTGCCTGAAAATCCAATTCTTTTCAGTTGGATTGACCCCTCTAATTTTAACAGACAATTTTTCTTCTTCCTGAAAAAAGCTGAAGAGCAGACTTTGGCGTTATTAGGCATTCTATACGATTCCTAATTCCTAAAATTCCTATTGAGGCGCACGAGGATGAGGTGCTGGAGTAGCTGAGAGAGAACAACTATCTGTGGCGGAAGGAACACCGGCTGTACAGGGACACCAAGCGAAAGCAGGCTGCTTGGAGAGAGAGGGCAGAGAGTATGGGTTACACTTCGGAGGTGCTCCTCGGCTGGTGGAAGCACATGCACACCTGGTACGGGAAGCTGCACCTGAAGAAATCTGGCCAGGCCACTGTGAAGCTGACAGACAGACCTATCTCATGGCCAGGTGCAGCTTCCTGGAGGGTGAGGTCCGCCACCGAGGAGCACCAGCAGCCCCTCTCATGACCCTCTCTCTCCGGCAGCCTGCTGAGAGCCAGTCCTCTTCCAGCTGAGAGTCAGTCCCTGTCTCCAGGCAGGTTTCTGTGGAGCGTGCCACGGCGGAGAACCCGTGGACAGGTGTGGTAAGCATGGTGGAGTGGGTAGAGGACTCCCTGGTGCGGTGGGAGAAAGGAGACATTGAGTCCACCACAGTCCTAGCCGCATCCACCACCCCCCAGTTCCGCCTCCGCAGAAAGGCAGAGAGCTGGACAGCAGGAGGGGCAGAGCCACACTGTCCTGCTGGAGATCAGGGACACCATCTGCACCAGCATAGATCTCTCTCAGCTGGTCCACACCGACTCCTCATCCAACCGCAAGCCCTTCCTCACCTATGTCAACCAGACCCTCAAGGAAATGGCGGATCCACAGTACCGGCTGGTGAAGGACCGGATCACCGAGCTGCTTCACAACCCTCCAGACCCAGAGGCACCTGCTCCCACCCAGTCCAGGTCTGCTCCTCCACCCCAGGTGATGTCCCTCCCATACCAAGGCTTCCCACAGGCCCTCACCTACCAGGGCTACGGCTACCAGGAGGTTCAGCAGCACAGGCAGCAGCCCTTCCCAGTCCAGGCACAGAGTCATCGGGCGACACCGTTGCCACCTGTTTTACTGATGCCACCGATGCCACCCACGACAATGATGCCACCAACGACAGCGATGCCACCCACGCCAATGATGCAACCGACGACAGCGATGCCACCCACGCCAATGATGCCACCCACGCCAGTCCTCACCCAGCTGCAGAGCAGACAGCCCCACTACACTACTCCTTCCTCCACCCCATAGCCAAGCCCGGCCTCAGTACATCTGTCATCAGTACTGGGGCTGACACCCCATGGCATGGAGTAAGGACCTCTCAGCATCATGGGGCTGAGCCAGCTGTCCGAGAGCTTTCTCAAAACACTGTCCCCTGTTGTCCTCTCGGGGCCAGGCACTCCAGCACCACCCACCACCACAGCACCTGGACCCTTCACCCGAGACTGGGCACACCTCCGAGTGACCAAGAAGAGTGCCAGAGACCGGGTAGCTGGCTACCTGTGGACTTTATTTGGACACTTGACTTGGGTCATTTTTTTTTTACAGCTTGTTCAATAAAGTTTATCTTTGATTCACACACTTGCTTCATTTGTTTTTTTTTTTTTAAAGTCTTGGTGGAAACTTTTAGAATTGGCTTAAGCCTTTGCATGCTTGTGGGATGGGTTAAGATAGCAGTGGGATGGGCAGGGATACCTTTGGGATGGGTAATAGCTATGGGATAGATAAACCTCCAGTGCAAGCATAGTGGGACTGTATGGTCCACCCTCCCAGGTGCCACACCTATGGCCCTTTTTTATCAATAACAATGTAAGCATTGATCCACACATTTGAACACAAACACAACTCTTTATTAAACTCCCTGTTCATTGTAGGCCCACCCAACATACATGGCCCAATATCCGTGTGATGAGACAGGCTGAAGGAAGCATCCATTAAACATCTACCATCCTGTCTTGCCACTCCACTGCTCCAACTGGGGAGTTGCACCAGTGTTTCAGGAGGTTGCGCTGGTTCTTCCCTTCCCGTGAGGCTCTGTTGTGGCTTTGCACATCCTGAGTGTTGATCAGGTTTCGCCCTTGCCTCCATTCCCCAGGCTCCATGTCCCCATTGCCTTGTTGACGGTCCACGAGCCTGTTCTGCAAGACTGGGTTGCGGGTGCGCATGAGATTGTGCAGGATGCAGCAAGCTTCCATGATCCTCCTCACAGTCTCTGGGCGATGCTGCATGGTGGTGAGAAGTACCTGGAACCTGTTGGCCAGGATGCCAAAGGCGTTCTCCACCATCCGCCTTGCCCTGGACAGTCTGTACTTGAAGATCCTCTCTTCACGGGTGAGGAGTCTGGAAGTGTATGGCTTCATGAGGTAGGTTCTGAGGGAGAAGGCGTCATCCCCCACGATGAAGTAGGGCACATCTTGCGTGTCATTGGGAAGGGGGTCTGGATCTGGGAAGCCCACAATGAGGTTGCCTTCCAGCCCCTCCTTGAGGTGACTGGCATTGTATACCTGGGCATCTGAAGATGAGCCGTAGCCTGAAGCATCGAAGTACATGAATTTGTAGTCTGCATCGACCATGGTGTAGAGGACGATGCTGAATAAGCCCTTGTAGTTGAAATAAGTGGACCCCGACTTGGCTGGAGCTTTGCAGGCCACGTGCTTGCCATCGATGGCTCCAACGGTGTGTGGGAAGTTCCACCTCTGATACCACTGCTCTGCAACTTTTTTCCATCCTTCTTCAGTGGAGGGGCACTGGAGGAGCTCCTCCTTGTATTCTTCGATGATGGCCTGCACCACTTCTCTGACCACAATGCTGATGGTGTTGTATGGCACCCTCCAGCCGTACTGCATGCTTTTGTAGGTGGTCCCTGAGGCCAGGTGGCGCAGAGTGAGTGCCACCTTGAGCCCAGGTTCCAGGCTGGGCTGGAAGTTGGTGTTTGCCTTGATCAACCTGGGTGTCAGGCGCTGCACAACTTCATCAAACATGGCTGGAGGCATCCTCATGAAGTTCTGGAACACCCGAGTGTCTTTGTTCCTGAGCTCCACCATCAGCTTGTTGTACAGTCCGTATTCTGCTCTTCTCCCGATCCATTTTCGGACCCAGACGCTTCTTGGCCGCCTCTTTTTCTTCCCGTAGTAGAGTTCACAGAGCCTGTAGATGGCTTCGTACTGTTGCAGAAGGATGGTGGCTGCCAAAAGGACTGTGGCACGATCCACGGTGGACATGACTGGATGCTGTGGAAGAGGAAGAGTCAGATGAAGGCGGCAGAGGTCTGCACAGGTGGGCTGCTGTTCTGAAAGTGAGATGCAGATGAGTTGCTCCCCCTTTTTATAGGCAGTATAGGTGTCCCTTTGCACTCCCTAGGCATCCTCTAGACATCCTTAATATCCGAGATAGGTCCCCTCTGCGAACGTTTTTTCCACTTTAAACACTTTGTTTCCATTCTGCATCCGTTCTGCATCTGTTCCGCGTCCGTTCCGCTTCCTCCCTGCGTCCGGGCAGATGCGAGTTGCGCGGATGCGCAGCAGACGCCAAGCGGATATAGCGGATGCGTAATGGATGCGTTGCGGATGTGTAGCGGATGCAGAACGGACGAACTGGATACATTTTCCGCGCAAAAGTTTTGGGCAGCCCAAAACTTTCGGAGCGGATGAAACGTCAATAAACGGATGTTGGACGGATAGAGAGGAAGCAAAACAGAGGCAGTGAGTACATCGCGTTTTTGAACGGATGGCAAGGTTTTTTGTCCATTTTACATCCTCTTTGCATCAGTGTGACATGGGGTTTAGATTTACACATGCACATGCAATCAATACACCATTGTAGTAACGTACACTATGTTACATATTTATCTTTTTTATCTTTGTTGTCCTAGTTTTTTATCAAATTTGGCTGGGCATTTCCCAATAAACAGCATTGGTTTCTTTGATTTGCTAGTATATATGATTGTGAGAGGAGGGTTTATATATCTTTCAGATTCATTTAACTGTCCCTCTCAATAATGTGACCGTGGGCAGGATACAACAGAACAAAACAATTAAATCAAGTCTTAAATAATCATTAAAAAAATTAAACCAATAAAAATAATTGTATGTAAATACCATATAAAAAAGATCATTGGAGATCTCATACACAATACAGCCATTTCGCAGCTTCCGTTTCCATGAAATTCCTAAGCCTATCATAAATATAACATCTAATATTGTAGTATATGATTTTGATACTTTGGCTCTAATTTTCCAGTTAACAATATGGCTTCCAATAGTACCAAACCCTATGGGGAAAAGTCACAAATACTGTGGTCCTTTTTCTGATTTTACTGGAAGAAAATCATAGATTTTCTGCATTAATCTTAATGTTATTATAAGAGTATTAAGAAATAAACTTGGATCCCTTGCATGGCTAGTTTTTAATTCTTCCATATCCTTGAATTCTATTCTGGCTTTTCCAGTATACCATGTTGGCATAGTCTGTAAATACAACAAATAATTTGAACTCCCACACCCCTTTATCTAGGGATAATACTAGATTAATTGATAACCTCAAGGTAAGCGAATTGGAAATTCCAATGCTTTCCATTAAATAACGGATTTGCTTCTGTTGATCCCAAGTTTTTTTGTTGTAAGTTGAGGACAGTACACTAAAAGGCATGAAATAGATGTCTTAAGTGCCTGCAAAGATTAAGACACACACACACAAATAAATAAATAAATAAATATAGGACCAAAAAATCTTATCCCATCTTGGGCATGGGGGGGATTTGCATAAAAAGGATATTTCCCTTATATGTCAAATTGCATGAAGACATTTAAAAAAAATTTTGGCATGCAAGCACATCCATGAGTTAAGTGCTATTCTGGTTTATGATCATTATAATAATCCAATAACAACCATTAATTTCGGGAGGTCCTTCATAATGAAAATACAAAAAATGGTTTGTAAATGGTATTCCAGCAAAGCAACCCAACCACATTCAAATTCATTTGTTGCTTCCAACCAAATTGATTTTCTATTATATTGAAAGGTTCTCCACTAAATTATTTAGGAAAGTTAATAATTAGAAACCTGCAAGAATGTAGTGATTTAGAGTCAAATTTGGACAGGTAGTATTCTTTAAGTCTTTGTAGGAATTGGGTTGCTGAAAGATTAGTTTGTTATCCTGGTTTGCTATATAAATGATACAGATTTAAAAAGTCAACAACTGATTTGAAGGGGCCCTTTTTAAAAATATTAAAATAGTTTAACAAATCTAGGCACAGTGTCTTTATTGGGTGTTTTACAATGAATTTAACTTGTCCGTCTCCAACACTGAGGCTATTAATCTGAGTTTAAAACAGTTCTGATTCAAATTGACAGAGACAAAGTATAAAAGACAGGATGAGTTTTGAAAAAGTTTATGCAAGAGACGGAAAAGACAAATATTTTGAATGACATGCTTTTATTTAAAATTATTGGCAACCCTGAACTTTATCCCTACAATGAAAAATAGGCAGTCTTTAAATATTGGACATTCATTTAATCCCACATGCAATTTAATTCAGAATTACTGGTACATACTCCATAATATACACAAGGATAAAGTCAATTAAAAGTAAATGCCTTTTATTCTTGCTAATTTTTATAGATATAATTGGTTACCAATTCCAGTTCCACATATTTTATATATTAGCATAAATTACATTTCATTTTTCCTCTTTATTTTACCGAATAGTAAAAATACCCCAGGTTTAAATGGGCAGGAGCATAACTGACAAAAAAATTGGAGATTAGGAAACTAATTTGCTACACATGCATTTTGATGTCTATAGGGATTGCTGCCAATGAACATAATCAAAGTTTAGGAGTCAAAAAAATAAAACATAATTTATAAAAAAATGAAATACAAATAGAACCACTAGTTACCCTTGTGGTTTCTATAGCAATAATTTCCATAATTAACAGGCTATTTTGCCTCCGATATATTGTGGATGTATTATAATGGAAACTACATAAAATATGGGCAAATTCTCCCATCTCCACATGCTTTTCTAGAACATGACTTCTGTGTAAATGTCAGATTTAGCTGGATTGTACTGCATGTTTTAGATTAATGATTGGTGCTTTCATCACTCAAGCCCTAAATCTGATTTAGATGTAAGAGATTAGGCACATCTCAAATTTGTAGCTCATTTGAGATTCAGAATATGCAACATTCTCAGGTTGCCTTTATAAAATCTTTGCTGCAAGTAACTGGCTGAAAATTTGCCTTAATCTGTGTTAAGGAGAAATTTCTATTCTTGAATACTCATCTAGTTTTGTGTAGCAAAACAATTAGCTTATGAGTAAAAACTTTTTACTGTATATATCTTTCTAAGCTTTGAAACCAAAGCAAATTAGCATGCATTGTTACCCATTACAGAAAAACTGCCATTTTTTTTTGCATTTTGCAAGGCTGCAATACTGTTGTAGCATCTTCCTCTATGAGGCAATGCAAGCACAAAAAACCGGTATGTATAACAAAACCAAGACTAATAACTTAGTTATTAATGGTCAGATCAGTTATTACCATGTCTGCAGCCCCTCGGGTTATATCTATGTCTATTTGCTTTAGGGGACTCCATCTGCACCTCTTTCAACTATAAATTGATGTTTCTTCTGTTTTGCAACTAAATGCCGTGTAATTCCCAATGCTCCTCCTTTTAAAAAGCGTACAAAATTGTCTCCAACCAATGGACCAAGTGCAAAAAGATTGGGTTCTTTTATACACTCATACGTATATGGATCAATTTCAATAGGGTTGCCCTTGCAAGTAACTGGTTCATTTGGATTATGGCATATGCTCTGCCCTTGATCCTTTAGGAAACATAAGTTAGGATGTGAACCTATTAAGACTACTGCTAAGGAGAATTTTAAGATCTTCTTTAATCCCGAAGAACTCTCTAAAATACACTTCATATCGGGTTGAAAAGAAAGAACTTGGTGTTCAGGTAAACTGGTATAAGCAGGATGCACACTGTAATCCAGAGTAACTGACTTAGTACACATCATATGGTAGACTTTATGATATTCTGGATAAAGTTTTTTTGGTAGCTGTTTGAAAATTAAACTTGGGTCAGTGACCCTCCTACGGAATGCATGAATAATAGGCACACTGTTATTATAAGCGTATAGAACTGCATCTGCTGCTGTGAGTCCACCACCTATAATTAAAACTGGATCTGTTTTCCCATACAATATTCCTTTATCTATGGCAGCTCCAAAATCAGATATAGTATGGAGCACAAAAGGAAAGTCTTCTCCTTCAACTTGCAACCGGCCAGGAGCATCAAAAGTTCCAGTGGCAAGAGCCACATTTTCCGCAAATAAACAGAACGGCATATGAGAGCCATCTGCAGATTTCTGATAACCTCTAATTTCCCAGTTTCTTTTGATCAGTGTACTCTGCCCATCTTCTATCTGCAAAGGGCTTTCGCTTTCACAGTCCTGATCACGATAAAACTTTGACACAGATGTTATGTATGCATTTTCTCTGAAGTTTTTCTTTAAGCCCATGATTTTAACATAGTGCTTGTAATAATTTGCAACTTCCTCTGGCAGAACTCTGTCACACTTTATATTTCTGAAAGAAGATCAGATCAAAAAATTACTTACTTTTAACTGATATATTTGAAGCATACAATCACAACAGAAACACTTCTCAACTCTAAATATGATTGTACTATTCCTTAAAAAAAAAAAGAGGGGGGGAAATTGTTTTATTTTAAGTACATTAATTTTTTACTATCTTAAAATTTTCCACTAGGTGAAAACCTACAATATGATCTCTACATCCAAGCATCAGTTCTTTCTTTCTATAACAATCAGTATAAAAATGTTACCAAGCTCACCTTCGTTTAGTAGCAGCCCAATCTTTAAATGCATATCCAGGTAATTCCATCCAGTTTCCGAAACTGATAGTGAGCATAGAACCTTCCATAGACTATGGGAAGATAAAATAATCTTTATCCAAAATATTATATTACCTTTCTATAAAAATATTTTGAAGATTAATTTTAAAAAACACTGAAATATATTATGTACCAAGACCAATTAATTTATTATATTATTTGTTTGGTAGATTTCCACAGTGACTCTTACTGAAAGCATACTAATTGAGTCAAATAACAAAAAATAGGATTAGGATAAAAAAATAAACAACCTTCCACATTCTAAACCTGTGAAAAAGAGAACAGAAAATATGCTTAACAAACTGCTAAGCAATCAGATTTAATGTTATTTTCATGGATCATTAAAAATATTGGGTTATTCATGGGATGCTGGGAGCACAATGGCTAGAACAATCTGCCAACCCACGTTCGGGACCTGAGTGCTGTTATGTGGCAGGGTGAACTCCCATAATTTGCTCCATCTCCTGCTGATCTAGCAGTTTGAAAGTGTGCAAACATGAGTAGATAAATAGCTACCACTTTGGTGGGCTCATTAACGGGGACATGAAAGAAGCCTCCAATGAGTGTCTCCTGGGCAAAAGTGATGTCACTGGTTAATCCTTTCAACCCAGAAGTGTCTCAGAGTTTCCAACATGAATACAATGATAGAATGCTATATATGATAGAACTCAAAAAATATAAATGAGCATTTGCTATAGAAGCCACAACCAATCAGAAGTTTTATATGGTAAGTGCACTTAGCTATTAAGGAAGTTAAAGTTCTTCTTACATGCCAAGCACCACCAGGTGGTCCTTTGCCAAGTACTATATGAGGAATGTATTGATGTGGTTCAAATTTCCATTGAAGAACCGGTGGGTACTTAAATCCAAAATCAGCTTCAGGATGAAGCAAAGTGTCAAACAGAATTGCAACGGGATTTGAAGAGCGTCCTTCCAGGCCTTCAGCCAAGTATTCTAATTCCTGATTTGAAAAAATAAGATTTAAATGGTCATTCAACTTTTCCTCAGAGTACAACATAATAGGTAGTGAAAAAAACCTTTTGCTTTCCTTACACATCAGTTATATTCTTTGAACTACAATTTATTTACAAATTCTTTGAACTACAATTTATTTCCTGCCTGCAAATTTTTATCAAGACTGATTTATCCTTTATTTCTGATTAACTTGGAAGTTTTTTTGGGGGGGTGGGGGAGAGAGAATAACCCCAGAATATCCAGCGGGCATGGAATTGGAAAAGTCCTAAATGGTATAGAATTGACTAATTTGCATTGGGAGTACATTAGAGTCAAGATTTAGCTGTATATATAGCTAAATATGGAGAATGTGCTATTAAATGTATTATAATTGAACAATTTCTTTTTGGCAGCTTTTTTTTAAGCTTATATCCATTTTAATGACATTGTGATGTCTATGACACACCACAAAATAGTTCGCTGAGTCCTACTATTTAGTTCACATTACATTAATGGGTCACAGGTTTATTAATAGACACTAGTAATGAGATCTAAAATGTACCACCTCTTAGAAATAAGTATTTAGGAAGCTTCCAAAAGCCATATATATACTAGTGTGGTAATACAGTGAAAACCTAGTTGGATCTTTGGGAAATATGTATGTATTTATTGCATGATACATGTCTAGTATCTGGAATTTAATGTGTACTTTATATTAACAGCAATAATAAAAAGAATAAAAACTATTAGAAGCTTACAACACAAATAGAATCAATATTTTTGAGGCTGGATATATAATATGCAATTAAACATGACATAAAATTAAATGCATGTTTCATAGTTAAAATACACTGCTCAAAAAAATAAAGAGAACACAAAAATAAGACATCCTAGATCTGAATGAATGAAATATACCTATTAAATACTTTGTTCATTTCATAGTTGAATCTGTTGACAACAAAATTACACAAAAATTATCAATGGAAATCAAATTTAGCAACCCATGGAGGTCTGGATTTGGAGTTACACTCAAAATTAAAATGGAAAAAAACATTACAGGCTGATCCAACTTTGATGTATTGTCCTTAAAACAAGTCAAAATGAAGCTCAGTAGTGTGTGTGGCCTCCACGTGCCTCTATGAACCCCCTACAATACCTGGGCATGCTCCTGATGAGGTGGCGGATGGTCTCCTAAGGGATCTCCTCCCACACCTGGACTAAAGCATCCCCCAACTCCTGGACAGTCTGTGGTGCAATGTGGCATTGGTGAATGGAGCGAGACATGATGTCCCAGATGTGCTCAATTGGATTCAGGTCTGGGGAATGGGCGGTCCAGTCCAAAGCATCAATGCCTTCGTCTTGCAGGGGCTGCTGACACACTCCAGTCACATGAGGTCTAGCATTGTTTTGCATTAGGAGGAACCCAGGGCCAATCACACCAGCATATGGTCTCACAAGGGGTATGAGGATCTCATCTCAGTACCTAATGGCAGTCAGGCTACCTTTGGTGAGCACATGGAGGGCTGTGTGCCCCCCCCCAAAGAAATGCCACCCCACACCATTACTGACCCACTGCCAAACCAGTCATGTTGGAGGATGTTGCAGGCAGCAGAAGGTTCTCCATGGCGTCTCCAGACCCTATTATGTCTGTCACATGTGCTCAGTGTGAACCTGCTTTTATCTGTGAAGAGCACAGGGTGCCAGTGCTGAATTTCCCAATCTTGGTGTTCTCTAGCAAATGCCAAACGTCCTGCATGGTGTTGGGCTGTAAGCACAACCCCCACCTGACGTTAGGCCCTCATACCACCCTCATGGAGTCTGTTTCTGACCGTTTGAGCAGCCACATGCACATTTGTGGCCCGCTGGAGGTCATTTTGCAGGGCTCTGGCAGTGCTCCTCCTGTCCCTCCTTGCACAAAGGTGGAGGTAACGGTCCTGATGCTGGGTTTTTGCCCTCCTACAGCCTCCTCCACATCTCCTGATGTACTGGCTTGTCTCTTGGTAGCGCCTCCATGCTCTGGACACCGCGCTGATAGACACAGCAAACCTTCTTGCCACAGCTCGCATTGATGTGCCATCCTGGATGAGCTGCACTACCTGAGCCACTTGTGTGGGTTGTAGACTCATGCTACCACTAGAGTGAAAGCACCGCCAGCATTCAAAAGTGACCAAACCATCAGCCAGAAAGCATAGGAACTGAGAAGTGGTCTGTGGTCACCACCTGCAGAACTGAAGGTTCTAACTGAATTGTGAACTGCCTGTGCTTTCCACCTGTTGTCTATTCCATTTGCACAACAGCATGTGAAATTGATTGTCAATCAGTGTTGCTACTTAAGTGGACAGTTTGATTTCACAGAAGTGTGATTAACTTGGAGTTACACTGTGTTGCTTAAGTGTTCCCTTCATTTTTTTGAGCAGTGTATATGCTTTTGATTAATAAGCATATAAACATAAGATTAGTGTTTACTGTACCTGATCAACAATAGAAAGATGGATAGCTTCTTTTAATTTATTGTACAAAATAAGATTTGGATGTTCAGCTTTAGGGGATAAATATGGTCTATATCCAGATAACATGTAAGAGAGGCATATTCCGGAAGGTCCATTGCCTGTTTGTTTTTGAAAAAAAGTAAAAATATATTTATTAAATTAAAAGAAAGTCCATATTACATCAAAATTAAACATTTTTAAATCTACTGATTTTGAAGTAAATGCTTTTCATTTACAATTCCTTCCATAGAAATTTGGATAATTATTTAGACTTATCACTAGACTGATATTCAACTTTCACATTTTAGAGATTGTTTTAATAATTTTTAAATTATGAAAATATGCAAGTGAAGTGCCATTTTATAAGAAATTATGTTTATTATTTTGTACTAAATAATTGAAACTAATTAGTAATCCAACTAGATCTCATTTTATAGATGATCTTGAAAAGTTGAGAAAGAGCAGATCAGCTTAATTCAAATCAGCAAGAAATACAGAAAGTGTAAAGATTGAAAATTAAAAAATCAAGAGAGATGTAATGAAAAACAGCTTCCACGAAAATTACATTGTGTCACCAGGAACCAAATTTTATCTGTATTTTATTGGTATTCTAGACAATTACTCCTTATCCCTTGGGGTATTTTTTGACTTATGACCATAATGAAGCCTGCCCATCATGGTCCTAAGTTATGACAGTTGTAAAACAGAGTCATTCATTTGATCCACCCAATTTTACAACTTTTCGATGATCATTAAGTGAATGTGTTAAGGAAACCAGTGGTTCACTATCCTGCATTTTTTCTGAAAACAAAAGTAAATGCTGGTTTTCTGCAAAGCTGTCATACGGCCAGATGACTAAGGACACTGCAAACAATCATAAATGCTGAGTGCCTGAAGCTCAGTTACATGACCATAGAGAGGAGAGAACTTCGAGTGTGGGTCAAAATTATTACCCAGGTAAGTTTGTCATAACTTTGACCAACCACTAAATGTCAAGAGCTACCTATATAACTATACAAAGAAGTATTTCTAACTATTTCAAACTTGTCATTTTGAAGGTCTCTTTAAGATGGGTTTACAAACAATTTCAAAAAGTGATTAGAAAGTGAGGGTTATGAATTTAGTATCCTTTAAAAAGCTCTACCATGATTGCAAGCAAGATGGCTAATCTCCTATTCTTTTGGTGCCTCAGCCTACAGGATATCTCTACCATTATTCTCTTCACAAGAAACAACTATAAATAGCACATGTGGACAATCTTCTGTCTTCTCCTTATTCAGAGAGGTTCTGAAGAACCAATTTACTTACCAGTACTTTGGTCTTTGTCACAATTATCAGCTCTGCTTTCATGGAGATGTCTTCAGTTCACTATACCTTCCCCAGAAGTCCCACCCGGTATCAAGTTTTATGACAGTCTCAACTTCACTAATCAATAATGGTATTTGACATTCCTCAAATTATTGACAATTCAAATAACTTTTGCTTCCATATTAATGGAGATATACTAAATTTTCTTAAGCTTCATTTGCAAGAAGGATCTTGGAAGTATTGTTCAGATATACAACTTCTCATGAAAGAAGGCAACTAAAAACAAATACAAAAACCCAAAGAGTTGACCATTATAATCAATTAGTACATGTCCTATGTCTGACCCATTTCTTTTTAAAAATTTTCCTTCTCTCACAGAGTGAAGAGATTGTTTAAATAAGCAATCTCTTCAGGCAATCCCTTCTGTATCTGACCCTTTTTATCTTCCTCTCCTTGCAGAATGGAGAGATTGGAAAGAAAAAAATCACAAGAGACCAATGAGGCACATAGCTGGCACTAGTACATTCCTTTGTGTATTCTTCATTGCGTGCCTACTTACCCTCTAGTAATCCCTTCCTCTTTAATGAATGTAAATGCAAACATTAATTCCCTTTCTGCTAATTACCCCAAAGATGAGGTGAACATTCCAAAGGGCAGGGGAGTGGGTGGGAAAAGGAAGCAGAAATAAATTGTAAATACAGTTACAATCATGTGAGTTTCCCCTTAGCAACTGTGTCATTTAAAAATAACTGGTCCCAACACTGGTCACTAAATGAGGATTACTTGTATCTAAAGCCAGGAAGGCAGAAAGTGGGTATGGAGGGATGATCTGAAATGAAGAAGTATTGAACGGAGAAAATACTTCTTACATCCATTCCAAATTCTGCACTATCAAGCAATTTTTAAAATCTAAAAAGGGAATTAATTGGCTGAGTTCAACTACCTGGATAAAAATGTTTTTGTGGTTAATTCTTAAAATCTGCTCTGGAATCCTTGAAGATGTTTTAAAAAGTATTACATATCAACACTACCCATAATCTTACTATCTTGCAGATACAATTCAAAAGGAAATGGGGCTAAGGGGTAGAATATAGAATAATAGGCCGGAAGGGACCTCAAATGTCTTCTAGCACAACCCCTTGCTCAAGGCAAAATAATTTATATCATCCCAGTTACATAGTTGTCCAGTCTCTTTTTTAAACCCCTTTTAAAACAGATGCTTGAACACCTACAACTCAAGCTATTCCATTGATTAATTATTCTCATTATCAGAAAAATTCTCATTTTTTTCTAGTTTGAATGTCTTTGGAGATTCTTAATCATGCAGGACATGATTTCCCCAAAGGTCTTTTTCAAAGGGACTTTCTTTGTTTTTCCTTGAAGAAGTTCCAAGAAGCATTTTCAGTTCTTGAACAGTTCTTGCCTTTGAAAAAAACACCTCTAAATTCTAGGTTGAATCTCTCCGTAACAAGCTTCCATCCATTACTTCTTATCCTGGCCGCTGGTGCTTTGGAAAAGAAGTCAATCCCCTCTGTGACAGAAAATAATATCATATTTCCCCAATCCTTTTCTTTGAATGTTCCCTCAAAGGCAAAGTCAATGTTGGGTCCATACTTTCATCATAAGATTTAGCTTTCAGATCCTTTATCGTCTTTGTTGCTCTTCTCTGCACACTTCCCAGGGCCTCAGTATCTTTTCTGTATTATGATCGCCAGAACTATTTGTGGTATACTTTGTATACAAAGTATGTATGCTGACAAAAAAATATTTCAGCTACAAAATCTTTTTCAATATCATCTGATTTATATGTCAGATTAGGTTTATGAGCTAACAAGGATACACATAAGTCAAATTGATTAAGGCAGCAATCGTTTCTAAATAATTTAATAATGGAAATCCATTATGAGCTAAGCATGAAATGTATTTGGGAATAACTCACCGATTATTACTATAGGCAAAGTCAATGTTGGGTCCACAGGTAGCGTACTTTCTTGGAGTAATGGCATAGTTTTAGTGTTGGTCCCAAGATTGTCACCAAAATACTGCACTAAGGAATCCAAAAAACATCCTTCAGTTTCTGGACTACTGTAATTTCTATTTAAAAGGAAATGAAACAAATCATTATTATAAAACATCCTTCACTGTAAATACTTCTTTAACTCAAGCTGTTTGTAAACATAGCATTTTAGCCACATGTAAGTTATTTTTTCTTCAAGAAACATACGAACAGTAAGGGTGATAGACTGTTGAGATTTTAACCTTGAACAGGTTGGTGAATGGTCATGTTTAAAATTAGTGAATACCAAACTATACATCTAAATGTCTATCAACATAATCCTTGCTTAAAGGATTCTTTCGGGTTTTTTTTTAAATAAATAACATACCTTGAGCCTCGATCCACAAACAAAGAGAAGGGAGGGGAGAGGGGGCGATTTCACCAATTCAATCTGGACCTGTTTCTTCCCTCTCCCTTCCCATTTGAGTGGCAAGTACAATAGAAATGTCATTTTTTTTTTTTAAAAAAAGGCATTTGAATGTATAGCTTCGAAGCATAAATTTTTAAAGGGATATGTTACACACATGCGCGTGCCGAAAAGAGGGAAGTGACAGAATGAAATACGATTTACACGGTTTGTCTTATGCCCTTTCAACCGATAGTCAAAACGCAAACACAACGCAACGCAACACAACGCAACGCAACGCAACACAACGCAACGCAAACCCACACGTTTCCGCTATTCGGAAAGGCGGCGTTTCCGAGCGCGTGCAGCCGAGGCCGCCGCTTCTCTGCCTCAGCCGTCCATACCTCCCCCCATCCCCACCACCTGGTGTGTGGCCGGCCTCCGCCAGGATGCTCCGGGGCACCTCGCCTCCTCTCGCCTCACATCACTCGGCGGTACACATCTCGGCCGGCCACCTTCGCCGGGTCTCCTAACGCCGGCCTGACGGGCCGAATCCTGGATGCCCTTCGGTTGCCAGGGCGAGAAGAGTGGGAAGCCGGTATGTAGCCGGGGCGCCACGCTCGGTAACCGAGAACCCGACTGCGGCTCGAATCGCTTACCTGAAGCGGCTGGTTAAGGAGCAGCGGCAGCACCACACTGTCATGAGGGACTGAGGAAAAAGGACGTCGAGAGATGGAGATGCGGCGGCGGCCGCTGCGGTTACCGCCGCCTCCGCCTCCTTCCTTTCTTCCGCCGCTGCGCTGGGGGCCTCTGTCGGTTGTCGTTGCCTCCTCCCACTCGCATCTCGCCTCGCGAGCGGCGCTGTGCCAGAGGAGCTGGAGGGGCGGAGCTTCGTTTGGACCAGGCCCGGCGGGTGTGTGTGTGTGTGTGTGTGTGTGTGTGTGTGTGTGTGTGTGTTTGTGTGTTTTTGTGTGTGTGTGTGTGTGGAAAACTGTGCCGGATGGAGGGAGGGGGGCACGTAAGACGACGCTTACGGGGAACAGCCTGGCGTCGCTTCTCCCGCGAGCATCTATCTACGAAAGGCGGTGAAAAGTAGTGAGGCCGCGCAGTGAGGGTGGGAGGGCAGCGAGCAATCGGGCTTCTCTCAGCCAAGTGCCTCAGCGATACTGTCCCAGTTCTGTACCAAATGTGCCTTTAAAGGTATCATCAGCCTCAGCATCCTCTCTCGGATGTTCTTTCTACTACAAGGGCGCCCAGGGACGAAAGAAAAAGAAATGGAAGGAGAGAAACGAAGCTGCACCAATATATGTCTATTCCGTCTACTCAGCCCTCCCCAAAACAGAAAAACCGCGGGCTTGATCAGACAACCGTTGCAACGGTGGAGCTTCCTTTCTCTCTTTGCAGCGCAGTTTTTGAATCAGAATTTAGAATTACCAAAGCTGTTGGTAAAACAGTTAGGAAAATACCATAGTATATTTTGGGCTTTTTGATTAGGTTCAAGGGTTGATCTATTTAAAAAGGAAATTTAGTAAAGTTGTTTCAGTTAAAACAAGGTATTCCATCTTCTTATTCCACTTTCCTTGCAAATGACACACTGTACCTGTCTCCATAATATTTTTGTCTCTCAAAGGATTCAAAACTTTTTCCAATAATAATTTAAGAATCTTCATGAAAAATACTGTGTTATAATAAATATTAGACTTTAACTGCAACAAAGTTCGGATTTGATATTGTTGCTCCAAATTGCATAGTTTAAAAAAATGTTTTTTCTGCATTTCTCAAAATAGGGAAATTTCAAGTATATTTTTTTTAAGGAAATGGGAGATAAAATTTCCTTTCTATCCAAACATGAATGGCAGATTTTACTGCAGGAAATACAATTGCCTTGAGGGCAAATCAAAGTCTAGACAATTCCAGAATGCTGGAATCAGCCTACATTACAGTGCACTTCAATTTCATGCTTATGGCAGGGCATTATTTCAAATTATACACTTGAAATGGTTCCAAACTGAATGTTTTGCATACCCTATACTTGAGATTCATATATACTGCTCAAAAAAATAAAGGGAACATGAAAATAAGACATCCTAAATCTGAATGAATGAAATATTCTTATTAAATACGTTGTTCATTACATAGTTGAATGTGCTGACAACAAAATCACACAAAAATTATCAATGGAAATCAAATTTAGCAACCCATGGAGGTCTGGATTTGGAGTTACACTCAAAATTAAAGTGGAAAAAAACAAGTCCTTAAAACAAGTCAAAATGAAGCTCAGTAGTGTGTGTGGCCTCCACGTGCCTGTATGACCTCCCTACATGCTCCTGATGAGGTGGTGGATGGTCTCCTGAGGGATCTCCCACACCTGGACTAAAGCATCCCCCAACTCCTGGACAGTCTGTGGTGCAATGTGGCATTGGTGGATGGAGCGAGAAATGATGTCCCAGATGTGCTCAATTGGATTCAGGTCTGGGGAACGGGAAGGCCAGTCCATAGCATCAATGCCTTCATCTTGCAGGAACTGCTGACATACTCCAGCCACATGAAGTCTCATATTGTCTTGCATTAGGAGGAACCCAGGGCCAACCGCACCAGCATATGGTCTCACAAGGGATCTGAGGATCTCATCTCGGTACCTAACGGCAGTCAGGCTACCTCTGGTGAGCATATGGAGGGCTGTGCGGCCCCCCCAAAGAAATGCCACCCCACACCATTACTGACCCACTGCCAAACTAGTCATGTTGGAGGATGTTGCAGGCAGCAGAAGGTTCTCCACGGCATCTCCAGACCCTGTCACGTCTGCCACATGTACTCAGTGTGAACCTGCTTTCATCTGTGAAGAGCACAGGGCGCCAGTGCCGAATTTCCCAATCTTGGTGTTCTCTGGCAAATGCTAAACGTCCTACACGGTGTTAGGCTTTAAGCACAACCCCCACCTGTGGACATTGGGCCTTCATACTACTCTCATGGTGTCTGTTTCTGACCGTTTGAGCAGCCACATGCACATTTGTGGCCCGCTGGAGGTCATTTTACAGGGCTCTGGCAGTGCTCCACCTGTCCCTCCCTGCACAAAGGTGGAGGTAGCAGTCCTGATGCTGGGTTGTTGCCCTCCTACAGCCTCCTCCACATCTCCTGATGTACTGGCTTGTCGCTTGGTAGCGCTTCCATGCTCTGGACACTACGCTGACAGACACAGCAAACCTTCTTGCCACAGCTCGCATTGATGTGCCATCCTGGATGAGCTGCACTACCTGAGCCACTTGTGTGGGTTGTGGAGTCCATCTCATGCTACCACTAGAGTGAAAGCACTGCCAGCATTCAAAAGTCACCAAACCATCAGCCAGAAAGCATAGGAACTGAGAAGTGGTCTGTGGTCACCACATGCAGAACCACTCCTTTATTGGGGATGTCTTGCTAACCGCCTTTGTTTTCCACCTGTTGTCTATTCCATTTGCCCAACAGCATGTGAAATTGATTGTCAATCAGTGTTACTACCTAAGTAGACAGTTTGATTTCACAGAAGTGTGATTGACTTGGAGTTACATGGTGTTGTTTAAGTATTCCTTTAATTTTTTGAGCAGTGTATTATATTTCATTGAATGTAAGCTAATTGTTTTAAATACTGAAACTTTGGATGGTGTTAGTTTTGACGTTGTTTATGTTAGCACAAAATAGGCTGTGCTTACTGCAAGCATAATTAACAAAGATGGTTGGGTTGTAGGTTTATTTTATCCAATATAAGAAATGATTGAGCTTTTAGCTGTCCTTGAGGTTGTGGCCCTTCCATATGTTGTTAAATTGTAATTCAATTTAACACATGCATTATGAATATAGTAGTTTGGGTCTGTTGATATATTTTTCCATTCTGGATGAATTTTGCCATAAAGTATTGTACTCTTGAAAAGTGTCAGAGTTAAAATTTTAAATTGTTAACTTTTGTTTACTGAATTTGCACATTTGAAAATTTTCATCTTGTATGTGATGATTTTGGAAAATTAAGTATCCAATATCTAATACATTGTACTTATGTGTCTACTTTTATCAGACTATTTTTAGAATGGTAAAATAAAATAAGTCATGCGAATTTAAGTCATCGTCTAGTGACAAAATGTTCCACTATACATTATAATACAGTTTATCTTTTCTTCTAAAAATCTCTTCTGTATTTAATTTCCTGGCACATGTGCAAAAGGATTATTAGCTTTAGAATCTGATTGTGTCTTTCCTAATGCTTTAAACAAACGGCAACATTTTAGTTTGCCATGCAAATTCCTGTCAGTTATGCTGTGTTCAGTAAATTCCCGTGTTAATGTTTATATCTCAATGAATGTAAAAGACAAAGCAATAGGAGTTGAAGTATTAATGTTTATGGAAACATTTCAAAAGTATATAAAAAACTTGAAACTGATCTACTGTCAGTGTTCAATTAAATACACAGTCGATTCTTGCTAGCGTAATGTTCTTTAAAAACTAAATCTATTAACTGTAAGCAGCCCAGAATCATGATCTTGTGAAATGGGAGCCATACAAATACAATAGCTTAAAATAATAAAAACACAAAAAACTATTGTTCTTGAAATTTTTATTTTTTAAAAAAATTAAAAATATTTATTTTAATTCACAACATGCACTATTTGTTTGAAAAGAGCAGAATTTAAATGAAAGTACCATAAAAATTGTTTATTTTCCTGTTGTTTTCTATTGCAATATAAAATGAATTGGATTTCTTTTAAGTTTCATATATCACTTGCTGTATCTTGTTCTGCAACAGAAAACTACATTATAGAATACTCATATATAGCTGGCAAAGCTCCATTTCAAAATACTCTCCTGATTATTATGTTACTTTCAAGGTCATGAACCAAAGTTTTTTTGTCTGTGAATGCCATCGTGATGGTGGTGATGATGATGATGATGATTTTAAAAACCTTTTTCCTTGCAAATCTACTAGAAATACCCTTCATATTTGTGGATGGGATTCTTTTGGCATTTGGAGAATAAGTTCTCTCTTAGCAGAGAGGTGTCCAAGAAGGAATGCTCTAATAACATCTCTGCATCTATGAGATTAATCAAATGAATATCTGAATAACCTAAAAAAGCTTTGTTTTAATTTAGGTGTTTGTGATAGTGTGGCCATTTCTTTTTTTACAGCCTTGCCCCTGACTTGGAGGCTGTCAAGGGGACATTTCTCTGTTAGAAAGTATCTTCTCGAGAAGCATCTTCTCTTTTCCACTCTACATCTTATTGAAGGACTGTAAAGGAGTAGAAAAGAGGGTGAAATTGCTTATCAGTAGTGAACCTCTGAACAACAAGCACATTGATTTATCTTCCCTATTTTGATGAGATCTATTGAATATCTACATTATACAATATTTGTTCCTACATATCGTGCCCTCTTTTGTGGCCAGGCATGTCTGCCTTTTTGGGCGCTTCCATGTATATCCTACACTAATTCATGGGTTGGAATTGTTAATAGACTTAGGGATCTGGGATCAATGGTCTAAAAATGTCCAATCTTCCTTACAGCTGGGACATTAGAATAATTGATATATAATGATATTTTGACAGACTTTTCTCATTTACCATTTTGAATTGAAGATCAGCCTTCAGGTTAAAGATTGCATTTGGACTAATTTGTCAATGATTAAAGCTCAGTAAGACAAATGCTATCAAAGGGAAGGTGGATCATGACCCATAAGATATGGAATATTTATGTCTTATGGCAAAATTGTTTCATTGAAGGGTTATTATTGTTTAAAAAGCTGCTGAACAAATCACCCTTTACATGAAACAGTCTGAGCTGGTGTAGAATTGAGCACCCTCATTCTATAAACAAATTCCTTCCACCACAGATGAGACATTTTCTAGCTTCTTCCATGGCTGCCTTCATTCAATAACTGTAGAAAGATCAAACAATTGTTGGGATTATTTGGATTGGATCAGTTGGGGAAGGAGGTTTAACATTTTGTCATTGTTCCAGTTCCCTGACAATTGATCTCTGATTAACTGTTCACTCTACATAACCGTGCAAAGCTCTTTTTGTCCTGTTGAGAAGCAAACTTATGGATATAGCTAAACTACCAATCTTGCAACCCAGCTGGTTCCTGCACACCACAGTTGAAATCTAGGTGCTAATTTTGCACTTTCTGTCTTTTTCTTTACACACACAAACACACACTTACATAATAAAATATACATAAAAATTTAATATAACTATAATTATAGATGAGTAGTTATTTGAGCCTGTTGTTTCTCTGCAAAACCTGGAAGTCTTTAGTGTAGTCAGAAGACATATCAAAATCTGTAAGCAAGGTAAAATATACTTACACATTTTGGGGGTCCTTGATGCTCTCTGAGCTTGGCTATTTTCTTGCAGACATTTCATTACAACTAGATAACATAATCAGTGCTAAAAAGGAGTGGGGTTTGCTTTCATATACTAGGGAATCTGCCCTGAAGGTATATACCTGCCCCACCAAGTTGGATATGGACATGCTGCCAATTCTTTTCCTTACGCATTCCTATCTAATGGGACCTAGGAAGTCCATCTTCTCTACAGCTGTCCCTGCCCTGGGGAAAGACAACATTCAAGCTATTCTTAATTTTACCCTTATGGCAATATTCCTCTGGGGTTGACATAGCCCAACATCACCAAATATAAGTTTTAATCTGGATCTTCTAAGTCATATCCAACACTAGCACAGAACAACCCCAAAGGGATACATTTCCATTTTTGAATATAATACATGAATCACTATTACTGCTAAAGAGGAATCAGGAATCAGATTTATATAGATATACCTATGCACAAAAGCAATGATCTATCAAACTGGTAATATACAATTAGAGTTATATTACTGTACAAATACACATAGACATTTGTACATAATCCTTTTCTGAAATTCCTTTCTTGCAGTAAAATAACTTTTCTGTTCCATCATATAATGTGTGACAAATTTGCTATCATACTACCATTCTGTATATGCTTTTATCTGCCAATTTTGGTCTTTCATGTCTTTCCAGAAGGCTAATTTTCCTTTATTACAAAGAAAACATTACACCCATTTCTCAAAAGTTACTCAGTGTTCTCATAATCTTATGAGAATATGATGAATCTGGCAACAAATGAACTTTTCAACAGTATTATTAATGCTAAGACTTCTCCCACTGTATAATATTTTGTGTTTGGTAAAGAACTCATTATTTATCCAGATACAACATATAGTATTCTGTTTTTGAGGAATTAGAACCAATGATTCTGGGTCAATTTCACTCTTCCTTTCTCTTTCAGTCCAACTGTGCAGCTGAGTGAGCAAAGAACATCTTGAAGGACCAAAAACAGACAGGATCGACTAAAAGATATGCCATAGTTAAGTACAATACTGATATATAGTTTGGCTATAATAGGGGTGTCAAACATCATATGATGTACCACAACTTTTCTCCCTTCGTTTAAACTGGGCATGGGCGTGACCAGCACATGACAGCCCTGAGCTATAAGATCATTCAACTACTTTGCAATAAGGCTGGTTGCACATCTTACATATTTAAAAAAGAAATACTAATCCATAGAAGAGAAAAGAATAGATCAGAAAAAAAGAGAGGAAAAGAGGAATGTCAGAAATATACTTTCAAAAGTGAAAATGAATGCTCTTCTTGTGAAATATTTCTGGACTTTTTCAATTGTGTTAATATCAGATACATGATATGAGTTCCAGATTGATGAGCTGTATTCAAGTATAGGTCTAGCAAATGTTTTGTAGGCTCTAGTTAGTGTGATATTACCAAAGAAGAAGCTACGTAGGATTAGATTAACAACTCTTAATGCCTTTTTGGCTATGTAGTCACAGTGGGCTCTAGCACTTAGATCATTTGAGATGAGTACTCCAAGGTCCTTGACAGAGTTTGGATCCTCAACAAGGTCTTGACTATTTAGGTTGTATTTTATTTTCTGATTTTTTTATACCTAAATGCCAAAATGGAACTCCACAGATTCTTTCATTCTCCAGAAAAAGATTTTGTATTGAATTATAGCACTTTACAAATTGGTGTAAAATTATCATAGTACCATTTTTTTCATGAGTTTATCTAAAAAGTGAATTAAGGTAACATCACTCTATTTTAGTGGTCTCAAAGAAATAAGAATAAAGCATATTTTAAGTCCAACAGAATGTGATATTTTATAAATTTGCATATCTGTATAACAACTCTGTATAAACAACTCTGTATAAATTTCAGATACAGAATTTTATAGGGAATCTTTTGGATGAAATTCATTTTAGTTCTGTTCCAGAAAAAGCTTTACACACTCACAAATTCTGGGAAGTTTGATTCTTCAGTGATGTATACAATGGCACATAAAGCAGTTATTTAAAACTCAGGTTTATTCAAAACTGAAGTAAGTTTTACAATCATCTATCAATAGAGCATGCATTTTTTAAAAATATATAAACATTTGGACTGAATGAAAATAAAAATGTTGATTGATGCGTGCACATACAGTATTTTACAATATTGGAGAAAATTGAAGATTTGGGAGAAAATATGATAGTGTGGCTTACATAGATCTCACTGACAGCCTGGTACTGGTGTCATAACTGTTATTTACAGAATCACTACTAGAACTCCTGATATGTCAACAGCTCTCATTCCTCTTCTGAAGATACTGCTAACAGTAAGGTTCTTTACTAATCATATTTTTTCATAATATATAAATCTCGCAGGGGAAAAGGCACATTGTGGTATAACAGTGACAGTAACATTTGATGTTTCAATATTGTGTCTAAACATTAGGCACCAGTACAAAGACATACAGTGTCTCCGCTGGTACCCTTCATGGATTTGACTCAGTGGCACAAGATGAACTTCACTGATGCAGACTAATTATATTCATCCACCAAATAAATTGGACACCTTCCATCTGTAAAAGAGAATGCCTTAGATTTTCAAGGATGAATCTGAAATTTGATGTCTTTAAGTTTGACTTCCTACCATTATTTTAACTTTTCCTTTCTATTTGGTTGCTATCTATGTCATTTTTCTAGGAAACTCTAAATTCCTAGCATTTGCTTTGATACAATGGACTGCTTATTTTAAAAACAATCCATGGGGATATAAATAAAAAATCTCTTAAATTTATAACAACATAGAAAAGGTGGATAAAGTAAAATAGCTGGGGGGAAAAATCCAGCAAAATGTTGCACAGTACAGCCATACATTTCTTGGTTTATTCTACAGCACAAAGGAGTATTTCCAGCTATCTGGATGTGTAAAGTCTAGTGATTGTCCAAAATAGTCTACTTTGCTTTGCTTTCCAGTGTCTCTGTTTCAGTGTTCATGTCTGTCAGACAGCAACAGAATAACTTCTGAACATACTGTGTAGTGGTAGCTGCAAGATAAAATAAAGTTACCATATTATAAAAATAGAAATTACATCAGGGTTATTGGAATTTCTTATGTTGTAAAAGTGTTCATTAACATGGCAAGCCTGCTTTTTATAACAAACTGGTTACTGACATTTGATATGAGATAGGGATACAATTTTTTTGGGAAGTTAAGGGAGAGAGAGAATGAGGAGGACTGCATTATTAAAAAAAAAAAAAAAACCAGGGCAAAGTGAAGATAAAAGATGAAGACCAAAACTTAATTTTATTCAATCTAACTTACATTAAATTTTAGCTACAGGTAAATTAACCAAATATGTTTTAAAAAAATTATTCCCAGCTTTCATTTTTTTCCCTTCTGTCTCATTAAAAGTTATGATTTAATGGAACTATTCTGAGGAACTGTGTGCAAAGTTTTGTTAGGAAGGATGTATATGTGTTCTAGGATCTTGGACGGTTGATTCCCTCATGGAGGGGGATCTGGCTGGAGGTGTCAAAAAGTAAAGCTATTGTGTCCAAACTGAAGAAGATTCTTGGATGAGAAATGATATGTTTTCAATGAAAAAACTAAGAAGTTCAGTTGCCTTTTGAAAAGCACTTTTGGGAGAACTACAAGCTGGATGATTGAGAATCTCCATAGACATAAGTTATTGTGATAGACAGTCAAAGCATGTGGATTTCAACTGCATGTTGAGGTTGTCATTCTGACTATTTTGCTCTCTAAAGGAGATACCAATATCATTATTTGGATAAGAGTTAAAGTAAATACAAATTAACAGCTCGTGATTTCATCCATTTTAAGATTACTCCATCCATTCCTTTTAATCTTAAATATAGTACATGGACAATATACATTTGCAAAATTGTAAATAAATGATGTAGTTTCTTACCAGAAAGCCAATGAAGATACCGAGGTCTCTTTTCTATTGGTAAATAAACTCCCAAAAAGTAAGCAGGAATTCCAGAGAGTGCAATGCCAATTCCAATAACAGAATTGATTGTATCACTATACAGAGGTACTATAACAAGGAAAACTGTGCATATGCAATATACAATGGGAAAGAAGAGACTGAGCTGAAAATAAAAAAGAGAATTCTAAGTTAAAGTGCTTCTGAAAAATGTTCTGATTACTATAACTCTAACAATTTCAAGTAAACTTTTCTATAACTGTGTTTCATATCCCAGAAAAAATATTTATACCCATGGCAAAGAATATTTCTTAGTGCATGATTTGAAACAAGAACAACCTGATCTCCACTTTGATCCAGAAGCCAATTTAACAGATAAAAAGTATCTGTTAAAATATTTTGTTTGTGTCTCAAATTAATGGGCTTCTAAATAGGTTACCACATCAGAATTGCAAAGATCTAGGCATGACTACCTAATACTGAAAACATTTAGAAAATGCTAGTTCTTTCTTGCCACCCAGTGAATATATACATTTTTGCAGCCTGGATTTTTTTTTTGCCATATAAGCAAAAAGTTTGTGGTTTCATAAATGGAATTGTCCACAGAGGCTTAATATTAAAACTAGAACTATTTAATAATGGTTACAATTTTAAGCTTTAATTCCCTTATGCACTTACTTTAATGGGCCTTGGTCTATCTGGCTGGATATACCTTAAATATATTAATCCTGCAATGGATAGTCCGACAAAGAACCAATAGCTGAAACAGTAGTAATTTATCAGGAGAAAGACATCTTCCACAAGGAGATAAACCAAAGTCATTAAACCCTACCAGGAGATAAAAGAGAAAGAATGAAGTGTAAAGTTAGGGGGGGAAATAAATATGCTCTAAATCAGTGTTTTCAACTTTCAACAACCAAGTTCACAACTTTAAGATATATGGACTTCAACCTCCAGAATTCTCCAGCCTACTTTAAATAATACTTAATCACTGATTTGTCTCAACTGATGCCTTACAGTTTCCCAATTTAGTCTCTCCATTGCTAACAACTTTGATTAGATAAAGTGCATCAATTTGAGGTTTCTTTTTGTGCTAGTTGCCCTTGAACTTGACAATGAAAGAAAATATGTGGTCCCAATCCCCAGCCAGATGCTATAGAGCAGGGCTGTCAAACTTGCAGCCCATGGGCCAGATGGGTCACGTGCTGGCCATGCCCACACCCAGTTTAGCGAAGGGGAAAAGAATCCCAATTCGTCATGTGATACTGCCATGCTGACACGAGTTTGACAACCCTGCTATAGAGTTACATTTGGGAAGTTTCTTCATGTATGTTGTTGCTGATGGTTCTTGCTCTTATTTTTTTGTAAAATGACCTGAGAATAATTTGACTAGAAGTCTTATACACAACTTCAAAGACATACCACTCAATCCAACCAATCTTCAAAACAGATATGAACTGGGTACTATTGTGACTGCATGAATAATGCCTATATATTAAGTTTGTGAAAATAAGTTGCTTGGCTCATTTATACATATATGAATCTAGATTTCAAAATAAGCACTTTCTTCTCGTATGCTTTATGATTACTTACATTAAAAACAAGAGCAGGAACAGGGGTGAAACATTTTATATGAATTAAGCTCAGGCTATCAGGGAGATGTCCTTCTCTAGCTCCAACATAAAAAAGTCTATCAAAAGTGAGAAAAAAGTATTAGTATGTAATTCTATACATTCACAATAATATTTATGTAAATCATAGCATAACAAATACTTCTCTTCCTCCTCCCCATTTAAAAATAATTTATAATTTTAATTTTGTTCTTCTTCAGAGAATTCAGAATAGAACATCATTACAATATTTGTGTAAATAAAATATGAAATTGCCAGTATCAAAACTAGTAGATTGGAACTCCTTTGGGAAGCTGACATGCCATTGCTTTAAAAATCTCTGTCTTGTAACCAATATTGAATCTCAGGGTAAATATAAATGACTATAAGAAATGCATTCTTATAGTCAAGATAGTTATACAGTATGTAGAAGAGTGAGATTCTTCTTGAAACATTACTTCCTTTTCTAATCATTTTTAGAAATTGCTTATTAATTGCTTTTCAGCTATTAGGAACAATTCGATGACAAGCTTTATAGCACCAGGCAAATGTCATTCAATTCTTAGCAAAATATATTTTAAATGCAAATTTCAAAACTATTTTTTTCTTTTGGAATAAGTAGCAAAAGGATTATTAGAACCTTGAAGGTTACAAATTGACGAAGGGTCTGGTGGATTTAAAATAAGATTTTGGAATTAATTATAGGTATCCTTGTTATTATCCTTTTAAAGGCAGGATTTCAAAACAACTTTAAAAGTTGGACACTAGAGGGAACCAGAAGGAAGAGAAAACAATTTCAGCTTCATAGCAATATTAAAGAAGAAACAGCTTTTAGCTGTCTAGTTCAAAGAAAACACATGGTTGCTTCTTGAGCCATTTCCAGGAATTAATGAATGAGCAGAAAGCATTATGGTAGGAATATTAAAAGCACACATTACCATAAATTTCTGGGCTGATAGTACAATAAATTTCTGTGGTATCCTGAAATTAAGTCTCTTTAACCCAGTGTCCACCCAACAAATATATTGGTTTTCAACTTCCACAAGTCTCAGATAGCATGGCTATTGCATACAAAGTTGGGCATGCTGGTTGGGGATGATGGAATTATCAAAGATATAGCACCTGATCCTTGTAACAGGCTTTTCCTAAATGAAATTTAATTTTGCTATCCTATTGATATCTGACAGTTTGAGGGAAAGGAACAAGGAAGAGTAGTATCTTAAGAGAAAAAGAGTGATAACAAAATAAATTTCACAAACAGGAGTATTCTGTGCCATTTATTTGTTTGTTTACTTATTTATCATTACACAGACAATTTAATAATATAGCATCCCACCCCCCGAAAAGATAGAAAATGTTGGTGACATTCTCATGGGTAGAATGTGGTGCTTTTTCACTTATTCAGTAGGCTGCAGGGTACATAAGAATTGCTTAATTTTCACAGTAATTTCTCCAGTAATTTTCAACTTATGGTGGCTTCAGTTAAATTCCAAGAGAGGATATAAACTTGCCTCCTCTTAGTCTTTTTGACTAGTAGTGCCTCCTGCCCTTTATAGGTTTCTGGAAAACACTTTCCCCTGGGGAAAAATCAAGAAATGATCCATCCAGTTTCTTTTCCTAAAAAGTCTGATGGAGACTTTTTAAGAAAAGCTCTTTATGCTCAGCATTACATTGCACAACAGAAACATTTATTAAGAATTGGATAGTGAGTTATCAGTCCATTAGTACCCATTTTCTAGTGTCTCATACCTTGAAGCTGCAATAATTGATGAGTTTAATCCTCCATAACAAGACATTGCCACTGCAATAGGGATGATCCATTTAGCATGGCTAAGAGCTTCGTTACCAAATGTCTGCAACAGAAAAACAAGAAAAAATAAGAAAAGATTCATTCATCTAGTTTCCCTGTGTCTGGGAAATTGACTGCATGAAATTTAAGTTCTAGCATAAAATTATAGCCAGTGAGTTCTGACAACAACAACATCTTGGCAGAGCTTTTGAATTTAGGTATCTAACATGGACAACTAGATTTCTAATTATTAAGTAATAAAAGACAATACAGCCAGAAAATAATTATCATGATCTGGTAAGATTTTTTTTATAATCGTACGAGAATTTTATCAAGTCCCAAACTTCTTCTAGGTAGCAAAAGAAATAATCACATACCTTGTTTGCTCCTGCCCACCTAGCAGTTTGAAAGCATGAAATGTGAGTAGATTAATAGGTACCATTTCGGTGGGAAAGTAAAGCATTCCATATACCTTTGACATATAGCCGTGCTGGCCACATGACTATGGAAAATGTCTTTGGACAACACTGGCTTTGTTGGCCAAGAAACAGAGATGAGCACCTTGCTCTAGAGTCATCCACAACTGGATGATCTTTACCCTTATTTGTTTTACAGCAAACTTTCCTAACATGGTGCTTTCCTGAAGTATTGAAACTACATGGTCAAGAATTTCCAACTATGTTGCAAATAATGTCTTATCTTTATATTGCTTGGGAATTGTCCAAACTGTATCTAGAGGTGACCAGGTTAAAGATGCATTTCTAACAGTTCCATAAGATATGTATATACTGTATATGATACAGGGAAGAATAATCAACTTATAAAGGAGAATATTTGTTGCTCAGGGTTGAAGTGGGGGGTCCTTGGTCATCTCAGAGCTTGGTTGTTTTCTTGCAGACATTTCATTACCTAAAGTAGGTAATGTAAGCAGTGCACTGATGATGTTACTTAGTTTGAGTATTGATACATCTGCAAGAAAACAACCGAAGTCTAAGAGCACCAAGGATACCTCAATAATCAATGTAATGTGAGTGAAAATAAAAGAAGGAGAAAATCAACAATACTGAGTACTTATATGCATCAGGTATGTTGTAGAAAATATAATTTGGTTCTACCACTTTAAATAAAAGCTTTCCCTGAGTGATAATGAGGTATTCTTATGAGCTAGTTATACCTATGAAATGGAAAGTTGTTTTTCAGTGTGGTTGTGATCAATAATAAAGCATCCATTGGCCAAAACACAAACCAGAGATTGTGCCTATCAGTTCCTCCAGTCCTGGATTCCTATCATTCTGTTGTTGTTATGGTTGTCCTAGACAGATGGATAGCCAAAATTCTATACAGCACACCAATCATTTTATAAGTATACTTATGGGTCTTATGTGGAACCCAGAACCATTCTTAGGATGACAATAATACACACTAAATTTTTGTTTTGCAGAAAGTCAGCTGTAAATTTTAATTATTTTGTAAAGAAGATAAATTATTATTTAATATCACTGTAATAATGTACATAAAAATGAAAAAAATGAACCAAGCTTAAGGAACCTAGTGGGAACCTATTGGCAACATAATGCTGATGGGTCTTGATATAAAGTTGATATTTCTGTTCTGCTTTCTAGCAGTATTCCACTTCAGTGTTCGAAGGTCATACTGATCATGCTGTAATTCAAAAGAGATGTTTTTGAATCAACATTGGATTCGAGTGTTGGATGAGAAGCAATAATTCATGGGAAAGGAGTCCTGTGTCTCCTTCTATTTATGTCCTTTGTTTAAGGGTCATGGAACTTACTGCTCTAACCCAAGGGTCAAAGTAGATCATTTGATAGCTTCCAAAATATGGGTTGCTCCTTCAGAATAAAACTCACTTTAAAAGTAAGACTTGGCCTTGCTAATTCAGAATCAAGAGGTTATATTTGCAATGCAGTGATAATGTTGCTTAGTGATAATTTCTAACAGCTTCCTTTCTAATTCCCAGATCCTTAGTTCTTAACTATGCACTTCTACATGTTCTGACTAATTTCTTTATCTCTATTTTTGTCCCTTAATCACAGATAAAAGTATCTAATTCTTTTTCTAAACACTCAAGCTTCAAAGATTGCAAAATATATGCAAATATATCTCATTTCCATATTTACTATCTACAATTTTAGTTCAGAATTATACTCATAATAAATTCTATCACTTGAAAACAAAGAGGCCTTGCTATATCCATAAATAAGCATCTCATAAATCTTTAAAAAGTGGGTAACCAATGAATCGTGTGCAGCTCTGAACATCTAGCAAAACCTAAAATTCATTAGCAAATGATTGCATTTTGCTATATTTGAGACCATGGGGGAAGGGGATGTTCAGTTTATATGAAAATAATTGTTTGTTTAGCAGGTGATTTTTGCTTGCATTTGCACCCTTAAATAATTTCAATACCTCTCCTACCTCCAATGGGACAAAAAAGATTCAATCATCTAGTTCTAGTGATACTGAAAAATTACTAAATTATCTGATTTTCCTGCAGCTTGAGGTTTTCTACTGCAAATACTGATTCTTGTGTCAAAGCATCTAAGAAAATGAGCTAATACTAAGCCTGATGTATACTTCTATGGCTAAAAATCTAAAAGATTACTAAGATTTAAAATCAGCAAAGAATGTAATTGATTTAGTCACATGCTGTCCCTACGCAATATAGATTTCCCATTGCAGTAGAAAATTCTACAAAGGGATTTGAAAACATGAGAAGTTTGGTTCAGCAGCCACTATAACATATGGGTCTGATGAAAACAATGCTGTGCCATTTCATTCTGTACTTTTGTATGTGCTTCATGACATCATATACAGGTCCCAAAGAGATAGTGGTGCAGCACAATGTCACAGCATTGTTTTTGTTATTTTGATGAAAGAAGCACTGTATTTGGAGTTCATGAAAGGCAAGTGGTAAGAAAAATGTGTTTATTACTCAGATCAGACTTCTTCAACCTCCGTTCTCCAGATGCACTGAAATTCTTGGAATTGCAATTCAATACATGTAGATTTCCTGAGATTGGGGGAGGCTGCCCATCAGATACACCCAACAATCTATAACACACAACATACCACAGCCACAGCATCACTTGCTAAGAGAGCAGACATGTCCAACACGATATAGTAGGCCACATTGGTCAGCAAGTAAATAATAGTCACTATAGGCATTGATATTGCAATGGAAAGTGGAAGGTTTCTGAAAAAAGAAAGAAAAAAAAACAGCAGGATATATTAAATGCACCTGAATTAAGAATAAATTCAAAGGAATAAATCAAATATTAATGCAGTAGTTTATATATGAATATATCTTTTTATATTACTGACCTTACTCACATATATGTACATTTAAAAACCCATGACAGATGCAAAAAGAGGAGGAGGAGGAAGAGATATATTTATCCAGCATAAACATATACCTTTCTGGGTTTTTCATTTCTTCAGTAACAAAATTCAATGTATCCCATCCAGAGTAAGAGAAGAGGGCAGAATAAAGGGCAAGTGCAACAAATCCTGCATTTGTTGTGGAACCTTCAAATGGTTCCTTGAGATTGTCAGTTTTTCCTGTGGAAACATCAGAAGTTTCAGGTTTTGTTTAAATTTAGGCATATAGGTATTTTGTATGTATTCAGGTAAAAATGGAGCAGAACTGAAATTATTCACTGCACAAAAATCATGGCAACATTTTCCCTTTCCATAACTGAATTCATAGTTGGTTATATTGCTTGTATATATTTTTTATCCTTCTGGGAAGCAAGTCTGTTCATACCAGCTTTATGGCATCAGAGGAGAAAAGTCACAAAAGAACATTATTTAGTTATGTGAGCAAAGATAGGCCACTTGAAAGCTAGTTCTACACGATAACACGTCTTTCCAATAATTTTCTTTAGTGGAGTTATTTTGTCCTCATTAGATTTAAAAAGAAAAATGAACTAAAATCAGCTCCCTGTTTGAAATATAAAATAAAAACTTGCATCTGGATTGCTCAATAATTATCTGCTCTAGTAATTATCTCCTGGCAGTATAAAGGTATATTTAAAGGTATATTTGGAAATAATAATGGCTAAGATTTTGAACATAACAAAAAAATGGATTTCAAGAAGGATGGGATGCTGATAAAGGTTGTCTTATCCGGCCTTAAAAACTGAATTGTTTTGTTGTTTCTTGGTCTACAGCCTTAGGAATAATTATATAATATAATTTATTCAGTTGCAACCACAAATCTGCATGTCCGTACACATACACACACACACACACATGCACACACATGCACTTGTATGTGCACACACACACATGCACTTTCATACCGTAGAGCCAAAAAGTAAAGTCTGATTTAAAATCAATGTTTGCTTCTATCTACTATTTACTTTGCCATATTTTCATAGTAAGTTCATTCTTACCTTGACTAACTTTATAAAGGCCCACAGCTATGACCATGATAAGAGCCATCACTTTTGCATACGTGAAAAGATCCTGTACTCGGGTTCCCCACTTCACATTGACACAATTAATAAAAGTCAGGGAGCCTTACACAGGCAAAAAAAAAAAAAAAAAGGAAACAAAGATCATGAACTTTGTTAGAATACAAAATTTTAACAAATTTGCTAGAATTTAATTAGAATACACAAGTTATTTGAAATATCTCTTTTTAACAGCCTGGCTGTTTTGTTTTTTGAAAGTGTAGGTGAATGTATTAAAGAACTACGGGTAATCCTTGTTTAGTGACCATATTAGGGACCAGCAACTTGGTTCATATATGTTATGAATCTTCCAAAATCCTTCAACAGTATTTAGCTGTTGCTAAATAAAATTACAATTGTCCTGTGACTTTACTTCACCTTACTTTTTTTTAACAGACCTTTGAAGATCGTAAATGCAGGGATTAGTCATAAAGTTACTTTTGCATCAGCATCATAACTATGCACAGTCACTGAAAGAGGCAATTGCTAAACAAGAACTAGCTATAAAGGTGAGCACGCAATGCAGACCAAAAACAAATTTGCCAACAGCATACAGATAAAAATGAGTCATCTCTCTTTCCTCCGTATCCCTTCAGTGGGAGGCAGAAACCAAAACAATTGGAACAACATAAGCTATTCTTTAAAGAAAATATGATTTATATTTGATGTTTAATGGTATAATTTCTGAGCATGTTTAACCAGATTTGCCAGTTTTAGAATGGAAAGAATCTATCAATCAGATCACATGGTGGCATGAAGAAATGCCATCCTAAATGTCCTTTTATTTCGCTATCAGGCTGATTAAGAATAAGTTAATAAGAATATGTTACATGACTGCACATACTTTCAGAGAAATAAATCACAACGTGCTACACTTTTCAGTAAACACTGAAATGATTGCACAATTTTTTTTGAATTCTTTCCTCAGGTATTTAAAGGTTTGCTTGGCAAACCTTTCTATTTCATTTCAGTTTCCCATTTTTAAAGAGCAGAAATGCAAATGATATTATAGGGGTGTTGGGAAGGTGAAAAGAAGTTCAGTTTCAGTTATGCGCTGAATATATATAATAATATAAAAATATGACCATTTTTAGATGCATGGCCAATAACAGTGAACTGTCAATTTCTTGCTCAAAATAGCTGGAAGCCATTGGATTGCCTTCATCATGTAGATCACATGCACAAGTTATAATGTTGAGTTAAAAGACAAAGGGGGTAGACTCAAATTATTTTTAGATATAGTTAGTCCATTGTTATACTTATTATACTTGATAATTTCTAACATGAAATATTGGTTCATATTCCAGGACAGCACATTTAACTTTAGCATATGGAGCTAAATAGTTGGCTTATGTATTTTAGATCTTGGCCATTCTAAATAATAACTTAGTCGATTAGCCAATGCCTTTTGTATTCCAGTTTTTGGTTCTGTTTGGTTTATCACATTTTATCACATTTGAAATCAATAATCAAGATCTAAAAAGGACATTCCCAATGAAAACCAAAATCTAAAATCCACTGCGTACGCACTGTTTCCTCTCTGACAGTTAACAGAAAACTATTAAAAAAAAAGTTTCATATTTAACTGCTTTCATCTTCAAATCAAATCTACTGAGTTAATAAGAATTTAGATTTCTTTTCTGATAAAAAAGCAGATTCTAGAATTTATTTGGCTCACTGTTTTTCCAGAAAATGAATGAAACATATTGAAATCTAATACTATATAATAAATTATTTCATTGACCAAGTAAAATTTTACTTACAGATGCAGGCTGCTGCAATCAATCTAACTGCTCCATAGGGTGGCTCACAAAATGGAAATATTGGCTGAACAATATAATTAGCAAAAGTAATCGCTATGACTGCCTGAGTGGTAGGTTCAATGATTAACAAGGAAGACCATAGTCTGATAAATGCTATAAATCCTCCAAAAGCTTCAAGGATATAGGCATAGCTTGCTCCTGATTTAAGGATGGATGTCCCCAGTTCAGCATAACACAATGCTCCAAACAAAGAGAAGATCCCACCAACAGCCCAAAGGAAAAGTGCAAGTCCATACGAGCCGCTATACATCAACACACCCTTGGGTGATACAAATATTCCTGATCCAATCATGTTCCCTACAATTAAAGAAATGCCATTTAGCAAGCTGATTTCTTGTTTCATTTGCATTTTTTCCTTCTTGTTCTCTGCCACTGAGTCCAACTCCTGTAATACATTCTTGGGTTTATGTTTTTTATTGCAACATGTTGTCCAAGGACCCGTCATCTTCAGTTAATCATTACCTGGAAATAAGAAGGAGAGAACATTTCGTCTGGGGGAAAAATGCAGAAACAAGGAACAGTTATACTGTAACACTTTAATTCCATGAAGGTTCATTTCTGATGTCTGTAGGCCAGGGGCTTTCAAATATGTTCAAGCCATTCAATATGTTAGGTTAGTAATAATAGTCACCACCACCATCATCTGGAATCCTAATCAAAACTCTTGTAATTAAAAAATAGCTGCATTCAAGTGAATTCTTTGTTTATGTCCTTAATCTTTCACAGAACCCCATCAAGTTTTCATTCAAGTCTAAGGTTACAACTTCTGGTACTCCAGGATTTTTCCGATACATAATTCTAACACATACCTGCAATGCATTTGTTTTATAAAATAGGAGTGCTTTGCTTGGACTGAGAACAGGAGAAGGAAGAAAACATTGTCTAAAAGTCATTTTTAGAAGAGCAGAAAAGTCTTCATAATAAAATTATGATTTTATAGTTCATGAAAAGCAGACTTTGAAACACAGATTCCAGGCCTATCTTAGGTTAAAAACAAAAGTTTAATGGCTTTGAAATACTAATAAATACATAGCACATAGTCTTACCTTGATTAATTATCACTGGAAGCCTAAGCAGTGATAGGCACCACATAAAGTTTAGCTATTACAAGTAGTCCTTGACTTACAACAATTGAGCCCAGAATTTATGTTGCTAAGTAAGAAATTTGTTAAGTGAGTTTTGCCCCATTGTACACTTTTCTTGCCACATTGGCTAAGACTGTAATTAATTAACGCTGCAGTTCTTAATTTAATAACATGATTGTTAAGTGAATCTGAATTCCTCATTGACTTTGCTTGTCAGATGGTCGCAAAAGGTGATCACATGACCCGGGACACTGAAGTCATAAAAATGACCCAGTTGTCAAGTATCCAAATATAAATCATGTGACCATGAGGATGCTGCAACAGTCATAAGTGTGAAAAATTGTAAGAAGTAACTTTTTTCAGTGCAGTTGTAACAGTCACTAAATGAACTGTGGTAAGTTGAGGACTACCTGTATTTTGTATAATACATATGGAAATTTAATTTGGAGAACTTTCCATTGAGATCACTGTATACATTATTCTTCTGCTGGCTGCTGACTGCCTGCAAATTGGCAGTTCAAATCTCACCAGGCTCAATGTTGATTCAGCCTTCCATCCTTCCAAGGTTGGTAAAATGAAGACCCAGATTGTTGGGGGCAATATGCTGACTCTATAAAACCTCTTAGAGAGGGTTGTAAAGCACTGTAAAGCAGTATATAAGTTTAAGTGCTATTTGTATCCAAGATTTGACTCAATATTTTTTAAAGGCTATTCCTTGCATTTCTACATGCAGAATATTACTGGTGGGATAATTGATTTGTTTTAGTGCTGGTAAAATGGATCAGGGACAGTCCCTGGAAAATGTTGACCAGTCATTGTCTTTCAGGAAACCCACATGATTGGGATTAGGAGATATGAGCCATAGAAGGCACTTTAAGATCTCAAACAAAAGGTAGAATCTCAGTGCAATTGACAGTCATTTTTGCTTAGGTCACAATGCCAGGCTTGAGTAATAGATCCATCAGTGAGTCGATTCCTGTTGCAACCAATGGATCAACACTTGGTTGATCTGTAAAAAAGGCATACCTGCACTTGTAGGAAAACACTAAGAAGAAAAAAGTGAGGGATTTTTTTGTTACATCTGAGGAAACTCTCAGATTCTGGAACATCAAAAATTATCTCCTCATCTGTCTTCCAACTTCCCAGTTTCAATCACTTGAGATAGCCATATAACATTATTTTATTCTTGTTATTAATTATTTTTATTATAATATATATAACTTTTGTGTGTTTATGTCTGTTTGTACACTATCTAGAGTTATTCTGTGAGGGAGAGGGGTGGTTTCTAAATGAGATAAATAAATGAAATAACTGAACTAATAAGCATGGCCTTGAGGTTAATCTCTACTTCCTCAATTTCTCTTCCTATTACACAACATAAAGTATCTTCTTTCAGCCAATGAAAACACTGAATAACCTCAGCTATCACAGCTTTTTTTTCATATTGAGCATGAATATTGCTGGCCCATAGACATTTTCTAATTCATGCATTTTGTATTTTATGCATTCCAGCTTTCCTTTTACCCAAGAGATTATAATTGGATTCTTATTATAACCCACAATATAATTTGGTTCAGCATTTTTGGTGAATAAAGTCACTGAAGCTTGTTGCAGAAATCTTGATTTAAAATAAGTGTGACTAACCTGATTTAAAATATAAGCCCAGCTATATTATCTCAAATTGATAGCCAGAATTACTTCTGTGGAGTTAGCCTGCCACAAGTAACCCATGGTATGAAACTGTAGTTTCTTGATTTATTTTGATATTAGTGTATTACAACAAACAAACAAGATTAACTCTGAGTTTACCAACTGGCAGCAATAACTGAACTGTTCACATTTGCCTTAATGACAAAAAGGAATAGCTAATAATCAATATAGGTCTTCACAGATTTTCTGTGCTAAAATGAAGAAATCAACATATTAAACATCCTGAAGAATTCAGCTAAAGCTAGAGAATAGAGAAGTTATTCCAGGTTAACTGTCAGCAGTTAACTGTCAGAGATTGGTGATAAATTTGTTCAGTTCATATTTGAATATGAATGCATCACATTTTTAAACTAGTAAAATTCTAATTATTCTCCACATTTCTCCTGACTCCAAATTTTGCAATATATTCATCATTTTTTTAAAAAAAAATGCAATTAGGGTAAATCAATAGTAGGGAATATATGTAGCTCAGGGTTGAACTGAAGCTTGCAGACATTTCATTAACCAACTAGGTAACATCATCAATGTGTATGAGTGTAGGATTTGATCTCTGTTTAGGGAAAATATATATTAGAAGGAAGTCTGAATAAAACTATTTTCAATCTTGTTTTTCTTGTTTGTGTGCCATCCTTCATACATTTGATTCAAAGAATATTCAGATAATTCTTTAAAATCTAGTATAAAAAATGTGGTGGGATATTTTCTTTCAAGTCAGGCTATTATTTATCAGAATAATTACCTGTTGTTACAAAAACAGCTAAAGAAAGCCTACTGAAATGCATAAATTGATCTTTTGTAGGGCTCAATATTTTGCTCATTTTTCTTGAAAATCCCCCTGAAGAATTAAGCAGCAGAGTAAAAATAAGATGTATAGTATTTGAACCCATTAGATGATATTCTTCAGCCTGGCCTGGGGGGGGAGCGAGCATGTACAGGTAGAAGAAAATTAAGAAAATCAAATTATTTAGTGATAGTGATGATGTACTGTGTTTATTTGATGTATGGTTTGATGAAATGATGAGAATAAACTGGGGCAGAATGACTTGTCCAAAAATGTGAAGAGCCTTTGCTAAATGAACATTAAAAGGTTTAGATTAAACTAAAAGCAACTTTTTTTTCATTCACAGAAAGTTTATAATATGAACTAGCAATATCATTTTGTGTAATTATATCACAGTTAAACCTCCCTTTAGGGTTAAACTTTGCATTTTGTAATTATTGCTTCAGTAAATATACAGAATGATGCTAAATTGCAAAAGAAATTATTTTAAAAATAATTGTGGTAGAGGAAAAATAAAAAAGTAAGACCAAAAGAAATGGATTTATGTTGTGGATGAAGATACATGCTATTCATAAGAAATTAATTAGAAAGAAATTAATTTCTTAATAACAGCATCTTTTTAGATTTTTGTTGAATGAAGTACCCTTTCTTATGAAAGGGACTGAAGTCCACAAAAATTACATAATAATTTAGTTCATATTTAGGGTATCACAGGTCTGTGACTCTACCTTGATTTTCCACTTTTCACTATCTTTACTACTTCAGTTGATGTCTGAGCCAGAACTGAGTTTAAATTCTGTCTTCTCTTTTCTCTTTGCTTCTTTGCTTCTTTCATTCCCCTGGGCAGAAACTTCTTTCTCTTCTCTGCTCTGATTCCTGGTCTGGTGAAGTTGATATTGCTTACTGTTGGTGCACAGAAAGAGAGTATGTAGACTAGAAGTAGATCTCTATTTGTTTTGGAATTCAACTCCTATAAGCCTTGGACAGTATGTCCAATGGCAATGAACTGTGAGAATTACATCAGAGGAACATTTGTTTATCTGCTTTTACAGTACTGGATGAGCTCATGGGACAGTTAAATAGATTTACAAGACTAAACTGCCTGGCTGTTATGGTTTTCATCAAAACATTACGTAATCTTAGAAAACTTTCTGAAGAGATAGCATAAATTGCCCCCAAATTTTTCATCTAAAGCAAAGCACTTGTTCGAAATTCACAGCAGTGTATCTATAAATATTTGCTAGCTTGCTCATTGTGTTTGTTATGAATTGGCAATGAAACCTATGCAAAGTTCATTTGAGTTTACTACCTCTTGCCTACTTAAAGCAATATCTTCAGAAATAAATGGAGGTGAATCATCAGTTAGGGGTTTGCTACTTTTGACATTTACTTTAGGTGAGATGCCTATGTATACAAATGAAATAAAACACTCTTAAAGAATGTATCATATAATGGAAATTCCTTTGCTGCAATAGTTGGTGAATAATTAAAGGGTAGAAAAAATAGCTATACTAAACCATGTATGAGATCAAATATAGTACTGGAAAATAAGCTGAAGCAGATCTCAGAATACAATATAGCTATTGAGTTTGATGAAAAATAAGCTGTAAGAGAAGCGTTTGAATGAATGATGCAATTTCATACGCAGTGTCCTCTAACTCCTAATATTTCCTAGTGTCATACACCATGTTTCTGCTTATCTACAATATTGAAAAAGTTCCTCTGTTTCACTTTCTTGGTATTTACTCCATAGGATTACCACACACACTGACAGGGAATGATAGAAGCTGCAGACCAAAGAATCTGGAAAGGGCTAGTTGAGAAAGTATATTTCCCAATGAACATTTTTTTTAAAAAAAATGTAATTTGAACAACAAGGTCCTCCCCTTTCTTTACCCTCTCATCCCTTCCTAACAACTAAAAATATCAAAAGGAAAAGTCTTTCCTACCTGAAATTAGTTGTTAAGGGTAAAAGGAGTAATATGAAGGCTCACCCATGAACGATATCTTCCTTACTTTAGAGGGAAAGCGGCTGTAACTTCAGAAACGGAATTGTGATCTCACTCTAAGTAAGCAACAGAGCAAACAGCTGTTTGATGCAGAGTGGAAACTGATATGAATATGAATAGCCTCTTTGCTCTTTCTCTTCCCCCTTCTCTGTGCTGCTGTTTGAGCAGCAAATCCACAATGAGCCTAGCCGCTGCAACAACCAATAAAATAAACTCTCTTCCACTAAGCCGCTCAAGTGTATTAATGAGCTGAAACTGTCGATATTACACTATGTTTTAGTGTGTTATATACATTGCAGGAAAACTGTGTCAGTCTGTGGTAGCAAAAAAAGAATCATAGGAATGTAGATCACAACAAAAGGAGTCTGTTGTTTTTTTTGGTAGCCCTTTCAGACTACTAAATTTCATTAAAATAATAAGGCTTGTGAAAAAGAGCTGAAAGGGGGCTACCAGACTCTTGTTGTGTTCAGAATATCTCATAAAGTTACTGTACTTGCTAAAAATAAAAGAATTCAACAGGATCTGAGCTCATTTTAAGGGAGGCTTTGCTTTATATAGTCAGGTATTGGCTCCACATTCCTAGCATTATTAGTTGTTCCATTGATTTCAGTGTAAAATGGGTAATTTTGAATATTTTATACAACAGTGCTTCCTAAACCTTTTCCTTCATTAACTGTTTATCAGAAAGTTGTTTTTAATCACTTATCAGAAAGTCCTTATGGCTGATGGATTCATGTATCATTACCCAAGACTTTTATCCAATTTTGGGTAATCTACCCAGGTTTGAAAATAAATGTTAAGGAGGGTGTAAACATAAAACAACTTGTTTTAAGAGCAAGGAGTAGAACTAAGGCTAGATGGAAGAATGAGCAGAAAGGAATTCAATCATGAGTCACTAATTCAGAGTCAAAACCGGCCAAGCCAGAAGATCCACAGTAAACCAAACTTATGACATAATAAGTCAGGGATCACAAGGTAAGATATTATAATGAATGTATAATATTCTGATTCCAAAAAATCATCTGGGATTAGCTCCATGACTAACTGTTCATGAGGCAAAACAAATCAAACCAGACTACTTTAGACAAATGTTCTATGTGCTTTTCTGAGACACAGGTGTCTCCTCTAGCAAATAGGAATTAAATTTACTAAAAACATTCCGGAAGATAACAATTACCTAGACAGGACAAAATAGCCTAAAATGAGTCCCAGACTCATTGCTTAAGCTTAATAGCAGGTACTGGAAACAGCTACAGGAGAATGCAAAACCTCAGAAGCAGAAACATACAGAAAATAGGGATAAAATTTAGGCAAGTAAGTAATAATGAAACAGATTGAAAGCATGGGTGTTTAAGAGTTTAATTAGCATGAAAAATCTTATGCATTCACTGGTTTCACACAATAGCTAAATTTGTTTCTAGTAAAGCCCATGTCACACTGCCCAATGGATGCAAAAAGGACACAACGAACGAGCAAAATGTTCCATCCGTTGTTATCCGCTCTCAAAAGGGGCAAAAATTTGCATAATCGGAGCGGATAACACGGACTCGGGGAGGATGCAGGGCGGATGCAAAGCGGAAGCCCAGCGGATGGAAGCGGATGGGAGCGGATGGCACATCCGCTAGGCTTCTGGGGGGGCCTCAGCAAAGCAGACGCGGAACGGATACAGCGGATGCACAGCGGACGCCGAACGGATGAAGCGGATGCACAGCGGATGCACAGCGGATGCACAGCGGATGCACAGCGGAAGCCTAATGGATGCCTGGCATTAATTGCGCATGCGGGGAGGATGCATTGCGTCAGCCCCACGGATATAACGGAAGCAGCTTGGAAGCGGGTCGCCATTCAGAGGAAAGACCTGCTGCCGGACGGATTGGCTGCCTTGCCTGCCCTGCCTGCATGTCTGCCTGCAAGCCTTGGTGCCAGCCTTGCTGCCAGCCGGTCTGCCTGCCAGCCTTGCTGCCTGCCTTCCTGCCAGCCTTGGTTCATGTCTGCCTGCCAGCCTTGGTGCCTGCCTCCCTGCCAGCCTTGGTGCCTGCCTTGGTGCCAGCCTTCCTGCC
>BLBF01000002.1:32674771-32726658 GCA_015471245.1 Laticauda colubrina
ATGGGTAATAGCTGTGGGATGGGTTAGGATAGCAGTGGGATAGATAAACCTCCAGTGCAAGCATAGTGGGACTGTATGGTCCACCCTCCCTGGTCCCACACCTATGGCCCTTTATTATCAATAATAATGTAATAATTATCCACACATGTCAACATAAACACAACTCTTTATTAAACGCCCTGTTTATTGTAGGCCAACCAAACATACATGGCCCAATCTCATCCGTGTGATGAGACAGGCTGAAGGAAGCATCCATTAAGCATTTACCATCCTGTCTTGCCACTCCACTGCTCCAGCTGGGGAGTTGCACCAATGTTTCAGGAGGTTGCGCTGCTTCTTTGCCTCACGTGAGGCTCTGTTGTGGCCTTGCACATCCTCAGTGTCTATCAGGTTTCGCCCTTGCCTCCATTCCCCAGGCTCCATGTCCCCATTGCCTTGTTGGAGGTCCACGAGCCTGTTCTGCAAGACTGGGTAGCAGGTGTGCATGAGATTGTGCAGGATGCAGCAAGCTTCCACGATCCTCCTTATGGTCTGTGGGCGATGCTGCATGTTGGTGAGAAGTATCTGGAACCTGTTGGCCAGGATGCCAAAGGCATTCTCCACCACCTGTCTTGCCCTGAACAGCCTGTATTTGAAGATCCTCTTTTCATGGGTGAGGTATTTGGAGGTGTAGGGCTTCATGAGGTAGGTTCTGAGGGAGAAGGTGTCATCCCCCACGATGAAGTAGGGCACATCTTGCTTGTCGTTGGGCAGCGGGTCTGGATCTGGGAAGCCCACCTTGAGGTTGCCTTCCACCCCCTCCTTGAGGTCACTGGCGTTGTATACCTGGGCATCTGAAGATGACCCGTTGCCTGAAGCATCGATGTACATGAACTTGTACATGAACGATGTACATGACCATGGCAAAGAGGATGATGCTGAAGAAGCCCTTGTAGTTGTGATAAGTGGACCCCGACTTGGCTGGAGCTTTGCAGACCACGTGCTTGCCATCTATGGCTCCAACGGTGTGGGGGAAGTTCCACTTCTGATACCACTGCTCTGCAACTTTCTTCCATACTTCTTCAGTGGAGGGGTACTGGAGGAGCTCCTCCTTGTATTCTTCGATGATGGCCTGCACCACTTCTCTGACCACAATGCTGATGGTGTTGTGTGGCACCTTCCAGCTGTACTGCATGCTCCTGTAGGTGGTCCCGGAGGCCAGGTGGCGCAGAGTGAGTGCCACCTTGAGCCCAGATTCCAGGCTGGGCTGGAAGTTGGTGTTTGTCTTGGTCAACCTGGGTGTCAGCCGCTGCACAAGTTCGTCATACATGGCTGGAGGCATCCTCATGAAGTTCTGGAATGCCTGAGTGTCTTCGCTCCTGAGCTCCACCATCAGCTTGTTGTACAGTCTGTCCTGTGCTCTTCTGGCGAACCATCTTTGGACCCAGACTCTTTTTGGGTGCCTCCTTTTCTTCCCGTAGTAGAGTTCACAGAGCCTTTAGATGGTTTCGCACTGTTGCAGAAGGATGGTGGCTGCCGAAATGACTTTGTCACAATTCACGGTGGACATGACTGGATGCTCTGGAAGAGGAAGAGTCAGATGAAGGCTGCAGAGGTCTGCACAGCTTGGCTGCTGTTCTGAAAGTGAAATGCAGGCGAGTTGCTCCCCCTTTTTATAGGCAGTATAGGTGTCTCTTTGCATTCTCTAGGCATCCTCTAGGCATCCTGCAGACATCCTTAATATCCGAGATAGGTCCCCTCTGCGAACGTTTTTTCCGTTTTAAATGCTTTGTTTCCGTGCTGCATCCGTTCTGCATCTGTTCTGCATCCATTCTGCATCCGTTCCGCTTCCTCCCTGCGTCCGGGCGGATGCAAGTTGCACGGATGTGGAGCGGATGCCTAGCGGATATAGCGGATGCGTAACGGATGCCTAGCGGATGCGTAGCAGATGCAGAACGGATGAACTGGATACATTTTCCATGCAAAAGTTTTGGGCAGCCCAAAACTTTTGGAGCGGATGAAACGTCTATAAGCGGATGCTGGAGGGATAGAGAGGAAGCAAAACGGAGGCAGTGAGTACATCGCGTTTTCCAATGGGTGGCAAGCTTTTTTGTCCGTTTTACATCCTCTTTGCATCCGTTGGTTCAGTGTGACATGGGCTTTACATAGTTTGTAGTTTGACATTTTAATTCATTAATTTATGAATTACATTTGTTGATTGTACACTCAAAATGACTTTGGATTGCAACAGATTTAAAAACATAAAAAGTCAAACACATCAAAACCATAACAAAGAAAATATGGTCAAACAGGTAAACAAGCATAATAATCATAAACCAACTCACAATAAGGTTTAGTTCAACATGTGGAAAAATGCCAGGTATTTAATGCTTGTCTAAAAGACTGCATCATAGTGGTAATCTAGCAAAAACTGAACATGATTAGGCCATATAAATTAAAACCTTATAATCCTGCATGAATTGCCTCTGCAACTATGTGGGACAGACTGGGACAAAGCTAATCAGCAGACTGCAAGATCATGAGCAAGCTAACTTATTGGTAGAGAGAGACATTTCCTGATGATGGGATGTAGCATGAGCCAGAAAGCTTGGAATATTATCCTGGTGACTAACTAACTCAGAATGGAGCCTGAACCATATAATATTTCATATTTTTGGATGCACATAGCAATTATACTTGGTCAATTGAGATTTGGGATCTAGCATGTTATGTGAACTGAATTGTCTGAAAAACATGCGAGAGAATACTTCAACAGTACACCAAGGGCTGGGTTATTTGAGTGACTGCCTCTCCTCAGTGACATCCACCTATCCCATCAAGTCTGGGAGAAGAGTTTTGTTGTGGGTTCCATCCATCTGATGGAATCCAGGAGGAAGGCCTTTTTCTGCTGCTGCACTTGTCCTATGGAACATAATTCCCCCTGAGGTCAGGCTAGCCCTTACCTTGTTAGCTTTCTGGAAAGTCTTGAAGTTTTGGCTTTGTTATTTGGCCTGGGCAATCAGTGAGTGCTGTGGAGACCATAAAATGGTAGTACTGTTCTTGCAGTACAGTGAACTCCTGCTGACTGAACTGCATAGTTTTTAATGGCTTTAATGTTTTAAATCAGTGGCCCCCAACCTTTTGGGCACCAGGGACCAGTTTCGTGGAGAGAGGTTCTTCCACAGACTGGAGGGTGTCATGTGCTGCCTACATCCCATGGACGGGGCTTCGCTTGTTTACGTGACCTGGTTTCTGGCATGTTTGTGAGCCCATGCCAGTCCACAGATTGGTTGGACACCCATGTTTTAAATTGTTTGTATGATTGCTTCAAGTTTTGATTTTTTGATGTTGTTTTAAATGTCAGCCACCCATAGTTGTGAATTTTAGGTGGGAAGCTTTAGAAATTGAATAAATAAAATAAATAAGATGCATAATAAGAAGATTATATTCTCAGTATAATGCCACAAGCAAAGTGAGTACATCCCAGGGCAGTTGGAATTATCTTTGTTGATTTCAGCGAGAATCCACAAGGATGTAATTTAGAACATTATTAACTCAGAAGAATGGCTATTTTTTGTCAGCTGTATCTCTGTATTTGCATGGATAACCCCATTTAAAATAGAAGTGGAATTGGCAATGAGTAAAGGTTCTATTTGCCTTCTTCATTTCTGTGCTAATTTCAGGGAAACATACCTGTGTAAAACAATCTTCAAATACTTTAAAGAGTCTACTTGAATGCCTAACTTTTTGAATCCCAAGAGAAAAATAAAAGTTCATTCTAAGGTGGTTTCAACAGGCTGCTGGCAGCTTTACAGATTGAGGTTGTGGTTGAGACATCCGGTTTGTGATCTCTACATATTATCCTTGTTAAGAAAGCTGTTGAAAACTGTTATGTACCCATACTTGATTTTACTGCTCTGTTCAGCTATACTTATTTGTATGATTGATTTTTCGTAACAATCTATTAACTCTGTCTTGAACTCTGTTAATAAGACCAAATCTTCTTTGTTTAGATAGTTCAAAAAATGATATCATATCCTCCCTCTTTTCTCAGAGTTAAACATTTAATTTCATAATTGCTGCTTGTAAAACTTAGTTTCCAGTTCCTAGATTCATGATTCTCATTGTTTTTCTTTGAATCTTTCTTAAATATATTTACCAGAACAAATGTGCAGTTTATTCCAAACAAGCAAAGAATATAATGGAATGTTAATTCTTTTTAATCCCAACAGGTAAAGCTATCTGTTGACAATTGAGGTACTGTAGTGGTGATGTGGTTAATAGCATTTACTTTTTAGGACTGATAATCAACAATAAAACCCAATAGTCAAGAAATATATTATAAGTAGCTTTTGATAAAACAGAAATGAAGCCTTGGAAAAGATATCTAGATGCTCCAATTTTAGAATTATGCAGGTAATGTTTTTCCATGTATTACTCTATGGAAATGAAAGTTGAATTTTAGAGAAGCAGATAGAAAGGTTTCTGACTAGCATTGATGTTACCTAGTATGGATAATGAAGGTATTTAGATTTATTAGTTCTGAATATATGAGAAGGCACAGAGAATTGGTGGGTTAGTGTGATTCTTGGGATGCTTTGGCTGCATTCCTTTATACAGTGAGGATATGAAACTGTAGAGTTATAAGAGTTTTTCTTCTCATGGTCCTAACTATGGTGCAAAGACACTGCACGATGTCCTTATAATGATTTTATTTCAACTACAGTTAACAGTGGATACAACTTAAATTTAACTTTATCTGATCCATTTTAGCTGATTCCTTCTTTTGGCTATGGATATGACATGGAATGTTTTGTCAATAATATGGTGGATTATATGGTCAGTGACTGGGATCTGCCCAGCACCATTGGCAAATTTGGATCATTGTAACCATATCCTTTTCCATTTAGTCCTTTGGCACCATTTCCCAGGACTATTTATTTGAGCAGCAGGAGACTTACTGAAAAAGCGCTGAAGTGGCTAATCAAAATGACTAACATATGGACCTGTATTCTCATTCACAATGCCACTGAAGCATTTGGTATCAAAGATTATTTGCCAGGCTTTCTTCATCCCATTCCATAATTCTCTCATAACAAGAATGGGTTTGATAACATTGATTGTACTTACTGGTTATTTTCCCTCCCCTGCTTATTAACTTTTGTTTCATTTCTCCCACCCACTTCATGTATCTCAATAGTGCTGAGTCAAAACAAGGGAGAAGGGAAAATTAGGAACACATTAAATTGCTTCAACTTTACAAGGTTTTGAAAGTCAGAAAGATTCTAACTGTTGTAGTGATGATGGAGCAGTCACTGTTTTATCTTCCCAATGAACATGTCTTATTGGAGAGGAAGCAGGTACTGTACCCAGTGAAAAGGAACTGTGAGAGCTGCAATCCAGAATACCTTGAGGATTAAGGTTAAGAGGAGTAATGTGCAAGAATAAGGAATGGACGTCCTTTTATATCTGATTACCCATAGCTTATTAACATTAGTCTTGCTGATATCCAGATTGATGAGCTGTATTCATTTCTTACAAAATTAATTCTTCCTAGCTTCATCCCGATGTCCCCAGGTGTCTAGAGATCACCCTTTAGATGCTATTTGAAGGTGCTTTCAAATTAATTCAAAACAATCTCAACATGTAAAGAAAAGACTTACCGCACATCGACTGACTAGATGTTTCTCACAGTCTTATAGTCCTTTATTTAGAGCGTGCTTGTTGGCATCCAGAGGCCAGAATGAAGTAAAGTACACAACAGCCAAAGAAGCAGAGTAGAAAAACAGTCCCTGTGGAGGGTCTTGTGAGCTTCAGTTTAAGAAGTTAATGAATGCTGGAAAACTGTGAGGCAGTCAAAACAAACCAGCCAGAGTCAAGGAATGCATTTGTATCCTTAAAGTCAAAGAGCAACTGGAAGCAGAATAGCCATGGGGATATGACCTAAGTCAGTGAGGCCCTCCCTTGTTTTTATTCCCAGCATTTGCTAGTTATATTCCTAGCTCTTGCTTTCTCCAGTTCCTCCTCCTTCCCACTCCTTCCACATACCCTAATTGCTTAGGATTTTTTAAAATAGTAACTAGCCCTAGAAGAATGCATTTGAAGAGTAAATATTTGGATGTAAGGAGCTTTGGTGCTTCTGTTTCCCACCAAGGTTCAAGGTTCAAAAGGCTTTTCAGAGACTGAATTATTGTCCTCTATTCAACAATATGCACAGCTAAATGACAAGAAATGTAAGATTATGTTTCTAGATAGGAAAAACCAGCCAAAACACAGATGCACAGGTACATGATAGGAAGTATGTGATTTAGGACTAATACTGGTGAGAAGGATGTCCTGGTAGATTACAGATTAGGCATAAGGCAACAGCGTGCTGCAGCCAATGTGATCTTGAGCAGGATCAGCAAAGATATAATGCCAAGAATATTGTTCCATTGCACTGGTTACACTGCATCTAGAATATAGCACACCAGTTTGGGTCAGCACAAAAGCAATAGCAATAGCACTTAAGACTTATACAGTATGATGCTCCATAGTGCTTTTACAGCACTCTCTGAGCAGTTTGCAATGACAGCATATTGGCCTCAACAATCTGGGTCCCATCAGGATCGAACTGCAGACTGTGGGCAGAGTTAGCCTGCAATACATTCTAATCACTGCATCACCTGCATCAGGATTCCTATAATTTAAGAAGGATGCTGAAGAAATTGAAAGAGTACAGAGAACAGTGTCAAAGGTAGTGAGCAACTTGACAGCTAAGTCTTATGAAGAAATTATCACTGGTCCTCAACTTATGATGATTCATTTAGCAACTATTCTGAAGTATGACAGCCCTGAAAAAAAAAAGACATGTCTGATCCTTGTATTTCCAACATCCCCACAGTGACATGATCACAATCTGTGCGCTTGACAACCAGCTCATATTTATGATGGTTGTAGTATTCTGGGTTAGTGTGATTGCCATTTGCAATTTTCCCAGCCAGCTTCCAACAAGCAAAGTCAATACAGAAGCTGGCAAGGAAGGTCACAAGTTGAGATCGCTTGATATCTCCTTTAACAACTGCATCACTTAACTATGAATTTTTTAGTCGCTATTGTGGTTTTTTAAGTTGAACTGCAAAAGAACTGGGCATGCCTAGCCTGAAGCTGAGAAGGCTAAGAGCTGACAGGATAGCTATCTTCCAATACTGAAACAGCCATCATAGGAAGAGGTGGACACTTTAAAGTATCCACTACAGGTGGACACTTTAAAGAGGTAGATCTAAGCTTGAAATAAGGCGGAATCTTTTTTTTTTTTCCACAATGAGAGCTATATAAGCAGTGGAACATCTACCTCCTGGTAGCACAGAAAGTTTCAAGAAATCACTTTTTGGGATGGCCTGAGGATTCCTGCTCAGGGAAGGGGGTTGGACTAGAAGATCTCCAAGGTCCGTTCCAATCATATAATTATATAATACAGTAGTCAGAGTGGTGAATTTTGAATAGCATTGAAACCCAGAATTTCCAAGATTTATCGAATGCTTTCCATAATTGTGTTCTCTACCATCTTCAGCTTTTTATACTAAATATTCAGGTCAAATGCTACTTTTGCTTGGCTAAAAAAAATTATGTCAGGAAATTACAAGTCATGACAAGATATTTATATTCATGAAAAATAAACCTGTGAGTTGAGTTTTTTTGTTTGTTTGTTTTTTGTTTTGTCACCAATTGCAAAATTATAATTCGAGAGGGCTTACTACTGCGAAGCTATTTCCAGTTCTGAGAAATTCTATTCCTTCTATAATGGTTGTGCTATTTTAAGATGGCAATAAATAAGAAAGAGGGAATGAAAAGCCAGATGATATTAGGCATTGCTTTTTCTTTTTTTTCCTGCAGGATAATGATTTCCAAGATTTTTTCAATTCTGTTATTCAATAACACATCCTAGAATTTGCAGAACTTTTTACTCTGAAAGTAGGGAGGCCTCATGCCCAGTAACTTAAGAGGACAAAAACCCTCAGTTTCTGCAGGATTAGGTAGAGCTTTGCACAGACATTTTGCTATCTACACTCTAGTACTCTTAATTTCCCATGCTGCAGAAATCTTTATGTTCCCCCTCTTTTAGAGCAGGGCAAGAGGAGAAAGAATGACTTTCCCAGAGAAACAAAACATCTACTTTTTGTTTAGACCACAAAAGTCTGCAGATGTCAGACTGTTAGTCCTATAAATCTTGCTGGATTACAGTATATTCATAGTGCATACTATAATGTGCATACATATGTGTACACCGTCCCATGTGCAATGTAAGAGTACAAAAGTAACCAGGAGTAGAAAACATAGCATAGACATGCTTTCTTTTCTTATACATTTTAATGTGGATAAAAATTAAAATAAGGAGACTTCCAGTTTGCAAGGCTTTGGTGGCGGCAGGAATCCGCGATCGTGCATGATTCCTGCTACGCTCGCCGCTGGAGTGCCCCCGATCCAGCTGGATTTGGGGGCTATAGTTACCTCATAGAGGTAACTGAAGACAGGGGAGACTTAGCAGGGGTCCGGGGGAATCGCAACCCCTCCTCCTCAGCTGGCTTAACTCCCTTTTCCGAAAGTGGTGGAGCGGCGGTCAGCAATGGCCACCACAAAGAAGCTTTCATCTGGATAAGAATGTGCAGGAGGAAGCTCAGAAAGTGAAAATTTTTGGCTAACCGGGATAAGTAACATTTAAATACCCTGGAATTTAAGCTTCGTTAAAGATACATCGTTCCCGGCGAAGACTGAAAAAGCGGCGAATGAAATCTAAAAGGGAAAGTTTGTTTTTTCTCACTCTCCTTCATTACGGTGATAGAAAATGAATGGAGAAATCGGAAAAACCCGTTTTGGTATCAGCAGGTAGTCTTGAAAACTAAAGCCAAGGGGACAATAAAGATTTCTGAGCATCGGGAGGAAAAAAAGAAAGATAACTCTTTTTTGCTATAAGTGGGAAGGGAGAGGAAAAGAATATTAAGATTTTGTTGGAGAAGGCTGCTTGGAATTTATAAGAACAGAGCTAAACTGTAACAAGACTTCTAAAAGATATATTTTAATTGGAGCTTTGTAACTGAACTATAACTCCAGGAAGAGAAAGTATAAAAAGAAGAAAGTGCTAAATGAAACAGTCTGTGTGTATTTGGATTGCTTGGTGACTTTGGGACTTTTTGGAAATTACCATTTGAAAGACTAAAAATATTTGGGTTGTTTAAAAAAACTTTTTACAATGGCACTACTTGTTGATGAACTGAAAATTGAATTTAAAAAGCTAAAAGAAGAGGAACAAGAAGGGAAGGGCTCTTCTGGATCTGTTTTCCATTTTTTAGAAATAGCGATTTCTACTTACCAGAAACTACAAGAACAAGAAGATTCCGATGAAGAAGAAGCCATCTTTAATGAACAAACAATTTTAGCTGGGGAAGAAAAGGGAAAGAAGGGAAAGAGAATGGAGAATTTAAGATTTAAAAAAACAACCAAAAAAGGGAAAAATAAGATGAAAAATCGATATAATGTTAGAGCAACAGAAAAGAGAAATACAGAAGGTGGAGATCAAGAAGGTGGAGATTAAGAGACAAAGTGGTAAAAAGACAGGATTGCAGAAGAAAGGAAAGGAAAAAGGAAAGAGAACTTACAAAGGTTTAAAACAAGATGTAAAGAAACAAGATCTATTCAGAGATAGTGGGTAAAAATATGATTAAAAAAGAGATTCTGCAAAGTACATAAGATTGTATTGTTGTATTTATATTTGAAATAATGTTAGAAAATTGGATTTAATAATTGAGCTTAATTTGTTATGGATTATTGTTTTAACTATATTATAAACTTATTATTCTCTTTTATTTTATAATACAGTAAGTAGTTTCAGAATGTACTAAGCAGAACCAGAATGAAAAGTACATATTATTTTAAGTGTTAAATCTAGGGGAAAGATTTAAAGGTGTTACACTTTAATTTGTGATTACAGGAGAATTTTTGTGTTAAAGAGAAAAGGCAAATAGAAAATTGAAATAGAACAGATAAAAGATATAATAGGAGACAAGGGGGTAAAGGCAGGATTGCAGAGGAAAAGAAGGGACAAAGGGAAGAAAAGTTATAAAGGTTTAAAACAAGATGTAAAGAAACAAGATCTACATAGAGATACTGGGTAAAAATATAATTAAAAAAGAAAAGTACACAAGATTGTATTGTTGTATTTATATTTGAAATAATGTTAGAAAATTGGATTTAATAATACAGTTTAATTTGCTATGGATTATTGTTTTAATCATATTATAAACTTATTATTCTTTTCTATTTTATGATATAGTAAGCAACTTCAGAATGCACTAAGTAGAATCAGAATGAAAAGTATATATTATTCTAAGTGTTAAACTTAGGGGAAAGATTCAAAGGTATTATATTTCAATCTGTTATAGATTGAAATACAGATTACAGGAGAAACTTTGTCTTAATGAGAAAAGATAAATAGAAAACTGAAATAGAAGAAGAAAGGAAAGGGAAAAGGGAAGAGAAGTTATAATGGTTTAAAATAAGATGGAAAGAAACAAGATTTATTCAGAAATAGTGGGTAAAAATATGAATAAAAAAAGAGACTCTGCAAAAGTACATCAGATTATATTGTATTTATACCTGAAATAATGTTAGAAAACTGGATTTAATAATAGAATTTAATTTGCTATGGATTATTGTTGTAATTATATTAGAAACTTATTATTTTCTTATTTTATTTTATAATATAGTAAGTAGCTTTAGAATGTACTAAGCAGAATCAGAATGAAAAGTATATATTATTTTAAGTGTTAAATTTAGGGGAAAGATTCAAAGGCATCATACTTCAATTAGTGATTACAGGAGAAATTTTCTGTTAATGAGAAAAGATAATAGAAAATTGAAATAGAACAGACAAAATAAATATGTATAATGATTTAAATTGAGATGAAATAAATAAAATAGAATTAAGAGAGTGAAAAGAGGGAAGAAGCTATATAGAAAATGTAGAATGGTAAATAAGATATGAAATTGGATAAAAAGTGAGCATGAATTTTGAATCTATGTCTGTATAAAAAGATGTAACCCAGGACTAAGCCGAATTTTGAATCTATGTCTGTATAAAAAGATGTAACCCAGGACTAAGCCGCTCTCTAAAAAGAAGTTTTATGTTTTGATGTCTTGTGTTTTGTTTGTTTGTTTATTGAAAACTAATAAAAATTTGTAAAAAAAAAAATTAAAATAAGGAAAGAAGTGATATGCTGGATCGAAATGCAGGAACAAAAATAACAAAGGCAGTGTTTGGTTTTGGCTAGTTCCTCTGGGGGAGGTGTTCCCTCCCCCTTCCTAATTGTTTCAGTCCAGATTAAGACTTTCTCCTTCTGAAACACTTCAGCTATGCAAGTCATGCAACAAGAGTAACAAGCCAGAGAATATCATAGCTGTGACTGGTGGTTCAAAGTGTAACCTTATTCTTCCTTTGATAAATACCATACCATACAGATAGCTTGATCTTTCTGATCTCATTAAACAGCTGTCATTCTCTGCTTCAAACAATGGTTCAGTCCCAGCTTGTAACTTTCGTCTTCTCCTCTTTACCCAATCAGATGATGACTTTCCCTTATGACATAAAACAGACAATAAAGCTTCCACACCATCAAGACTGTTCCGTTCAGTGCATTACAGGTAATCCTCGATTTATGACCACAATTGAGCCTGAAATTTATGTTGCTAAGTGAGACATGGGTTAAGTGAGTTTTGTTTCATTTTATGATTTTTCTTGCAGTTGTTAAGCTAGTGAATCTGGCTTCCCCATTGACTTTGCTTGTTAGGAGGTTGCAAAAGCTGATCACATGATCCTGGGGCACTGCAACCTTCATAAATATAATCTCGTTTGTCAAGCGTCTGAATTTGCATCACATGGATTTAAAGTCTCAGTCAAGTGGAGTCTCCATCAAGTGGAGACTAAAACATATGAAGAACGGTTACAGGAACTGGGCATGGCTAGTCGAGTGAAGAAAAGGACCAGGAGACACATGATAACAGTCTTCCACAGAGAGGAAGGGGTCAATCTATTTTCTAAAGTGCCTGTAGGCCAGACAAGAAATAATGAATGGAAACTGGATGAAACAAGGAGAGATTCAACCTGGAAATAAGGAGAAACTTTCTGACAGTGAGAACAATCAACCAATGGAACCGCTTGCCTTTGGAAGTTGTGGGAGTGCCATCACTTGAGACCTTCAATAAGAGATTGGACTGCCATTTGTCAGAAATGGTGTAGGGTCTCTTGCTTGGGTGGGGTTTAGATTAGATGACCTACAAGGTCATCTAGGTCCCTTCCAACTCTTATCTGTTATCTGTGATCATGGGGACACTGCAATAAGTGTCATAAATGATCATAAATCACTTTTTTCAGTGCAATCATAACATTGAATGGCCACTAAATAAATTATTGTAAGCCAAGGACTGCCTGTACTTGAACCAGCGTCTGCCTCCCAGGACAGGTAGTCCTTGATTTACAACCACAATTGAGCCCAACATTTCTGTTGTTAAGTGACACATTTGTTAAGTGAGTTTTGCCCCATTTTATGACTTTCCTTGCCACATTTGTTTAAGTGAATCATTGTGATTGATAAGGTAGTAACCCGGTTGTGAAGTAAATCTGGCTTTGCCGTTGAAATTGCATGTCAGAAGATTGCAAACAGGGATCACATGTCTCTGAGGCACAGTAAAGGTCATAAATACAAACCGGTTGCCAAGCCTCTGAATTTTGATCACGTGATTATAGGCAGTGCTACAAAGGTTGTGACTGTGAAAAGCAGTCATGAGTCGCTTTTTCTCAGTGTCATTGTAACTTTGAACGGTCACTAAATGAGCTGCTGTAAGGCAAGGATTACATGTAGTTGGCTGGTCCTCTGCTTGTAAAGATTATTCTACTCTCCTAAGCCAAGCAAAAGATATACTTCAGAAATAATTGCTGTCTTCTTTCTTCCAAAATAGGCCAATAGCTAGAAGACTCCAGTGGCCATTATTTTTAAAACTGAAAACTTTGACAAGCCACGAATACGTCAAACTGTAAATATATTTGTATCAGACATCTTCTTGGCACTTAACACAAGTGTTTGACACTGACATTACATCTATTACCATTACCTTATTTGACTCTTCTCTGTGCTCTGATTCTGTAACAAAATACTTGTGATAAAGTTCATATTGGAAGACCTGCCCGGTTGGGGTATCTGGGGGTATTCTTCAGCCTGGTTTGGTACACCCTTGTTTCAAGGAATTTGATGAAATGTTTACAACAGAACCGAGTAAGAGGGTTGGAAAGGATTTTGGAGGTCTTCTTGTCCATTGCCTACTCAAGCAGGAAACCTTACACCACTTCAGACAAATGGTTGTCCAATCTCTTCTTAAAAACCTCTCATGTTGGAACACCCACAATTTCTGAAGTCCAGTTGTTCCACTGATTATTCTGTCAGGAAATTTCTCTTTAAATCTAGGTTGGTTCCTTCCTTGATTAGTTTCCATCCTGTTCAGTGGTAGGATTCAAATTTTTTTACCACTGGTTCTGTGGTGTGGCTTGGTGGGCATGACTTGGCTTGGTAGGTGTGGTAGGGGAAGGTTACTGCAAAATCTCCATTCCTTTCCCATTCATGGGAGGTTACTGCAAAATCCCCATTCCCTTCCCACCCTACTAACCTGCTTTCCAGCTCTATTCTCCTGTGCAGGGCAACAAAAGAAGAACCAACCGATCAGCTGGGACTCGAGAGGAAGAGAATAGATGGGGGTGGGGCCAGTCAGAGGTGGTATTTGCCAGTTCTCCTAACTACTCAGTTTCTGCTACTGGTTCTCCAGAACTGGTCAGAACCTGCTGAATACGCCCTCTGATCTTGTTATATGGAACTAGGGAGCTCCATTGGTAGTCATGACTTATTGGATCAGATCTTTTATCTCAGTGTTTTTCAGAGGGCAGGGGCTTAGGTTTCACTGGCAGGCAAACAACATACGCTCTACTCACATTCGCCAATGTCAGCTCATCTACTTTGTGAATAACAGGGGAAAGTGATTTGCAAAGAAAGTACCAGATATAAGTGTGCCCCACTTCATCTAGAATGATGAAGTATTCAAGGGAGGAATATCTCAGCAATCCAGCATATGGTTGACATGCAGAAAATACCAGGCTCCATCAAATAGCATTGCCTTGAGCAGCCACACCCAATCAATTGAAGAGCTTTTCCCAATTCAGGGAGAAATGAATAGTTAAACCAAGGGTGTAACAAAGTTAGGTGACAGTCTTATCTTCATAAGCAGCAAACAGGCATTAGCTGAACATTAAATGTGGAATACAAATACAACACATCAAAAGTCAACATTTGTAAGGGTAAAACTTAAGGCTGTAAATGAAAATCTGTTAGAAGTTAGTAAAAAACAAATTTATTTTAATATAACTAAATTAAATTAAATACTGGTTATCACTTCATGTATATTAATTTTGAAGGAATGCTGGGAGCTGCATTTTAGACTTTAGTGGAGTGCATGAAATGCTGGAACCTCAATTGTACACCAATGCATTTATGAAAACATCCCATATGCGTGCTCAAGGATTCTAAAAACATTCTTGTCAAATGGATCAGGATTGTCTCCCATTTTGTAGATAATAAGGAAAGAACTTTGAAGGAACAAGTACTGATTGATTCTTTTGAACTCTGATGTAGGAAAAGACTCCTGAGAATACAATGGATGACCAAGGCAGAGTGGTGGTTGGGAGGATCATCAAACAAAACAGAATTTACACTCAAGGCACAAATAACCTGGCTTATCTTTACTAAATAAAGATCTAACACTCTAGAGAAGGCTCCTGAAGCAGGAAAAGGTGGAAGGAAAGAAGAGGACAACCAGCAGTAAGATGGATGGACTCAATTACAGTGGAGATAATTACAGTGGAGATAAGTATACCATTGGAAGGCCTAAAGGACCAGGTTAAAGAAAGTTTGAAAAAAAATTACCCATATGGTCACCAAAAGTCAATGTTAACTTGGTGCATAATCAATCAGATGAAATTGAGAGATTTTTAGCTTCCTAACACTGTTTAATAATCTGTAACTTTAGCAATATTTGAACCAAGACCTTCTAGATACATAGAAACAGAATTATGGAGTTGGAATCATTTAATTCATCCTTCAGCCACAATTTGTATTTGTATAAGGAACTGTTATTTGAATCCTACCAGTCACATGTGAATTAAGATTCTATAAATTTAAAAAGAAAACTTGATTACTAAAGAACATTATGTTGTCTCTCTTCAGCCATGGCTCTTCTATTTCATCAAACTATATTTAGCAGAATCTTTGGTGGCTTAACTGGATAAGAGAGCTTCAAAGGCATTTGTTTACATGATAGATAGTAAATCAGGAATTAACTGTATGATTTGGGGGGGGGGAGGATTCCTTTGAGTCAAACTTGATTCCTGGCCACTACCTGGACAAATCCCTGTAGTTTTATTGGCCAGAATTCTGAAGTGAATTGCCACTCTTTCCCAGGGCTGTAAGAGTAATTGACTCAAAGTCACCAAGTTGATTCTGTGCCCAAGGCGGAGCTACAACTAGACAGCCACTCTCCCTTTTTCTAGTCCAACATCTAAACCACTACTCCAGATTGGTTTTAATTGATTCATACATATTTTACATGCTATAATCTATCCTTGTCCCATTTACCATATAGGTGGACCAATTGGAAGAATCCTTTCCTCTTTTTAGAAGATGCCATTGTCCTCCCCTCTCACTTCTTTACAGAATTAGACTACGAGAGTATGGAATGCAACTTCATTTTATAAAGAGGAGGCTGTCAGGATTCAGGCAGTTATTCCAATTAAATCATGAGCCTCGAGCCACACTCCCAAAACTAAAAAAAGATTTATTTGAAGGTAACATTCTACTTCCCGTTTACCTGGGCGTAGCCCACTCTGAGTTACGTAATTCACTGTCACCCTTGATCCTACTCCCCCCCCACCCCTCTGGGTGTAACATCCAACGAAAAATGTCCATAGCCAAGAGTTATCAATCATGCTCTCCAATTAGATTTTTTCATGGCAGCAGCTTCATCATATCAGTGTTTGAAGAAAATATGAATGGAATGTATTTTCAATTCCACACTGCTGCCTGCTCTTTGAAACTCCCTCCCTCTTTTCTGTTGTCAACTATAAAATATGTACACAAAATGTTTTAGGAGTTGACAGAGGCATTGTGAGGTAAAACCTCATTCACACTTGTCTGGTTCCCTTCTATTCCTCAGTGTCTTTAAAGTGTATCTTCTGGAAGCAGAAGTGGTTGTTATAGCCACCTTGTCACACCTACTTTTGAGTTTAGGTATACTGAATTGCTTTCCATCTTAGCAAAGTATTAATGAATAATCTGAGCTATAATCAATGGGGCCCATATAGATCTTTTCTAAATTCCAGCACAATCCATTTGTACAAGGTTCTACTCTTTGGGGGAATTAATGTTCTTACGCCCTGGGCCAGGCAAATCTGGGCTTGAGATGTTCTTTAAAGAACATAAACAGAGACAACATGTCCCTTTCAATAACTTACAGACTGCTCTCCCCCCCCATTTACAAAGCTGCAAAATGGTAGTGAGTGCATTCCAAAATATATCTGGGATTTGTTACATTAAGTCTGGTCAATATTCAGCATAGCCAAATAGAGCATGCATATTTTGCTACAAAGCACATGTTCAAAGACAAGCAAATTCATGTATAAGTGGTTCCTATTCATATAGAATACTTTATAAAGGGTAGTGTTTTAGAACAATCCTATTAATCCACGAACCCAGTAATCCTTCCCTATTTAAAAACAAATTTGATCGACAGAACGCTTCAAAAAACAGAAAGCCCTACTGAGTTGCTTATTCTTTTGTATTTTATATCTTTTGTATAATTTGTATTTTCTTTTTAATAATTCCACAAAATACAAATTTATTCAGTGAGGAAAGACCAAGTGTGTTGTTATTTTTAAAAATGGAAAGAACATTTGTGTAATACTTTCATTTGCCAGATGCCCTCTCCCTCAGCAAGCAAACTAGGACCCTCAGTTTAGAACCATTCAGAGAAACATAAAAGAGGTACTTCAGAAATAAGAATCCAGATTGCAAGTCCTGACATTTATAGATGCAAAGAAGTGCTCCTGGATGCAGGAGGTATATCTGGATAAGGTTGAAGCCCCATCTGTCGATTATCTTTCAGTTTTTGCACTATGATTCTAGCGACTTCTTCTCCTTGACTGTCAGTAGTATCAAGCAGTTGCCTGACTCTTGAGGTTCTTGTAGGTTTGGTGTTAACGAGTTCATAATCCTCTTTCATGATTAAATCCTTGGAGAGAAGGGCATCTAAACACTGGTTAATGCAAGTGTCTGTCATCTGATGGACAATATCCTCTCTTTTAGTTTGGATCCAATTATGAGCTACAGCAGAATCTTGTGACTGCATAGTCCTGAATATAAAGTCTAATATAGAGAAGAAGCAATAAAATAAAATAAAAATAAAATCTGACTCAGTTTTAAAATAAAAATAACATCAAACTACACAGAGCAACTTAAGAAAACAGAGCATTTCCTAATTTTTTTAGTATGATATTTCAAAAAGAAAACTGTGTCTTTTCATTGTTATAAAAATAAAAGCTATATTCTCCCATTATTTCCTATATGCCAGCTTTTCCTTCAGCAGATGGCTTAATTGTGTTATCTACCTTTTTATCGTATCTGGACACACAACCATTGCTTTTGTTAGATAAAGATGATGAGCATTTATGATTACTTGAAGGTAAAAGATGGTAAGGCAAACCACACACATTGTTGCAGTGTGAAAATTCCCAAAGTTTAGACTAACATTTCTATTTTGCTGTTTTACCTAAATATTAGGGTCACCTAAAGCATTTGGAGACTGTTGTTCGGGTATGAAGCACATAGTATGTTTCAAAAATCAGTGTGTCCCATTTTGTGGGACTATCTCTCAATGAAAGAGACAATCTCTTTAGCTATCTTCAATGAAAGAGACAATCCTAGCAGAAATATGACATGTTCCAGAAAAAACTGCCTTTTATAATGTACTTCCAAATGTTTTGTACAACATAGCTTACAGAAAGGCTTTTTTTTCTGATTGGGTAAGTTTCTTTTATATGTCCACTTCATTTTTATTATACTCATTTTGTTCTAAATGCTGTTTTAAGGAACACATTTTAAATGTTATTTTATGTTGTAAATCAAGATATCAAAAGATTAATTATAATCCTCATTCCAAAGTGCGTAGCTAGAGATTTTCAGTCATCTAGATCATGGTTGTCCCAAAGGTGCTTGTTCAAGAGCTGAAGAAGCTTCTTGGATGAGAAATGAAATGTCTTCAAAGTAAAATCAGAAAGTCCAGTTGCCTCTTGAAAAAGCACCTTTGGTTACAATCCTCATTGTTTAAAACAATCACAAATTCTGCAGTGACATGTAGTGACAAGTCAACTTGCAGTGACAAGTTTCACCTTCTATATACTTTCCATTTTCTTTAAATTCTTAAACTGGGTAAAAGCTGAAACCATCAAATGATTAATAGTTACAGTATGTCACTATCTGAAGAATTTTATTTCTGATTAATGCTTGTGAGATGGTCAATAGTTTTCTTTTTATAAATGCTCCCCCAAAATAACTCTTGCAAATATGTAAAAGAGAATAATGCACGCACATTGGTGAAAATTGTGTTGTTATTTCAAGAGATCTGATCTAGTTATATAATAAAACAAATTGATCAAGAGTAGGGTTCAAAACTCTCAGCTGCATACCTGGATTAGCTCCTGATATCTGTAGCAAGCCTGGAGTGGAATTTGATGAATTAGAACTATCTGTGTTAGATGAGGAACTTTGTTGAGATATGCAAGACTGAGTAATCTGGGAATGTGGGACATAACTGATCAGCGAGCGTGGTTCATCCTTAACTATCACAAAAGAAAAGTATCTCATTAATTTAAAAAAGTAAAAATAAAAACAAAGCACAAAAAAACCCAGAACTAGTCCGTCATTTATCTACAATTTACCTACCATCCCAGCCATGCTGCACCACACAAAATGGCTGCACCACAATCAGTAGATTGATTTTTCTTTCTTTCTGTTGGTTCCTCTCATTATCCCAACAAAAAAATTTATTTTTATAAACCTAAAAGCACTTTTGTTCTCCTGAAATATAATCTGGTATCTTCCAAATGTGTTGCACTGTACAGTATGGCTGTTGGTAATATAGTTGGCAGTGCTACTCAGAGATGAGACCAGCTGCAGCCCAATGGGTTGCAAATCAAATTCACAAATCAGAAAGGCAGGATAGAAGGAAGGACAAATGTATTGAAAAAGAAAGCAGGGAGATCAAAACCAGAACAAAATGCAAAACCATAATGTGATTGTTATTTATAGCTGCAACCAAATTTGTGATTTTTGTTGGTATTTTTTTTTTGCCAGAAAACCAAATGTTGCATCTTGACATAGTGAGACTGAACTTCCTTTTAATTCTACAGATCTAAGATAAAACTATCTTTTATTACACAAATTTATTTTTATTTAAAACAATATAGTTGAAATCTATATATCTATCCACACAATACTTTAGAAAGAACACTGATTATTGTAGAATAGATAGTCCTCAACATGATCACAATTGAACCCAAAATTTCTGAGGGTAAGTGAGGCATTTATTAAGTGAATTTCACCCCATTTTATGACCTTGTCACAATTGTTAAGTGAATCACTGCAGGTGTTCAAATAGTAACATCGTTGTTATGGGAATCTAGTTTCCCCATTGACTTTGCTTTTCAGAAGGTCATAAAAAGTGAGCACATGATCCCAGGACGTTGCAACCATCATAAATATGGCTCAGTTGCCAAGTCTCTGAATTTTAATCACATCACCATGTGGATGCTGCAAAGGTTCTAAGTGTGAAAAATGGTCATAAGTCACTTTGTTCAATGACACTGTAACTTTAAACGGTCACCAAATGAACTATTTAATTTGAGGACCACTTGAACCAGTCTTGTCCACTTGTACAAATCTTATCCTGGATAGGATGCTATTGGCTCAACTCTGTTTTGGTCCAATCTGTTAACAATATTCTGTGAACTAGAGACACTATCTAATTATGCTGTACTCGTAAGAGTTGAGGGCAGTGGTGGGATGCTGCCGGTCAGTTCCCACAATCAGTTGGCCCTGCTCACCCGCCCCATCCTGTCCTATATTTTTCAGCTCAGCTGATTTGTGTGGCACAGTGGATTTCCACGCCTCAGTTTTTTACTTAGCGGGGCTGCCCTAGAAGTTAAGCTGTAGAGGTCAAAATTGGTGATTTTTGAATGCTTGCATGCACACAAAGCATGCACGCACAGAAGCAGTCATTAAACCAGTTGCAGCCTACCACTGGCTGAGGGGTCCTTGGTGATCTCTGAGCTTGTTTTTTTTTTTTCTTGCAGATGGTTCATTACCCAAACTAAGTAACATCATCAGTACTAGTCTGAAGACTCTAGCACTGATAACGTTGCCTACTTTGGGTAATGATACGCCTTTAAGAAAACAACCAAGCTCAGAAAACACAATGACCCCTCATTTGAACCCTGAACTGCAAACATTCTCCTTTATTGTTATCCATAAGAAGATTATGTAATTTGCCAATGATCAAACTGCAACTGTGTGAAGAGGACATACCATTTGAAAGGAGGTTGCGTGGTTTTGATATATTTTGGGGAACACTTGATGGATAAGATTGATCATCTTGGGATGAACAGGAATTCTGGAAAGAATAGAATCACATGGAATAAAGATTTTTTTCAATTGGTAAAATTTAGCAAACAAGTACAATGAACCCAAAATGAATTGGTGATTATGCTAGATATACAGTATTTAAAGCCTTACTTACATGTCAGTAATTAAAATAAACATACACACACAAAGAAAAACCTACTATAAAATGATAAAATAAACTGTAAATTTCCATTTTACAGAGTTATTTGCTCCTCTCCAAAGGTCTGTGGTGTTTCTCTGTGATTTCCCCAATGAGAAAAGCCATTTTTCCTCTTTTAAAAATTTCTTGGAAGAATGCTATATCTTAAATGTGGTACAAATTCCCATTGCACAATCTGTCCCAAATTAGACAGGTAACGCAGCAGGAGGCAGCCTCATGCCACTTGATATGATGTAAAGTTTCTCCCCACCCTCTTCCCAAAGAAAACTTAAAAAAAAGTGTTTTTGGCTATTTGATCTTTCAAGGATGAGCCCTTCCAAAGTTCAGAAATTTTCACACAGGCATTTTCCAAACCCTTTTTGGAGGTTAAACAGCATACAGAATATCAGCCACTGACTGATTGCAATGACTCTCAGTGTTAGATATTTTTCAATGTCTTCAACAGAGGATTGTATTACACATGCAAATATTATATAGTTTCTGACTGTAAATGCTAGAAGATTTGTTTATTTCAAGGACAACAGTGGTCTGAAGACACCTCTCCATGCCTAGATTTAATCCCAGTTTTACCTTTTGGAATTTATTCATTTTAAAATTCATACTTGTTGTGTGACATTCAAACATGAAGCAGGCGTCCCTCTGTATCATAGTATGATAAGCAGGGACCATATGTTGGGCATTTGCCATTTATCAGAGTTTATCTCCTGCCTTGGTGGTGGTGGTGGGTTCTATGAATATGCTAATTTATAGGTGTGCCTATGATTAACACAGTATAAAGTTGTTAGCTATCCCCTGAAAGAAGCTCAACATAGGTTTGAAATGCTAAAATCCTTGGCAAAGAGCTCATTGTTTAGCTCATCATAAACCTTTGCATCACTGGATGAAACATGTTTCAACCCAATATAGTTTACAAATGAAATAATCATGTATTTTTTCTGACTCTCTGCAAAACTGAGCACTAATCTTTGGCAAAAAATAGTTTAACCATATTAAGATGTTTATGATAATAATAGAAAAAATGTTTTACCTCTTGTATACTAGTGTTCAGTGGTATATTTAAAGATATTGATTCATCATTGGATATCTTGTTAGGCAAATGAACACAACTCCATTCATAGTGTGCCTGAAGGAGACATTGGCATAAAACAAAACAGTGTTATGAAATCGAAGCATAATTATGAGACAAAATACCCAAGAATCCTGCATCTGAGTAAAGGTATGTGGGAGAGCACAATTCGGGACATGTGCTCACTCATGTACAGCCAACTGCTTGCAAAGATTTTTATTGTTTAACACAGCAATACATAAATTTATTTTATAAATAAACTATAATTTATAATTTTATATTATATAAATATATTGAAATATAACAAAAATAAACAATACATAAAGAAATGGACAGGATGTCTATGGAGATTCTCAGTCATCTAGGTCATAGTTGTCCCAAAGGTGCTTTTTCAAGAGGCAACTGGACTTTCTGGTTTTTCTTTGAAGATGTTTTGCTTCTCATCCAAGAAGATTCTGAGGTTTCTTGGATGAGAAGCAAAATGTCTCCAAAGAAAAACAAGAAAGTCACATTGCCTCTTGAAAAAGCATCTTTGGGACAAATGGACAGTATATCACTTTAGCTAAACATGCTTACAGTTCTATCTGTAATCAGGTAGCTAAACATGCTTACAGTTCTATCTGTAATCAGGTACCCCAACAGGGTAGTTTTCTGATTATAAATATCTCCATGGTCTTATGATCCCATAAACTCCCATATATCTTAGTATATAATTCAGACTGGGCAAGCAAACATCTGCATATGATTAATAGTATGAGAACTCCAACTTCAGATACATGGATATCCACTTTCTTTTTGGGAATAATTTCTATTCATAAAAGATTATAATATGAGCACTTACTTTGGCCCTCTTTAAATCTATTACTGCTTCAAGCATAGGTATCTCTTCAAAGGTCCTCATCACAGATTCAAGATCTATTAAGCACCCTAAACAAAGATACTCTCTATTAGGTCTCTTTAAACAGAAAGTTTAAATTATGGAAATTACGTTCCTGAAAAATATTTTAAGGCATACTCTCTAAGGCCAATTTGAATGATGTCAAAACCAACTATTCCTGGATAAAACTAGATAGTAATACATCCTATATATCCAACAGATAGGGAACAATTAATGTCTATTAGTTGTTTGACATTTTAACACAATTACCCTAAGATATTTGGACTCCAGAAAGCCTTAATGTTCTCCCAAGCCTTAGGGTAGGATGAATTGAATTCCTTGTTAGATATGTTATATATTATTGTGTTAAACAGTCACACAGATTTGCCATTTTGCTTATTTTTCTTATGCAGTGCTTTATTTATTTATCATTTATCCTATTTTTTTTATCTTACTGTGTTTGTTTTTAATATTGTGAATCGACATGTTACATAAGTAAATAGTGTGTATATTCCACTTGAAACATTGCTTTCAGGTTCACCAAACTTTACTAAACTTTGGTATTAACAGAATTACAATCCCAGCCATGTTGTGTTCCCTATCTTTCCCTCCCCACTCCTTCCCCAGTCCAATTGAACAGGATGAACCTATAACCTCCCAGACCCCACCTGTGTGAACTGTATCATCATCTTGAAGATTTTCACAAATAAGGTAAAATGAATCTCCCTCATACAAGCAGTCCTAGAGGCAACATGAAGGCATTCCAAAGATAGTGCACTAGATGATCACAGTGGCAACTATAGCTTGTTTTCTCTTCCTTCATCCTCCATTTCTTCAAGCTTACTCTGTTTAGATATTCTTGTGAGAATAGGAATACTGCATTGCATGTCTTGGAACTGTAGTGTTAACATTATTTCAGATAATTACTATTTTAATGAGCACTTAATGCTGGTTAAAATTAAGTGTGTTCCGATAAACTTATATTACAATGTAATAATGCATTATTTCAGATACCACATGAACTAAACTGAAATTACTGCATAGACCTTGCTTATAACTGATTCAGACTAAGGTGACTTAACATAGAAGTTAAGAAATCAAATGTTTTTGATTTCAAAACTTTCCAGAAAAATGTCCTGTCATATCATATTCTGAAACCTGTTTACTCAAACAAAGAAAATGTTGGCAAGAGATTAAATCTTAAGAAATCCACCAAATTATTATTATTATTTCCTTTCACCAAAACTGAACAAAAAACAAGGTTAAGCCTTCTGATGTTATAATTTAAAAAGATGATTTTACAGTTTTCCCTCTTAATAAAAAAAGAAAAAAAAAATGAATGAACACACCAAATCACAATCTACAATCTTGGTATGATTTTGAGCGTCTTTCAGTACTGAGTAACTGGCATGCATAGTTTGCTGAGCACTGTCTGATAGCCAGAGCAGGAACCAGGAAATATCAGGGTTAAGAATTTGCATGCAACAAACATATAACATGCTTTAGGCATGCTGCAGAGTATGGAAAAAATGGTATTGACACATTCACTCTTTTCAGTCATTCCAGTGAAATTGGACAGAGATCAGGCTGCAATACAGAAGCAACCCTTCCATTCAAACACATGTTTTTATATTCAAGAACAGATTTTTACACTTTAGGTGCATAAAACTAAGGGCCCAGATCATATAGACAGCTCTATTTCTATTCGTACCATTGCAGAAAGCCTCTCAATCAGCTAAATGCATGAAAATTGGGAAGAGAAGAAAACCAAGGTTCCATTTTTCATCAATTTGGAATGCCTGTACAGGCAGATGAATGCCTGGAAGGTGTGAGAACCTCCCTAATAACACTGGAAACATCTATTATCTGCTGCTTTTTTTTTTAATTGTCAAGAAAAGTCCATCTTTCAAGCTATTCTTTGCTATTCTATCAATAGAAATAATGAGCAAAACTGAGTATTCGTATAAAAATTGTTCTAGCCTTTTATAAGTCTAGAATACTGACACTTTAGAACTTTTCTGATTTGTACGCCAGTATAAAATACATGAATATAAGTAGTCCTCAATTTACAATCAGCTGCTTAGCAACTTTGAAGTAATGACCGACCTGAAAAAGAGACTTATGACTTGGATGTGAAATAAAAGTTAGTCACACGATTGAGCTTCGAGCACTCAACAACACAGTTGCATTTACGGCCATTACTGGAGCATCATTTGCAGATGCATTTTACAATAGTTTTGCTGAAAACTGGAACTTGCTTCCAGATTTTGGCAAAACTGCACCCATAGTGAACCTTTGTTTCCTTAATAACTGCTGCAAAAAAGTCACATGAATGACTCTTTTTATGACCACTGCAATATTTCACTGTCATCAGCAGACTCCATTACGGTTGTATGTTAAGGACTACCTTTACCCAAGGAAGCAACCAGATTGCTTTCTATGTATTCACCCTATTTAAATGTAAATATTAAAAAAATTATACAAATTGACTATGATAATATAGTATTAGTTGTGACATCAATGGCTTCCTGAATCCATACCAGATATCTGATTAGTACAAATGTATCCATTATTATTGGATGGTTGTATTATTGTTTGGGTTGTTCTAAAGCACTAACTAAACAATTTTACGAACGAACCATCATAAAATTAGCCACAGACTTTCTACCTCAGTTCTGCATAGCAGGGCTGTGCAGACACAGCAGCCCCATGGAACTTGCTAAGATCTGATTACTTTAATGGTTCAAGAAGAGGTCCTTCACTCATGCTCACATGCTTGGAGATTTACCGTTTTTATTCCTCCATGTCTAGCAACTGTCTCAGTTTTGCAGTTCAGCTGTAAAATGGGAAAAAGAGTAACCATATCCCTACTGATGGTTTAAAAAGGCACAAGGAATACTTGCTTGACTGAGCAACCTTCAATGAATAGATAATCTCAAAACTTCCTACTGCAATTGAATCACAAAATAAATACAGGGCTACCTATTAGGTGGACATTTCCCCTTAGTCAACAGGCCTGTACAGGATTACAATGTTTAAGGGGAAAAGGTGCTTCAGGATTTTATTGGTCATGGACCAAGCATTGACTCCAACATGTATTTTTGTGTGGCCATGTGACTCCAGGAAAAAGCACATCTGCTTTAACAAAGTGTTGGCTAGTGTTCCACCAAAGCATCTTTCTCCATTGAATCCAGCCAACTGGTGGTGATGGGAAAGACCTACCTAGCAGGTAGCCCTATTTTTGGTAAATAAAACTTTTTTATTGGTAAAATAAAGCTTAAAGGCCAATGCAAATTATACTGAATAACTTTAATATACAAATAAAAGCAATCCCAAGTAATACCTGAGATGCTTCCAGCTGTTGAACAGTCTTGAACATTGTGTTCAAGTGTGGCTTTTCCTCAATAGAGTTGATAGGAAAGCAAGAGAAGCACTTCAGCAAGTGCAACAAATATACAACAGCAGAGTATAGCCAGAGCTGAATTACCTATCATATAGAGAAACTCACTTGAAAAAGATGGTCTTTCCTCTGGATTGGGTGCCCAAGCAGATTCCATTAAAGAGACCACCAATTCTCGGTAAGGAATATCAAGGGGCAAAGTCTCTTCCCCAACATCTGGACGCTTCCCTTGTGACATGCTAAACATAATTTGCAAGTAATGTATAACGTCTGCAAAAGTCAATACATGCATGTCTTAGAAATATATGTGTATTTCTTTCAATTTTAGAAATTGAAACACAAGTAATAAATGTACATTTTAAATAATATTGTGATCTAACCTAATTTAGAAATGTTAAATGCAAAATAATTATCCTGCCCTTCCTACCAATATTCTGCAATATATGGTATTTTTATTACAATACAATAGTATAATACAATATAAGCTTAAGACAAAGGTGAAACAATGGTCTTTAAAAATACTGTTCTACATTAATCTAAATTTTAACAGGTTATTCTAACTCAGCTATTCTTTAACAGAATTAGATAAAGACAAAAATCTGACCTTCAAATGGTTTTTTTCTTGACATCACTTCCCACATAATAATGGCATAACTGTTACAAACAAAAATGCATCTTAGTATGTATTTTTATATTAGCTATTTTTCCCCAAGGCAAAATAATCTCAGCAAAATGAAAATATCCCAGTTACTCTTGTTTTGTGGGATATCTACATCCCAATCCAACAACAAAGCAAGGATATTAGTATTCAAAATATTCTCAGTGACTAGTTGGGACAAATACCTTTGGTATCTTAAAAACACAGTAATTTCTTTTTATATTCAACATTTGTGTAAATAAATAAATACATTCATACATACACACATCTATATATACATACATAAAATAGACCTATTACACTTTTTCAAATGCTATTTAAATATTAATTATATCAATTGCATTCCTGTATCAGTATATCCCTGACCTACTAGAAATTAAATAGAGTACATTTTAGATTTCCATGCTAATTCTATTCTTATGTAGCCATAAAAGAAACTTCGGAAGATTTCACATCTATTTTCTATTGAATACATCCCTTTTTTGTGTAAATTTAGCAAAATGTCCTTCCATACAAGATATGGCATCTTAAAATCAGAAGCTGACTTTTTTCAAGAACATGTGATTAAGATGAACATATATCCAAATGCCTAGGATTAAGCTTTTATTTATTTAAAATGGAAGCAATGTTTTTGAATATCCAGGAAACTATATTGAATGAGAACATAGATCAGCAAATCAGAGGTTATTGAAATAGCTGGATGTAGTCTTTGGATATGTATCATTGTTTGTTGCTAATATAATAGTAATAGATGCACAATAGAATTCTTTATTGGCCAAGTGTAATTGGACACACAAGGAATTTGTCTTGGTGCAAATGCTCTCAGTGTACATAAAAGATACATTCGTCAACAGTCAAGAATCATAAGGCACAACAACACTTACTAATAGTCATAGGGTACAATATGCATGCACAAAACACTGGAACAGTCAAAGTCCTTAATGAAATATGTAAACTCTATACCTTGACTTACACATTGTTAGTTAGTTAATACTCCTGTAAAAATTCTCTGAAGGGTAGCTTTTCACTAAATTAAAAATGATTGACTTGCTTTAAGTAACCTAAAGAGGGTTAAAATGTTCCTTTCAAAAGGCTAGTAATAGTAAGTTTGGATTAATATTTTTGTGATCCTATTACACAATAAGACAACAATAATAATGTGTGTGTGTTATTTGAAACTTAGGGATGAATTTTCCAAGCATGTGTACGATACAAAGACTGAGAGAAGGCATGCATGAAAAAAACTTGCATTATGCAAGATATAACAGGATGGCAAAGTCATAATTGTATACAGGAACCCATTCTTAAATTGACTCGAGGCACTTTAAAAATTTAATGAAACTGACTGGCAAATACCAGATGCAAAAGTGTATTGGTTTTGCTGACTGCTACTGAAAAAGAAAAGAAATATATATCAAATAATACATAGCTGATTAGAAACACCACTAAGAAAACAATCTTCCTCATGAAAAAAAAATGCTGACTTTAGCCTCCAAAAAGAAGTATGAAGTATTTTTATGCAGACTGAGACACCAAAGGATACAACATTTTGGGCCTTTATTCTCACTGCATTTTACATATGTTATCTGTAATGCCCAATATGGCTAATTTTTTATATTTTAAAAAATAAGCACACATTGTTCTGAAAATCCATAATAGAATAATATACCTGTATATATCATGCTTTACACTTGAACATATTTTGCTGGTATCATAACATTCAGGTGGTATGTAAATGATGGTTCCTCCCTCAGACATTGATTTATCTCCTTTTGAAAGTGACATGGACACCATGCGCCACTTTGATAAACCAAAATCTGCAATCTGAAAGATGGAAAAGAAGCTCAGGTCACCATGTGCAGCTCAAAGACACAAAGGCTTAGGCCCATTAAAAATATCTACTTTGGTCAAAGAAAGGCTCCTTTTATAAGAAGCAGCTTATTTTTTTAACAAAACCTTTAAATTGCAGCAATTATTTCAAAAAGGTGAGGAAGAAATGGCAGGCACATTAAAAGGGACTGACTGATTAAAGAATGAAACCATAAAATACTTTTTGTGAGAATTTGTTAAGCTAGGTAATATGGTAATTGCCAACATCACGTGTGTGTGTGTGCGCACACACACACACACACACACACACACACACACACAATATGCCACTTGCTTTACTAGACATACTCTTAAGTCATTAGACTAACCTTGAGCACAGTTCAAATTTACCAACAGCAATGTTTTATGTTATAAAACTAGAATCATGGTCACCACAAGCCTTCTTAAAGTTCTCATTCAGGAAGTGATTTTTACTTCCCCTTTAAGACATAAATATGAGCAATGCAATTGTCTACCAAGACGCAATATTGTTTTTCTGTATATCAGTCGTACAAATGAATTAGAAAATTGAAAGGAAATTTAATAAATTTGCAAACATCTAAAAATATAATATGTAGAAAAAAAAATGGAAACTGATCCCTGTTGAAATTCAAGGGGAGGACTAGGATTAACACGTTAAAATTAAAAGAAAGGAGATCAACATTATTAGGAGAAATTTTCTGATAAAAGCTGTTAAATAGTGGAATAGGCTAGAACAATGGGGGATTCCCCTCACTGGAGGTTTTCAAACAGTGGCTGAAGCTGCTTGTCAGGGTAGTTCGTAGATTTCACTCATGCATAGTGAATATAAAAAAGGGACAAGGGTTCAAAGTCATGATATTGTGCTTGCCATCTGCTGCAGATGCCCCTGTACCTCACTGAGCAGGGAACTGAGCTAGATAACTCAAACAATAAAACTAGGAAAACTGGATTAAAAAATAAACTACTTGAATATATAGTCAATTAAGAGGATTGTTTTTAAATTGGCAAAGAATTTGGGAATATTTAGTACAAATCTAACTGAAATAAAGTTGCAATTATAGCTTTCCCTTTTTCATTTTCAAAGGATTTAGCAGTGGAACAGCTTCAAAGGACTTCTGGTAAAACTCGGCATAATTTTAGGAAGTAAGACTTGGGATACTTCAAGTGTAAAATGCTCATGTTTTATCTCTTTCTGTCTGATTTTTGTGCTGTCCATCTCTTTTCAACACTGATCTGTCTTATCTCACTTATGTGCAAGATTTTTCTCTGCACTGTAGTTTCTATCCCTATTTTTTCCACTTCTTCTCTGTAGAAGAGCCCAGCCTTACCTTAACATGGAAGTCACTGTCAAGTAAAATATTCTGGGTCTTCAAATCATGGTGCATGAGTGGAGGACTCAGGTTGTGAAGATAATTTACACCCAAAGCGATTTCATACAAAATGCGGTATCTGACTGACCAAGCAATGTCGGGATAGATGTTTTTCTATTTAGAAGAGAGAAAGAACACAACACATGGCGATACAGAGAAACAGACTGGAATGGTTGAAAGAGCATCTTGAAACTAGCTGATCTACCAGCTTATGTATTTATTTATCAAATTTTAAAACCACCCATCTCCCTCACAGACAGACTCTGAGTGCTGTACAAGGATGATTAAAATGTTAAGTTAATTAAAAGGTGGGGAGACCTTTTCAGGGCACTAACCAGCCCCACAGCTGTGTGTGTCTCTGTGAGTTCCAAGCACAGCAGTAGAGCCATGTTTTCCAACCTTTGCAAAAGGTCAGGAGAATTGGGGTCTACCTCACCTGGGGCGGGGAGAATGTTCCAAGGCCAACACAGAGAAGGCTCTTTTTTGCACCCTAGCAGTCAGAATTCTTTAGCTGACAAGGCCTTCATCATAACTTCTCCCTGATTGACAGGATGGGATGGGCTATGTAATGGGATACTATGGATAAAATGTAGCACTCTCTGGTCGGCAAATTTTGCCTACAGTCAGGAGTTAGAACCTAAATAGCTAAAGGTTGACTCAGCCTTCTATCTTTCTGAGATCAGTAAAATGAGGACTCAACTTGTTTGGAAAAATATGTTGACGTAAACTGACCAGAGAGTGCTGTAAAACACTGTGGAGCGGAATATAACTCTAAGTGCTATTACCTTGCTATTGTCAAGATAACCTGAAGACGTCTTCCTTAAATCACCAAGAACTGACGTCAACTAGGTAACACCTTTATCCTTTACCAATTGCCCAGTTTATTTATGTACACAATAATTAAAACTACCAATTAAAAATTAATAAAATCAATTACACAACAAAAACTATTTCACATTCATTCTCAATCTATAACAATATTTTGAACATAAGAAAGAAAAAAAAAATATGTTCTGGAGAATGGCTATATTCAGGAGCTTTTTAGAGATTCCCTAAGAGCACTTTTCATTCCTTATCAGTGCATGAAGATGGGGAACTTGTTCTCAAATTTCTGGACTAAGACACAACACTGGTTAGAATATGTGCTCTTCTTCTTTCTGATGCATTAAGTTAACTCAGTGCTTCTCAGCTTCAGCAGAAAATATGTGCACTTCAATTCCCAGAATTCCCCAGCAAATATGAGTTAGGGTTTCCATATTTTAAAATTAATAAAATAGCTCTAAATGCTTGCTACAATTGTGCATACTTACCTCATATAAAAGTTGGTTCAGTGATCCATTTGGCATATATTCTGTCACAATACCCAGAAACTGAGGTTCATTGCAAATTCCCAAAATTGGTAGAATGTAACTGAACCTTGCCTGATGTAAAATTTCAGCTTCTTTTAAGAGACTGTCTCTCTCACTACAAGAATAAATGGCAAAACAATATTCAAATTTACTTATCTTCCAGGTAATAGTACTTAAAATGTACATTGTGGAAAGACAAGATTAAAGGAAAATAATAAAAGGCTTGTTTACATATTAATTTATTTAAATGTTTCCTTTCTCTTTGCATCTAAGTCAAAATATACAGTTGTTTTCAATTCTTTTCTCAGGAATTTCATTTTGAAGATAGTTTTACTTTTGTTCGTCATTCTTTGGAGTATAGCAAACTATATTTCCTACAGATTTATACATTTTTACCTTAAAATCAGTCCTAGCAAGTTTGTTCAGACATCAAGGTAATTTAGAATTTTAAACCGGGACCAAATCATAACATGAATTTTTGCTTCCATTTTAAGTGTGAATAAAAGTGCCGTTTGAAAATGTTAGCTTCTTTTTTGTATTTCCAACTATTGTCTGTTTTATTAAAACAAGCTGGCTGCAAACTAAATATTAATGAACATAAACAAAAAGTTAGGGATAACTAGTTTTATTTGACATAATGCTGAAGGGTACATACAAGATATCTGCATCTTGTTTCTGTGGTGAAAACTTAAGTGTCTCTTCTTTGTGAGAACTAGAATTTTGACTCTAATAAAGGCATCCAAATTATAATTATCTTCCGATAGACATTTCATGTCTCCATGTCTCTGATAAGGTGACCATATCTGGGCTGCAAAATCAAGATGACGAACAGATACAGCAAAGAGAATCATCTTTGCTGCCTTCTACTGGTAGTTTGCATTTTCCCCAGTCTAGGCATAATTGTATCAATCATGCTACAAAGCAGGTGTGGTTGTGCCATTGTGTCATAGGGGAGCTGAATACAATCCTCAAAACTAGAGCTTTGTAATTCAGAAAACAGTAACTTATAAGACTCAAGACAAAGTAGTAATGTGTTTAGAACAGGGGTGTCAAACGTGCGGCATAACGGCATTGTCACATGATGTATCATGACTTCCCCCTTTACTAAACCAGGTATGGGTGTGGCCAGCACATGCACGGGCTGCAAGTTTCACAGCCCTGGTTTAGAACTATATGCATTAGGTTGAAAGATCAGAGATGATAAGGCTGTGCTGGTAAACACATTTGAAACTGTGCCAAGAATGTTAGCAGGCTAGGAAATAGTTACTATGATAAAGAGTTGGGAAAAAACAAAAATGGAATCTTACACTGAAATTAAGGAAATATTAAAATGGCACTTCTTAATTAAGATATCATGTCTATTTAAAATGGTAAAGGTACTGTATATCTTTTACAAAAACATTTCCACCAAAGGGAAATCAGACTAGACCAGTGACGGTGAACTTTTTCAGCACTGAATACTGAAACGGGAGCAAGTATGTGTGTGCGTGCTGGAAACCGGAAGAGCAGCTGGTTTCTGGCATGCATACATGCATGAAGACCAGCTGGCAGGGCACATGTGCACACGTGAAGACCAGCTGGCTGGCATGCTGGAATCTGCAAGAACAATGGGGGCTGGCTCGTGTGCCTAGAGATAGCTCTGCATGCTGCTTCGCCATCATGGGACCAGACTATGAAGGGTGATGCTTCAGAAATGCTTTTTTGATTCTTTTCAAGTGAAGCTTGAAATATAGCCTGCACAAGAAATCAGGAAATCCAGGCAGTTCAAATGAATTTAAAGTTTTATTGAAAGCTTAAGCTCTCCACAAGAATCTCTACAAGAATCTGAACTACTAACAGTCAAAGCAAACTGGCAGTAGATAAGAGTCAATGGAATTTAAGGTGGGCTGGACTTAGATCTCCTGTAGGCATAAATGGACTGGAAACTGATGACATGTGACCTCTCCCTCAGCCTGGTCATCTCCTATAGTTGCTTTATATTAACTATGTTTGTTTGGAGATATTTTTGGGAGAAACCTAAACTATAGTATGAGCAGATGTTTTGATTACATTCAAATAAATTACACTTATTTTCTCCCCTCCCCCTCTCTCTGTATGTGTGTGCATATGTACATGTGAGAAAAAAAATCTGGGCAATGTCTTAGATTTTATCATCAAATAGTCCTAGTTCCCGAACATCTATCAAGGACCTTCTTATCAGTTGACGTCTGAGCTGGACTGACACTTTTTCTTTATATCACACTTTTGAGGTAGGTATGTGAAGCGTTAGGGAGCTTTTGCCCAAGGATCCCCATTGGTAAGATAGGTATCAGCCAGGAGCTGAATCCAAGAATCCCACATCAAAAGTGGCATTATAATGTATGCTATATTATCTAGCCACTCATCAGAAGACAGGGGTGGTGATAGAGCAGTGCCAAATAACAGCAACATCAAAAAGAAGTATGAGAAGAAGGAAAAGTACCAAGGAGGAACTAGAAAGCAAAGGAAAGTGGAAAGTAAAGGCCAAAATGATGGTCGGAACACTTGAGACTATGACTCCAAACTAGGAGAGTTGCTCCAACAGATTCCATGAACAATAGAATTCTCTGTCCAAAAGAGTTAAGATCCTGAGCAGAACCTTCAAACTCCTAGACCTTTGATATAGGACACAAGATTGAGGAAGATACACATCATAGGAGGGTGAGAATGGAATTTATAGAGAGTAAGAAACAATCAGCCAATGAATTGGATTGGAAGTGGGCTTGGTTTAATGGAAAGGACATAATTCTAGGAACTGCTGACATATTATTCATTAGAAAGTGACAAGCAACACCATGATAAACTGACACACTAATCCATATAGGAAATTGCCCTCAGTTTTCTACATTTCTGCTTCTGTTCACATTTCAAGAGGGAAGCAATATTTTTCCTTTAGGGAGAGATACATCATCTGCTTCTCCCAAAAATCACATCTCACTGTCTGGAAAATGTCTGTGGAGTTCCCCTTTTGTACATTTTACAACAGGCTTGCTAGAAAAGCACGCATGAGTCACACACATGGTTGTCCTGTCATTTCTTCACAAAGGCTTCTCAGAATACAGCTTTGCTGTTAATAATTTATTAGAAGACAAATAATCTTCCTAAAACTGCAAAACCAGTAGACCCAACTCTTAGGTGCAGCCATGTAACAACTATCTCTGAAGGTTATTGCTAAAGTGCAATTTTGAAAATCAAAAAAGTAAATAGGAATAATCATACATACTGTATTCTGACTAAATCTAGTTATTATTTATTTTTGGTTCTAGTCTGCTGGTTATTGCTTCCAAAATGTTCCCACTTAAAGGTCAGAAAGTTACATGTGCCTTTTATATAAAACTATCATCCTTTCATAACTAGCTGGGAATTTGAAAGCCAGAGTGACCTAGCACTTATTTTAAGGGGTGTTTAAATTTGCAGAAAGACAATTTTTCTTGAGACAAGCTCAGAATCTGATGATTACATGAGATCACCACATGATTTTCTTAATAATAATACAAAAGTGACTTGCCATTACTGAATATCTTGATAGTCTTTATGTATCTCTGCCACTTTCTCTCAAAAAACAAAAACTATGCCTGTTTTCAGCCTTCAGAGTTGCCCCCCCCCTCCCCCCCCCCGGGCAAACACTTATTCCAGTAGGTTACATTTTGGGGAAGGTATAGGATTGGGACACAGTGGCTAAGACGCTGAGGTTGTCAATCAGAAAGTCGGCAGTTCAGCGGTTCAAATCCCTAGTGCCGTGTAATGGAGTGAGCTTCCGTTACTTGTCCCAGCTTCTGCCAATCTAGCAGTTCTAAAGCACATAAAAAAAATGCAAGTAGAAAAATAGGGACCACTTTGGTGTGAAGGTGACAATGATCCATGCGCCTTTGGCATTTAGACATGTCGGCCATATCTTCGGACAGCGCTGGCTCTTCAGCTGAGAAACGGAGATGAGAACTCTAGCCGGAAACGACTAGCATGCATGTGCAGGGGAACCTTTACCTTACCTATAGGAATGGGACAATGAAAGAGCAAAATGGGTGCTTTCGCTATGATATGGGTTTAAGGTGCTTGTTTTAATATTTAAATATTCTCACTTGATAAAAAAAAGTCCTGCCTCTGCTTATTTTTGCACATGCTGCATTAAAAGAAGTTGCATACCTTCATAATTACTTCAGGTAATGCTTAATATTAGGGATCTGCAATACTGTATTAAAGACTGTTTAAACCTGCCCAGTACCTAAATTGGACAGAATTTGCTCAAGTGACCTTTCCTGCTTTATTTATTTATAAAATGTATATGGCTGCTCATTTTAAGTACATTTTCAAAAAAAAAAAAAGTCTGTGTAAAAGAAACCCACAATTAGCCCAAAATTAAAATAATAATGTAACTTGCGAATGGAAAAGCATAACACCCCGAGTCTAAAACATAAGAAAAAAGCCAGATCTTACCAGCCTTCTGATGGATGAGAGAGTTAGAGCCAAGTAACTAATGATATTTTCAAAACACAAATTGTGCTTGCTTGATTTTAAATGAATTTTATTATTTTCTTACTCAATTTATTCTTTTTTATTACTCTATTCTTATTCTATCACTTTTGTTTTATTGGGGAAAATGTCACTTTAAAGTAAAGAGTTGGATACCTATCAAAATAAAGAAGCATAAACTGTATGAATTAGTTATTTTCTTTTCTTACCAAGTTATTTCATAACACATATAGCAATAGCACTTAGACTTATATACCACTTTATAGTGCTTTACAGCCTTCTCAAAGCAGTTTACAAAGTCAGCATATTGCCCCCAACAATCTGGGTCCTCATTTAACCCACCTCGGAAGGATGGATGGCTGAGTCAACCTTGAGCCTGGTGAGATTCCATCTGCCAAATTACAAATTGTGGGAGTAGCTTGCAGTACTGCACTCGAAAACCCATGTCCCACTGCATCAACAGATGCAAAGAGGATGTAAAATGGACAAAAAAGCTTGCCATCCGTTGAAAAATGCGATGCATCCATTGTGTACTTATTGCATACGTGTTTCATACGCTCTATCCGTCAAGCATCTGTCCACTGAGATTTCATCCGTGCAAGAAGTTTTGAACTGCACAAAACTTTTTGAGCGGATGAATTTTCCGCTGTGTATGATGTACATCCACGGCATATACGGGCAACAAACGTTCTATGTCCGTTATCATCTGTTAAACGTCCACTGTATCCTCTCAGCATCCTCTGGCCATCCTCGCAACTCACATCCGCTGCAGCTGAAAACGGAAAGAGGGAGGAAACGAAAGGTACACGGAACGTCCACACAGCGTTAGTAGCACGGAAATAGAAAGGATGTAAGCATATGCATCTCGTATATAAAGGATTGAAAAAAAACAGAGAAAACGTTTGTATCTGGGATGTATCTCAGATATTTAGGATGTCTGCAGTATGTCTAGAGTATGTAGAAGGACACCTAGCGGAAAACCGATATTTCCTATAAAAAGGGGGAGGAAATCACCTGGATCTCAGTATGAGTCCAGCAGCTGTGGGGTACAGACTCTTCACCCTTGGTCTTGGTCTTCCACATCATCAATTGTTCTCCACCATGGATCATCACACAGTCCTTATGGTAACTGCGATCATTCAATACCAGAACCAAGACCTGTTCAGACTGTTTCACCTTTTCTACACAAGGAGAAGAAGGAGACGTTCAAGAGCTGTGTGGGTCCGAGGATGGATCAGGAGAAGAATGGAGTTTGGACTGTATGACAAGCTGATGGTGGAGTTGAGGAATGAAGACACTCGTGCATTCCAGCACTTCATGAGGATGCCACCAGCCATGTTTGACGAAATTGTACAGCGTCTGAGACCCAGATTGACCAAGCAGAGCACCAACTTCCGTCCCAACCTGGACCCTGGACTGAAGGTGGCACTGACTCTGCGGCACTTGGCCTGTGGAACCACATACAGAAACATGGAGTATGCGTGGAGAGTGCCACACAACACCATCAGCAAAGTGGTCAGAGAAGTGGTGCAGGCTATCATCGAAGAATATGTGGAGGAACTCCTCCATTGTCCCACCATTGAAGAAGGCTGGAGGAAAGTTGCAGAACAATATCAGAAAGTTGCAGTTTCAGAGGTGGAACTTTCCCCACATCGTTGAAGCCATAGATGGGAAGTACGTGGCCTGCAAAGCTCCAGCCAACTCAAGGTCCAATTATTACAACTACAAGGGCTTCTTCAGTATTATCCTCTTTGCCATGGTTAATGCTGACTACAAGTTCATGTTCATTGATGCTTCAGGCAATGGGTCAGCTTCAGATAGCCAGGTTAACAACCCCAGTGACCTCAAGGATGGGCTGGAACGCAACCTCATCATGGGTTTTCCAGATCCAGACCCCCTACCCAATGACACACAAGATGTGCCCTACTTCATCGTGGGTGATGATGCCTTCTCCCTCATGAAGCCCTACAGTTCAAGATGCCTCACTTGTGAAGAGAGGATCTTCAACTACAAGCTGTCCAGGGCAAGACGGGTGGTGGAGAACGCCTTTGGCATCCTGGCCAACAGGTTCCAGGTATTTCTCACCACCATGCAGCATCATCCACAGACTGTGAGGAGCATCGTGGAAGCTTGCTGCATCCTGCACAATCTCATGCGCACCCGCTACCCAGTGTTGCAGAATAGGCTTGTGGACCGTCAACAACGGAATGGGGACATGGAGCTTGGTGAATGGAGGCAAGGACGAAACCTGATAGACACTGTGGATGTACAAGGCCGCAACAGAGCTTCACATAAAGGAAAGAAGCAGCACAACCTACTGAGATACTAGTGCAACTCCCCAGCTGGAGCAGTGGAGTGGATGATAGATGCTTAATGGATGCTTCCTTGAGCCTGTCTCATAACACTGATGAGATTGTGCCATGTATATTGAGTGGCCCTACAATGAATAGGGCATTAATAAAGAGCTTTGTTTATTTTGAAATGTGTTGATCAATGAATAAATTGTTATTGATAAAAAAGGGCCATATGTGTGACAGCTGAGAGGGTGGACCATACAGTCCCACTATGCTTGCACTGGAGGTATATCTATCTCACAGCTATCCTTACCTATCCCACAAGCATGCAAAGGATTAACCATTTTTTCAAAATTTTTACCAACACTTTACTAAGTAAAAAAAAATGAACCAAGTGTGTTAAGCAAAGATAACCTTTATTAATAACTGTCTTAAGTAAACTGTATGACTTTATTAAAAAAGCAAAATGAACCAAGTAAAGTGTCTTAAGCAAAGATAAAGTGAACAGGTAACAACTCAGTCTCTGGCACTCTTCTCAGTCACTCTGAGTCATGTCCATGGTCTCAGCTGTTAACCGGCCAGGGACTGTGGAGGTGGCTGTGGCTGGACTGCTGGTCTGAGGCGTCATTGGTGTGCTTGGCCCCGAGAGTACAACAGGGGATGGTGTGTTCAGGAAGCTCTCAGAGAGCTGACTCAGTCCCATGAGGTTGAGAGACCCTTCATCAAGTACCTGGGATGTCAGGCACAAGACTGATGACAGATTGTCCGTTGACGGGCTTGGCTGTGGGGTGGAGGAAGGAGGAGTGTAGTGGGGCTGTCTGGTCTGCAGCTGTGTGAGGACTGGCGTCTGTGGCATCCGATGAACCTGGGCCTGGACTGGGAAGGGCTGTTTCTGCTGTGGGAACTCCTGGTAGTTGTAGCCTTGGTAGGTGAGGGGCTGTTGAAAGCCGTGGAAAGGCGGTGACATCACCTGGGGTGGAGGAGCAGACCTGGACTGGGTCAGAGCAGGTTCAGCTGGGCCTTGAGGGTTGTGCAGAAGTGCTGTTATCTTTTGCTTCATCATCTGGTGTTGGGCCTCGGGCAGGTCCATGAGGGTCTGGCTTACGTAGGTGATGAAGGGCTTCTGGTCCAAGGATGGTATGTCACTGTGGACCAGCTGAGAGAGCAGTTCTGTGCTGGACTTGACTGTGTCCCTGATCTCCAACAGGACAGTGTGGCTCTGGCCCTCCAGTCTGCCTCTCTGCCTGCATCCTCTGGAGCTGGGGGTGGGTGTGGGTTGGTCTCTGGTGGCTGCGCTTCTTCCTCCATTTGTGACAGGGGATCCTCCACGTCCTCCGGCATGGGGAGTGCAGCTGTCGGGAGGGGGTGTCTCTGCCATGGGGCCCTCCGAAGACACCTGCCTGGACAGGGAAGCTGTCTCCTGGATGGAAGAGGACTGGCTGTCTGTGGGCTGTCTGAGGGAGAGGGGTGTCAGAGGGGCTGCTCCTCGGTGGCGGACCTCACCCTCCAGGAAGCTGCACTTGGCCAAGATGTACATCTCCTGGTCAGTGAGCTTGACAGCGGCCTGCCCAGATTTCTTCAGATGTATGAAGAAACATCTGCATACCAGGTATGCATGTGCTTCCACCATCCCAGGAGTACATCTGCAGTCTAGCTCAGGCTCTCTGCCTTGTCTCTCCAAGCTACCTGTTTCTTCTTGGTGTCGCGATAGAGTCTGTGGCCCTTTCTCCACAGGTACTCGTTCTCCCTCAGCCATTGCAGCACCTCCTCCTCATGGTCCTCAGAAACGGTGTACTGTTTCCTTTCTCCCTTCTCCTTCCCTTGCCCTCTTCCTCCCTCTGGCAGGGCCTTCAGCAGCAGGGCCTTCAGGGGCTTGAGCAGCAGGCTTTGAGGGCCTTGGGCTGGTCCACCACAGCAGCAGCAGTAGTAGCAGTAGCAGCAGTAACAGTAGCACCAGCAGCAGGAGAAGCACCAGCAACACCAGCACCAGCAGCTTCAGAGTCAGTGCAAGGGGGTGGGATGGTGGTTCTGTCCTTCTTGCCAGGGCTGGCAGGAGTAGGCACAGGCTTTCTCTTCTTCCCTGACTGACGAACCATGGTGTTATTCGAAGATGTCTGTGGCAGCACGTGTTTCCTCTGAATGCTGACTGTGTGCGAGCTGCATCCTTTTATATCTGCGGAGCTGACGCAATTCATACTCTCCGCATGTGCAGTGAATGCTTTGCATCTGGTTTGCATCCGCTTTGCTTCCTATAGGCATCCGTGATGCATCCGCGTCATCCGCTATGCATCCGCCCCTTCCGCTATGCGTCCACTTCGCTATTCTCCCCCGGAAACCCTTCAAATGTGTCATCCGCTTCCATCTGCTTGGCTTCCTACGAACATCCGTTTAACATCCCTGCTACATACTACCCCTGTCCGTTCCTTTCCGTTCTGTTTATGCAAATTTGGGCCACTTTTTGGAACGGATAACAACGGATGGAGCCACCCCCGAAATTTTGCTCGTCCGCTGTGTCCTTTTTGCATACGTTTTGCATCCGTCAGCCAGTGGGACCTAGCCTTAACCACTGCGTCACCAAGGCTCCTATATACTTTATGTCTTGCTCCAAACATTTATCAGCCTGACATTTGTTTCCTTATGGTGCTTAGTAACCAGGTACACATACACTGAATATATCTTGGCTCTATTCCCATTTCTTTAAATCAAAATATTTTGCTATTAGCATGAGCAAAATCTGGGGCTACCATAAGCGCTTTGATTCATCTTGTAGAGGCAGAATTGAGTTCATGTTTCTTATTAATAGAATTATGGCTGTGTCTGAAATGATGATGCAGAATGTGGCTTCTCCTCTGGAAATCAGAGCAGCTACCCCAAGAGGAAGTCTTCAGTAAACTCTCTGTGGTATATTCAAGAACCATAGATAGGACTATAAGGAACTAAGAGGGAAAGTAAGGAGTCTGTGTGTCTTTGAATCAGTTTCTGATTCCTACCCACTACCAGGACAAGGTCCTCTGGTTTTCTTGGCAAGATTTCATAAGTGGTTTGTCATTGCTCTCTTTCTAGGGCTGAGACAATGTAATAAGCACAAGGTTACCCAGATTATTTCATTTCTAAGGTGGGACTAGTATTTGTGGACTACTACTTTCTAGCCGAACGTCTTAACCACTAACCAAATTGGCTTTCCTGTTAATTAACTGAATTAAGGGGAAATACTGAAAATAAAAGTGGTGATACTTCTATTTATTAAACAAGTAAAGACCAGCTGATGATTGAAATAAAATTAACACTTGTGCAGTTAAAATACACACATACACACACACAAGCAAACTTAATCTGAGCTTCGGAAAGTGGAACTGGACATTCAGGTGAATTGTATATTATTAGTTACCATTTTGCATTGAGCAAGAATGATCCCTTCCAATTTTATTATTATTCTACCCGGTTCATAACTAAGCAAAACATTAGTTCAAAACAGGACTGGGTACTCAATTTATAGGATTGCTTTTTTATTTTCTACTACTCTTTCTACATTGCATAACTGTTCAGCCTTGCCCTTTTTCTTCTTCATCAAGATGCTTCAGCTAGTTAACTATGGATAACTGTTGGTTATTATAGTGTACTAGCCTTTGAATATATCTCCTTGCCAGCTTAGAAATAAGCCAAGGAATCACAAAATTTTTGTTGAGGATGTCAGTTAGTATGCCTTATGTGGTAATATTTTAGAAAGTGTTCTAGTCAGGTATGTTACAATTTGGATAGTTAAGTTCTGCCATATAGGAAAGAAATTAGGGAGGGTCCCTCCTGGGGCACTTCCTAAACAGCAACAATTCAAGGCCGCTTTATGTTTTTCTCTATGTCCATCTCACAAAGCTCAATGCCAGATTCCACCATGTTTCAATGGTAATTCCTCATACATAATAACTGACTTAAATACCACAGTCTTACTGAAGTAAAGAAAAACTTATTAATATTGAGACTGAAACAAAACTGCCTGGGATAACTAATACATATAGAAAATTCAAAACAATGTTGATAGGGTAAGTTAATGGTCTGAGAAGAGAATGAAAGTCAGGGAGACAAATTCAATTTTCTTAGTTAGGCAATCAAAATTGAATGTAAATGGGATGGAGGTATATCTGGCTTGGCAACGGAAACTCTGAAAAAAAAATCCTGGAACAAGCATTAAAACTGAATGTATCAGATATGATAAGATTATAAAAATGCCAAAGGTAATTTTAGACTGCAAAAACAGGAACATCATTCCAAATAATGAGCTACAATTGTTTCATTTTGTTCTGCAGAAATGCTATGTTCAGTTTTGGTAATGCATCGCATAAAGAATTTAAGAAATCTGGAATAGGTTTGGAGAAAAGCAACAAGTATGATCTGAAAAATAAAAACTAAATCTTTTAGTTTTAGAAGACAAGATGAAGAAAACCTTATCATTCCAGATTGGATAGCTGCAAACTGAAAACAAAGATGTCCCAAAATGGCCTAAGAACTTGAAATGATTAATTTCAACATTGAAACAATGAGTTGTTTCAAATATCTGTTGTAGAATTCTGATACAACACTTAAAATCCATCTCTTTAAAATATGGCAGGATCTTCTAACAGTTCCTGAACTGCTTTTATTCTCAAAGGACCAGCTAATATTAGATTTATTGAAAAGATAAACTGAATTTGATCCATCCCTTTATCATCCCAAAATAATAGGTAACTCAAATGCTATGTTGTTCAATTAGATTTGATACCTGCCAACTGAAATTCTAGAGATTCCATCCCACACAAAATGTGTCCCTGTGACACACCTGTAAAGATGTGTACAGGTATTATTTACCTGCTGGAAACCATAAACCAAACCAGAATAAATTTGGAATGCAAATATATACTTATATTAACTCAATTAAAATATGAATTAAAATTATTTGCCTGTGATGTAATATACTTCATTTACAAGAATATTTATCTCTCTGCATGCACTATCCTTTCTTTCCCGCAAAAATGTATGCATATATAAAAATATATTCCTTCCTCTCTCTTGCAAAATAAGACAAATAAAAAAATCCAGAATAGCAATTATGGGGCAAGAAGTATTATAGGAATCCTACCCAAAACTATATTGCAGAATCATGCTGCTTTCCTGTGCAGGCACCTTAATATTCTCCCAAACTCTGCAGAGTTTCCTCTTTTTTTCTAAACAGAAAGTGAAAGAAACTTCCAGCATTTACCAGTCTGAGGAGACTTTGGTGCTCTCTTGAGCTTGCTTGTTTTCTTGCAGACATTTCATTAGCCAAACAAGAAAACATCATGCACACAGATCATGTTACCTAGTTCGGGTAATGAAATGTCTGCAAGAAAACAACCAAGTTCACAGAGCACCAAGGATCCCTCACGTCAACCCTGAGCTACAAATATTCTCCTTTATTTACCAGCCTGATTCCTTGTGATTTACTTTACTAATCCACACTGTAGCATCTACCACCAGAGTGCTAATAAACTTTTGCTTAAGGTGCAAATTAAATTTTCTGTAGTAGATCAGACTGCTTTGCCCTTAAGCATTCATTATTTTTAGCCCATGTGGCCAATGTCAAGAACTTGGGGGGGGGGGTGCTGTGTGTGTGTCATGGCTAAGTACGGGGAGTCCTCAACTTATGGCCACAAAGGAGACCAAAATTTATAATGTTAAGTGAGAAAATTATGAAGTGAGCCTTGCCCCATTTTACGACTTCTAGCCACATGTGTGAAGTGAATCACTGCAGTTGTTAAATTAGTAACACAGTTAAGTGAACCTGCATGTCGGAAGGCTGCAGGTGATCACAAGACCCCAGGAACTGACTCACATCATACATGTGAGTCAGTTGTCAAGCATCCAAATGTCAATCACGTGACCATGGGGATGCTGCAACAATCATAAATGTGAAAATGGTCACAGGGTAACTTTTTTTCAGTGCCACCTTCACTTCAAACAGTCACTAAATGAACTGTGGTCAGCTAGAGGTCTGCCTGTATATCATGCCATACGAACCACACATAAAAACACCCGAATAGGCTTACCCCAAGGAGAAACGCAACGATCGGAAAAGCAATTTCTCGCAGGAAAAGGAGGGTGGCTTCGAGGGGCAGCAGTGGCATTTCAGCAACAACAACCAGCAGGCATTCGCACTCAGCCCTAAAAGTTACCTTTCTAACAGGCTGCCCTGCAAGGATTTGACAGCCACCGGGATCCTCCAGTCTGCGTGACGCGCGGAGGACACGGTCCCGTAGGCCCCGCGACTGACGAAGCGCTGGTCCGGAAGCTTGTTGGAAGAGATGATGGGCAGGGTGTAGCTGATGTTGCAAGGCGAGCAACTGGCACTGTTCCCGCCCTCGGGGCCTCCGCCGTTGGTCCTCATGCTGCGGTCAGAGGCCATCAAACTAAGGCAAGTTCTCCGAAACGCGCCCCCCCCTTCGCGAGGGAGTTCAGGCCAGGGGTCCCAAACGACGCCCGGCGTGGCGCACTGGAGGCGGCGGCTATCCTCTCCAGCGACCCCCCGACACTCTCAGCCAAGAGATCTTCCGCGATTCGCTTCCACACCTTTTGTCTTGGCATCACATCCTACTCTCCCAAACTGGCTCTTCACCGGGGGTTCCTCCGAAACGTCCCCAACTTCAAGCGACTTATGTCGACCAGCCGCTCGTCATACCATCATTCCCGAGTCGTCCTATCCCGGCCGCCATCTCTTCCTCTCCGGAGCCCGGCGAACTTTGAAAGAATCTGTCTATTCTGGGCGAGCTTTGTTTTTAGGAGCCGCTCAGCTTTCCTTTCCCAACACTTTCCTCCCGCCCAGCTCTCGACGCGCCTTCTCACACTCCCTTCGCCCGGAACAGGGGACCGAACTTTTTGCGCCGGCTGCGGTATGGCGCTTTTGGTCTTGCGATTCGCAGGACGGCGTGGCCTTCGAAGGGGCGGAAAAAAGAACCTCGGGGCACCGCGGGCCTCGGTAGCGATCCAAGGTTTCGAAGGTTCGGAAGCCGAACCGGGCCCCTTGCGACTGATCTGTTTCGGGCAGGAGGAGTAAAACAGGGAGGACGAGGGACGCCAAAGATGTCCGCGTCAATGGCGCCCTAAAATCTCCACGGTCCCGTCCTCTCGCGGGGAACTGGATAACTCCTCCCCACTCGGAGAGTTCGGCAGCTCTGAGGAGAGGAAGGCGGTGTCTCGGCTGCGTTCCCAAAACCTCCGACTCCCTCACAGACCTGAAACGCCCGCCCGCTTCTTGTCGCTGCGGGTTGGCGGTTCTCCTCCGTTTAGTTGCCCAAGGCGGAAGCGTTCACGTAGTAGATCCTTTGGTTGGCAAGTCACCAGCACACTTTGGAGAGGACAGAGCTGCGGTCCCCTAATACAAGCTACTCCTCGATTTACGGCCACAATTGGGTCCACATTTTATGTCACTAAGCGAGACATTTGTTAAGTGAATTTTCCCCATTTTACCACCTTTCTTGCCACGGTGCTAAGTGAATCACAAGTTGTTAAGTTAGCGACCCAGTTGTTAAGTGAATCTGGTTTCCCCATTGATGTTGTTTGTCAGAAGGTCGCAAAAGTGGATCCCAGGATCCTGGTAACACTGCAACCATCATAAGTATGAACTAGTTGCCAAGCGGCTGAATTTTGATCATGTGACCATGGGGACGGTTGTTATGTGTGACAAATAGTCACCAGTCACTCTGACCACTCTTGCTGAAGTCATATTTCCTGCAATCGAGTTATGTGCCGTTTTTATTTATTTATTTATTTGTTTATTTATTTATTTACTTACTTACTTATTCATTCATTTATTTATTTAATTTATCATTTATTTGTTTAGTTTTATTTGGGCTAAAGTTGATAGGCAAGGTTTTATGGTGCAGTCCTGTGCCAGTCTTGCTATTTTTACAGTATATATTTAAGTATTGAGATTATCTAAGAAGCATCACTACCTTTTCACGGGTTTGCGTTTCTGTCAGATAACCACATAATCCTTAATCTGTCTTTTACATAACATTAAGACAATTCTCAATAAGCAAAAAAAAATTCTTATTCAAAAATTCAAGACTATCCTACCTCAGTGTATAAAACCTCAATGAAGGGAAGTGGTCATGAAGTTTATTTAATGTAGAAGACATAAAATATTGGTTTTTGACAGTTTCCACAGGATCTAGTCTGGTTCCTTTCTGAGGAACAGAGGAACTACTCCATATTTACTGAGATCAAAGAATCTAACCTAGTTTCCAAATAAACTGAGGCAGAAGTTTTTGGTCCTGCCCTGGGGTTTGTTTTAATCATGTGGAAGCCAGCGGAGAAGGGTGATTTCTGGAAAGCATGCTGAGTTAGGGTGCTTTTTCGAAGAAAGCGGAAGTTTTGTAAAAAAAAAAAAAAAAGTTATACTTTATAATTTGGCACTAAAATAGAGGAAACCAATATTAACATCAAATTAGTTTCAAATATGAGAAGTAATTCTCTTTCAGTTGTTCCATAATTCCATCAGTCTTGAGAGAGTGTGGAGTCTCATAAAAATACTGATAAATTTACTCAGTTTGGTAATAAAACATGTTGAATATTCCCAATTGGAATTCCCAAGCAAAGAGCAACTGGTCAGCATTCTTTACATATGGAAATTGGAAACTATTTGCTTTCCTGTATTTGGGAAATTCCTGTCAGAGGTCTTTATCAAATTTGGCATTTTCCTAGGTATTTACAACAGCCTTGGGTCTTATAAGCAGTCTCATCTATGTATGATGTTTTGTAAAATGATGTACTATTTTCTATTTTTATGTATTTATTAGATTTAGATGCCACCCTTCTCATTTTGAAAAGTGGTTGCGCTAATTTTTAAGCCCATAAAGTACAGATTTAGAAACTGAGTTCTATTTCCATTTGGATGATATAATTGATAAAATAAGGAGATAATATTTTATTACATATTTTATTAATTTAATATAGGATATTGTATCATGTGACATTAATTAACTGCAAATATTTCCAAATTCTGTAATTCTTCTCCTTTTTGCAGTCTTCAATATTTCAACTTTCATGAAACCCACCCAGTTTACATAGCTGCTCCATCTTTGCTTCTCTTTTATAGTTAAAAAAAAGAAGTGGAGAAACACCAGAAGATATTTTAAAGCATTGTAACCAGGGATTGGTGCGATGTACTGATGGTGGTGGTGGGGAGGTATTGGACAAAACTAGAAAGATTAGAAAGAAGAAAAAAAACTAAAAAGAAATATAAAGTACCCCGAGCCTTGAAAAAAAATTGGATGGCTTAGGACCAGTCATTCCCTTTCAGCTAAATTGATCCTCTAAAATAAGTTAAGTGGAAGGAATGTTCTGCACAATCTTCCAACGAAAAGATAGAATAAATAAGTAATAAAGTGTTCTGTATTAAATAGTTTACTCCAAATCCTCTAATATGATTGGCTAAGAAAGCCGGCATAGGGATTGGTTCACTAGGAACCAATCCAAAAGAGCTGCCAAAAGGTGGCTAAATCAAACAAATGTCATTGGCTACAAGCCGGCAGGCAAGAGCCAAACTGTTCTGTTTAACTTAAACTGTTGAAATAAAGACGTTTACTGTTGGAACCCGGTCTACCTCGTGTTTTTCCGGATGGAACACTGGCGATGAAGGTGGGATCGTCCTAAAATGTGAGACTGTGCACGCGGTGAATTGAAACCCAGGCTGGAAGCGATGGCTGGAAATAATGCACCGCCCGCACCCTTCAACCCCAATGAAGAGGATTGGGAATCCTACGTAGACTGTTTCCAAATGTACTTGGAAAGTAATGAGATGGAAGAGATCTCAGACCAGCGTAAGAGGGCTGTCTTCTTAACGCATTGCGGACCAACTATATTCAAAATGGTCAAGGCATTGGCAAAGCCCAGAGACGTAAAGCAAATGACCTGGCCCGAACTCCAGCGAATGTTGAAGGCTCATTACGCACCAGTGGTGTCAAATCTCATCAAACGGCACAAATTCTACCGAAGGGACCAAAAAGAAGGCGAGACCATTGCTGATTTTGTGGCAGCCCTCCGACAACTGGGGGGAGCATGTGAGTTCCTGAATTTAGATGAAACCATGCGAGATCGAGTAGTATTGGGTTTAAAAGACTCTAATTTACAAAGTAAATTGCTAAATAAACCCAATATAACCATAGCTGAAGCAATCGCAGAAGCCACAGCTACAGAAGCCGCGAAAAAGTCAGCGGCCACCATGAAACAAATGAACGTGAATAACGACGAAACGAACCTAACCAGAGGGAAGAAGCAATTTCCCGCCACCACACACCATGAAGATTTTGACGAGACATCAGAATCAGGAGAGGAAGACGATGAGGTCCACCGCCTATACACCAACAAAAAAAGGCGCGAAAAAAGAAACTGGCGGGAATGCGCCGGTTGCGGAGGAAACCACCCTCGAGCTGATTGAAGATTCCTTGATGCCATCTGCAGAGCTTATAAGAAAAGGGGACACATCGAGAAGGTCTGTAGGAATCGAAAAAATAACAGCCCTAACAGATCGCAGTAACTCTTCCCCACAAGCTGAATCAAAACAAGCCAAGAGAAAGTGGGAGCGCAACAAACGAGCCAGTAACCGAGAAAAGACCCATCAAACTGCCACTATCGGAAGCGCTCAGATGGAAAGCGGAAAAAAAATTAAAATCATCGTAAAACTCGAAGGCAGCCCCTGCGAGATGGAGGTCGATTCAGGGTCTTTCCTGTCAATGGTGTCATGGGACATAATCAGACAATTGGTCCCAAATATTAAGCTAAAAGAGCTCCAAAAACAAAAATTAACTCTGAAGGACTACCAAGGGAATCGAATCCCTGTGGTAGGTCTAGGACATTTCCGAGTTGCTTACAAGCAGCATGTCGAAGTCCTGCCTCTGACAATAGTTGACCGAGACCGACCCAGCCTCGTGGGCATCGAATGGTTCGCACCATTGGGCATCGGAATGACCGGAGTAGACCGAGTGGCTGTAACCGACTGGGAAGAAAACCTGATCCACAAGTTCCAGGATGTTTTTGATGGCTCCCTAGGCAGGTATTGGGGACCCCAATTTCTTTTAGCTTAGACCCCCAGGTGGCCCCTAGAAGATTAAAGGCCAGACGAGTTCCCTTTGCATTAAAGGCAAAAATAGAGGAACAATTGAACAAATTAATTGACCAAGGGGTTTTGGAACCTGTTGACCATGCTAAATGGGAGACGCCAATAGTAACACCGGTTAAACCTGACGGGTCGGTACGCATCTGCGGAGACTACAAGGCTACCCTGAACCATGCGCTGCAACAAAGCGCATACCCGGTGCCAGTCGTACATCATTTGTTACACTCACTCAGGGGAGGAAAATTTTTTGCTAAACTAGATCTAGCACAGGCTTACCAACAGCTTCCAGTAGACCCCTTAAAGGCCGAGGCACAGACAATAGTGACTCACAAAGGGGCATTCAAGTGTAACAGACTCCAGTTTGGAGTGAGTGTGGCCCCAGGTGTTTTCCAAAGCCTCATGGAACGCCTACTAAATGGAATGAAAGGGGTCGTACCATATTTTGACGACGTCCTGATTTCGGCTAAAGATACGACCCAACTAGAAAAAAGACTGAGAAATGTACTAACAAAATTCAGAGAATCTGGTCTGAAAGTTAAAAAAGAAAAATACTACTGGATGACTGATCACGTCGAATTTCTGGGCTACTTAATTGATGGAGAGGGTATACACCCTACTGAAAAAAAAGTCAAAGCCATTAAAGACGCACCACAGCCAAAAAACAAAACGGAATTGCAGGCATTTTTGGGTCTAATAAATTTCTATAACGTATTCCTCCTCCACAAAGCGACAATAGCGGAACCATTACACCGTTTGCTGGATAAGAAAACTAATTGGACTTGGGGTCATAGAGAGCAAAAAGTATTCCAGAAAATAAAAAAATTATTAACATCAAACACCGTTCTTATCCAGTTTAGTAACACACTTCCATTGACGGTAACCTGCGACGCCTCACCGTTTGAAGTCGGTGCCATCCTGAGCCACCAATTGCCAGATGGGAGAGAGGCACCCGTCGCTTATTACTCAAAGACACTGTCTAAAACAGAACGTAACTATAGTCAACTAGACAGAGAAGCCCTGGCAATCGTCGCCGGAGTAAAACGCTTCCACGAATACCTTTATGGAAGAACATTTTTGATCGTAACAGACCATAAACCATTACTAGGAATTCTGGCGGGAAACAAGCCTACACCGAACATTTTATCCCCGCGGATGACTAGATGGTCAGAATTCCTAGCAGCATACTCTTACACATTGACGCATCGACCCGGGAAACAAATCTCCCATGCAGACGCATTAAGCAGAGCACCATTGCCAATGACGGAGGAAGACCCGGCGCCAACAATGACCACCCTGCAAATAGAAACATGCTCTGAACTACCAATATCTGCAAACGATGTCGCCAGAGCCACAGCAAAGGACCCAGTGACTGCCCGCTTATTAAACTGGGTAGGTAAAGGCTGGCCGGAAAACCAAAAAACTGAAAACTTTAAACCTTTCCGGACCAGACAAACCAAACTTTCAATTCAGAAAGGTTGTTTATTGTGGGGTGATCGGGTAGTAATCCCTCCTAAATTACAAACTAGAGTGTTGGGTATGCTTCACGAAGGCCACCCTGGTATTGTAAAAATGAAAAGCCTAGCTAGAAGCTATGTCTGGTGGCCTGGTATAGATAAAGACATCGAATACTGGGTTGCTACTTGTACTAAATATCAGAAAACCAGGCCTTCCCCACCACAAGCACCCATAAGGGACTGGGAGACCCCACGTGGCCCCTGGTCTCGGATCCACATTGATTTTGCGGGTCCTACTAGGGGACGTACTTTTTTAATTGTCATAGATGCATACTCAAATTGGCTGGAAGTTGTACTAATGTCATCTACGACAACCGAGGCAGTCATTAAACAACTTAACAAACTCTTCGCAACCCATGGATTGCCGGACGTCCTATTGCCTGACAACGGGCCACAATTAACAGCCATCCAATTTGAATAATACCTAGCCTCCCTAGGTATACGCCATGCACTAACCGCGCCAGCCCACCCGGCTGCAAATGGTAGGGCGGAGAGAATGGTCAGGTTTACCAAAGAGGGTTTAGAGAAAATGGACCTTGGGGATGTCCAGGATAAAATTAACTGCCTACTCACCCTCCAACATATTACACCCAGCACTGTAACCAACAAAAGTCCAGCAGAATTATTAATGGGAAGAAAACTTAGGTCGCAATTAGACAGATTGCACCCAAATTACACCTTGGAAAGACCCCCTGACTCCTCCAGCCATTTCTGAACATTTGAAATTGGCGACCTAATCTACGCAAAAAATTTCACCGGGGACCCCTTATGGCTTCCAGACACAATCACACAAATCACAGGCCTCCGGTCCTACTGACTAACCGTAGACGATGGCAGGGAATGGAAGCGGCACATAGACCAGCTTCGTTCCCGAAACATTGAAAGAAATACAAACTCACAACCACAAATAATAAAAAACGACAAAAATAAAACCAAAGGGGGGGGGGGGGAAATA
>BLBF01000002.1:32744249-32940287 GCA_015471245.1 Laticauda colubrina
ATATATATATATATATATATACACACACATACATACACCTTTAAAGTCTATTAATTAATCCTACTCTTTCTATAATTGACATTTTCAGAAATGTTCAGATATGTTATCCATCTTGTTGTCCATAATAGGAAATTCACTCTATAATGCAATCTGAGATTGCAAAATGTTGCTCCATCTCTTTCTTTTGAGTCTACCTCCATCTAAATTTGTTTATTGCTCTTTGTCAGTCCTGCATATATTTGTCTGAAATTCAAATTGATGCTGTTTGGAATAACAGTGTAGTATTTTCATTTTTATTATTGTAATCAAGGAAGTTTTATTTTTTCCATGTTTCAAGCTTTTGTTTTATTTCTTTCTATTATTTATTGTAATTATTTTGAAGCGTATCTTCATTGCTTCTTTATCAAGTGGAGTCCGAGATATTTCATTGAATCTTTTGCTATTTCACAGCCATTTTGTTTTTCACAATCTTGAATGCTTAAATGCTTTGCTGTTGTCTTAGTTTTCTTTTCACTGATGTTAAGAAAAGCAGCCGAAGTCTTTGATTACACGAATCAACTGTCATATAGAGTGTTATGGTTGCTAAATTGTTAATACTATCTCACAGTATTTTATCTTGTATTCCTCTCATTGAATTTTAATTGATTGTTTGTGTATCTTTTTGGGTCTTGTTTGCTAGAATTCCTTTATAAACTTTGCTATTGACATATACTTTTCACCCCTTCTTCTCTAGGATTTATTTTGTCTGGAATAGAGGTGTCAAACTGGCAGCCCAAGGACCAGATATGTCAAGTGGAGGCCACACCCAACCCAGCTCCACGAAGGGGGAAAAATATCACAAAATATCACGTGATAGCAATGTGACAAAGTGAGTTTGACACTCGTGGTCTTCAAATAGAAATATTCATTCCAAGTTGTCAAAGGCTTTTTCCACACCTAAAATATCACCACTAATTTCTGTCATGTTCCAGAAACCAAGAAAAAGGTGCAGAGTTACTTTTAAGTAGTGTCCTTTATTGTTCTTACCTATAGGCAGAAATCTTGCAAACTAAAGCTACTATCTACATCATTCTGTAAAATTTTAGGGAGGCACAATCTTAACCCTCTTTCTCTCAACTAAATTATCTGGACTTCATTGTGCCTTGATCCTCTGAAATACAGCCACTCTCTCTGGATCTCAAGACTATCTTCCACCACAGTTCTTTTCTTAAAGTTGATATTTGCAGTACGTTTATGATAAACTTATTGTTGTCTATGATGTATGTTCCTCTTTGGAATATAACCTTTTGGTGTAGTAGATTCTAATTTGAAAATATTCTCTCTTGTACACTCAACAGATTTAATGGTAAATTGTCAAGGTAATGATGATTTAATTGCTATAATGCTGTAATGATGCTACAATGGTTAGAATGAGTCAGCAGGGTTATTTGACTGTTCCCACTTTAAGAATCTGTGTTATAAGATAGGTCCTATTGGAGTGTATCTTTCTCTCCATGTGTTCTTCCCTGCTGTAGCTGCTGGTTGATTGTTTGACTTTTGCCTACTATGTGTATGTATATTATTTTGTAGAGATAAACCATTATTTATTATTACAAACTTCCTTTTGATGTTATTGCTCCTGGGTTATGTGCACTCTGGCATAAATATCTTATATAATCAATGTTCAAAAAATAAATTTGTCTCTATGACTGAGATTGTGTTGGCCCTTTATTCATTAAGGTCATATATGCTGCTTCCCATATCTTTATTACTGTTATTTGAATTTCATTCATTGTCTTCATTCGTGTTTCCACCGTTTCTTTGTTTCTTGAATTGTTATAGAATTACTTATAGAACACTGAAGTATTCTTCAGTGAATACTTTATGTTCTGTATCTCAAATACATGTTTTCTGATTTTCTCTGTCAGCCTTATGTTTTGAACAAAACTTTGAAGATGCAATCATACTAGATGAATTGGAAAACTAAAGGAAAAAAATCAATAAAATTTACTTCAAGTTATCATTTACTGTAAGGGCAAATTGCTGTTTTACAGATGCTATATAATTCTGTCAATAATTGCCAAGATCAACAAAGTATCTAAAACAAATATGGATGGATCTTTGTTGGAAATGCTGAAGATACTTTCTACTATATGGATGGTTATGTACCACCACCCCACAAAATACTGGAAAGTAATGCATCATAGTATTTTTAAAAATCCTAAAAATACAGTTCAGACCAAAAGCACAGATGCTTGCATTAACTACAATCCCTGAAAACAGAAATGAAAAGTATCACAATTTACTAAGATATATGTGAATAATTGCAAGAACAAACCATGTTCAACACTGGAAAAAGGAGATCATGCCAACAATATTAGAATAAAATATTTTCTGTAATGGCAGCCTTATTCCAAAACAAGCAACAACAAATTAGCAGGTTTTTAGCAAAGAGTAAAACTAATTTTATATCCATTATAGTCCAGGTTAGTGCCTATGGATTTATTAATGAATAGTGGGATGGATTGTACCATTCAATTCTGTGACCATTACATTTATCTGCTTTTGTAACTTTCAATTTTGTTGGCTGATGGTTTTAAACAAAATTTTAATTGAAGGTTTGTTACATTTTAGTTTCACTATGTTATTCTTGCAAATTGCTAAGTGAGTCAGCTGCTAAATATTAAAATAGAAATTGAAGGAAATCAGTAGAGATTTTAATGATGCCGACTTTACTTATTTAGAAATTTTGTTTGCAAGATGATCCAGATCCAGGTCTCAAAATATTTAGTTAAAAGATTAATGATGGACAAGACAACTGCTGCATATTATTTTTAATGTTGTCTTTACTAATAGTATTCACTGTTAATCACTGGAAAACAGGTGTGATTGTTTTGGGCTGATATAAGCTTTATAAATTTCCCATGGAAATGTGGCTCTGCATAGGGAACATCAGAGGTGGTATTCAGCAGGTTCTGACCAGTTCTGGAGAACCAATAGCAGAAATATTGAGTAGTTTGGAGAATTGGAAATTCCACCTCTGACTGGACATTTTACAATATCCTTCCCCTGCCACACCCACGAAGCCATGCCCACAGAACTGATAGTAAAAAAAATTGAATTTCACCACTGAAATTGATTTAGAAAGGCCTTTGATTTAATCTAACAGGTGGATCTTTTATTATTTGGAACAATAATCAAAAGACTGACAAAGAATCATATCATAAAATCTCTTACTCTCCTTTTTTGTTAATTGTGGTGATGCTTAGAACAGTGCAAAAGATGGATGAATTTCTAATCCTAACTATTTGAGACCAGGACTTCTTAAAAATGTATTTGTCTTCTCTGGATTTGCTGATTATTTCACACTTTCTTCATTAAGAAGAACATTTTTAGTGATGCTTCCAAAATTTTTCACCTATAAATCACACTAAGAGACACAAGTTATTTATGAGAGAGCCCATTGCTGATCATATATTGCAGGGAGGTCTGAAATTTTGATACCTGTATGTAAGCATTTCTTGACACTCATCTTAATATATGAAAGAAAAGGCAACATATTGCCTTTTGGCAGGGGAGATTCAAGTGGGGAGATTCTGGTAAAACAGCCTCCTCCATTATTCTGGAGGCCCATTGCTCCCTTTGAGGTGGACAGCAAAGTTGACTTAATTCAGGAAAAATCATGACTGAACAAAACTAAGGGTGAGATCCTGTCCCTGCCTGTGAATCATGTAAGTTTTTTTTTTTTTTTTGGCTTTGGGGAAGCATCATTAGGAAAATATAATTTCAAATTATTTGATAAAATCTGTCTATTTTGTGGCAAATTTGCCATTTGTTTCATATGTCCAGCGGTGTCAAACTCAAGGCCCAGGGGCCGGATCTGACCCTCAGGGTGCTTAGATCTGGCTTGCGAAACCACCCTGGAAACAGTGAAGGACCGGTCCACGGTGCTTCTGCCAGTGAAAATGAGATCTTTTTTCATTGGCAGAGGGTTGTAGGAGGCCGTGGCATCTGAAAACAGAGCTCAGGTGCCCATTTTTGCTAACAGAGCACTTGGGTCACCACAGATTCTCCCGACATGAGTGACTCTGAGCTGGCCATGCCCACCCTGGCCATGCCCAGCCCAGCCCTCTGAGTCCACAACCCTGATGTGGCCCTCAATGAAATTAAGTTTCATGTCAGTCCTTGGGACAGTTCCAAAATTTGTTCTGATGTGTGGCAACAGTGAAGAGGAGAGTTCACAGGTCACACAGAATCATGGTGGAGGATATGTCCAACTTTTTCTGAGACCTCCTGCTTTTTTGAGAGAGTTGCTTTAGTCTTGTGACTGTTTTGCAGGCCTGGGCAAAGCCTCAGTCAAGGCTTCAATAAAATACCTTTTGATTTAGTTCACTGGTGCAGAGCAACCTCCTGCTATTCAGCACTGCTTTGGAGATTCTGCTCTGCACCAGTTCTTCATTGACCTTCAAGATGCAAATATTTCCATTTAAGTAAAAGAATCAGGAAGATGGCAACTTCAAAGGTGGGGATACAAAGTGATAAAGTAAAAAGCCTTTCTTTGATGCTATCTTGAAGTAGATGCCTTCAGCAATTGGAATCAAGGGTGACTCCCAAAAGAAACTGTTTCTTCTCTTCTTCCTATTGTAGTCATTCATTATTGGTTAAAACAATGCCCAAATTTAATTTTGCTTTCTCTTCTGTTCTTAACTGTTTTACCCATTCAGAAAACAGAAGAAATCTGGATTCTAATGATGTTTTCCCTTAGTTATTTTGGATGATTATGCAACTGATTATGAGTGACTCCTATAATTCAAAGAATTCAAGTCTACAAAATATGCATTGGCATTTTTACCCACCAACTGTGAATATGGGGTGACGAAAATGGGTGACACTGTAAAAAATTGACTGTCCTTGGTCTGAACTGGTGGCACTTCTATTCTCTGCATCCAATCACATATGCACAATTCTGTGTGGCAGAGGCAAGTGAGCAACAGCTATTGACATACGATTCATCTGAGTGACTTTGTGTAAGTCATCTGTGTGATTTATTACAGCGTTACATTTTTGATTATGAGGGAAAGAAAAAGAGGGAGAGTATTTTTAGTTTAATTTATATAATAGATTCAGACTCAGAAGTTCAAAAATATCACACATAAAAACGTATTTTACCAAAGATTTGTTGGTTTTTTTCCCTATCTTCAGTAAAGTAGGAAAAACTTCAGTATAATTATGTATTGAGAATTGCTGATTTATTTCTTTGTATTGAACATATTATACCAGATAGATATGCATGTACATGAAAACAATATTAGTGCTGAACCTCTCACCATTTCTGAAATTACTATGATTGTTGATTATATCACATATGAAATCTTAGAACTTCAATGAAGTCATATTAGACTAATTATGTGGATATTTACAGCATGGTAAATCTTAATATTAATCCATTGAAGAGTGAATTCTGTAAATACAACGTATCAAAGGAGTCAGGGTAGATATTCTTTCTCCTCGTCCTTTCTCCCTCAGAAATGTTTTTTATTCTATGAGCATTTGGCTGCATTGCTCTTTTTTTTTTTTTTGGTTAAGTTTTATTGATTTTTAAGGACAAACAAAAAAAAAAAAACTTAAAAACATCCAACTTTCTTCCATAAGTGTACAAACAGTGTGTCGGTTGGTTTACAAATTTTTTGTGCATCGATTTCATAGTCTCAGTTATAGTTACATTACATAATAACTCATATTATCATAAATTGAATATCCTAGTATTATTATTAATCAATCATTTGACTATAATTTTGTTCATTCATACTTTGCGAGATAGCTATACTTTAAGCCCATGTCACACTGAACCAACGGATGCAAAGAGGATGTAAAATGGACAAAAAACCTTGCCATCCGTTCGAAAACGCGATGTACTCACTGCCTCCGTTTGGCTTCCTCTCTATCCATCCAGCATACGTTTGTGGACATTTCATCCGCTCCGAAAGTTTTGGGCTGCCCAAAACTTTTGCGCGGAAAATGTATCCAGTTTGTCCATTCTGCATCTGCTACGCATCCGCTAGGCATCCGTTACGCATCCGTTACACATCCGGAACGGACGCAGAATGGATGCAGAACGGATGCCTAGCGGATACAGAACAGAAACAAAGCGTTTAAAACAGAAAAAACGTTTGCAGAGGGGACCTATCTCGGATATTAAGGATGTCTAGAAGATGCCTAGAGGATGCCTAGAGGATGCCTAGTGGAAAACCTATATTTCCTATAAAAAGGGGGAGCAACTCGCCTGCATCTCACTTTCAGAACAGCAGCCCAGCAGTGCAGACCTCTGCAGCCTTCATCTGGCTCTTCCTCTTCCACAGCATCCAGTCATGTCCACCGTAGATTGTAACAAAGTCCTTTCGGCAGCCACCATCGTTCTGCAACAGTGTGAAGCCATCTGCAGGCTCTGTAAACTCTACTGCGAGAAGAAAAGGAGCCACCCAAAAAGAGTCTGGATCCGAAGATGGTTCGCCAGAAGAGCAGAGGATGGACTGTACAACAAGCTGATGATGGAGCTCAGGAGTGAAGACACTCGGGCGTTCCAGAACTTCATGAGGATGCCTCCAGCCATGTTTGACGAAGTTGTGCAGCGGCTGACACCCAGGTTGACCAAGGCAAACACCAGTTTCCGGCCCAGACTGGAACCTGCACTCAAGGTGGCACTCACTCTGTGCCACCTGGCCACAGGGACCACCTACAGGAGCATGCAGTACGGCTGGAGTGTGCCACACAACACCATCAGCATTGTGGTCAGAGAAGTGGTGCAGTCCATCATCGAAGAATACAAGGAGGAGCTCCTCCAGTACCCCTCCACTGAAGAAGGATGGAAAGTTGCAGAGCAGTGGTATCAGAAGTGGAACTTACCACACACCGTTGGAGCCATAGATGGCAAGCACGTGGCCTGCAAAGCACCACCCAAGTCAGAGTCCACTTATCACAACTCCAAGGGCTTCTTCAGCATCATCCTCTTTGCCATGGTCAATGCTGACTACAAGTTCATGTACATTGATGCTTCAGGCAACGGCTCATCTTCAGATGCCCAGGTATACAATGCCAGTCACCTCAAGGAGGAGCTGGAAGGCAACCTCATCGTGGGCTTCCCAGATCCAGAACCCCTGCCCAACGACACACAAGATGTGCCCTACTTCATCATGGGGGATGACGCCTTCTCCCTCAGAACCTACCTCATGAAGCCCTACACTTCCAGACTCCTCACCTGTGAAGAGAGGATCTTCAACTACAGGCTGTCCAGGGCAAGGCAGGTGGTGGAGAACGCCTTTGGCATCCTGGCCAACAGGTTCCAGGTACTTCTCACCACCATGCAGCATTGCCCAGAGACCGTGAGGAGAATCATGGAAGCTTGCTGCATCCTGCACAATCTCATGCGCACCCGCTACCCAGTGTTGCAGAACAGGCTCGTGGACCTCCAGCAAGGCAATGGGGATATGGAGCCTGGGGAATGGAGGCAAGGGCGAAACCTGATCGACACTGAGGATGTGCAAGGCCCCAACAGAGCCTCACACGAAGTGAAGAAGCAGCGCAACCTCCTGAGACACTGGTGCAACTCCCCAGCTGGAGCAGTGGAGTGGCAAGACAGGATGGTAGATGCTTAATGGATGCTTCCTTCATCCTGTCTCATCACATGGATGAGATTGGGCCACATATGTTTGGTTGGCCTACAATGAACAGGGCGTTTCATAAAGAGTTGTGTTTGTGTTGACATGTGTGGATAATTATTACATTATTATTGATAATAAAGGGCCATAGGTGTGGCACCTGGGAGGGTGGACCATACAGTCCCACTATGCTTGCACTGGAGGTTTATCTATCCCACAGCTATTACCCATCCCACAGGTTTCCCTGCCCATTCTACAGCTATCTCAACCCATCCCACTGCTATCTTAACCCATCCCACAAGCATGCAAAGGCTTAAACCATTTCTAAAAGTTTCCACCAAGACTTTATTAAAAAAAGAAATGAAGAAAGTGTGTGAATCAATAATAGACTTTATTAACAATAAGCTATAAGACAAAAATGAGTCTCTGGCACTCCTCTTGGTCGCTCAGTCCCAGGGGTGAAGGGTCCAGGTGCTGTGGAGGTGGCTGGTGCTGGAGTGCTTGTCATCAGCTCCTCCAGAAGCAGAAGCAGCAGAAGCGCCAGCCCCAGAAGAGCGAGCCCGTGCTGCAGAAGCCCCAGCAGAACCAGAGTGAGGGCCAGGGGGCGGGATGGTAGCCCTGTCCCTCTTGCCAGGGCTGTCAGAAGATGGCTGAGGCTTGCTGTGCTTCAGCATGGTTGTGGGGTTGCTGGCTGGCAGGGAGGCTGGCAGGCACCAAGGCTGGCAGGAAGGCTGGCAGGGAGGCAGGCACCAAGGCTGGCAGGAAGGCTGGCTGGCAGGCAGGCACGCAGGCACCAAGGTTGGCAGGAAGGCTGGCATCAAGACAGGCACCAAGGCTGGCAGGGAGCAGGCACCAAGGCTGGCAGGAAGGCTGGCAGGCAGGCAGCCACCAAGGCTGGCAGGCAGACATGAACCAAGGTTGGCAGGCAGACTGGCTGGCAGCAAGGCTTGCAGGCAGGCTGGCAGCAAGGTTGGCAGCAAGGCTGGTAGAAAGGCTGGCAGGCAGACCGGCTGGCAGCAAGGCTTGCAGGCAGGCTGGCAGCAAGGCTGGCAGCAAGGCTTGCAGGCAGACATGCAGGCAGGGCAGGCAAGGCAGCCAATCCGTCCGGCAGCAGGTCTTTCCTCTGAATGGCGACCTGCTTCTGAGCTGCTTCCGTTATATCCGCGGGGCTGACGCAATGCATCCTCCCCGCATGCGCAATTAATGCCAGGCATCCATTAGGCTTCCACTGTGCATCCTCTGTGAATCCGCTTCATCCGCTGTGCACCTGCTCTGCATCCGCTGTATCCTTTCCGCGTCCGCTTTGCTGAGGCCCCCCGGAAGCCTAGCGGATGCGCCATCCGCTCTCATCTGCTTCCATCCGCTGGGCTTCCGTTCCGCATCCGCTTTCCATCCGCCCTGCGTCCTCCCCGCGTCTGTGTTTTCCGCTCTGGTTATGCACATTTTTGCCCCTTTTGAGAGCGGATTACAATGGATGGAACATTTTGCTCGTACGCTGTGTCCTTTTTGCATCCGTTGGGCAGTGTGACATGGGCTTTACTTAGTTTATTTTATAACAATTCGTATAGTCCTTCCAAATCTATCCTAAAAACATTTTATATGTGTAATAATAATAATAAAAAAAGAAATACATCTTTATTTATTCATTATTTTCTATAATTCTACATATGCTATTACTATATTTTGTTATCTAGCCATTGATAGAAAAAGTCCCAAATTTTGTAAAATTGTTTATCCTCTTGTTCTCTAATTTCGAATGTCAATCTACTCATTTCAGCACATTCCAGTATTTTCTTGAATATCTCCTCCTGAAATGGTATTTTCTCATTTTTCCAATTTTTCACAATAAATGGACTTAATTCAGCTGTTAAAAGAAGGAAATTTTTTTACAGTTTAGAGAAACTAAAATTTGATATAATTTGTCTACAAGAAGGCTGCATTGCTCTTAAAAGATAATTTCATACACAATATTTAAAATCATAGCTGTAAGGTTACCTCTTGCATTTTTAAAAGAATCTACAAGGTTAAGTATCTTTTTCCATATTGGATTTGGGAAAATTTCTTCCTTTATATCACTTCTCTTCCCCAATGGGCTAAAAAGGAAATTTTCTTTGCAATTGATGATTATTTTCTTTAAATTGCTGGTATGGATAGCATCCCAACCTGGTGTTCTATGAAAGCTAACATGTCTTTGAAATATGAGTCTTTGAGGAAAGCTGACTTAAAGTATTTAGGGAAGCTTTATTGCTGTATCTTACTTTGTTGAGTAGTACCTGCACTACTTTGGAATCAATCATCAAAAGGTGTTTTGAAACACCCATCTGAACCATTTTAAGGTAGCTCCATCTTTTCCAAGGTTCTAAAACATCTTTTTCTAATTGAATTCCAAATGTTTTAAAGTCCTAATTAAGCCTTAGTGAATCAATTTTTTTCTTGAAAGAAAACTACAGAAGAAAGAAATTAATAAAATATTATATATTCATGTATGTGTTGACTTGGTTTAAAGTAGCTTCCTATATTAATTCTTAATACATTGGCAAAATAAATGGTACTTGAACTTCATATCACTATGAATAAATATTTTAATAACTACTGCAATGAAGCATTTGACTTTTGGGATATAAAAACCCTTGATTTTATTAGCAGAAAATGGATGGTACCTCAAAAGCAAACAAACTAAGCAGCCCTAAGCACCCCAATACTTTTAATAGCAGCCCAATACTTTTAATACTTTTAAAAGTATTAAATACTTTTAATTTTGATGAAGTTCAGAAATATTTATAGGTATTCCCAGCATTATTTAAAAAAAGCCTTAGTAGCAATTTTTTCATAAAAAGCTGAACATTATATAAAAATAGTCTATAGAGAAGGATTATTTGTTCACAACTCCAGCTCCTGCAAAAGCAGGCAGTCAAATTTGAACAGATATTCCCTTGACAGATAATGCAGCATGAGGCATTGGTAAATCAGTCATAGGCCATACTTATGAATCACAATATTTCAGCCGACTCACTTTAGCTCTTGCAGTTAAAATGAATTTTTTATCTCTCTCTTTCTCTTTTTAATAAGTGCAAAGGGTAAGGTTGATATTGAACTTGAAATTGAAAATTATGTCATAGAAGTGCACAGTGAGATCCATTGTTCAGGTTCAGTGCTCAAGGTTGATATTGTGTTATAGTATTTTATATCCTGCCAGATCTCCTTGAAATGCGCATGAGAGACTGGCTGGCATTTAGACTGGGTATGTTCATTGGGTTGTGAAAGGAGACTTAAAATTTACCATTATTTTTAAATATATTTTATTATATTTTAACTTCATTGTAGCTAGGATCAAGCTGGAATTCTAACCTGAATTGTAGGGTTGTGCCTTGAAGATACATGCTAGGTTTTGTACCAATAATAAAAAACTTATCTGATCCAATTTTCATACATTTGTTTAATCCTTGCATACTACAAAATGGAATGGAATTAGATCTATAGCCCCAAATGACTGTATTCAAATAACATATTAAACAAGGTTGGTTAAAGATTTAACAACTACATTCACTCTATTAAGTTTGTTTAGTGTTAATTTTAAGCCCATGTCACACTGAACCCACAGATGCAAAGAGGATGTAAAACGGACAAAAAATCTTGCCATCCGTTCGAAAACACGATGTACTCACTGCCTCCGTTTGGCTTCCCCTCTATCCGTCCAGCATCCGTTTATTGATGTTTCATCTGCTCCGAAAGTTTTGGGCTGCCTAAAACTTTTGCGCGGAAAATGTATCCAGTTCGTCCGTTCTGCTACGCATCTGCTACGCATCCGCTATGCATCTGCTACGCATCCGCTATATCCGCTAGGCATCCGCTGCGCATCCGCGCAACTCGCATCCGCCCAGATGCAGGGAGGAAGCAGAACGGATGTGGAACGGATGCAGAATGGATGCCTAGCGGATGCAGAATGGAAACAAAGCATTTAAAACGGAAAAAACGTTCGCAGAGGGGACCTATCTCGGATATTCAGGATGCCTAGAGGATGTCTAGAGGATGCCTAGTGGAAAACCTATACTGCCGATAAAAAGGGGGAGCAACTCGCCTGCATCTCACTTTCAGAACAGCAGCCCAGCGGTGCAGACCTCTGCAGCCTTCATCTGGCTCTTCCTCTTCCACAGCATCCAGTCATGTCCACCGTGGATTGTGACAAAGTCCTTTCAGCAGCCACCATCCTTCTGCAACAGTGCGAAACCATCTACAGGCTCTGTGAACTCTACTACGGGAAGAAAAGGAGGCACCCAAAAAAAGTCTGGTTCCAAAGATGGTTCACCAGAAGAGCAGAGGACGGACTGTACAACAAGCTGATGGTGGAGCTCAGGAGCGAAGACACTCGGGCGTTCCAGAACTTCATGAGGATGCCTCCAGCCATGTTTGACAAAGTTGTGCAGTGCCTGACACCCAGGTTGAGCAAGACAAACACCAACTTCCCGCCCAGCCTGGAACCTGGGCTCAAGGTGGCATTCACTCTGCACCACCTGGCCTCAGGGACCACCTACAGGAACATGCAGTATGGCTGGAGGGTGCCACCCAGCACCATCAGCTTTGTGGTCAGAGAAGTGGTGCAGTCCATCATCGAAGAATACAAGGAGGAGCTCCTCCAGTGCCCCTCCACTGAAGAAGGCTGGAAGAAAGTTGCAGAGCAGTGGTATCAGAAGTGGAACTTCCCCCACACCGTTGGAGCCATAGATGGCTAGCAAGTGGCCTGTAAAGTGCCAGCCAAGTCGGGGTCCACTTATCACAACTACAAGGGCTTCTTCAGCATCATCCTCTTCGCCATGGTTGATGCTGACTACAAGTTCATGTACATTGATGCTTCAGGCAACGGCTCATCTTCAGATGCCCAGGTATACAACGCCAGTCACCTCAAGGAGGGGCTGGAATGCAACCTCATGGTGGGCTTCCCAGATCCAGACCCCCTGCCCAACGACATACAAGATGTGCCCTACTTCATTGTGGGGGATGACGCCTTCTCCCTCACAACCTACCTCATGAAGCCCTACACCTCCAAATACCTCACCCGTGAAGAGAGGATCTTCAACTACAGGCTGTTCAGGGCAAGACGGGTGGTGGAGAACGCCTTTGGCATCCTGGCTAACAGGTTCCAGGTACTTCTCACCACCATGCAGCATAGCCCAGAGACCATGAGGAGGATCGTGGAAGCTTGCTGCATCCTGCACAATCTCATGTGCACCCGCTACCCAGTCTTGCAGAACAGGCTTGTGGACCATCAATAAGGCAATGGGGACATGGAGGCTGGGGAATGGAGGCAAGGGCAAAACCTGATCGACACTCAGGATGTGCAAGGCCCCAACAGAGCCTCATGTGAGGCGAAGAAGCAATGCAACCTCCTGAGACACTGGTGCAACTCCCCAGCTGGAGCAGTGGAGTGGCAAGACAGGATGGTAAATGCTTAATGGATGCTTCCTTCAGCCTGTCTCATCACACAGATGAGATTGGGCCATGTATGTTGGGTTGGCCTACAATGAACAGGGCGTTTCATAAAGAGTTGTGTTTATGTTGACATGTGTGGATAATTATTACATTATTATTGATAATAAAGGGCCATAGGTGTGGCACTTGGGAGGGTGGACCATATAGTCCCACTATGCTTGCACTGGAGGTTTATCTATCCCACAGCTATTACCCATCCCAAAGGTATCCCTGCCCATCCCACAGGTATCCCTGCCCATCTCACTACTATCTTAACCCATCCCACAAGCATGCAAAGGCTTAAACCATTTCTAAAAGTTTCCAGCAAGACTTTATTAAAAAAAAGAAATGAAGCAAGTGTGTGAATCAATAATAGACTTTATTAACAACAAGCTATAAGACAAAAATGAGTCTCTGGCACTCCTCTTGGTCGCTCAGTCCCAGGGGTGAAGGGTGCAGGTGCTGTGGAGGTGGCTGGTGCTGGAGTGCTTGTCATCAGCTCCGCCAGAAGCAGAAGCAGCAGAAGCGCCAGCCCCAGAAGAGCGAACCCGTGCTGCAGAAGCCCCAGCAGAACCAGAGTGAGGGCCAGGGGGTGGGATGGTAGCCCTGTCCCTCTTGCCAGGGCTGTCAGCAGATGGCTGAGGCTTGCTGTGCTTCCGCATGGTTGTGGGGTTGCTGGCTTGCAGGGAGGCTGGCAGGAACCAAGGCTGGCAGGAAGGCTGGCAGGGAGGCAGGCACCAAGGCTGGCAGGCAGGCTGGCAGGCTTGTAGGCACCAAGGCTGGCAGGCAGGCAGACAGCAAGGCTTGCAGGAAGGCTGGCAGGCAGGCAGGCACCAAGGCTGGCAGGCAGGCAGACAGCAAGGCTGGCAGGAAGGTGGCAGCAAGGCTGGCAGGCAGACATGCAGGCAGGGCAGGCAAGGCAGTCGATGTGTCCAGCAGCAGGTCTTTCCTCTGAATGGCGACCTGCTTCCGAGCTGCTTCCATTATATCCACGGGGCTGACGCAGTGCATCCTCCCCGCATGCGCAATTAACGCCAGGCATCCATTAGGCTTCCGCTGTGCATCCGCTTTGCATCCGCTTCATCCCTTCGGCGTCCGCTGTGCATCCGCTGTATCCGTTCCACGTCCGCTTTGCTGAGGCCCCCTGGAAGCCTTGCGGACGCGCCATCCGCTCCCATCCGCTTCCATCCGCTGGGCTTCCGTTCCGCATCCGCTTTGCATCTGCCCTGTGTCCTCCCCGCGTCCGTGTTATCTGCTCCGGTTATGCAAATTTTTGCCCCTTTTGAGAGCGGATAACAACGGATGGAACATTTTGCCCGTCCGCTGTGTCCTTTTTGCATCCGTTGGCCAGTGTGACATGGGCTTTAGTTATTGTAGTTGCTTAGTAACTTGTATTAGCCCAGCATCTTCGATTAGTTTCTGGTTCAGTGCATTGTACAAACCAAGAAAATAAGACAATTCAGTAATCAAGTGAAAAATGTGTGAACATAGCCAGTTTGTCCACATGCATGTCACTGTATGCAAGACTGGGAAAGTAATAGAGTTATATATATATTTTTCTGCTGATGATGAAGCTAGAAGATGCAATTTAATTTTTGTATTGGATTGATGGAATATAGGGAAGAGAACATGGTGTGCAAAGTAGTGTATACAAAATTTGATCTTGCAAGCAGACTGCCATTTTCTCAAAGTACAGGAAGTGTCTGAATGAAAGAAAAAAAACCCAAAGGAACCTGTGATTTCAAGGGAGGAGATTCTGCATCCAAGCATCCATTACAGAATCAGTTATAGTAAGTTTCAGTTGTCAAAAGACTTGAAGCCAAAAGATGATGTTCCCAAACCCAGGTTCACTGTGAGCCATTAGAACTGCAACCAACAGGTTTACAACTGATTGAGTTAGCATGCTCAGCATTTGTTCTTTTTTTTAAAAAAGAGAAAATAACAACATTTAAGGCCAGAGGACTGTTTCTCCAGGGCTTTTTCTTTTGTAAATAAAAGAAAGAGTTTGAGAGAGAAATATGAAAGTCAAGGCATATGAGTCTTCATTCTAATTTCCAGCAAATTGCTCCCTTGATACAGCAACATCTGGATTGTAGTCTTGCTCCATGGTCAAATGGCTTCTTGAAACCAGCACCTGCCACCAAGAGATACATCTTAATTAACAGAAAGTGCTAGATAGCCAAAGGAAATGAAAACATTCATATTGTTTAATCGTTTGGAGAAATGAGGCTATGGATCTGTACACAGGGAATGGGATTTCTCTTTGGTTTCTTTTTTCTGTTCTTTCTTCAGTAACTCTAACTGTGCTTCAAATGATTTCAATTACATATTGATGAAAACTCTATTCCATCTTTTAATTAACCCATTCTAAAATAATTGCCCATCAATAAATAAAGAGGATTAAAAAGACAGTAAACAAAATCAAATAAATCAATAAATAATAGATATGTTCTGTGCAAAAATTTGAAAACAAATTAAACAATCAATTTACAGTTCCTGTATACCATTCCTGTATCAATATAATGTGAATCAAAGTGAGAACTAAATGAGAGGTTATTATTGGGTTGTTAGACCCCAAAAAATCAATTGCTAATTTGCCTTTTGTCTATTATATTCTTTTCTGTAATCAAAATAATCAATTTTGCCATTTCAGCCAATTCCATCACCTTCTGCAACCATTCGTAAAAGTGTCCTTCCATTTTTGTGCATACAATAGTCTTGCTGTTGTCAACATATATAATAACATTTTCTCCTTCCAAGTCTTTTTCCATTAGGCCAAAAGGAAAATTTCTGGTTTCAACTTTATCTTCATTTTCAATTTTTTTTAATTAAAATATCAATCATACTCCAATATTTTTGTGTGTTATCACATGCCCACCATAGATGATAAAAAATTCCCTTCTTTACTTTTAACAAATCAACTCTTTGCAAACAAACAAAAATCCTTTGTGATTGCAATTTTTCCATAAAGTTGCACAGATTCTTGCCCAAAGCCCCTTTGACCCTGAATGCAAGCTACATATGAATTCAGATATTTGAATGGAAATGAATGAAGATAAAATATCACTTCTGTAAGAACTGAATCACAACACTACTAGTTTCACACTGCTTTATGCAATCAAAATTTAACCCCAGTATTTAGCTTGTTTGTTTTTTATCTGGGACAAGAAGTGAAACTTCTCTTGTAGCTTTATATAGTTTGCCTGAAAAAAACCCCTCACAATTAGCTATGCTTATCACAATTAGCTATGCTTATCAAAATGAAGACTCCGAACAGCCCACTGCACAGACATAGGAGGTTAATGGTGTATGAAGCATTAGCAAGTTCAGGACTGAATGTGCTGATGTCCAAAATAATTGACAGCTTCTATGAGGACTGCAACATCATGAGTTCTGTTTTTTAGAAATGAACTCCTCAGTCAGGACTATAGCTAGAGATGAGGCTGCTTCTGCAGGATTAATTCATCCTCCAGTCCTTTCTGTGGGATGTATGAACCTTTTCGACTTTCATTCAACCTTATATGAGCAGGAGTGGTGGTGGGATGGAGAAATGTAGTACAAGTTTGGTGTCCCATTCAACAAAATAAGCCCCAAAGCAGAAAATCTGTATTACCATATTTTGAAACAAGAACATATTGCCATCTATGAAGTGTTCCAAATTAAGTCTTGGATCATCTCATTCTACTATTGATCAGCCAGAATAAGAATTCCAATCTTTGGTTTATGCAATAAGTAAAAAGTGGACCTGGAAACATAGACACTCATGCAAACTCATTTCCATATGCAGCTTTGAACATATATATAGCATTCCACTCCCAAACAGTTTCATAGATTGGGCAGGGTAATCTCAGCTATGAAGAAGTAAGGATAAAGATTCTGCCATTACAATTGTTCTTCTGCAAGCATGTTGCCCTGCCTTTCAGCCTTGCAAGAACAGAAATCTTCAGGAAACTGGAGAAAGCCACAGAGGCAGGCAGAAAAAGAAGGCAAGTGAGAAGTTGAACATTTAAGCCCCTGTCACACTACACCAACAGATGCAAAGAGGATGTAAAACGGACAAAAAAGCTTGCCATCCGTTGGTTAATGCGATATACTCACTGCCTCCGTTTTTCTTCCTCTCTATCCGTCCAGCATCCGTTTATTGACGTTTCATCCACTCAGAAAGTTTTTAGCTGCTCAAAACATTTGGGCAGAAAATGTATCCAATTCGTCTGTTCTGCATCAGCTACGCATCCGCTACGCATCCGTTCTGCATCCGTTACGCATCCGCTATATCCGCAAGGCATCCGTTCTGCATCCACGCAACTCGCATCCGCTCGGACGCAGGGAGGAAGTGGAACGGATGCAGAACGGATGCAGAACGGATGCCTAGTGGAAACAGAGCGTTTAAAATGGAAAAAACGTTCGCAGAGGGGACCTATCTCGGATATTAAGGATGTCTACAGGATGCCTAGAGGATGCCTAGAGGATGCCTAGAGGATACAAAGGGACACCTATACTGCCAATAAAAAGGGGGAGCAACTCGTCTGCATCTCACTTTCAGCCCAGCAACCCAGCTGTGCACACCTCTGCAGCCTTCATCTGACTCTTCCTCTTCCACAGCATCCAGTCATGTCCACCGTGGATCGTAACACAGTCCTTTTGGCAGCCACCATCCTTCTGCAACAGTGTGAAGCCATCTACAGGCTCTGTGAACTCTACTACGGGAAGAAAAGGAGGCGGCCAAGAAGCGTCTGTGTCCGAAGATGGATCGGGAGAAGAGCAGAGTACGGACTGTACAACAAGCTGATGGTGGAGCTCAGGAACAAAGACACTCGGGCATTCCAGAACTTCATGAGGATGCCTCCAGCCATGTTTGACGAAGTTCTGCAGCGGCTGACACCCAGGTTGACCAAGGCAAACACCAACTTCCGGCCTAGCCTGGAACCTGGGCTCAAGGTGGCACTCACTCTGTGCCACCTGGCCTCAGGGACCACATACAGAAGCATGCAGTATGGCTGGAGGGTGCCACACAACACCATCAGCATTTTGGTCAGAGAAGTGGTGCAGGCCATCATCGAAGAATACAAGGAGGAGCTCCTCCAGTGCCCCTCCACTGATGAAGGATGGAAGGAAGTTGCAGAGCAGTGGTATCAGAGGTGGAACTTCCCACACACCGTTGGAGCCATAGATGGCAAGCACGTGGCCTGCAAATCTCCAGCCAAGTCGGGGTCCACTTATTTCAACTACAAGGGCTTCTTCAGCATCGTCCTCTTTGCCATGGTCGATGCTGACTACAAGTTCATGTACATCGATGCTTCAGGCAACGGCTCATGTTCAGATGCCCAGGTATACAACGCCAGTCACCTCAAGGAGGGGCTGGAAGGCAACCTCATCATGGGCTTTCCAGATCCAGACCCCCTGCCCAATGACACACAAGATGTGCCCTACTTCATCGTGGGGGATGATGCCTTCTCCCTCAGAACCTACCTCATGAAGCCCTACACCTCCAGACTCCTCACCCGTGAAGAGAGGATCTTCAACAACAGGCTGTCCAGGGCAAGGCGGGTGGTGGAGAATGCCTTTGGCATCCTGGCTAACAGGTTCCAGGTACTTCTCACCACCATGCAGCATCGCCCAGAGACCGTGAGGAAAATCATGGAAGCTTGCTGAATCCTGCACAATCTCATGCGCACCTGCTACCCAGTGTTGCAGAACAGGCTCGTGGACCTCCAGCAAGGCAATGGGGACATGGAGCCTGGGGAATGGAGGCAAGGGCAAAACCTGCTCAACACTGAGGATGTGCAAGGCCCCAACAGAGCTTCACGTGAAGGGAAGAAGCAGCACAACCTCCTGAGACACTGGTGCAACTCCCCAGCTGGAGCAGTGGAGTGGCAAGACAGGATGATAGATGATTAATGGGTGCTTCCTTCAGCCTGTCTCATCACACGGATGAGATTGGGCCATGTATGTTGGGTGAACAGGGCGTTTAATGAACAGGGCGTTTAATACAATGAACAGGGCGTTTAATAAAGAGTTGTGTTTGTGTTGACATGTGTGGATGATTATTACATTATTATTGATAATAAAGGGCCATAGGTGTGGCACCAGGGAGGGTGGACCATACAGTCCCACTATGCTTGCACTGGAGGCTTATCTATCCCACTGCTATCCTTACCCATCCCACAGCTATTACCCATCCCACAGGTATCCCTGCCCATCCCACTGCTATCTTAACCCATCCCACAAGCATGCAAAGGCTTGAACCAATTCTAAAAGTTTCCACCAAGACTTTATTAAAAAAAAAGAAATGAAGCAAGTATGTGAATCAAAGATAAACTTTATTGAACAACAAGCTGTAAAACAAAAATGACCCAAGTCAAGTGTCCAAATAAAGTCCACAGGTTGCCAGCTACCCAGTCTCTGGCACTCTTATTGGTCACTTGGAGGTGTGCCCAGTCTTAGGGGTGAAGGGTCCAGGTGCTGTGGAGGTGGGTGGTGCTGGAGTGCTGGTCTGTATTGTCATTGGGGTGCCTGGCCCCGAGAGGACAACAGGGGACGGTGTGTTGATGAAGCTCTCAGACAGCTGGCTCAGACCCGTGATGCTGAGAGGTCCTTCCTCCATGCTATGGGGTGTCAGCCCCAGTGCTGATGAGAGATGTACTGAGGCCAGGCTTGGCTGTGGGGTGGAGGAAGGTGTAGAGTAGTGGGGCTGTCTGGTCTGCAGCTGGGTGAGGACTGGTGTGGGTGGCATTGCTGTCGTTGGTGGCATCATTGTTGTGGGTGGCATCGTTGGCATCAGTGGAACCGGTGGCAATGGTGTTGCCCGATGACTCTGTGCCTGGGCTGGGAAGGGCTGCTGCTTGTGCTGCTGGACCTCCTGGTAGCCGTAGCCCTGGTAGGTGAGGGCCTGTGGGAAGCCTTGGAATGGGAGGGACATCACCTGGGGTGGAGGTGGAGGAGCAGACCTGGACTGGGTGGGAGCAGGTTCCTCTGGATCTGGAGGGTTGTGAAGCAGCTCGGTGATCCGGTCCTTCAACACCTGGTACTGGGGTTCCTCCATGTTCCTGAGGGTCTGGTTGACATAGGTGAGGAAGGGCTTGCGGTTGGAGGATGAGGAGTCGGTGCTGACCAGCTGAGAGAGGAGATCTATGCTGGTGCGGATGGTGTCCCTGATCTCCAGGAGAACAGTGTGGCTCTGCCCCTCCTGCTGTCTGGCTCTCTGCCTTTCTGCGGAGGTGGAGCTGGGGTGTGTGGATGCGGCTACGACTGTGGCGGACTCGATGTCTCCTTTCTCCTACCGCACCAGGGAGTCCTCCACGCGCTCCAACATGGTTAAAACAGCTGTCCGCGGGTTCTCCGCCATGGCACACTCCACAGAAACCTGCCTGGAGACAGGGACTGATTCTCGGCCGGAAGAGGACTGGCTCTCAGCAGGCTGCCGGAGAGAGAGGGTAGACAGAGGGGCTCCTAGTGCTCCTCGGTGGCGGATCTCACCCTCCAGGAAACTGCACCTGGCCATCACGTAGGTCTCTCTGTCCGTCAGCTTAACTGTGGCCTGGCCAGATTTCTTCAGGTGCAGCTTCCTGTACCAGGTGTGCATGTGCTTCCACCAGCCGAGGAGCACCTCCAAAGTGTAACCCATACTCTCCGCCCTCTCTCTCCAAGCAGCCTGCTTCCTTTTGGTGTCCCTGTACAGCCGGTGTCCCTTTCGCCACAGATAGTCATTCTCTCTCAGCCACTCCAGCACCTCATCCTCGTGTTCCTCCTCAATGAAGTATTGCCTCCTCTCCCGTCCCCGCATATGCCTCTTCCTCCCTTTGGCAGGACCAGATGGGCCCTCATCAGAGGGGCTCCCAGGTGGAGGGGCTGCTCCTCCACACCAGCAGCAGCAGCAGCAGCAGCAGGATCATCATCATCATCAGCAGCAGCAGCAGCAGCAGGATCATCATCAGCAGCAGCAGCATCATCAGCAGCAGCAGGATCAGCAGGACCAGGATCAGCAGTAGCAGAGTAAGCACCAGAAGCCCCAGCAGCCCCAGCAGCAGCAGCCCCAGCAGCACCAGCAGTACCAGCAGGACCAGGAGCACGAGCAGGACCAGGAGCACGAGCAAGACCAGGAGCACAAGCAGTACGAGCAGGACCAGCACGACCAGCACGACCAGCAGGACCAGTAGGACCAGAAGGACCAGCAGGACCAGGAGCAGCTTCAGCAGAGTACGCAGCAGCAAAAGCGCCACCACCAGGAGCAGCTTCAGCAGAGTACGTAGCAGCAGAAGCACCACCGCCAGGAGCAGCTTCAGCAGAATCTCCAGCACCAGAAGAGCGAGCCCGAGCAGCAGAAGCCCCAGCAGAAGCAGAGTCAGGGACAGGGGGCAGGAGGGTGGCCCTGTCCCTCTTGCCAGGGATGACGGCAGGTTGCTGAGACTTTCGCTTCTTCCCCATGGTTGTGGGGTTGCTGGCAGGCACCAAGGCTGGCAGGAAGCCTGGCACCAAGGCTGGCAGGAAGGCTGGCAGGAAGGCAGGCAGAGAGCAAGGCTGGCAGGGAGGCTGGCCAGGAGGCTTGGAGGCAGGCTGGCAGGAAGGCTGGCAGCAAGGCTTGCAGGCAGGCATGCAGGCAGGGTAGGCAAGGACTCGATGTATCCTGCAGCAGGTCTTTCCTCCAAATGCTGGCCACGTGTGAGCTGCTTCCCTTTATATCTGCGTGGCTTACGCAATGCATCCCCCCCGCATGTGCAATAAACGCCAGGCATCCGTTAGGCTTCCGCTGTGCATCCGCTGTGCATCTGCTTCATCCGTTCCGCATCCGCTTTGCTGAGGCCCCCCGGAAGCCCTGCGGATGTGCCATCCGCTTCCATCCGCTTCCATCCGCTAGGCTTCCGTTCCGCATCCACTTTCCATCTGCCCTGCATCCTCCCCCCGTCCATGTTATCCGCTCCAGTTATGCAAATTTTTGCCCCTTTTGAGAGCAGATAACAACGGATGGAACATTTTGCTCGTCCGTTGTGTCCGTTTTGCATCCGTTGGGCAGTGTGACAGGGCCTTTACTTACTTACCTGAAAATAGAAAGCAAGCAAGGAGGATTTGAGGACGACTAGCTGTAATCAAAAGAATGAACACTCCAACACCAGTGACAGATCAAAGCTCTCTTTGAGGGCCAGGAATATTCCAGATTAGTTAGAATATAGAAGGGAAAACTGTTGGCAAGCTAAGCTTGAATCTATATGTCTATTAGTAAGGTATAGTAGAAAAAGATGCCCAAAGAAGAAAAACAGTTTATCAAGTTCATCAAGATTATTAACTATATCAAACATCAACCTCATTATTAAGGATTTATTCTTCAGCATGTAGGTGTGCATAGGAATGCTGCGGTTGCTTGGCACATAGAAGTGAACAATGCTACACAAAAATTTTTTGTAGCGTTCGCAATGGACTAAGCCGAAGTCTTCACTCCAGTCCATGTTTCCAGTGGGAACATGGACCGTTCCTATTGGCTGATGCCGTTTGACAACCGGCTATAAAAGGGATCTGTCAAATGGCATCAGCTGTTGTCCACCAGCTGGCTGCCTTGTTAGCGTGGCAGCCATGGCAACCCTTTATTGTTAAAGTAAATAAAGTAAAAAGCTGAAGTTCGCTCCATGTTTGCCTCAGGTTATTCCACCACTCTACAACACTGGCGATGAGGGCGGGATACATATAAGAGGCAACCGGGCAAAGAATAACTGAGCGAAGTCACTACAAAAAGGAGCCAAAGTCACTACCGAGCTGAATGTCACTTTAAGAGCTACTGTCACTATTCGTGAGCATGAATTTCAATTTTCCTCAAAAGATCCGGCACCGCTGAGTCAAGATGACTTTGAACCCTGCATTCCCGCCTTTCAGACCAACAGCGGAAATATGGGAGTCCGACAGAAACCGGTTTGACTGTTTCCTAGATGCCATAGATCTTGCTGACATTTCCAATCATTGGAAAAAGTCCTACTTTTTAAGTTTTTGCAGAGCCACAGTATTTGACACTGCCACGGCATGACTGGCCTCACGTTTAATTAAGACTGTTCCATGGGAAGAATTGCAGGAAATTCTTTCCAATCACTATTCCCCTAAGCCATCCCAAATTGCCAGGCGTCATGCATTTAGAAGGAGAATTCAGGCTGAGGGAAAAACTATTAGTGGGTACATGGCTGCCTTACGAACAACTGCCTTGCATTGTGGGTTTAGAGACTATCTGGAAGACATGTTATCAGACCAATTAGTTTGTGGAGTCTAGGGATTTAAGGCTACAAAGACATGTACTGGCTAAGGGGGATTTAACCCTTAAGTTAGCAGTTGAAGAATCTCAAGCTGCTGAACTATCAGCCCTTTCAGCAGCAGAAATTCAGGGAAATCCAATTAGCCAGAGCAGCTCAGCCATCCATTACGATGAAGTCTCCTCAGAAGAAGGCTCTGAAGGGGCTAATGATGTAAATCATCTCAGGCAGCAAAGAACCAATCAAGGGTAGAACAGGATGAACTCCAATCCACCTCCACGGTCTCAGCCCATTTGCCTAAGCTGTGAAGGAAACCACCTAAGGGCATCCTGCAAATTCAGGAATGCCATTTGTCTAAAATGCCAGAGGAAGTGTCATTTAGCCAGGATCTGTCAAGCAGGGAAGATTTATGTCCAAATGCCTCACACAATCCAACATTTCTGTTTACCTGCTATCAAGCCAAGCTGACTAACAAAGGCTCTAACAAAATCAATGTTTTTGTTTCTATAGAAGGAAAACTTTGCAGGATGGAGGTTGACACAGGCTCAGCACTGTCCATCATCTCATGGAGCACCTTGAAACAACTATTTCCCAGAATGACTAAGAAGAAGCTTCACAGCTGCCAGTTAACCCACGTGACTACTAAGGCAGAACCATCCCAGTCATCGGAAAAGGCAAGTTTTTTGTACAATTTCAAAATTTTAAAGGTTACTTGCCTTTAGTAGTAATGGATGGTGCCCTTCCTTGCCTATTGGGGTTAGACTGGTTCCCTGCCCTTGGCCTTCATATAAGCGGAATCCACTCTATTACAAATGCTGAAGTGGACACCTTGTTTAATGACTATGCTGATGTGTTCAGCGAGGGGCTGGGCTGTTATTCAGGAACCCCAATATCTTTCAACTTGGAGCCTCAGGCAGTACCAATCCGTTTAAAGCCTCAAAGGGTACCATTTGCAATTCGCCCCAAATTGGACATTGAATTGGACAAATTAATTAAACAAGGTGTCTTGGAGCCTGTGGACTTCGCAAAATGGGAAACCCCAATAGTGACACCACTGATGAAAGATGGGAGCATGAGAATCTGCGCTGATTATAAGATGTCATTGAATAAATATTTACAAATCAGCACTTATCCAGTCCCTGTTATCCAGCACCTTCTACATTCTTTTGAGCCAGGAACTATTTTCACTAAATTAGACATATCACAGGCCTATCAACAGTTCCCTGTTGATGACATAACTACCGAACTACAAACTCTTGTTACGCACGGGCGCTTTTAAATGCAGGTGCCTCCAATTTGGTGTAAGTGTAGCCCCAGGAATTTTTCAATCCTTAAAGGAAAGGCTTCTCCAAGGATTACTGGGCTTATTTTGATGACATTTTAATATCTGCCCTTGACAAGCCACAGCTATTGCAAAGAGTCAGAGGAGTCCTTGATTGTTTCAGACAGCATGGCCTAAACTAAAAAAAAGACAAGTGCACTATTGCCACTCCACAGGTAGAATTTTTGGGATACAAAATTGACGCCTCTTGTATTCACCCAATCAAATCCAAAGTAAGGGCTATTCACGAGGTACCCACACCAACAACAAGACTGAGCTCCAAGCTTTTTTAGGACTTCTTAACTTTTATGCTTCATTCTTGCCTCATAAAGCTCCCATTGCAGAGCCTCTGCATAGACTCTTAGACAAACAATCCCCCTGGCAATGGGGACCTAGGGAAGCCCATGCCTTCTATGCTGTCAAATCATTATTTACATCCAATGCTGTCCTGATACAATTTAATGACAAGTTGCCTTTAGTTTTAGCTGCAGACACTTCTCCTTTTGGCATAGGTGCTGTTTTAAGTCATAGGCTGCCTAATGGTTCTGAAGCACCCATTGCATTTTTCTCCAGGACTTTTTCCCCAGGACTTTTTCCCCAGCTGAGTGCAACTACAGCCAGACTGACAAGGAGGCTCTGGCTGCAGTTGCTTCTGTCAAAAAATTCCATGAATTTCTTTATGGACACTATTTCGAGTTGATAACTGATCACAAACCAGTGTTCGGCCTTCTGTCTGGCGAAAGACAAACCCCTCAGATTTTGTCTCCAAGAATGACCAGGTGGACCTTATTTTTGGCTGCCTATTCCTATAAATTTGTTCATAGCCCTGGCAAGAGTCTATGCCATGCTGACGCTCTCAGTCGCTGCCCACTGCCTGTTTCTGTGGAGGATCCTGCGCCAACTAATGCTGTTTTACAGATCAACGATCTCAAACTCCCCATAACTGCCCTTGATATCGCTGCCCACTCTTCCAGGGACAAGGTAATTGCCCAAGTTCTTGACTGGGTGGGAAGGGGATGGCCAGCAATTCCTTATGCCCCTGAATTCCTACTTTTCAAGAGTCGCCAGCAGGAACTATCTTCCTTGCAAGGCTGTTTACTCTGGGGAACTAGGGTAGTTATCCCTTCTAAATTGCAGAATTCAGTTTTAAGGGTCCTGCATGAGGGCCATCCTGGCATTATCAGGATGAAGGCCCTGGGTTGCTGTTATGTATGGTGGCCAGGCATGGATGCTAAGATTACTAGCTGGGTGAATGCTTGTCAGCCATGCCAGGCTACTAGACCTGGTTACCTCATCCACTCCAGGCAGGTGGGAAGATCCTGGGACCCCTTGGTCCCGTGTACACATTGATTTGGCTGGCCCTGTTCATGGGCGCACATTCTTAGTAATGGTGTATTCCTTTTCTAAATGGGTGGAACTGACCTTAATGACCACTACAACTTCAGAAGCTGTCACTAGGGCTCTCTCAAGAATTTTTGTTACCCATGGCCTCCCTGACACCATTGTGTCTGATAACGGCCACCAGTTTACTTCCTGTGAGTTTGAGGTTTTCTTCGCCAACCTAAGTATAAGGCATGCACTTACAGCTCCTTTTCATCCTGTCAGTAATGGCCTGGCTGAAAGGGCAGTCAGGTCAGTGAAGGAAGCCCAGGTAAGGTTTGGGCCTATAGATTGTCACTCTAGGCTCGCTAAATATCTCCTAACCCAGCACACAACCCCCTGTGCCACCACTAATAAGTCTCCAGCTGAACTTCTCATGGGTAGACGCCTGAGGACCACCCTAGATAGACTCCATCCGCATTATGCCCCAGTCACACCCCTGGGATCAGACAGCCAGGCAAGGGAGTTCACTGAGAATGACCAGGTCTATGCCCAGAACTATGCAGGGCACCCCTTATGGATGCCAGGGCAAATTGTGGCAGTAACTGGTCCTAAGTCTTACAGGGTCCTACTGCAAGATGGGCGCATATGGTGCCGCCACATCGACCAGCTTAGAAAACGTTGGAGTACATTTGCAGATGGCCCTCCAGACGCCCCTGCAATTGAAAAACGGCCGACACACACAGAAACTTCCATCGGACCCAACAAGAACGCAAGCCTACCCAATCTTCCATCAGTCCCTGATCCAGAGATGCCTGAAGCCAGGGCAGCAACTTCATTGATGCCAGAAGTTGCCCAGAAAGCAGAGAAGTTCCTTCCTGCAGCCACTTCGTCGGAACTCAGAAGATCTGGCTGCCTGCGCAAGTGCCCAAACTATCTTAAAGACTATGCATGCTCTGTGCTAGGGGAAAGGAGTGTAGTGTTCGCAATGGACTAAGTTGAAGTCTTCACTCCAGTCCGTGTTTCCAGCGGGAACACAGACCGTTCCTATTGGCTGATGCCGTTTGACAGCTGGCTTTCAAAGGGACCTGTCAAACAGCATCAGCTGTTGTTCGCCAGCTGGCTGCCTTGTTAGCGCGGCAGCCGTGGCAACCCTTTATTGCTTCAATAAAGTAAAAAAGCTGAAGTTTCGCTCCATGTTTGTCTCAGGTTATTCTGCCGCTCTACAACAATTTTAACTTCCCTGTCCAGATTTTTTTCTCTGATTTGCCTAAGAGTTTTCTAATTTAAGTCAGATTTATAACCACTCATTACCAGTCACATTTTTGCTCAAGTGATACGCAAAACAAATGTAAACTTCAAATGAGTAAACCAACACTAAGTGAAATAAAATTTATGATAAGCGAAACAAAATATTGAGGGATGGGCTTCAAAAATTTTAGCAGAGGGTTCTGTGCCCAGTTGCTGCATGGGCTTAGCCATGGTGGGCATGGTCTAGTCAGCCTCCTGCACCATGGCAGGGGAGGCATTTTTGCCCTCCCTGGGCTCTGGAGGCTTTCCTCAAGCTTCCGGGAGGGTGAAAACAGCCTACTTGGGCTCCAAACGCTCTCTGGAAGCTAGAAACGGGCCCATTTCCAGCCTTCCTGAACTCCCAGAGGCCCATTTTTCACCCTTCTTGAGCCTCCGTGCATCCAAAACAGGCTGTATGGGGACTCCTAGGAGTGAGATTTGGAAATTCTCTAAACTGCACAGAATCTTAGCTAGGGAATCTTCTGACTCCTGTGAACGCCAGAAGCCCACCCCTAAAAATCAGCCCTTTTGTTTCATGGGAGAATCTAGCCATTATAAGGGAAAAACACAGAGCTTCAAGTTATGAAATTTCAGGCATGGAATCAGGATGGAGAATCACCCTTTGAACAGTGGAATGAGAAAATGCTGATGGAGTGAGAAAATGACAATAGTTTAAGAAGGATATAAATGCAAGAGCTGTGCAAAGTGGTGCTTTTCCATGCTGAGGCATTCTCTTAATGCAGATCATTGCAGGAGGTATCCAATTTAAGACAGTAGCTCAGCTTAGAAATTTACTTGCTTCAACCCGAGGCTCAAATGCCAGCTGTTTTACTCCAGTGGAAAGGAGCCTCTGTTGCTGCTTCAGATGATTGCTTCAATCCAAGCTTGTTGAACCAAAACGCCCTTTCTGAGATCTGCTCAAATAAACACAAATGGCCTTTTGAAATGCTCGCCCAAATCTGCAGGCAAAGGACTCAGAAAAGCCTTTGGAAGGATTTTCTTCATGAAGATTAGGCTGGGAATGTACTGAAATGGGAAAAGTCAGGAAGGCTGTTGGCTGCTAAAGTGGAGGTTAATTAAAGGCAAAGCTGTCAGCTGTGATGGCCACCTAATGATTAAAGAAGTGAGGAACACCACACTTGTTCCGTAAGAATTTCACTGCAATTCTTTTCACCTTAAAAAAAGAAAAGCAAAGCAAATTACCTTTCATCATACTAAATGAGAACTAGTAGGGAAAAAAATGCAAGACACATTTTCTGTTCAAGGTTAATTTATACAGGTATATAGAGTCCATGGCAGGTGTTATCAGAATAAATGCACTACAGCCAATGTACAATGTTTCCCATATGTGGGATCAAAACTTATTATTGAATCAGTAATACTGTATATTGCACTGAAGTGCTTCCTTGTGCCTCCCAATTAAAAAAGGAAAACCTGTTAAAGAGACAACTGTGTTTCTTCCCAAAGCTAACAATAGTCCACAGGGAACATTTTGCAGCTATTTGCCCATGCACAGGAACCAAATGAGGTATGAGTCATCAGAAGGTGTAAAGAAGTGTCACAAATGTTGACAATGAACACAAAGAGAAATGAAGAACAATTTTGAAGCACAGCAGCTGAACAAGCGACAGACTGTAATGTCTAACAAATACTGGCAAACAAAGATAAGAGGTGGCTGTGTGTATGGGAAAAAATAGACAAATATTATGTAGAAAGAGACAATAATGGCAAAGCTTGGTGGGAGAAAAGCAAACAAAAAATTCTTCACACTTGAAGCACTGAAGAAAACTTCTGAAAAAATGAAATCTTGGAAATATAATAAATTATATTACAGGCAAACAGAAATTGAGAAAATAATAGGAGCGAGAAAGATCAGTTACTAGAGCGTACCATCTGGTTGGCTGTGTTGTGGGAGATCCAGGACTTGTATGGATTGCAACTTGGATAAATCTGAAGCAGACGCTTGTATTATTATTGTGATTTACTGATTGACAATTATGTGCTATCAAGTTGTTGCCAATTTTAGTGACCACACAGACTTTCTCCAGAATGCTCTCTTCTCAAACTGATGGACTCATATCAGTGATGGGATGCACATTTTTTACTTCCAGTTCTGTGAGCATGGCTTGGTGGGCGTGGCAGGGGAAGCATACTGTAAAATCTCCAGTCAGAGATGGCATTTGCCAGTTCTACGAACTACTCAAAATTTCCGCTACCGGTTTTCCAGAACTGGTCTGAACCTGCTGACCAGAACCTCCTAATACCACTCTAACTCATATCCTCTGTAATTGACTCAATTGTTCCTATTCTGATCATCCTCTTCCTTGTCTTTCCTTCCACCTTTTCTAACATTATATTCTTCCTATCTGCTTCTTCAAAATATAGCTTTTGCTTCAAAATACAGCTTTTGCTTCCTGTCATATGCAAAAAATTACAAATGGTTGTTGGCAAAGTTATGATCTTTGTAGATATCTCCTGGAAACAGAATGTCTTTTGCAAGCCCTTCATGGCTTTTTGAACCACATTTTACACTGTGGCATATTTATTGAGTGCTGGTTCCTTTATTGCTGATATTCTATCCTAAAAGGAAGAAATGATCTACCTCTTCAATATTTTCATTGCCAATTTTAAGGCTGGTTGTTGTACCTATAATAATTTAGTCTTCTTTATTCTCTTGGGATGCTATGGACATTTTTTTTCCAGACTGATTCAGAAATCTGAACTGAATCCAGCCAATTTAAAACATAAGTGTGGACTTCTAAATCTTAAATTTTGGAGTGAATTAAAAGTAACAATTGGATCAATTTTCTGAATCAAATTCAAATAATCAGATCTTGCTTATTTTAAGAGATATATTTTTCAATTGCAGTTATGTTTCTACTATATTCTATTTGTGGTCTTGTTTGCTTGGCTTTTTGCTGCAAAATAATAGAGGATTTTGGCTTGTAATCCTGCCCAGTTTTTATTTTTAAGGACATAATTTTGTACTGTCATGCTATAAGTCTTGATGCAGGGAACAACCAGAAGAATAGGAACCATCCAAAGGCCATTGGATGGTTGTCAAGTTCAGGAAGAATATCATAAAGTGTAATTAGCTTAGAATGAACAGTTATAGTTAGTGAGGTCCCAATCAACATGTGTCTGATCCATTCTGCTACCTTGGTTAATAAGACAGTTTTCAAATCATTCAGGATATTTCAAATGGAAATTAATTAATTAATCCACAAATTTCCCTAATAAATGGACTTTCATCTGCTATTTTTTTTGGATAGATATGATTTTTAAGCCCATATAGAAAGATGAGAAGAAGAATTTATTTAATGAGAATTTGTTAAATAATTTCTTCAGTGCAGTATTATTTTTACATAAATTCTTTCACAATTGAATAAGCAAAGACCAGCAGATAATTTTCATTTGGCTGAACATCCCTTCAATACCATTTGATCAAAAGGAAGATTACCATCATTTAGAGTCTGATGTGGTGTCTTGCTTTTCTTCACGACCACTTCTCATTTGATTTGTTATGGACATTTTGACTTTTTGAATTTCAGGATATGTTGCTATCAACATTCATTAACAAGATGACCACTGAGACTCTAGAAAAAGTACAAAGAGCAATCAGGATGATTAGGGGACTAGAAACTAAAAAATATGAAGAACCATTACAGGAACTGGGCATTGCTAGTCTAGTGAAGTGAAGGACCAGGAGTATCATCGCTCCAGACCAGGAGCGCTATCACTTGAGACTTTCAAGAAGAGTTTGACTGCCATTTGTCAGAAATGGTGCAGGCAGAGTCTCCCGCTTGGGTGGGGGGTTGGACTAGATAACTTACAAAGTCCCTTCCAACTCTGATTATCTGTTATCTGTTATTGTGCAATTGATTTACCAGGGCTCTACAACCTACTTCCCTTTGCACACTATAATTAAATCCCAATGAAAGAAATTAGGATGGATGTCCTCTCACTGATGGAGTTTTCCAGGTGTGTAGTGTGAGCATCCACAGAGGCTTAGAGAGAGAGGAAATCTGAAGAACAGAAGAAGAGTGATTCCCGATGCAATCAACACAAACTCAGGGTAAAGGGCTCCAAACTCGATTGCAGAAAATACAACTTCAGAAACAGAGTGGTCAATGCCTGGAACGCCTTACCTGACTCCATTGTTACAGCCTCAACGTCCCACAGCTTCAACCTTAAACTGTCTACCATGGACCTCACCTCATTCCTAAGAAGTCCTTAAAGGGGGTGTGCATAAGCGCACCAACATGCCTCCAGTCTCTGTCTTACTGACCCATTTATCTGTATTTACTCCCTTTGTTCTTGTTTATATTCATACTTATACTTGTTATCTTGTACATGTTTGACAAATAAATAAAAGTAAGCTCACTAAGAGAATTTTTTTGGGGGGGAGAAGAAATTCCACAGACTGAGATTAAAGTAGAGAAATATAAACCTCTTTAGTGGGAAGGACATTCTTTGGGAGAGAAATTGCTAGACAGCAATATTAAGTGCTATCATGATACCAATCAAGAGATGAAGTAAGAAAAGGGATAGAACTCAGTTTTGCTTTGTGACAATTTGATTCTCCATAGCAAGTCATTACGTCGAGTGATTCTCTATTTCTGTCCATCTCCTTTCAACCAAACATTGCTATTATGCTGCTTCACTAAGTGGCTGAAGAAGCTGCACACATAAATGAAATGAAGGAAGGGTGAGCATTGGTCAAACTGACCTTCGTTTGCTGTAATGTTTTAGCTGCAAATGAAAAAAACATTTTTGACAGAATAATCAGAAACTAATGGATTTATAAAGCAAGCTAAAATGTGAATAGGTCATTGAAATTATGAAAATTAGCATGATCTCCTTTCATCAATTGAGTTAGATTTTGAAGAAACAATAGAAAGAAAAAAGTCAAAAGTAATAATACACTACTCACATCTGCAGGTCATAAATCAGAGGCATTTAATGGTGCCATAATAGATTTCTTTCAAGAGCTAAAAGGGCTAAGTCTGAAATCCTAAAGTATGACATATTATCCAAAGCTCAAACTAATTATCACATGCAAAGCTGGAGGGAAAGACAGTGATGCTCAGATACAAAGACTCTAAACAATATATGCAGTACTGACTACAGTTGATATGTTATGTCAATAAAGAAGAAGTTCGGACTGTAAATCATGATGTGAGGCTATACAATATTTCAGCCAACAACAACAACAATGCTATACTGAAAATATGTCAACAGGTTGAGAAGGTGCATTTTGAGATTTGTTTGGTTTTTAATGTGTTTTAAGGAATGAAATGTCCATAGTTTACAGGATGGATCTGGCTGAATGAGGTTTTGGGAATGAAGCTGGCAGAGAGAGAGAGAGAGGCAGAGCTTGGGCCCATCAGCCCTCAGATGGAGAGTCAACAACCACCAGGTTTGGAGGTGGTTGATGAAGAAGAGGAGGAGCTGGGTCCAGTGCCTAATGGATGATGGCGCAGAAGGCAGAGAAGAGGAGAGCAGTGGAAAGCTTTGAGACGATCCTGGGGAAGGAAGAGCTACTGCTGCTAGAAAGGCCCTACCCTAACTCTGGGGATAAAAGGCAGGAGTGGAGATTAATAGGTGTGGAAGACTATTTATCTTCTGGCCAGCCAGACTTGTTAGCCTGCAAAAGAATATTTTTGCTTGGGCTGCTGGCATTCCTAATTTGAGTTCACCTCTGGGAGTTTATCATATTTGCGGAGCTGGGTCAGAACATATCAATTTTATAAGGGATGATTTGAAAACATAGTAAAATATGCATAATTGAGACATGTTCATGAACTAATGTGGTGATCAAAATCTAAACTCAAGAATTCTTTTCACTGGGTGTTCTATCATGAATGAAATTAAAATAAACAATAAGTCAGAAGATGCTAGCCAAGGTATCTGATGGAATAAAAGTAATTTGAGGCTAAGATTGAATACTATCAAAGAAAAAGCCAAATGATTTACAAGGGGGGAAATGAGGGGATATCTTATGAAAATCAGGAAGACAACAATGTTTAGCTATCCTGGAGGCAAATAAGGTTAGACAATTATGGAGTTGGAAGAATAGTTTGAAGTCATCAAGTCAAACTCCTTGTTTACTGCAAAAATTAACTTGTTTTGCAAAATAAATTGGAAGTTATTGATGAAGCTTTATATTAGAGTTATGTTGTGAAAAATAGCTCCCCCCATGAAAAATAATCTTGTGGCATATAAAAAAGACATTATTGTCCTTCTCAGGGTGGTAGGGAATTGAGATTCATGTCTCTTTCTGTTGCACAGCTCTCCCATCACTTGTAGCTATATTTCCTGTTCTGAAAAAAATCCAGCAGAAAGAATTTGCACATTGTATCTTCTCTTGAATTTAAGGCAAATATGAGGGAAAACTGCAGACTGCTAATGGTATAGTGACATGATGAAAGACAACCTACACACTATATAGATATACCTTAAGCCCATGTCACACTGAACCAACGGATGCAAAGAGGATGTAAAACGGACAAAAAAGGTTGCCATCCATTGGAAAACGCGATGTACTCACTGCCTCCATTTTGCTTCCTCTCTATCCATCCAGCATCCGTTTATGGACGTTTCATCCACTCCGAAAGTTTTGAGCTGCCCAAAACTTTTGCGCGGAAAATGTATCCAGTTCGTCCATTCTGCATCCGCTACGCATCCGCTAGGCATCCGCTACGGATCCGTTATGCATCCGCTATATCCGCTAGGCATCCGTTCCGCATCCGCGCAACTCGCATCTGCCCAGACGCAGGGAGGAAGTGGAACGGACGCGGAACAGATGCAGAACGGATGCCTAGCGGATGCACCACGGAAACAAAGTGTTTAAAATGGAAAAAACGTTTGCAGAGGGGACCTATCTCAGATATTAAGGATGTCTAGAGGATGCCTAGAGGATGCCTAGATGATGCCTTGTGGAAAACCTATATTTCCCATAAAAAGGGGGAACAACTCATCTGCATCTCACTTTCAGAACAGCAGCCCAGTGGTGCAGACCTCTGCAGCCTTTGTCTGACTCTTCCTCTTCTACAGCATCCAGTCATGTCCACCGTGGATTGTGACAAAGTCCTTTCGGCAGCCCCATCATTCTGCAACAGTGCGAAGCCATCTGCAGGCTCTGTGAACTCAACTGCGAGAAGAAAAAGAGGCAGCCAAAAAGAGTCTGGGTCCGAAGATGGTTCGCCAGAAGAGCAGAGGACGGACTGTACAACAAGCTGATGGTGGAGCTCAGGAACGAAGACACTAAGGCGTTCCAGAACTTCATGAGGATGCCTCCAGCCATGTTTGACGAAGTTGTGCAGCGGCTGACACCCAGGTTGACCAAGGTAAACACCAGCTTCTGGCCCAGCCTGGAACCTGGGCTTAACGTGGCACTCAATCTGCGCCACCTGGCCTCAGGGACCACCTACAGGAGCATGCAATAGGGCTGGAGGGTGCCATCCAACACCATCAGCATTATGGTCAGAGAAGTGGTGCAGGCCATCATCGAAGAATACAAGGAGAAGCTCCTCCAGTACCCTTCCACTGAAGAAGGATGGAAGAAAATTGCAGAGCAGTGGTATCAGAAGTGGAACTTCCCACACACCATTGGAGCCATAGATGGCAAGCACGTGGCCTGCAAAGCTCCAGCCAAGTCAGGGTCCACTTATTTCAACTCCAAGGGCTTCTTCAGCATCATCCTCTTCGCCATGGTCGATGCTGACTAGAAGTTCATGTACATCGATGCTTCAGGTAACGGCTCATCTTCAGATGCCCAGGTATACAATGCCAGTGTCCTCAAGGAGGAGCTGGAACGCAACCTCATTGTGGGCTTCCCAGATCCAGAACCCCTGCCCAACGACACACAAGATGTGCCCTATTTCATCGTGGGGGATGACGCCTTCTCCCTCACAACCTACCTCATGAAGCCCTATACTTCCAGACTCCTCACCCGTGAAGAGAGGATCTTCAACTACGGGCTGTCCAGGGCAAGGCGGGTGGTGGACAATGCCTTTGGCATCCTGGCCAACAGGTTCCAGGTACTTCTCACCACCATGCAGCATCGCCCAGAGACTGTGAGGAGGATCATGGAAGCTTGCTGCATCCTGCACAATCTCATGCGCTCCCGCTACCCAGTCTTGCAGAACAGGCTTGTGGACCTCCAGCAAGGCAATGGGGACATGGAGCCTGGGGAATGGAGGCAAGGGCAAAACCTGATCGACACTGAGGATGTGCAAGGCCCCAACAGAGCCTCACATGAAGCAAAGAAGCAGCGCAACTTCCTGAGACACTGGTGCAACTCCCCAGCTGGAGCAGTGGAGTGGCAAGACAGGATGGTAAATGCTTAATGGATGCTTCCTTCAGCCTGTCTCATCACACGGATGAGATTGTGCCATGTATGTTTGGTTGGCCTACAATGAACAGGGCGTTTAATAAAGAGTTGTGTTTATGTTGACATGTGTGGATAATTATTACATTATTATTGATAATAAAGGGCCATAGGTGTGGCACCAGGGAGGGTGGACCATACAATCCCACTATGCTTGCACTGGAGGTTTATCTATCCCACTGCTATCCTAACCCATCTCACAGCTATTACCCATCCCATAGGTATCCTAACCCATCCAAAAGCTATCCTTACCCATCCCACAAGTATGCAAAGGCTTAAACCATTTCTAAAAGTTTCCAGCAAGACTTTATTAAAAAAAAGAAATGAAGCAAGTGTGTGAATCAAAAATAGACTTTATTAACAACAAGCTACAAAACAAAAATGAGTCTCTGGCATTCCTCTTGGTCGCTCAGTCTCAGGGGTGAAGGGTCCAGGTGCTGTGGAGGTGGCTGGTGCTGGAGTGCTTTTCATCAGCTCCTCCAGAAGCAGAAGCAGCAGAAGCGCCAGCCCCAGAAGAGCGAGCCCGTGCTGCAGAAGCTCCAGCAGAACCAGAGTGAGGGCCAGGGGGCGGGATGGTAGCCCTGTCCCTCTTGCAAGGGCTGGCAGCAGATGATTGAGGCTTGCTGTGCTTCAGCATGGTTGTGGGGTTGCTGGCTGGCAGGAAGGCTGGCAGGGAGGCAGGCATCAAGGCTGGCAGGGAGGCTGGCAGGGAGGCTGGCAGGAAGGCTGGCAGGAAGGCAGGCAGGCAGGCAGGCACCAAGGCTGGCAGGCAGGCAGACAGCAAGGCTTGTAGGAAGGCTGGCAGGAAGGCTGGTAGGCAGGCTGGCAGGCAGGCAGGCACCAAGGCTGGCAGGCAGGCAGACAGCAAGGCTGGCAGGCAGGCTGGCAGGGAGGCTTGCACCAAGGCTGGCAGGAAGGCTGGCAGGCAGGCAGGCACCAAGGCTGGCAGGCAGGCAGATAGCAATACTGGCAGGAAGGCTGGCAGGCAGGCTGGCAGGCAGGCAGGCATGAAGGCTGGCAGGCAGACATGAACCAAGGCTGGCAGGAAGGCAGGTAGCAAGGCTGGCAGGCAGACCGGCTGGCAGCAAGGCTTGCAGGCAGGCTGGCAGGAAGGCTGGCAGCAAGGCTTGCAGGCAGACTTGCAGGCAGGGCAGGCAAGGCAGCCAATCCGTCCGGCAGCAGGTCTTTCCTCTGAATGGCGACCTACTTCCGAGCTGCTTCCGTTATATCCGCGGGGCTGACGCAATGCATCCCCCCCGCATGCTCAATTAATGCCAGGCATCCATTCGGCTTCCGCTGTGCATCCGCTGTGCATTCGCTTCATCCTTTCGGCGTCCGCTCTGCATCCACTGTATCCATTCCACGTCCGCTTTGCTGAGGTCCCCCGGAAGCCTAGCGGATGCGCCATCCGCTCTCATCCACTTCCATCCGCTGGGCTTCTGTTCCGCATCCGCTTTCCATCCGCTCTGCGTCCTCCCCGCGTCCGTGTTATCCGCTCCGGTTGTGCAAATTTTTGCTCCTTTTGAAAGCGGATAACAATGGATGGAACATTTTGCTCGTCCGTTGTGTCCTTTTTGCATCCACTGGGCAGTGTGACATGGGCTTTAACTATTTCATAATTAAATTAAATTTAAAAATCCATGTCCCACCTATGAATATGTTCTTGTCTTTAGGAAATTTTGTTTTACATGAAATTGAAGTAGAATGATTCAGTAAGGTGATTAGCACTTTGATTTTGTAAAGTTACAAAAAGAGTAAAATGAAGGATTTGAAGTAAGATTTAATTCATCTTATTAATTAATCATAAGAATCCTTCCTGTTGAATTCTCTTTAAAGATGATGGATGAGATTTTTAAAATTGGACACCAGTTGGACTTACTAATACAGAACCAAGGAAATATTTTAATATTGGACATACTGAAGGATGTTTTTGAACAATGGGCTCAGAAGTTAATTTTAAGGGTATCTGCTTCTTTAGATATACTATGTTTAAAATGTTATAAAAAGGAAACAAGTTATATTTGACAAGACTGAGTCTAATCTTAAAATGGATTTAAAAATGACAAGCTACAAAAATGATTTGGAAAAATATGCTACATTGGACAGGCAAAAAAAGTTGGTTGATGTCTTAATACTTAAAATGGATGTACAAATATCAAACCAAGAAAGGAAACTGGATAATTTTCTTTTACTTGATTTACAGAAGAAGATTGTTAAAACTTTGAAAAATTTTATGAAACACAGAAAAAAATGAAAAGAAATCAAATTCTAGAACATTACTTGAAGGGACCAAAGGTCAAGGTCAAGTAAAAGGAAGGAATATAAAATTGATTTATTTGACCAAAGTTAAAATAGATATGTTGTTATCTCTGGTAACGAGGAATAGTAACTAGCAAAAAGCTGATCAGGACTGAAATGGGGAGGCTTTAAGGATTTGTGCATAGATAAGAGATGGATATGGGAAGAAAATATCTTTTTATTTTAAGAGAAGGTTATAAGTTATTAAAATTGGTTATATTTGTAATGAAGGGGAAAATAATTTCTTTTCTTCTTTATTATTTTTCTTTCTTTTTATTTTTTTCTTTTCTACATGTTCTATTTTTTCTTTTTATTCTTGTTTGTAGTAGTTTTTATCCCTTTAATTTCAATAAACTATTGGAAGTAAGACATGCCTAAATTATCTGAAATAATATATGATTCATTTCGCATAATTTCAAAAATGTCTTTTCAGACTTTAGCACTGGAAACTGAAGTTAACAAGAAAATATGCAAGGAAAGAAACAGAGTGGCATATCTGAACATTTCATAATCTAATATTACTGCCTAGAGATTCATTGAAAAAAACTTTGTCTTGTTTGTGATGGTTCTGAGAGAGAAAGAGGCTGCCTCTGAGAATTCAGGATTTGCCATCACAGAATAGATTCATTTGAATTATATCACTGTTTTGTGAAGAGGCAATATTTAAAGAAGAATAATGCAGCTCTCACACATGACTTTAGATTCTTTCCCTCACTTCCCATGAAATACAAAATAAATTTCAATGCTGAACCTACTGAAGTTCCACATCAGCCAAATAAAATTTAAAATACCCAACAGCTTTATTTTGCAAATAATTGCACTGTAATTTTAAAAAATTCAAACATTCAGTCACCTAAAACTCATATTAGTTATTAAAAATACTATTAAAATGCTGTTTCAAAGACGCAAGTCTCAGCTTGCTTACACAAATGCTAGCTAAATAGATAATATCTTCAGAGGTAAAGGTAAGCCTTGATATTGGCATGTAAGATATAGAATGGACTAATTGACAAAACAGATTGAAATAAATAGTTTTAACAGGTTGAACTGGGAAAATCTTTTTAACTGAACCAGGGCTAAAAGTACCAAGAATACTGACTTTTTACTGAAAAAGTTGCTTCCTTAGTGCCAGGATTAATACTAAATATGTGTTGCATTTCATGAAATCGCTTGCAAAATATGTACAGTTAAGTGCACAAAGTAGCTCTGGCTAAAGAAGATAAACTGAATTGGACCTAAGAATTAGCTGCACTTTTTTTTGCTTCTTTCCTGAACCTGTTAATAGTTTCTTTGATGTAAGAACTATCAGGATAGAGGAAAAAATATCAGACTACCCTTCCTGATTAATTGTCTTCTGCTATAGGCCATGTCTACAAACTCAGCCTTTTGGGAACAGAACACTGCTGCTGTTTAGCTTGACTGAACTCAACAGGATTCACTTATGTGTAGCAGGAATAGGATTATGCTATAAAAATTCAAGTCTCAGCTTGGGAGAAATAAACTAAGCCATTTCAAGGCAAAGATACTTTATATTGCAGTTCCATGTTGGGAGCCAGATTGGAAGCTTCAAGGTTTGGTGGATAATGTGAGATTCTTAGAAGCTTTATAATTTGATAAACTAGAAAACAAATAGAAACCTGTTGTTTATCTCTGATTTTTTTATTTATGTGGATGATCTACATAAAAATGTAATCACACTTTTGCTCTAGGTGCAGTAAGTAGCTCAGCCAAGATGTATTCCCTCTGCAGTTTGCTTAGCAATGTAAATCTATCCCTTAGTTGTGCAAAAGAGGAACTTTCCCTTGAGATGTATTTTCTCATTCATAAGCTTTAGCCACCCTTGCTCTTGGAGATCCCTCAACATAAACTTAAGAGGGAATATATTTTTGTCAGCTGTTTATTTACAAACCAGCACTCTGTTGTAGTGTCACCTGTTGAACAATATGTATACTAGGAAGGATGCCAATGGTTCCACAATTAAACATTTCCAAGATGTCTACAAAGGAATTATTGTTCTTTAGTTCAAAGTATATAAACCCAGTTCAACAAAACAATGAATCCTATTAAAGTATATAATGCTTCCCTGCCTCTCCACACAAAAAAAGACAGTTATTTACACTGCTACTTGGAAAAGAAATGGCCTAGAATGTGTAATAGCCAGAAGGCTAAACCTTTCAAGACAAGAATGCAAACTTCATGCATTCACATTAGTGTCAATGCATCTTAAAAGCAAATATTTAATTGCAGTCAGTTTTGGTTTACTAAAATGAATCAGAAAAAGTTAGGGAGGTTCATTCTCTTTGGAGAATGTGACATAACCTAGTTTTAGAAGACTACTTGATTCTTTTGCACTGGCATTGCAATCTCAGTTTAGGACTATACACTTGCTTGACCTATTTAGTTGCTTTTGGTGACTTAGCTCTTTATCTTAGCTAGATATAATTTCTGATGTCCCAATCAATCAGAAAGAAGACTTTTTATTTACCATAATGGCTGTCAGTTCCCTACCTTTACCTCTGTGGAGCAAACAAATAACAATTTCACAGTGACCTAATCAAGGGTGAAAGGAAATTTCACCCATCCTCAAATAGCTAATAATTAAAACATATGATAACTATCAAGCAATACTGGTATCATGCTGCTGCTGTTACCATTATCCCTTTCTTCTCCCTATTTTCCTCATTTCATGCTGGGGATATATGGAGTTTTCCCACTATACAAACATAGGAGACCTAGGCCCTTTCACTTTTGGCTAAAACAGCTTACAACAACCAACTGCTAAGAATTGTTACACAGAAATATCTGGAGGGCTACATGTTTTTTAAAACTATACAACAGAAAGTCATTCCACAGAAGTAGGTTTAAGCTGGCTGCAAAAAAATGTGGACAACTGCTAAAAGAAAGGAAATAATTTGTCTATCTCATTGCTTAACTCTTAATAATTATCCAGACACAATAACTCCCATAGCTATATGGAAATAGCAGCCATCTTAAATCTTACTTTGTTCCTTCTCAAGAGGAAAATGTTTTAAGCAAATGTTTCTTGAACAGAAATATTTTGTAAATCATCTACTCTGTGGGAGAAGTGTCAGTACCTATTTCTGTCTCACTAACATGATGGAATCTGATTTCAAAGAACAATCTGCAAGGGACTCTTTATAGCCGAGGCTGCTCATTGTATTCAGCACTTGCTCTCCTTGCATGTATGACATGCCTGCATAACAGAAGGAATAGCAGGTTTGTTTGGGCACATGCAAGGTACATGTGAAGTTCAATGCACTCAGCTGGCTTCCTTCTATAACCTTTCCAGGCAGGAACATAAAAAGCATGGTAGATTACAACTTAAGGAAAAAAAAAACATCTCCCAAGGCTGAAATGATTTTCAAAGTACTTCTGATGATACTCTTTGCCCTGCTTCTAGCTCGGACTAACAACACATCTATCTTGTTGAAATTTAATTGGAGAGTTTGGAATCACAATTTAGATATAGCAGTAGGGCTGCAGTTATACAGTATTTAAAGAAAAGAAAGAGGCAGGATCTAACAATACAGTAATATACAGGAAACCCTTGACCTACCACCATTTCTTTATGAATAGAATAGAATAGAATTCTTTATTGGCAAGTGTGATTGGACACACAAGGAATTTGTCTTGGTGTAAATACTCTCAGTATACATAAAGAAAAGGTACATTCATTAAGAATCAAGAATCATAACGTATAACAATGATAGTCATAGGGTACAATCAACATTCAAATCATACTAGGAAACAGTTAGTACAAATCACAAGGATACAAGCAACAAAGTCCTACAATCACAAGTGGGAGGGGATGGGTGATAAGGAGTGGGGAGAAGATTAACAGTAATAGTAGTGTACACTTTGTAAATACTTGAACAGTGTTGAGGGAATTATTTTTTTAGCAGAGTGATGGCTTTCGGGAAAAAACTGTTCTAGTCTGAAGTCTGTGTCTGTCCTGTTGGGTTGCAGACATTAAAAGGTACAACAACACTGTAAAAAGTGACTTATAACTGGTCCTCACACTTATGATTGTTGCTGACTCTCTATAATCATGTGATCAAAATTTGATTCTTGGTAACTGGCATGTATTTATAGAAGTTGCAGCATACAGCGTCATGTAATTGCCATTTGTGATCTTCCCTGCCGGGTTCTGATAAGCAAAGCCAATGTGGAAGGCAGAATTCACTTAACAAACATTTGATTCATTTAATAAATGAAGTGATTTGCTTAACAAAATATTTTTTAAAAGTTTGTAAAATCAAGTGTGACTCACTTAACTGACTACCTGTACACAACATGCCCTACTGCCTAATTTCTTGCCCTCAGCCTAGGTAGTTTAATCTGCTTGTTCCTGAAATTTGGCATGTTGCAGCAATTTTTGTCGCCATACTCACAAATGTGCAATAAATAAATAAATAAATAAAACCCTTCAAAATCTGCAAGTCCATGCAGACATTTCTTTAAAGCACCATTTGAAAATCAAATTGCATCTTTACCTTGAAGTTAGTCCATTAAAGCTAATTTTATCAAGTTGGTCAGTCTTTGAATCATTTAGCTTATTTTATAGAGTTATTTTCTTCTTGTTCTGCTGCTACATTCCAAATGAGGCTTTCATGTAGCAATAACAGAAGACCAATCCATTAAAGTGAAAAAAATAGAATGTTGATAAGTTTAGGGACAGTCACCAAGTTAATGTAGCTTTAAACCCCATTAGAGCAGGGAATAAACGGATTGGTGCCATAATGTTTCACAAAACCTATATTGTTAAGGAATAAGGAACTTCAAAAATATTTCTAAGAATTATTCCTGATCATATGCAAGAGTAGCACTTCTATGCTGATCTGCAAATCAGAAAAAAAAATCATTTTCAGGAGCTGATTAATTAAATTTAATGCCAAATTTGGGATGTGTATTGACGCACCTTTAAAAAAGTGGCTGCACTGATTTGTCATACTAGACTAGAGTTTCTGCCTTGCAGTAACTACTTAGGATTAAGAAAGTAACAGTTGTATTTGTGGTTGGTTAATGATGTCACTAGAGAGCCAGATTGGTTAAGGCAGTCAAATCTTAAGGGGTGTCAAACTCGTGTCATCACGGCAGCATCATGTGACATATAGGGATTTTTTTTCCTCTTTGCAAAATCAGGTGGGGGACACATCCAGCTCTTGAACTGCGAGTTTGACCAGGAGCGTTTGACACTCTTTATCAAGCTAAAAACAAAGAGAATGTGAGTTCTAGTCCTATTTGGGCCAGTCACTTTCTCTTAGTCCTAGGAAAGTAGTAATGGCAATCATTTCTGAACAGTCTGTCCAGGCAGTCTTGGAGACAGTCTTGGAGGAATTGAACATAAGTGAAGGGGAAAAAAAGAATGTCATTAATAGTTTACCTACATATAGTTGAGGCGGGGGGAGTGTCCCCTAATATATGTTGCCTATACTAACAACAAAATATCTGGAGATTTCTAGTAGGCTACTGCCAGTCAGGAAGGGAGAAAACTCAGCTAATCTGAGTATGCTTCTGGAGGAGAGAGCCATAAGGATTGCTACTAGTTATTGAGTCTTTCCACTTTCACGAAAAAACTCAGAGCCTCTTTCTGGACTTCTATTGCCCAGGAAGCTAGAAGAAAACTGAACAGGTGATAACAGATATGATAGCTGCATCTGTTGATGAGCTGATCTGTAAACTACATGTCCTCAAACTCAGCCATCAAAGGAAAACAAATTATGTTTTCTTTCTCAGAACAGATAAAAGAGGAAAGAAACAAAGGAATTCAATAATAGGAAACTCTGTCCAAAGCAATCTGGAGAGACTATCGGAGTATTGCCCTGGACAAGTTAGACTGAGGAAGGAGTTGAAATGCAGACAAGGGGTTTTGAAGGCAGCTTTTTTCCAGACAATTTGCACCTGAGAGACCAGTAATTTATGGTTGTGGTATGGAAAAAGCCGTGACAGAACCAGAAAGTCTGACAACTTCAGTAGATAGCTATTATGAGGGAGAGCTCTTTCATGTTAGCAATAGGTGGAAGCAATTGAAAAGAATGGCTGGAAAGGTATAAATGGTTTGGAAAAGTGTGTATGTGTGTCTTCCTTTCCCAAAACATGTGGTGTGGAGCGTGGTGAGAAAGATCCCACTCTTCAGTCCCTTGCTTCTACTTTAACATTATTATAACAACTTCTATTTCTTGCATTTTATTCCTACTTGACATTTTTCTTCTCTTTATAGCAGTATGTGTGTAAGTATCTGACAATTTGAGATAAAATGAGATTTGGTGCATGGAAGCTTATGTTTTAATAAAAGAGTTTTTAAGATGACACAAGATTCTTTGTTGTTTCTACAGATAAGGAAACCCTGGCTTACAGTCTTCAGGGAAGGCCTAAAGAAAGATCTTAAGAGGAAATATGGAGTAGCTCATTTAAATGCGAGACAATGTTTGGAGCACAGCACCACTTACATATACTAATAAGGATCAATTTGTATGCATTAGCTAAAGACTTGCTGGAAGTAATTTAATATTTTGTAAAACAAAGGCCTTTATCATATTTGAGTCGCAGCATCACACTGAACAAGGTCATCAAATAAATTTGTTTATGTGTATCTGGTCAAGGCTTAAGATAATATTTACCAAAGACAGGGATCAGGGTTCTTAATAGCATTTTTTCTTTTTGATAAGCAAATATCTTTTTGTACTTAAGGATTTATTTATTAAAAGGTCTTATGATATTCAGAAGTGACTGTTTTCCAGATTCACACAACCTTCATTCTCCCTTGTCTCCTTTTTGCAATACCCCCAGCTTTTGAAGAATATGCACTTATTTTAATAATGTGAACTTTATTAAATCTATAAAGGTATAGCCTGACTGTAGATGTTACACCATGTTGACCTCCCATCTCTGAAATGTCTCTTTCTCAAAACTGGATGTTTTATGAAAAAACTGCATGGATGTTGCTATTATTCTGATTTACTTATTTACTTCCAAGATATTAAAGCGTTTCTCCTACAATTAGCTATTTAATTTCAGAATTTTTAGAAATGTTCTTTGATAGGTTCCATGTTTTAAATTGTGCCCCACTGGCCTGAAAATTAGAGGAATGGTGTTAAGCTTGGGTTCCCCAACCAGGGTTAGGTAGACAAGCTAAACAGAATGTGCAGCATTAGTCAGATAGGCACACAGATGAATGAGTGAGCTAAGCTTGTATGTTTATTAACATACAGTAAAAATAACAGATACGCTTGTGCTATCAAGAATATAATTTATTCCAGTATAAGTTTATGGCATAGTCAAATATCAGTCCAATATTCATTTACCATGTAGTCAGTCCATTCAGGGATATTCAGTTAGCAAAGTCCATGTAGAATATCCTATGTCAGTTCACTTACAAAATCAGTCCTTTGTTGTCTCTCCCGTTCGAGCAATGCAGTCTTGATTCCAAGCAGTAATCAGGGATCATCAAAGCCAGAGAGAGTGCAAGCCGTAGTCTTGCTACTTTTATATTGTTTTCTTAACCACTCCTTTAATTGCTATTTCACAGTTAAAGCTGTATACACTCTAACATACACTAACTATGATTCATAGTTATTATTTCACCTAAACCAGTTAGGGTAACCAATGTTATCCCTAACATTATCCCCTTTTTAGGTTACATAATAACTATGAATCATTTACATCTTTAGAAAATATTTTTCGCAACTTTCTTTAAACTTAGTTGCTCCTTGAGCTTTTGTAAATTGGTCTGCAATGTTTTCTTCTGACATGCAGTATTCCAATTTTATTAATCCGTTTTTCACTGATTCTCTTACATTTAAATATCTTAGGTCAGTATGTTTTGATCTAGTTTTTACAGCAATACTAGTAGCTAACTTTATAGCTGCTTGGTTATCCTCATACACCATAATGGAATCTTTTACAGTTATACCCATGTCCAACAATAACTGTTTGTAGAAAATCAAATCAGTGCATAATAATGACAGACATGAAAATTCAGCTTCCATCGTGGATAAGCTAATATGCTGTTGTCTGATTGACTTCCACCCTATTAGTGTTTTACCAAATAATATAGCCATCCCAGATGTTGATTTTCTAGTGTTTATATCAGTTGCAAAACTTGCATCTGCATAAGCACTAAGACTCAAAGCACCCTTTGGTTCTATATACAATGCATGGTTCATTGTTCCCTTAAGATATCTCAATATTCTTTTTAAGGATTTCCAATGACATTCTTTTGGATCTGAATTAAAACGTGCCAGCTGATTTACACTATAAGCAATATCTGGCCTTGACCAATTGCTTATATATGATAAGCTACCAATCAAAGATTGATATATGGATTTATCAAATTTGGGACTTTGTTAGTTTGGCAAACTTCCTGACTCATTGGAGTCTTTGCCGGTTTACAAAGTTCCATCTTATAAGTTTTAATTAATTGGCAAATTTTATCTTCTTGAGATATCTTAAAACCATTATTTGTTTTATTAATTGTCAATCCTAGATACCTTTTAATTTCACCTAAATGCTTTATTTTTATCTTTTTGGCTAATAATGATATAATCTCATTAGCTTCATTATTAGTTTTAGTTATTAAAGCAATATCATCAGTAAATAATAATAATAATGACACCGTTCCATTATTTTCTCTTTTAAACACACATGGATCTGCTAAACCAGATTTATAACCTATATTGTTTAACTCTTTCACAATATATTGGTTCCACTCAAACCCAGATTGTTTCAACCCGTAAAGACTCTTTTTGAGTTTCCAACAATCATTATTATTTACTTTATTTTCTTTTATACCAATTGGTTTTCTTAAATATATAGTGTGCTGCAATGGTGCATGTAGATAAGCAGTTTCTACATCTAAATGGTTAATGACATAGTTTTTCTTAGCTGCCCACACTAATGCTGCTCTTAAAGATGTAGCTTTAAGGCTTGGTGCAAAAACTTCATCGTAATCAGATGCAGTTTGATTAAATCCTTGAGCTACTAACCTATCTTTATGGGTAACAGTCCCATCATTTCCAGTTTTTACTTTAAATATCCATTTGCACCCAATGGATTTTTCTCCTGGAGGTAATTTGGCATCTTCATACACTTTCATTACCTTTAATGAATTTAGTTCTTTTTCCATAGCCTTTTGCCAATTCTCCTGATCCTTAGCAGGATACATCCTAAGTTCATCTACACTAGTTGGAACTTTAGTTACTTGGCAAACTATACTTGCTTGATACCTATCAGGTGGTCTAGTTACACGTGTAGTACGTCTAGGTATTATAGGACTTACAGGTGGACTTTCTTCTATTAATTGTTCTTGATTATGTAACTCTTCCTGATCAACTATTTCCTCTTGTTCTGGTCCTATTTGCTCTTCGTGGACTTCTTCTTTAATTGGACTCTTCTTATAGCTAATCTCATCTTTCTGCCTTTTGTAGGGTTCAATAAATACTTCATTATTTAAATCTTGCTCTAATCTATTCCATCCTACATGTTCTAGGAATTTTGCACTAGCACTGGTGTAAACTCTAGATGTACCTGGTTCCCAGAATCTATAAGATCTATGATTAGATGTATAACCTACAAAAATCAATCTTTTAGCTCTATGCTGTCCTTTGTATCTAAGTTGTGTAGGGATATGCACCCATGCTGGTGCTCCAAATGTGTGCATGTAACTTAAATCAGGTTTTGTACCATGCCACAGTGTGAATGGTAATTCACCTGTTGTTGAATTAACAACATTATTTAATATATGATTACCACACATTATTGCTTCTCCCCATAAATTGTCAGGTAATCCTGAATCAGACATCATAGTTCGTGCCATTGATTGTAATGTTTGGCCTCTTCTCTCTATAAAGGCATTATGTTGTGGCCTATATGGTGCAGACATTTTATGTTGAATACCTAACATTCTAAGTCTGTTTTTAAATTTATTATTTGTAAATTCTGTACCATTATCTGTGATGAGAGTTACTAATTTCTTTTTAGTTTTTCTTTCAGCGAATTTTAGCCAATTAAATAGATTTTGATATGTTTCAGTTTTGCTCTTCATTAAATAGCAAAACACATATCTTGAATAGTGATCCATTATACTTAGTATGTGGCGAGCTCCTCCTACACTTGGTTTTTTCGGACCTATTAAATCAGCAAATACTATTTCTAAAGGCTCTTTAGTAGTAAATCCATCAACTCTATTAGCCAGTATGACCCTGCTCTTATTTTGATTACAGGCATTACATTGCAAATACTTATTACAAGATTTCAAACTTATTCCCTTAGACAATTCAACAGTTTTCTTAAGCATTTTAAAATTTAAATGCCCTAGCCTTCGATGTAACAAGTGAATACATTCGTCATGAGGTTTCTTATTTTCATAAATTGTGTTAGCCACCTTTAAACCATCATCATTTAACACATATAATCCATCTCTTAAAGATGCAGTAATTTTCTTATCATCTTTTGTAATTAAGCAGTTATCTCCCTTAAATGTAACTACATATCCTAGTTTAACCAAAATTCTAACTGAAATTAAATTAAACTTAAGTTGTGGTACATATAACATTTTTACATTCTCTTTTATAAAAGAACAATATGCTATACCTTCACCTTTAGCTTTCAGTTTCCAGCCATTGGCTAACGATATCTGCTGTTTACTCTGGGTCATTTTAACAAAATTTTTGTTATCATTTGTTATACAATGGGATGCCCCACTGTCAACCACCCATAAATTATTTTGTACAGCTCCGTTCGTATACATGGCTAACTCTAAATGTTTATTTAGCTTTTGATGTTTTTTAGTATTCTGACCAGCGTTCTGGTGCTTTGCCTTTTTTACAAAATCTTGCCAAATGTCCTCTTCCTCCACAATTAAAGCACCTTTTAATTGCGTATGCAGTAGGAGATTTATTATCTTCTTTTTGAGGTTGCTCCCTCCTTAATTCATCTCTTTCATGCCTTCTTCTGGCCTCTTCAAGCAATCTGCCAGTTATATCAGTTAAAGTTAAATTTTCCTTTGGCAAAATTTCAAGTGAAGTTACGTAGTTATCATAACTTTCATCAAGGGAAGATAGAATTATATAAATTTGATGTTGTTCTGAGAATATTAGCTCTTTTTCGTGTAATTCCTGAAAAATGTTTTGCATAGTTTTTAAATGACTCTGCATATCACCATTTGTTTGGAGATGTGTCCTGAAAAGCTTCCGTGTTAGATTTATGTGTGAACCAACCTTATCTCGGACATAAATCCTCTTCAGCTTCTGCCAACAGCCAAAAGCCGTTTTCTCTCCGTGGATATAAACAAGCTGTTGATCAGTTAAGGTTAACGCAATTATGCAAATAGCTTGTTGATTTTTATGCTTAAATTCTTCTATCTTTAGTCTGTCTTCCTCATCCTCTGGATCCCATTCTTCTACGTTTGGTGGATTTTCAATTATGTTCCACAGACCTTCTCCTCGTAGAAGTAGACTACATTTTGTAGACCATGATACATAGTTTGTTCCATCCAGCTTGGATATAAGGGACAAACTTTGTAAATTGACTTGTGCCATGTTTTCTTATATGGATATAAAAATATAATTAATAAAACACAGCTGTCTGTTTACTGTAATGTATAACAATACAAACTCTCACTTTTTACATAAATCTGTTTAACCTAGTTAAACTGACTTTGCAGCCTCTGGGCCCATAACCAGTGTTAAGCCTGGGTTCCCCAACCAGGGTTAGGTAGACAAGCTAAACAGAATGTGCAGCGTTAGTCAGATAGGCACACAGATAAATGAGTGAGCTAAGCTTGTATGTTTATTAACATACAGTAAAAATAACAGATACGCTTGTGCTATCAAGAATATATTTTATTCCAGTATAAGTTTATAGCATAGTCAAAAACAGTCCAATATTCATTTACCATGTAGTCAGTCCATTCAGGGATATTCAGTTAGCAAAGTCCATGTAGAATATCCTATGTCAGTTCACTTACAAAATCAGTCCTTTGTTGTCTCTCCCATTCGAGCAATGCAGTCTTGATTCCAAGCAGTAATCAGGGATCATCAAATCCAGAGAGAGAGAGAGAGCAAGCTGTAGACTTGCTACTTATATATTGTTTTCTTAACCACTCCTTTAATTGCTATTTCACAGTTAAAGCTGTATACACTCTAACATACACTAACTATGATTCATAGTTATTATTTCACCTAAACCAGTTAGGGTAACCAATGTTATCCCTAACAAATGGAATCACCATATGCATTATATCAGCAAAGACATGACTCTTTTGTTATTTACAAATCTTGGTATCAGATAATCCCACAGAAGTATATTATGAACAGGAATACTCTTGTTGGAGAAACCCACTGCTTGAATTCTTGCACAAATAAACTGGATTGAATTCCACTGGTCTGCTCTCTTCATAAGACTCCATCCCTCTGTTGACAAAATAGGGCAACATGTAGACACAGGTAAATGGGGATTGAAACTCCATTCTTCCTAGTTCCTTTGCATATTACAAGCATAGGTTGGATAGGCCCCAATTAGTGGCAGACATAGACATTAGAAATCTAACAGCAGAAAATAAATTTTCCAGAGACTAAGAATCTAAGAACTTATGCTAGCCCAAGGACTGGAAATCTACCAAGCCTTTTCTTAGAGCCCCTTGAGACCTTAATGCTGTCCACCCCTTTTTTTTTTCATGGCTGCCATTTTAGAAATGGTAATTTCAGGAAGGAGCAATTAACTCTGTCCTTTCTCATTATCCAGAGTCTTTTTTCTTCAGCCCCATCCTCTCAGTGGCCTTCATATGGTTGAATATTTTCCATTCTGTTTTCTGCTAAAATAATCAGAACATTTGCTTGTTGAGAATCCGTTCTGTGGCATAATTTGTTTCATCTGACAGGGCTATACCATTTTACTAGGGCAGATTTACATTTTCTGCCTGATTCATCATCAGTCCAGACCATCCATCTCTTTGTGGATGCAGAAGTAGATACCCTTTTGGCTTCAGGTTTGCATTTTCCAATTTTGATTCAGAACAGATCAAAGCTGCCTTAAGCTTTTCAGACAGTTTGTTTTTCACCAATTTCATCTGACAGAGGAGCAACTTAGCTTCAGTTGACTGGTGTGCCTACCAAACCTGCTTGCCTCCAGCAGCTGAGGAGTGGCCCATGAGTTATTTTGTCCTGGATGTGGATGTTTTTATTTTATTTTTTAAAATTGCACTTGATCCAACAATGGCCTGATAAGTTCATGAAATATCCTTACTCTTAGGAACTCATGCTTCATATAAACCTTCATCTTCAAATGGGCAACCCTTTCAATTTATAGGTGAAGCAAATTTCCCTCTGCACACCCTGTCCACCCCTCTTTCCCTTCTTACTATTCTGTTTCTATGAGATTGAACCATATTCTTTGCTACAAGATTTTCATGGACCTACAGAGGAACACAGGAATGAAAGACCAATTAATCAATACCCTTTTGTGTTGCAATGGTACCATAAAGAAATTTTCAAAGAAATCTGGTTTAGCGTTATAGGAGATAATGAGAGAGGAGGGCTGAAAGCATCCAAACATTTGCAAAAGCAAAAAAAGAAAGAAAGAAAGAAAAAGGATACTGGTAGACTTGATCACTTGACTTGAAAGCACTTGTGACTTGCTTTCCCTGCCTGATAGGAAAGGCGTGATGCAGTGGTGGGATTCAAATTGTTACCACCATTTTGGTGGGCCTGGCTTTGTGGGTGCACTTTTTGCACATGCAGAGGCTTTCCTACTAGCCTTCTTTTGCAATCCTGCACTCTCCCTGTGTTTTCAACAACTGATGCACAGCAATCTGCTATGTAGCGTAAAGCAGCTAAGCTTCAAAAGCAGGAAATAAAGGTCAGTATGAAGCCAGGGTAGGAAGGAGGGCCCAGCAGCTGATGGAGCAAACTGGTTCTCTCCCAGATGATCTTCGGAACTACTGGTTCAGCCAAACTGGGCCGAACCAGTAGAATACTACCACTGGCATGATGCAAAGGAAAGACTAATGAGTTTTGTAATGCAGTGGCCCCCAGGTTTGGGGCACCAGGGACCATTTCCTGGAGGGTGGTTTTTTTTGTGGACTGGGGCGGCATGGTTTTTCATGCTGTCTGGATCCCATGCACGTGTGGATGGGGCTTCATTCACTTGTGCAACCTGGTTCTTGTTGAGTCACAGATCAGTGGTTGGGGAACCCCTGTTGTAATGTCCATAATCTATACTGAGCAATTGCTTAAGGCTCTGTCCCACTGGTCGACGGATGCAAAACGTATGCATAAAGGACACAGCGGATGAGCAAAATTTCGGGGATGGCTCCATCCGTTGTCATCCGCTCCAAAAAGTGGTGAAAATTTGCATAAACAGAACGGAAAAGAATGGATGGGGTTAGGATGTAGCGGGGATGTTAAACGGATGTTCATAGGAAGCCTAGTGGATGGAAGTGGATGACACATCCGCAGGGGTTCCGGGGGAGAATAGCAAAGCGGACACATAGTGGATGAAGCGGATGAATAGCAAAGTGGTCACTGCGCATGCAAGGAGTATGAATTGCGTCAGCTCCATGGATATAAAAGGAAGCAGCTCGTACACAGTCAGCATTCAGGGGAAAGACGTGCTGCCACATACATCTTCAAAGAACACCATGAGGACCAGCAAAGAACTGCTCTCTCAGCTGGTCCACTTGAGCAGAGGATCCTCCAGCCGTCCCACTTTCATCACCTACATGAGCCACACTTTGAGGGATATGCCCGAGGCCCAGTACCAGGTGATGAAGGAAAAGATCACAACACTTCTGCACAACCCTCAAGGCCCAGCTGAACCTGCTCCTAGCCAGTCCAGGTCTGCTCCTCCACCCCAGGTGATGTCACAGCCCTTTCATGGCTTTCAACAGCCCCTCACCTACCAAGGCTATGAGTACCAGGACTTCCCACAGCACAAACAGACCTTCCCAGTCCAGGCCCAGGTTCATCGCACGCAACAGATGCCACACCTCACCCAGCTGCAGACCAAACAGCCCCACTACACTCCTCCTTCCTCCACCCAACAACCAAGCCCGTCAACGGACAATCTGTCATCAGTCTTGTGCCTGACATCCCAGGTACTTGATGAATGGCCTCTCAATCTCACGGGACTGAGTCAGCTCTCGGACAGCTTCCTGAACACACCATCCCCTGTTGTATTCTTGGGGCCAAGCACCCCAATGGCACCTCAGACCAGCACTCAAGCCACAGCCACTTCCACAGTCCCTGCCCACAGCTTCAAGGAAGTATCCATTAACCATCTACCATCCTGTCTTGCCACTCCACTGCTCCAGCTGGGGAGTTGCACCAGTGTCTCAGGAGGTTGTGCTGCTTCTTCCCTCCACGTGAAGCTCTGTTGGGGGCTTGTACATCCACAGTGTCTATCAGGTTTCGTCCTTGCCTCCATTCACCAGGCTCCATGTCCCCATTCCCTTGTTGACACTCCACAAGTCTGTTCTGCCACACTGGGTAGCGGGTGCGCATGAGATTGTGCAGGATGCAGCAAGCTTCCACGATGCTCCTCACAGTCTGTGGGTGATGCTGCATGGTGGTGAGAAGTACCTGGAACCTGTTGGCCAGGATGCCAAAGGCGTTCTCCACCACCCGTCTTGCCCTGGACAGCCTGTAGTTGAAGATCCTCTCTTCACGGGTGAGGTATCTTGAACTGTAGGGCTTCATGAGGTAGGTTCTGAGGGAGAAGGCATCATCACCAATGATGAAGTAGGGCACATCTTGTGTGTCATTGGTTAGGGGGTCTGGATCTGGAAAACCCATGATGAAGTTGCATTCCAGCCCATCCTTGAGGTCATTGGGGTTGTATACCTGGCTATCTGAAGCTGACCCGTTGCCTGAAGCATCGATGTAGATGAACTTGTAGTCGGCATCAACCATGGCAAAGAGGATGATACTGATGAAACCCTTGTAGTTGGAATAAGTGGACTCTGAGTTGGCTGGAGCTTTGCAGGCCATGTGCTGGCCATCTATGGCTCCAACGGTGTGGGGAAAGTTCCACCTCTGATACAACTCTCCTGCAACTTTCCTCCAGCCTTGTTCAGTGGTGGGGCACTTGAGGAGCTCCTCCACATATTCTTCGATGATGGCCCGCACCACCTCTCTGACCACTTTGCTGATGGTGTTGTGTGGCACCCTCCATAGATACTGCATGCTCCTGTAGGTGGTCCCGGAGGCCAGGTGGCGCAGAGTCAGTGCCACCTTCAGTCCAGGGTCCAGGCTGGGATGGAAGTTGATGCTAGGCTTGGTCGACCTGGGTCTCAGACGCTGTACAAGTTTGTCAAACATGGCTGGTGGCATCCTTATGAAGTGATGGGATGCACGAGGGTCTTCATTCCTCAGCTCCACCATCAACTGGTCATACAGTCCAAACTCCATTCTTCTCCCGATCCCTCCTCAGACCCACACAGCTCTTGGACGTCTCCTTCTTCTCCTTGTGTATAAAAGGTGAAACAGTCAGAACAGGGTTTGGTTCTGGTGATGAATGATCGCAGCTACCATACGGATTGTGTCATGATCCATGGTGGAGGACAATGGCTGATGTGGAAGAGCAAGACCAAGAGTGAAGAGGTCTGTACACCACAGCTGCTGGACTCATATTGAGATCCAGGTGATTTCCTCCCCCTTTTTATTGGAAATATCAGTAGCCCACTAGGTGTCCTTCTACATACTCTAGACATACTGCAGACATCCTAAATATCTGAGATACATCCTAGATACAAATGTTTTGTCCATTTTAATTCTTTATATATGAGATGCATATGCTTACATCCTTTCTATTTCCGTGCTACTAACGCTGTGTGGACATTCCGTCTACCTTTCGTTTCCTCCCTCTTTCCGTTTTCAGCTGCAGCGGATGTGACTTGTGAGGATGTCCAGAGGATGCCGAGAGGATACAGCGGACATTTAACGGATGATAACGGACATAGAACGTTTGTTGCCCGTATATGCCGTGGATGTACATCGTACATGGCGGAAAGTTCATCCGTTCACAAAGTTTTGTGCAACTCAAAATTTCTTGGGCGGATGAAATCTCAGTGGATGGATGCTGGAGTGATAGAGCGTATGAAACATGTATGCAGTGAGTACACAATGGATGCATCACATTTTCCAATGGATGGCAAGCTTTTTTTTAATGTTTTACATCCTCTTTACATCCGTTGGTGCAGTGGGACAGTGGCTTTAGCTCATTTGCCAATCTATTGCAGTTTGGACTAGAATTTCCAAAGTTGGCTGAAGGATCAAAGGGGAGCAGTTTAGGGTACAGGGCAGAATTGCCCAATAGTAAGGTAATAGAAAGGCAGGAAGGAGGGGTGACAATTGTACCTGTGGCCATTGCACAGGAAGAAAGCACCTAGTAAAATTCAACCTTTCATTGGAGTAATGAAGTTTGAATCTGATTCTGTCAGCTGGGTATCCTTAGCACAAGAATATTTAGTACATTGTCAGACTTCTTGCATGCGTTTTTTTATTTTCAAAATTTGAACTTTTTAAAAACTAAAATCTCAAACCCCAGCACTTAAAGCCAAATAGAAAATAAAATAATGGTTTGGTATGGATGGAAATATTCAGAATATAGGAATGAAGATTCTGTAAGCACCTATTTAGTCTACAAATTGCTTTCTTGCTTTCAGCATGAAAAGTCAACAGCCTTTCCAATAAAACACAGCTCCTGCTTTTCTTTACTTTAGCAATCTAATTTAGAAAGAAAAAAAAGAGCATTATTATTATTGTTGTTAAATAATTGAGAATCAGAAAGTCCTGCCAACCTTTCTATAAATCATCAGAGATACGCCAAGAATTTGTTTCATGCCAATTAAATTTCGTTTCTTGGATTGCTATTGTATTTTAAGTATTATTCCTATGCACTTTTGAAATGGTAATGTATAAAAAGGTGGACAATGAATTGAAAAAGGCGTAACACATCCCTTTACTAATTGTTTTAACGAAGTTCATCCATAGATCAATGAACTAAGGGTGGCATTTTTTATTCATATTTTAGACATTAAAGCTTTCTTAAAAGTAACAGTTTTCGCAGGATGATTCTTAGTAAAATATACTTACCACTCCTTTTTGACATTTATTGATAGTTCTCTGCCACTGTGACAAACCGAAAAAATCTTTATCAGCACTTTGCCTATTCACACCACCCAAGAATTCTGGATTTTGAAGTTTTCTTCTATGAATCTATGACCTAATCCATAATCTATGACCTAATTCAATCTCAGAAAACTAAAGTATCTTCCACTCCCATCCACCATCTTGGATTTGTAACTAAAAGTAGATAAATTCTTCTCATTAATAAAGGCCAGATCTGGACATTTTGTGGCCCATGGGCCACATCCAGCCCTTTGGCTGTCTTTGTCTGGCCTGTGGTGTCAGCAGCACTGGGTGGGTGGTAATGATGGTGGGAGGCACAATGGCAGTGGGATGGTAAGCTGATGGAATGGTGGGTTGGCAGAGATGGTGGTGATAGGACCATGACAGGGGATCAATAATATTTTTTGTGTGTGTGTATGTGTATCAAAGTCTGCAAGAAGGTCATTATGTGGCACCATAATCCAAGCCCCATTTGCATATGCATCAACACAGTACACATCTACAAAAGGAACAGAGTTTCAATTGTGTACCCATAATCTTCCAGATCATAGCCTCCTGCAGATACCTGAATCTAAATTGCCTTTATTTAGAGAGGCACATTGCTAAACAAAACATTGGACTGTGTAGCCACTCATCATTTTGTTCTTGTTTGTGTTTTAAAGAATAGATCGAAAAGGCTGCAATTCTTTTATAGCTCTGCCAGTTCTCTACATCTGAAGTACATAAGATTGGCTGAGATGAACCTGACTCACACTGCCTATCTTTGTTCTGAGTAAGTGTGTGTAGCTATACATCTTGCTATTTGTTTTGCTTTGGTTAAAAAAATAATAACTTCTTTCTCTACACTCTGTTTTCTGAATTATTGTAAGATCTCTCCTGCTGTTTTTCAATAAAGCCTAATGCAATATGAATATTTAAAAATAAAAAGGCTAATAATAATTAGAGTAAGATTCCAAGCAGGATTCAGAATACAATGTATTTAACAGATGTTTCTGAGGCTTGAGACTGCTATTTCTGAAAACTGATATATTTGGTTGCTAGGTGCCCACTAACTTGAAGGGGAAAAAACCCCAGTATTGTATGTGTGTTTCATTGTAGAGAATATCACATGCAGCAAATAGGATGCTGCAGAAGCCATTGGTTGCCTATATGTCAGAGAGAGAGTCCTATCAATTAGATTAGGAAAAAACAAGTGTATTCGTAGTTAGTGGAGAAACTACCGCAACTAGTGGCACCCTGCCTACTGAATAGTGCAGAAAAAATAGTTTTGTGGATAGCAGGTATTCCATGAATTTCATTTTTTATTCTGTGTATAATATTTCTACTCTGTGGCAACATCAAAGAAGAAATCAAAGGAGTTTCTAACATCTACAGCAAGAGCTTTTTTCTCCAAACATTAGACAGATTGTAATACATAGCTGTTAGCTTCACTCAGTTTGGGAGAGTTCAGCCTAGTATTTCTCAAACCCTATGAGCCATAAATAATCTTGCTGGAGAAATATGGGCAATTCCATGTTTGCCAGAATTAATAAAATCTTGCAGAGCTGAAGTCCACAGTGCTACAGATTTGGGAATCTCTATTTGAACCACAATACTACAAATCCTATTCATTAATAAAAAAGCTGTCAAATATTAAGATAAATTTTTGCATTATGTCTACAGAGACCAAAGTTCAACCATATTCTCAGCCATGGTAAGATGACTTTGGGCCAACATTTTCCTCTCAGTCAACCAACCTCACAAGGTTGCTGTTTGGGATCTAATGAAGGAAGATCCCTAAATAGGAAGCCCTCAATTGATATCAGAATTTCCATTGCAAAGCAAGGTGTTTGTTAAGTGTGTTGCACCTGATTTTATGACCTGTTTAGAAGACGTTCACATTATGCCTAAATTATAAAAGACACTTAAGTGTGATCCTTAGTGAAGTACACACACACTGGAAAGCATCCTACCAACAATAATCTGTGTTTTCAGTTGTTACTCATTTTTTTAAACTTTTGTAAAGCCCCTGTCACACTGCACCAATGGATGCAAAGAGGATGTAAAATGAACTAAAAAGCTTGCCATCCGTTGGTTAACGCGATGTACTCACTGCCTCCGTTTTGCTTCCTCTCTATCCGTCCAGCATCCGTTTATGGACGTTTCACCCGCTTGGAAAGTTTTGAGCTGCTCAAAACTTTTGCGCAGAAAATGTATCCAATTTGTCCGTTCTGCATCCGCTACGCATCTGTTCTGCATCCGTTACACATCTGCTACATCCGCTAGGCATCCGTTCCTCATCCACGCAACTCACATCTGCTCGGACGCAGGGAGGAAGCGGAACGGATGCGGAATGGATGCAGAACAGATGCCTAGTGGATGCAGCATGGAAACAAAGCATGTAAAATGGAAAAAACGTCCGCAGAGGGGACCTATCTCGGATATTAAGGATGTCTAGAGGATGCCTAGAGGATGCCTAGAGGATGCAAAGGGACACCTACACTGCCTATAAAAAGGGGGAGCAACACATCTGGATCTCACTTTCAGACCAGCAGCCCTGCTACGGACCTCTGCAGCCTTCATCTGCCTCTTCCTCTTCCACAGCATCCAGTCATGTCCACCGTGGATCGTAACACAGTCCTTTTGGAAGCCACCATCCTTCTGCAACAGTGTGAAGCCATCTGCAGGCTCTGTGAACTCTACTACGGGAAGAAAAAGGGGCGGCCAAGAAGCATCTGGGTATGAAGATGGTTCACCAGAAGAGCAGAGGACGGACTGTACAACAAGCTGATGGTGGAGCTCAGGAACGAAGAGACTCGTGCATTCCAAAACTTCATGAGGATGCCTCCAGCCATGTTTGACGAAGTTGTGCAGCGGCTGACACCCAGGTTGAAAAAGGCAAACACCAACTTCTGGCCCAGCCTGGAACCTGGGCTCAAGGTGGCACTCACTCTGTTCCACCTGGCCTCAGGGACCACCTACAGGAGCATGCAGTACAGCTGGAGGGTGCCACCCAACACCATCAGCATTGTGGTCAGAAAGGTGGTGCAGGCCATCATCGAAGAATACAAGGAGGAGCTCCTCCAGTGTCCCTCCACTGACGATGGATGGAAGAAAGTTGCAGAGCACTGGTATCAGAAGTGGAACTTCCCCCACACCGTTGGAGCCATAGATGGCAAGCACGTGGCCTGCAAAGATCCAGCCAAGTCGGGGTCCACTTATTTCAATTACAAGGGCTTCTTCAGCATCGTCCTCTTCACCATGGTCGATGCTGACTACAAGTTCATGTACATAGATGCTTCAGGCAACGGCTCATCTTCAGATGCCCAGGTATACAATGCCAGTCACCTCAAGGAGGAGCTGGAACGCAACCTCATCATGGGCTTCCCAGATCCAGAACCCCTGCCCAACGACACACAAGATGTGCCCTACTTCATCGTGGGGGATGACACCTTTTCCCTCACAACCTACCTCATGAAGCCCTACACTTCCAGACTCCTCACCCGTGAAGAGTGGATCTTCAACTACAGGCTGTCCTGGCAAGGCGGGTGATGGAGAACGCCTTTGGCATCCTGGTAACAGGTTCCAGGTACTTCTCACCACCATGCTGCAGCACCCAGAGACCGTGAGGAAAATCATGGAAGCTTGCTGCATCCTGCACAATCTCATGCGCACCCGCGACCCAGTCTTGCAGAACAGGCTCGTGGACCTCCAGCAAGGAAATGGGGACATGGAGCCTGGGGAATGGAGGCAAGGGCGAAACCTGATAGACACTGAGGATGTGCAAGGCCCCAACAGAGCTTCACGTGAAAGGAACAAGCAGCGCAACCTCCTGAAACACTGGTGCAACTCCCCAGCTGGAGCGGTGGAGTGGCAAGACAGGATGATAGATGCTTAATGGATGCTTCCTTCAGCCTGTCTCATCACACGGATGAGATTGTGCCATGTATGTTGAGTGGCCCGACAATGAACAGGGCATTTAATAAAGAGTTGTGTTTATGTTGAAATGTGTGGATCAATGATTACATTGTTATTGATAATAAAGGGCCATAGGTGTGGCACCTGGGAGGGTGGACCATACAGTCCCACTATGCTTGCACTGGAGGTTTATCTATCCCACAGCTATTACCCATCCCAAAGGTATCCCTGCCCATTCCACAGCTATCTCAACCCATACCACTGCTATCTTAACCCATCCCACAAGCATGCAAAGGCTTAAACCATTTCTAAAAGTTTCCACCAAGACTTTATTAAAAAAAAGAAACGAAGCAAGTGTATGAATCAAAAGTAGACTTTACTAACAAGAAGCTATAAAACAAAAATGAGTCTCTGGCACTCCTCTTGGTCACTCAGTCTCAGGGGTGGAAGGGTCCAGGTGCTGTGGAGGTGGCTGGTGCTGGAGTGCTTGCCATCAACTCCTCCAAAAGCAGAAGCAGCAGAAGCCCCAGCCCCAGAAGAGCGAGCCCGTGCTGCATAAGCCCCAGCAGAACCAGAGTGAGGGCCAGGGGGCGGGATGGTAGCCCTGTCCCTCTTGCAAGGGCTGGCAGCAGATGGCTGAGGCTTGCTGTGCTTCCGCATGGTTGTGGGGTTGCTGGCTGGCAGGGAGGCTGGCAGGAACCAAGGCTGGCAGGAAGGCTGGCAGGGAGGCAGGCAACAAGGCTGGCAGGAAGGCTGGCAGGCAGGCAGGCACCAAGGCTGGCAGGCAGGCATGAACCAAGGCTGGCAGGCAGGCAGGCACCAAGGCTGGCAGACAGACAGACAGCAAGACTGGTAGGGAGGCTGGCAGCAAGGCTGGCAGCTAGGCTTGCAGGCAGACATGCAGGCAGGACAGGCAAGGCAGTCGATGTGTCTGGAAGCAGTTCTTTTGCTCTGAATGGCGACCTGCTTCCGAGCTGCTTCCATTATATCCGCGGGGCTGACGCAATGCATCCTCCCCACATGCGCAATTAATGCTCAGCATCCGCTAGGCTTCCGCTGTGCATCCGCTATGCATCCGCTGTGCATCCGCTATATCCATTCCACATCCGCTTTGCTGCGCCCCCCCGGAAGCCTAGCGGATGTGCCATCCGCTCCCATCTGCTTCCATCCGCTGGGCTTCCATTCTGCATCCACTTTCCATCCGCCCTGCATCCTCCCCGTGTCTGTGTTATCCGCTCCGGTTATGCAAATTTTTGCCCCTTCTGCGAGCGGATAACAACGGATGGAACATTTTTCTCATCCGTTGTGTCCGTTTTGCATCCGTTGGGCAGTGTGACAGGGCCTTAACATAAATCAATTCAAAGTCAGAAAGCTGTAATAGAAATTTGGATGATATTTGTCACTTACACAACTGCCTACTATTCATGATGATTTTTGTGGGCAAGCACTAAAAGTAGAATGTACCTTATTTTTCATACTAGCATTTTTTCTGCATGTGAAAATCAAGAGCGCTGATCATTACAAATGTTACATTCATCATCATCCATTGAAAAGAAAACTTTGAACTGATATATTTAATATTTATGTGATCACACTGAATCCATAATTAAATATTTTTTTAAAAATAATTTATTTTGACTAGAAGAAAAAAAAAGAAATGTTTGCAGTAAGGTTAAATAAAATCTATCTATCTCTCTACTAACAATTCCCAAACGTTGCACTTGATTTGGGTTGCTCGTATAATTAAATCAACTATAATTAAATTATAGATACTGTAGTGCAAGAAGTCTGGTTTTTGCCATCTGATGAGAGACAGAAAACATTCAAGCTGTGTGATTTGTCATAACTCCTCAGAAGATCTTGATTATGATTAGCAGATATACTTCATAGCCAGAATAATCCGTTTTGATTCAGGTAGCTGTTCCAAGCAGAATGTCTGCTCTATTTTATTGGCACGTAACTTATTTTTTTACAATGGAGTTCACATAGGTAAAAAATAGATATAAGCCAAGACTATTGAAAGGCAACCCCCAATCTGTGGACCTGCACTGGGCTGCCAGAAAACAGGCCACACAAACAAGCGAAACCCCATCAGTAGGATACAGGCAGCATGTAAAACCATGCCTCCTCGGGTCCCCGGAAAAACCTTTCTCCATAGAACTGGTCCCTGGTGCCCAAAAAGTTGGGAGCCTCTGCATTAGCAGCTAGTTTAACCTGGAGGATTACCTGGAGGCAAATTGCAATTGAGAAACATATAATTTTAATAGAAGTTTAAAAAGTACAGCCAGCTATGTTAGCTTTCATCATTTACTTTAGAAACAAATCCTCACTTGTTAAAGTGAAATGAAGTACAATACCAAGAGGCTTATAAATATTCCATTTTATTTTTGAAAGATATGGGCGATGCATGATAACATCACTTTCCAAGACTCCAGAATAGTTGTCTAATTTTATTTTAGTCTGTCTGAGTATTATTTCATTGGTACCATGAGTTTTAAATAATCCCTTTCCTCAATGCAAATAATCATACATTTGATTCTAAATAATTCCCTCTGAAAAGAGAGAATGGAGGAAAAAACTATGGCATTCAGAATGCCTGAAGCTGATCTGCCAGCAAGAATCTTTTTTTTCCTTGATAAGGGAAGTTAATATATTCTGAGTCAGGATCAAATCACAATTGCCTAAACTGACCATCAACAATTCTCTATTATCTCAGGAAGACCTCCCCTCTTCTAAACCTCTGCTGATTAAATGCGAGTTCTTCCACACATATGCTTGGTTGTAATCTCTCCTCACAAGGATATATTGCAAAAAGGGGTTAGTTCCTATAATATTTTTGCACAATACTGCAGTATTTGACAATTAATTTCATATTATTTTGTAGTGCACAGATCTCAGAGTTGCATGATTATTACTATTGTTGTTGTTATTCTAAAAATAGAAATAAGAAAATTCCACTTCAATATGTGTGTGTATACATATACACACACAGGTCCACTAGACTGGATTTTTTTCTCTTTTTCTAATATATTGTAATATATAATATATTTTCAACACACATGCACACATGAGCATAAGTACACTGGAGTAGAATTCTCTCTCCCTCTACTTTAATGTACATATTTTGCACCCATACACCCACCATCCTTCTTTCCATTTTTATCATGAAATAATATCAGTGTCTTGGCAAATGTCAACCCTCTCATGTTATTCCAGTGGTCATATCTATCTGGTGGTATAAAAGATTCTCAGTAAAACCTAGAAAATGTAGAACATTTACAAAGACTAGCTCCCTGCTAGTCTGGGAATGCTACTTGCTGTCTAGCTATATCCACTTTCTCATCTGAGGCGCATGGTGTGTTTTAACATATGACATAAGGCAAAGGATGTGTGTGCTATCTCTAGTGTCTTTGGAACATGATGCACTGTATCAATGTTAAACAAGGACTAAAATGGTAGTATTCATTAGCATCTATCAAACAGTATATAAGTTCTAAAATGATAAGGTGCCTACCTAAGAGCATAGAAGGGCAGGCTTGCCAGATGTTCTTTTTTAGGTTAGAAAATTGAAATTCCAGCCTCAGTTGGAAAAATGTTTTGTGATGCCATCCTGCAGTTTATAGCTACCATTTGCTATTTAGACACAGGCATTGGAAAGAAGGCAAGCCTTCCAATTTCAAATATATGTCTATGGATGAATTTGTGCACAGAAGGGGAGACTGCTTGATACAGAAGGATGCATATTTCAGCCAGCAGGCATGGACCAAGATTTCCAGGATAAATTCTATTTATTAGCTTTTAATCTTTTTCTCTGAAACCATCAGAAAACATGGAAACTAGGATAATGTCCAGGAAAGGCAAAACTCAATTTCAGTACACAGTCATAACAGTTTAAGATTACTGCAGAGTTTTTTCATGCATGTGACCCTGCTCAAATATTTTTACATTTGACTACTCACAGCTATTTTTTTTTTGCCTCAGTAATTCAATTGAATTAGGAGGAAATTCTTTAGTTTCCCTATATTTTAAAACTAGATTGCATACCTATAGATTTAAGATGTATGAAAGAATGCCATTGTTTTTCAAGAAATTCAGACATAATGTGTACATAAGCCTTATTAGTTTCAGTAAACCCAATAAGCTTATATTGACTTTTTTTTACCAGATACATTGAAGCTGTTAAGAAGGGGTAAAACAGTATGTTCTCTTCTTCAGAAGAAAACTCTCTGTTTTTTCCCCAAAGCTATTCTCATAGTCATTTTCAACACCAACGTATGCTGAGGGATATGATGCATTCTCAACTACTTCATTAGCTTTCCACGAGCTCCAAAATGCACCAAAATGGAAGTTAACTTTAACTACTAGCATTAGTACTAGCACTTAGACTTATACACCACTTCACGATGCTTTATAGTCCCTCTCTAAGTGGTTTACAGAGTCAGCATATTGCTCCCAACAATCTGGGTCCTCATGTAATAAATAGTACACTAAATGTACTATTGAATATCTAGAGGTATTTCCTTTGTTACTAAGAATAGAACAATTGTATTTAAAAACTTAAATTTAAGAGAGTGAAGGAATTAGACTGTCTACTATTGACTTTGTTCTATATGTAAAGTGGGTGACTCCAAATCTGCAAACCTGATTGGTCAAATAAACTAAGCATTGGATTGGTTCACTAGGAACCAATCCAAAGAGCTGCTGAAAGGTGGCGAATTTAAGCAACTGCCATTGGCTACAAGCAGGCAAGCCAGCCTGTATAAAAGGCTGGCCTTGGCTTCAGCCAAGTGTTCCTATTTACTGACTAGTTAAAGAATAAAGTATTTGTTGTTGGAACCCGGTCTACCTCGCGTGTTTTCTGAACAAAACACTGGCGACGAGGATGGGATCGTCCTAAATGAAAAAACCTGCACGCAGTGATAAGAAGTCCAGATGACAATCAAGATGCCTGGAAACAACGCACCGCCTGCACCCTTCAATCCCAACGAAGAGGATTGGGATTCCTATGCAGATTGCTTCCAGATGTATTTGGAGAGCAATGAAATGGAAGACATTTCAGAGCAATGCAAGAGAGCTGTGTTCCTGACTCACTGCGGGCCAATGGTTTTCAAGATGGCAAAGGCCTTTGCGAAGCCCCGAGACGTTAAACAACTAATGTGGCCAGAATTGCAAAGAATCCTCAAAGCACACTACGCTCCGATGGTGTCAAACTTAATAAAGTGACACGAATTTTACTGCAGAGACCAGAGAGAGGGAGAGACCATCGCCGATTTCATTGCTGCCCTTAGACAACTAGGGGGTGAGTGTGATTTCCTGAACATTGACGAAGCGATGAGGGATCGCGTGGTGTTGGGTCTGAGAGACTCGACCGCACAGAGTAAATTACTCAACAAGCCCAACATCACCGTGACCGAAGCCATCGCGGAAGCCACAGCTGCTGAAGCCGCGAAAAAATCGGCCGTCGCAATGAAAAAGATGAACACACACAGCGAAGAAACAAACCCAACCAAAGACAGAAAGCAGCCTGCCACCGCAACCCACTACGAAGAGTCTGGCGAAACATTCAAATCGAGCGAAGAAGACAACGAGATCCACCGTTTGCTCACGAACAGAAAAGAGCGTGAAAGAAGGAATTGGCGGGAGTGCGCTGGCTGCGGAGGAAACCATTCCCGAGCCGAATGCAGATTTCTCGATGCCATCTGCAGGCATTGCAAGAAACGAGGGCACATCGAGAAAGTCTGCAGGAACAAAAAAAGCTACAGCCCAACGAGACGCAGAAATTCCCCAACACGAGCTGAGCCTAAACGAGCTGAGAGAAAGTGGCAACAAGAGAAGCGAGCCAATACACACCAAACTGTCACTGTAAAGAGCGCTCAGACGGGAAGCGGGAAGAAAGTTAAAGTCATTGTAAAAATCGAAGGAAAACACTGTAAGATGGAAGTGGACTTGGGGTCCTTCCTCTCCATGGTATCGTGGGACACAATAAAACAGGTAGTCCCAGGTATCAAACCCAAAGAATTACAGAAGCAGCACCTAATTCTCAAGGACTACCAGGGAAACCAAATCCCTGTAGTCGGCATGGGACATTTCCGAGTCGCCTACAAACAACACGTCAAGGTGCTACCGCTGACCATAGTCGACCGAAACAGACCAAGCCTCCTGGGCATCGAATGGTTCGCGCCATTGGGCATCGGGATGACCGGGATCGATCGAGTGACTATAACCGGTTGGGAAGACGACCTCATCCGAGAATTCCAAGACATTTTTCATGGCTCACTTGGCAAGTATCGGGGAAATCCCATTTCTTTCAGTCTAAACCCCCAAATAGCCCCACGAAGAATAAAAGCCAGGCAAGTTTCTTTTGCACTAAAGGCAAAAATAGAGGAACAGCTGGACAAACTAATAGCCCAAGGGGTGTTAGAACCTGTGGACCATGCCAAGTGGGAAACACCTATAGTCACACCGGTCAAACCCGACGGGTCCGTTAGAATCTGTGGTGACTATAAGGCTACCCTGAACCACGCATTACAACCAAGCGCATACCCGGTGCCTGTAGTCCAGCATTTGCTTCACTCCCTGGGAAAAGGAAAAGTTTTTTCTAAACTTGACTCAGCACAAGCCTATCAACAGCTCCCAGTGGACCCAGAAACTGCTGAAGCACAGACTATAGTCACACATAAGGGCGCATTCAAATGTCACCGACTCCAATTTGGAGTGAGTGTGGCCCCAGGCATCTTCCACAGTCTAATGGAACGCCTCCTAAATGGCATACAAGGAGTTGTACCCTATTTCGACGACGTCCTGATCTCAGCCAAAGATGAAACCCAATTAAAAAACAGACTCAAAGAAGTACTAACTAAGTTCAGAGAATCTGGCCTCAAAGTAAAAAGAGAAAAGTGTTGCCTAATTAAGAATAGCGTCGAATTCCTGGGCTATTTAATAGACGGAGAGGATATATACCCTACAGACAAAAAGATTAAAGCAATTAAAAATGCACCAGAACCAAAAAACAAGACCGAATTACAAGCATTTTTAGGACTAATTAACCTCTATAATGTATTCCTGCCAAATAAGGCCACTATAGCAGAACCATTGCACCGTCTTTTAGACAAAAAAGCAATTTGGACTTGGGGTTACAGAGAAAAGCAAGCCTTCCAAAAAATTAAAAGCTTGCTAACATCATCAAACGTTCTCATTCAATTTAGCAACACACTGCCCTTAAGAGTGACCTGCGACGCCTCCCCATTCAGAGTGGGTGCCATCCTAAGCCACCAACTACCTGATGGCAGAGAAGCGCCCGTCGCATATTATTCGAGGACTTTATCAAAAACCGAGCAGAATTACAGCCAATTGGACAGAGAGGCACTAGCAATTGTTGCAGGAGTGAAACATTTCCACGAGTACCTATACGGGCGGACTTTTCAAATTATAACAGACCACAAACCGCTAATAGGAATTTTGGCGGGAAACAAACCTACACCAAATATCCTCTCCCCAAGAATGACGAGATGGTCAGAGTTCCTAGCAGCCTACTCATACACTCTGACACACCAACCGTGGAAACAGATTTCACACGCGGATGCTTTAAGCAGAGCACCCTTGCCAGCGACTGAAGAAGACCCGGCACCAGCGATGACAGCACTACAAGTAGAGACTTGCCCCGATCTACCCATATCAGCATATGATGTCGCCAGAGCCACCGCAAAAGACTCTTTGACTGCCCGTGTTCTTAACTGGGTAGGTAAAGGCTGGCCGGAAAATCAAAAAACTGAAAACTTTAAACCTTTCCGGACCAGACAAACTGAACTTTCTATTCAAAAAGGTTGTTTACTGTGGGGTGATCGGGTGGTTATTCCTAACAAACTACAACCTAGGGTACTTAGTATGCTACACGAAGGTCACCCGGGGATTGTAAAAATGAAAAGCCTTGCTAGAAGTTATGTCTGGTGGCCGGGTATTGATAGGGACATAGAATACTGGGTAACCTCATGTAACAAATGTCAAACAATTAGACCATCCCCACCCAAAGCACCCATTAGAGATTGGGAAATCCCATGGGGCCCCTGGTCATGAATCCACATCGATTTCGCTGGTCCAACTAAAGGACATAACTTTCTGATTGTTGTGGACGCCTATTCTAACTGGTTAGAAGTAAAAATTATGCCATCAACAACAACTGAATTAGTAATAAAACAACTAGACAGCCTTTTTGCCACCCATGGCATTCCGGACATCCTCGTGTCCGATTATGGACCACAACTAACCAGCCTACACTTTGAACAATACCTAGCCTCCCTAGGTATTAGACATGCCCTAACCGCGCTGGCCCATCCGGCTGCAAACCGTAGGGCAGAGAGAATGGTCCGATTTACAAAGGAAGGGTTAGAAAAAATGGACACTGAAGATGTACAGCAAAAAATTAACCGATTGCTCACACTCCAGCACATAACACCCAGTACCACAACCAACAAGTCCCCAGCAGAGCTACTCATGGGGAGAAAACTAAGGTCACACTTTGATAGACTGCACCCAGAATTCATGCCAGAAAACCCCCCTGACTCCTCTACACGGTTTAGAAAATTTGGAATTGGCGATTTAGTCGACGCCAAAAACTTCACTGGGGACCCAGCATGGCTACCAGGACAAATTACCCAAATAACAGGCCCCAAATCCTACCGGTTAACAGTAGATGATGGCAGGGAATGGAAGCGACACATAGACCAGCTTCGATCCCGAAATATAGAAAGAACCACAGACATACAACAATTCGTCGAAAAAACCGACGAATTGCCAACTAAGGTGGGGGGGGGAATCGCAAGAATTAAATAAAGAACCGTTAAAAAATAAAACATATGAAACATATGAACAAAAAGAGCAAATAAAAGACTCACTATTTGGAGAGACTTGCGTGAAGAGCCCATTGGAAGGGGCCAGCCAGGCCAGCTCGATCTGCCCAGAGGAAACGGGAGGGAGCGGCAAAACCGCCAGCCTAAGGAACTCAGGCGGTGGTAAAATGGCTGATTCACCCTTCCAGATGGTTCCAGGGAGAAGAACGGACTACACAGCAGCCCCATCCGAACCGGTCGAAGTCTTCACTAAGAATGAACTGTGCAAGTCAAGTCGAGTCCGGAAAAGCCCCACCTACCTGTGAGACTACGTCACCACGTAGGACTGAACTAAGAGGGGAGGGGTGTTCTATATGTAGAGTGGGTGACTCCAAATCTGCAAACCTGATTGGTCAAATAAACTAAGCATTGGATTGGTTCACTAGGAACCAATCCAAAGAGCTGCTGAAAGGCGGCAAATTTAAGCAACTGCCATTGGCTACAAGCAGGCAAGCCAGCCTGTATAAAAGGCTGGCCTCGGCTTCAGCCAAGTGTTCCTATTTACTGACTAGTTAAAGAATAAAGTATTTGTTGTTGGAACCCGGTCTACTTCGCGTGTTTTCTGAACAAAACAGACTTCACCCCTTTCCTAAGAGACCTGTAGGGGGTGTGCATAAGTGCACCAATCATGCCTACCATCCCTGTCCTATTGTTTCTTCTTATTTTTCATATACGTATCCATCTCATGTATTCATAACTATGTTTATACTTATACCTGTTATCTTGTAAGCGATTGACAAATCAAATAAATAAAAATAAAAGTAGAATTCCTCCCCAACAAATATACATTTCAGAAAGTATTTCCTGGTTTCTGGATCAAGATTTATAATTTAGTCTTTCTGAGATCATTCTCAAGTTCCCTGTAGAATATCAGCACGATTGTCCATGTTGCATGGACAAGATATAGATCTATCATTCATAATCCTAATGAGAGAATCCTTCACAGAAAAACTCCTGGAATTTACAGATTGAGTTATCAACTTTTTAGGGTGGATTTTAAAACCTTTTAAAAAATACTTGGTCGCCTGATCAGTCTTTCTGGATATTGGCCTACTTTTCAGAAGCCTTGTCTTCTCCGAGTGTCTTGCCATGATAATCTGAAGCAATTGCAATAAGGATTTCCTCCAAAATTACACACTTACATTCTTCACTGGTTCCCTGCAGGAAAGATTAAAAAAAAACCATGGTTCTATTCCAGATGACAATGTGATCCAAAACTAGAGGGCACCACAACACAACTAGTTGAGTTGCTACAATATGGTGGCAAAAGACTTCAGAATGATTAATTCCCAGCTCCCAGATATTGTAGACATCACCTGTAGAATTTTTCAGTGTGTTGGATTTATGCGACTTATAATCAATGTTTGATTAATTTGCAAAAGTGCTCTTTATATACTGCTGACTGCTCTGTATTTCAGATTAAGAACTGAAAAAGGAAGATTCCAAGATAAAGAGATTTTAATGATCCAGCAATCTGTCTTAACCTTTTTACTTATGAGATTGTATCTTCCACAGCATTCTTGGATGATTGAAATCGAATTAAACAAGCTGGCTTCAGCTGATTCAGGCACATGCTTTAGAACCAATAAACACATTTCTCATTTCACTCACAAAACTGCTATCATAGAGTTGTGCTTGCCTGGTATAAAGCGGCTATGAGATTAGTCATGGTGGTCCCACAGCGCTCATTTACTACTAAAACAATTGGGATTATTTGTTTTTAACCCTTCTGGCTCTACTCTCCCTCCCATTTTATGCTGTCTTTTGAGGGCAGAAAATGAGCTGCAGCAAGATAGCACTTTTGTTTCTTAAGAATGGCTGTGGGGTCCATATGGGACCTGGAATTCTGTTTGGCAACAAATATAATACTCCATGTTTGTTGGTGCTAAGCTTGCATTTATTTGAAAGTTCATAGTGGATTACCTGGCAATCTTCATTCATATTAGCTCCTCAACAATAAACCTGATAGGGATATTGAGCTGGATATAAGTCACCATAAGAGTCCCCAAAACTGAAGGTGGTTTTGAATTTGTATTTTCCCCAAACAGTTGTCCTACACTTGATCCACTATACCAGGAGTGTCATCATGGAGGTGTCACATGATGATGTATTGAGACTTTTTCCCCCTTCGCTAAACCAGGCATGGGTGTGGCCAATACATGACGCATCCAGCCCACAGGCCAGGGGTTTGACAGCCCTGCACTACACCATGCTGTGATTTGCAACAGGTTAACTTTCATTTTTAATTAATTACTTTTAAGTTAAACAAAGTAGTAAAACTGAAGGATGGCTATTTTAGGCAGTGTATATCGCACAGCTGAATGAGCCAATAAGGTTCAGCATATTTCTTTGGAAGAAGAACAGCTGGATGAAAAAAAAGAGGATAGGGAAAAGCATTTGCCTTTCTTGCTCTCACCAGCATGCAGTTAACATGGTTTAGGAACTAGTAGCTGTTTCACCATAAATACATCTTCCCTGGGATTTGGTAGGGGGCTCTTTCTGTTGCCTTATAAGTGATAAGCAGTTTTAGAAAAGCTTTGTTTTTAAATCATTCAAATACCTGCACTCATTCTACAATTTATCTGTATTTAAGAAATGAATGCAATTATATTATTAGGAATGCCCATGGAATTGTTATTAGCTGAATGTTTGGAGTAGATTAATTAAAAATAGGATTCAAGTAAAGCCGTCTGTGTGCTCACCTTGATTTTGGAAATCCTTGTACTTTTGTTGAGAATAAAAGTTTACTGGTATGCATTTTTCTAGGACAGGGATGTCAAACTCGTGTTGTCACGGCATCATCACATGATGTATTGTGACTTTTTTCCCCTTTGCTAAATTAGATGTGGGTGTGGCCAATGTTAAATGTAATGCATTCAGCCCTCAGGCTGCAAGTCTACACCCCTGTTCTAGGACTTTTGTTTTAACTTCCCAATCAAGCATTTCCTAGTAGTTTCAATTGCAATAATTCACCAGACCTGACACTATTTAGCTTTGTTATGATCAACCATTATATACATATTCAAAATGTTCATATTTTATATAAAGCTATCATCCCCAGATACAGGCATATATTCCAGTGGTTCATGAAATGATTTTTTCCAAAAAATTGCTAAACCAATTACATGTCCTTTGTGTGGAAAATATAAATTGATTGGAGAAGGGAATCAATATATTTTGCCTTGATATTTATTCCATTAAGGATGTACAGTACAAAGAGAAATCAGCTTTTTTTATGATAGCTACGTGAAAATCCACTGATCATTTGATAGATGAATTAAGTTTGTAATGCCAATTAATTGGATTGAGGTAACAATGCAAACACCAAATTACTTATTTACTAGCTTTTCAAGATTTTTTATTACAATAGGCCGGGCTGTCAAACTCCCGGCCTGCAGGTTTGACGTGTCAGGTGCTGGCCATGCCCACACCTGGCTTAACAAAGGGGAAAAAAAATTCTGATATGTCACATGATGCTGCCATGATGACATGAGTTTGACCCCTGCAATAGGCCATCGAGCTAATAATGTTATTACTTCACAATACATTTCAACACATTTGTAATTGGTTGATTTCAAAAACTGCTTTTTTTGGTAGGGGTAGGTTTAAGACATTTCTCTGTCATGATTTATGTACTTTGTCAGACTTCGGTACACAAATACATAATGCCATCCTGGTGGCATTTGCATAATGATGCCCTTAAGCCCATACCTTCATTTTGATCTCATTATGGTGTGGATGTTTTCTAGCAAGAAACTGGGTGAGGCAAATAAGATAGTGAAAAACAAGATAATTTTTGGGTCTTTTATGAAAGCATGCAGTTGAATAGTAAAGGCTTGATGTCACCAATTGTCCTTGGTTTGGGTATGTGCACACAACTCATCATTTACTGAGGAGGATTGCTGAATTTCTACAAATGGAGGGAGTAAGTCTTAGAATAGCAGATAATGTTACAGCCGATTAAGAAAAAGATGCTTATAGATCAGGAATGTCAAACTTGCATCATCATGTTGTCATCATGTGTCATATCATGACTTTTTATCCTTTCACTAAGTTGGATGGGCATAGCCAGCACAGGAACATCTGGCCCGTGGGCCATGAGTTTGACAGCTGTGTTATAGATGCTTGGTTTTCAATGTGCCTTCCAAAGGTTGGATTCTTTGAGATATTTTATTCTTTCCTCAGTTCTACTCAATAAAGTTAAAAGACAAGAATGATGAGAACCACAGTTTGTGAAGGGACTAGTGTCAGAAATAGACCTGATTTCAGTCCTAAAAATACATTGTTTTAGGTACCAGCAAGTTATTAGAAAGGGATAATAAATAATCTACTGAATAGTCAGAGAAATGGCAAAAGAGGAAAACAGAATTAAAGGGAGCAAATTTATAGGGAGCAGAGGTGTAGAAGCAGACCAAGAGACAGGGATGGAAATAGAAAATGAGAACATTAATTTAAATATAGGAGGAGTACAGCAGGTAATGTACAATGTTACAGTGTACAATATGTGTATATTTCTCCCGGATATGTTTGCCTGTGTCTGCTGGCTGAATAGAGAAAGCTCTGAAATGTATTATTGGAATATAGTATTGTCCACAGCTTGCTCCGTAACAGTATAGATGTGCCTGGAAATTATATAGAATTCAGTGATGAGGTGCTTTATGGATGAGATTCAGTGTTAACTTTGCATTTTCTGGCTATGTTGATTTTGTCACACCTTAGCACTCTTTTGGCTGCAGAACCATAAAGTTATAGTCTCCCTCCTGTGCTGCATTCTAAACAAGATTTATTATGCTACAGTGAGATAAATCTTGCTTTTAGATTTGAGTAATAGCATGATTTATTTGCACAGCAGTCAAAGGGTCAAAAAAGAACTAGATCTGAATGAAAAATAATACTTATTAATACGAATATGCATTATTTTTCCAGCTACTGAAGAACCAAGAATGAATAAATTAGGTTTCTAGTTCTGAATTGTACTTTTTTTTTTTTTTAATGCAGTCAAGATAGAAAACTCCTTCCAAAAAGTTTTTTTTAACAAATAGTGAGGGCAGTTAGCAGTTGCCCATTGGAAACCCATTGGTCCACAACCCTGATGAATAGAAATTATATTGAACCAAAATTATCTTCTAATATTGGAATACATAGTAGAAGAACAATATTATAAATAATGGCCATTTTCTGCAGCACACTTAAGAATAATTGTCATATTAATAGCCCATAATTACATTTAACAGAATTAAAAGTACCCATTCTGGGAAGTCCCTTTCTCAGGAAATGAAGTCTACTCATAAGACTCTACTCTAGAAGAGCAAAAGTGTATGACATGAACAGAATGTTTCTCGTTGGATCAGGCAGTCATGGGCACTGAAAGGACAGAAAGAGAGAGAGAGAGAGAGAATTAAAGCCCCTGTCACACAGCACCAACGGATGGAAAAAGGATGTAAAACGGAGAGAAACACTTGCCATCCATTGGTTAAGGTGATGCATCCGTTCTGTACTCACTGCGTCCGTTTTTCATACTCTCTATCCATCCAGCATCCGTCTACTGACATTTCATACGCTCAAAAAGTTCTGAGATGCACAAAACTTTTTGAGTGGAAAATGTATCCAACACGTCCATTCTATATCCACTACGCATACGGGGAACATCCGTTATACGTCCGTCGTCATCCGTTATGCATCCGCTATTTCCGCTAGGCATCCGCTGCACATCCGCACAACTTGCATCCGCTCCAGTGGAAAACGGACACAGGGAGGAAGTGAAACGGACACGGAACAGACACGCAGCGTTAGTAGCACAGACATAGAAAGGATGAAAGCGGATGCAGCTCGCATACAAAGCATTAAAACGGAAAAAACGTTCGCATAGGGGACCTATCTCGGATATTTAGGATGTCTGCAGGATGCCTAGATGATGCACCTAGCAGAAAACATATCTTTCCTATAAAAAGGGGGAGAAATCACCTGGATCTCACTTTCAGTCCAGCAGCCCTGTGGTGCAGACCTCTTCAGCCTTCATCTGGCTCTTGCTCTTCCACAGCATCCATTCATCTCCACCATGAATCATCACACACTCCTTTTGGTAGCCGCCATTGTTCTACAACAGTGCGAAGCCCTCTACAGGCTCTTTCACCTGTTCTACGGGAAGAAAAGGAGGCGGCCAAGAAGTCTCTGGGTCCAAAGATGGATCGCAAGAAGAGCTGAGTATGGACTGAAAACAACTTGATGGTGGAGCTGAGGAATGAAGACTCTCGTGCATTCCAGAAATTCATGAGGATGCCGTCAGCCATGTTTGACGAAGTTGTGCAGTGGCTGAAACCCAGGTTGACCAAGGCAAACACCAACTTCCAGCCCAGCCTGGACCCTGGGCTGAAGGTGGCACTGACTCTGTGCCACCTGGCCTCAGGGACCACCTACAGGAGCATGCAGTGCACCTGGAGGGTGCCACACAACACCATCAGCATTGTGGTCAGAGAAGTGGTGCAGGCCATCATCGAAGAATACCTGGAGGAGCTCCTCCAGTGCCCCTCCACTGAAGAAGGCTGGAAGAAAGTTGCAGAGCAGTGGTATCAGAAGTGGAACTTCCCACACCGTTGGAGCCATAGATGGAAAGCACGTGGCCTGCAAAGCTCCAGCCAACTCAGGGTCCACTTATCACAACTACAAGGGTTTCTTCAGCATCATCCTCTTCGCCATGGTCAATGCTGACTACAAGTTCATGTACATCGATGCTTCAGGCAACGGCTCGTCTTCAGATGCCCAGGTGTACAACGCCAGTCACCGCAAGGAGGGGCTAGAACGCAACCTCATCATGGGCTTCCCAGATCCAGAACCCCTGCCCAACGACACGCAAGATGTGCCCTACTTCATCATTGGTGATGACGCCTTCTCCCTCAGAACCTACCTCATGAAGCCCTACACTTCCAAATGCCTCACCCACGAAGAGAGGATCTTCAACTACAGGCTGTCCAGTGCAAGGCGGGTGGTGGAGAACACCTTTGGCATCCTGGCCAGCAGGTTCCAGGAACTTCTCACCACCATGCAGCATCGTCCAGAGACCGTGAGGAACATCGTGGAAGCTTGCTGCATCCTGCACAATCTCATGCGCACCCGCTACTCAGTGTTGCAGAACAGGCTCCTGGACCTCCAGCAAGGCAATGGGGACATGGAGCCTGGTGAATGGAGGCAAGGGCGAAACCTGATAGATACTGTGGATGTGCCAGGCCCCAACAGAGCTTCACATGAAGGGAAGAAGCAGCACAACCTCCTGAAACACTGGTGCAACTCCCCAGCTGGAGCAGTGGAGTGGCAAGACAGGATGGTAGATGCTTAATGGATGCTTCCTTCAGCCTGTCTCATCACACTGATGAGATTGTGCCATGTATGTTGAGTGGCCCTACAATGAACAGGGCATTTAATAAAGAGTTGTGTTTATGTTGAAATGTGTGGATCAATGATTAAATTGTTATTGATAATAAAGGGCCATAGGTGTGGCACCTGGGAGGGTGGACCATCCAGTCCCACTAGGCTTGCACTGGAGGTTTATCTATCCCACAGCTATTACCCATCCCAAAGGTATCCCTTCCCATCCCACAGGTATCCCTACCCATCTCACTGCTATCCTAACCCATCCCACAGCTATTACCCATCCAAAAGGTATCCCTGCCCATCCCACAGGTATCCCTGCCCATCCCACTGCTATCCTTACCCATTCCACAAGCATGCAAACGCTTAAACCATTTCTAAAAGTTTCCACCAATACTTTATTGACTAAAAGAACTGAAGCAAGTTTGTGAAGCAAAGATAAACTTTATTAATAACAAACTGTAAAAGCAAAATGACCCAAGTAAAGTATCCCAAGCAAAGATAAAGTCAACAGGTAGCAACCCAGTCTCTGGCACTCTTCTTAGTCACTCTGAGGTGTGCCCAGTCTCAGGGGTGAAGGGTCCAGGTGCTGTGGAGGTGGCTGCTGCTGGAGTGCTGGTCTGAGGCGCCATTGGGGTGCCTGGCCTCGAGAGGACAACAGGGGATGGTGTGTGGAGGAAGCTTTCAGAGAGCTGGCTCAGTCCTGTGATGTTGAGAGCCCTTTCCTCCATGACATGGGGTGTCAGTCCCAAGACCGATGACAGATGTTCTGAGGCTGGGCTTGGCTGTGGGTTGGAGGAAGAAGGAGTGTAGTGGGGCTGTCTGGTCTGCAGGTGAGCGAGGTGAGGCGTGGGTGGCATCTGTGGTGTGGGTGGCATCGGTGGCATCGGTGGCATCAGTGGCATCGGTGGCATCGGTGTTGTTCGATGAACCTGTGACTGGACTGGGAAGGGCTGCCTATGCTGCTGAAACTCCTGGTAGCCATAGCCTTGGTAGGTTAGTGCCTGTGGAAAGCCTTGGAAGGGCTGTGACATTACCTGGGGTGGAGGAGCAGACCTGGACTGGGGTCAGGGGGTCCTCCACGTGCTCCGCCATGGGGAGTGCAGCTGTCGGGGGGGGGTCTCCATCGTGGGACGCTCCACAGATACCTGCCTGGAGACAGGAGCTGACTCTTGGCCAGAAGAGGACTGGCTCTCTGGGGGCTGCCTGAGAGAGAGGGTTGTCAGAGGGGCTGCTCCTCAGTGGCGGATCTCACCCTCCAAGAAGCTGCACTTGGCCATCACGTAGGTCTCCCAGTTGGTGAGCTTGACTGTGGCCTGGCCAGATTTCTTGAGGTGCAGCTTCCTGTACCTGGTGTGCATGTGCTTCCACCACCTGAGAAGGTCCTCCGAAGTGTAGCCCAGGCTCTCCGTCTTCTCTCTCCAAGCAGCCTGCTTCCTCTTGGTGTCTTGATAGAGCCTGTGTCCCTTCCGCCATAGGTACTCATTCTCCCTCAGCCATTCGAGCACCTCATCCTCATGTTCCTCTTCGATGGAGTATTGCCTCCTCTCCCATTCTCACGTATGCCTCTTCCTCCCTCTGGCAGGGCCATCTGGGTCCTCATCAGAGGGGCTTCGAGGTTCTAGGGGCTGCTCCACCACACCAGCAGCACCAGCAGCACCAGCAGCACCAGCAGCACCAGCAGCACCAGGATCAGCAGCAGCAGAGTAAGCACCAGCAGCACCAGGAGCACCAGGAGCACCAGCAGGACCAGCAGGACCAGGAGCAGCGCCAGCAGAGTAAGCACCAGCAGAATCACCAGCAGCAGAAGCAGCGCCAGCAGAGTAAGCACCAGCAGAAGCACCAGCACCAGGAGCAGCGCCAGGAGAGAAAGCACCAGCAGAAGCACCAGCACCAGGAGCAGCACCAGCATAGTAAGCACCAGCAGAAGCACCAGCACCAGGAGCAGTGCCAGCAGAAGCATCAGCACCAGAAGAGTCAGCCTGAGCAGCAGAAGCCCCAGCAGAAGCAGAGTCAGGGCCAGGAGGTGGGATGGTGGCCCTGTCCTTCTTGCCAGGGCTGGTAGCAGATGGTACAGGCTTCCTCTTCTTCCCCATGGTTGTTGGCTGGAGCTGTGTCTGGCAGCAGGTCTTTCCTCTGAATGGTGATCTGCTTGCGAGCTGCATCCTTTTATATCCACAGGGCTGATGCAATGCATCCTCCCCGCATGTGAAGTGAATGCTTTGCATCCGCTAGGCATCCGCTAGGCATCCTCTAGGCATCCGTAATGCATCCGCTGTATCCGCTAGGCATCCGCTCTGCATCCGCTATTTCCACTGCACGTCCGCTTTGTTGTGCTCCCCCAGAAGCCCTGTGGATGTGCCATCCACTTCCATCCACTTCCATCTGCTTCCATCCGCTTCCATCCGCTAGGCTTCCGTGGAGCATCCGCTTTTCATCCTGGCTACGTCCTCCCCCTGTCCATTCCTTTCCGTTGTTGTCCGCTCTCTTTATGCAAATTCGGGGCACTTTTGAGAGCGGATAACAACTGATGGAAAATTTTCTCATCCGCTGTGTCCTTTTTACATACTTTTTGCATCCGTCGGCCTATGTGGCAGGCTCTTAAGAACCTGTGTAATGTTTCAATCTCCAGTTCACACTAATATTTATTGAACTATTTTGCATTAAAGAAACATCTCCCCAATCATACAGTTGACTGTGTATCTGTAGCAGTTAACAACATTTATGTCCCAGTTTTGTGTTACAAGAACAATGTCAATGAACCAGAAATAAAATATGTTAAAGGAAACTTGGATCCCTCCTCTTCTATACTGCCCTTAGGATAGAACAACTGAACTAATCCTTCATTATTACAGAATACTGAGCTACCCTCAAGAACAGTTCAAACAAACTCAAAAAGAAATTTCAGTGGACATTTACCCAAGCTTATAAGCAGATCTTTATTTTCTGCAAGTTTGTGATTTGTGATCTGCACTACTATTACTATTAATCTTCTCCTTATCACCCATCCCATCCCATTCGTGACTGTCTGACTGTAACTTTGTCGCCTGTATCTTTATGATTTATATTGACTGTTTCCTAGTATGATTTGATTGCTTATTATACCCTATGACTATTATTAAGTGTTGTACCTGCCATTCCCCCCCCCCCATTTTGCATGTTTAATATGGGCCTTAATTTGGGGGGGAGGGGCTTAATTTGATTTTATGCCAATAAAACATGGTGGGGCTAAAAGTGCCATGGACTAAGAATAAATCCGTGTTCCTCCGGAAAGCTAAACTGAAGGGATAAACTCCTATCAGTGCAGGAAAGAGTTTCTGAGCATATTGTTCCTGCCATTTTGCCCCCTGATGTTCAGCTCACTCTATTCTTTACGTGCTCAGGAACGAATTGCTACCTAATTTATCACAGATGTTATCCCTGACACTTGGAAGAAAGCAGATTGCATATTCACAAAATGGGCATAAAAATGAATTCAGGCGAGAAAATAGTGCAGATTGATATAGAAAGTGACAAAATATAGTTCAGATCAAACAGAAAAAGAGAATCTGGATCAAGAAAATGCATGATGAATCTTCTCAGGAGAAAAGCAGGATACAAGTAGATTCATTTTAAGCTGTTTGTTGGTATTCAATATTTTCAATGTCTTGAAAGATTATAGGTCACAAAAGGGAAAAAGAAAAGATTATTAATTTCAGATTGTTTTCTGTCAACATTTGCTTTCTGGGGTCTTGAAATGAACAAGTAATAGCTTTTTCCCAAGATATTTGCTTCATTTATACTACTGTTGTTCTACATCCTACACACCACACTGCAGTAGGTATGATAAGCAGAAGGAAAGACAACTGATTGCCTCATACTTATCAAAGCACATGATTTCAATGATTTTAGTTCATTCTGTCACCCAGACTTTTGTTGCTGTCTTGAAAGAATAGCAAATTCTATTTTGCCTCCAAAACCTTGCAAAATGAAGTTGACATTCTCCACTGAATATTATCTATAGCTTAAGATTTTTAAATAGTCTTAGGTTCACTGCTCCACTTTATACCCCTGCTGCTATTGCTAGGACCATTCCAATAACTTAAGCCCATGTCACACTGAACCAACGGATGCAAAGAGGATATAAAATGGACAAAAAAGCTTGCCATCCATTTGAAAACGCGATGTACTCACTGCCTCCATTTTGCTTCCTCTCTATCCATCCAGCATCCATTTATTGACGTTTCATCCGCTCAGAAAGTTTTGGGCTGCCTAAAACTTTTGCGTGGAAAATGTATCCAGTTTGTCCGTTCTGCATCCGCTACGCATTCCTCTACGCATCCATTATGCATCCGTTATGCACCCGCTATATCCGCTTGGCATCCGCTGCACATCCGCACAACTCGCATCCGCCCGGACGCAGGGAGGAAGCGGAACGGACATGGAACAGATGCAGAACAGATGCAGAATGGATGCAGCACGGAAACAAAGCATTTAAAGTGGAAAAAACGTTCGCAGAGGGGACCTATCTCGGATATTAAGGATGTCTAGAGGATGCCTAGAGGATGCCTAGAGGATGCAAAGGGACACCTATACTGCCTATAAAAAGGGGGAGCAACTCGTCTGCATCTCACTTTCAGACCAGCAGCCCACCTGTGCAGACTTCTGCAGCCTTCATCTGACTCTTCCTCTTCCACAGCATCCAGTCATGTCCACTGTGGATCGTACCACAGTCCTTTTGGCAGCCACCATCCTTCTGCAACAGTACGAAGCCATCTGCAGGCTCTGTGAACTCTACTATGGGAAGGAAAAGAGGCGGCCAAGAAGCGTCTGGGTCTGAAAATGGATTGGGAGAAGAGCAGAGTATGGACTGCACAACAAGCTGATGGTGGAGCTCAGGAACGAAGACACTTGGGCGTTCCAGAACTTCATGAGGATGCCTCCATGTTTGATGAAATTGTGCAGCGCCTGACACCCAGGTTGACCAAGGCAAACACCAACTTCCGGCCCAGCCTGGAACCTGGGCTCAAGGTGGCACATACTCTGCGCCACCTGGCCTCAGGGACCACCTACAAAAGCATGCAGTACGTCTGGAGGGTGCCACACAACACCATCAGCATTGTGGTCAGAGAAGTGGTGCAGGCCATCATTGAAGAATCCAAGGAGGAGCTCCTCCAGTGCCCCTCCACTGAACAAGGCTGGAGGAAACTTGCAGAACAGTGGTAACAGAGGTGGAACTTTCCCCACACCGTTGGAGCCATAGATGGCAAGCACGTGGCCTGCAAAGCTCCAGCCAAGTCGGGGTCCACTTATTTCAACTGCAAGGGCTTCTTCAGCATCATCCTCTTCACCATGGTCGATGCTGACTACAAGTTCATTTACATCGATGCTTCAGGCTACGGCTCATCTTCAGATGCCAAAGTATACAACGCCAGTCACCTCAAGGAGGAGCTGGAATGCAACCTCATTGTGGGCTTCCCAGATCCAGACCCCTTGCCCAACGACACGCAAGATGTGCCCTACTTCATCGTGGGGGATGACGCCTTCTCCCTCAGAACCTACCTCATGAAGCCGTACACTTCCAGACTCCTCACCCGTGAAGAGAGGATCTTCAACTGCAGGCTGTCCAGGGCAAGGCGGGTGGTGGAGAATGCCTTTGGCACCCTGGCCAACAGGTTCCAGGTACTTCTCACCACCATGCAGCATCGCCCAGAGACCGTGAGGAGGATCATGGAAGCTTGCTGCATCCTGCACAATCTCATGCGCACCGGCTACCCAGTGTTGCAGAACAGGCTCGTGGACCTCCAACAAGCCAATGGGGACATGGAGTCTGGGGAATGGAGGCAAGAGCAAAACCTGATCGACACTGAGGATGTGCAAGGCCCCAAAAGAGCCTCACATGAAGCGAAGAAGCAGCGCAACCTCCTGAGACACTGGTGCAACTCCCCAGCTGGAGCAGTGGAGTGGCAAGAAAGGATGGTAGATGCTTAATGGATGCTTCCTTCAGCCTGTCTCATCACATGGATGAGATTGGGCCATGTATGTTTGGTTGGCCTACAATGAACAGGGCGTTTAATAAAGAGTTGTGTTTATGTTGACATATGTGGATCAATGCTTACATTGTAATTGATAATGAAGGGCCCTAGGTGTGGCACCTGGGAGGGTAGACCATACAGTCCCACTATGCTTGCACTGGAGGTTTATCTATCCCAAAGCTATTAGCCATCCCAAAGGTATCTCTGCTCATTCCACAGGTATCCCTGCCCACCCCACTGCTATCTTAACCCATCCCACAAGCATGCAAAGGCTTAAGCCAATTCTAAAAGTTTCCACTGAGACTTTTTAAAAAAAAACAAATGAAGCAAGTGTGTGAATCAAAGATAAACTTTATTGAACAACAAGCTGTAAAAAAAAATATGACCCAAGTCAAGTGTCCAAATAAAGTCCACAGGTAGCCAGCTACCCAGTCTCTGGCACTCTTCTTGGTCACTCGGAGATGTGCCCAGTCTCAGGGGTGAAGGGTCCAGGTACTGTGGTGGTGGGTGGTGCTGGAGTGCCTGGCCTCGAGAGGACAACAGGGGACGGTGTGTTGAGAAAGCTCTCGGACAGCTGGCTCAGCCCCGTGATGCTGAGAGGTCCTTCCTCCATGCTGTGGGGTGTCAGCCCCAGTACTGATGACAGATGTACTGAGGCCGGGCTTGGCTGTGGGGTGGAGGAAGGAGTAGTGTAGTGGGGCTGTCTGGTCTGCAGCTGGGTGAGGACTGGCGTGGGTGGCATCATTGGCGTGGGTGGCATCGCTGTCGTCGGTGGCATCATTGTCGTGGGTGGCATCGATGGCATCAGTGAAACAGGTGGCAACGGTGTTGCCCGATGACTCTGTGCCTGGACTGGGAAGGGCTGCTGCCTGTGCTGCTGAACCTCCTGGTAGCCGTAGCCCTGGTAGGTGAGGGCCTGTGAGAAGCCTTGGAATGGGAGGCACATCACCTGGGGTGGAGGAGCAGACCTGGACTGGGTGGGAGCAGGTTCCTCTGGGTCTGGAGGGTTGTGATGCAGCTCAGTGATCCAGTCCTTCACCAGCTGGTACTGTGGATCCACCATTTCCTTGAGGGTCTGGTTGACATAGGTGAGGAAGGGCTTGCGGTTGGAGGATGAGGAGTCGGTGTGGACCAGCTGAGAGAGGAGATCTATGCTGGTGCGGATGGTGTCCCTGATCTCCAGCAGGACAGTATGGCTCTGCCCCTCCAGCTGTCCGGCTCTCTGCCTTTCTGCGGAGGTGAAGCTGGGGTGGTGGTGGAACGGCTAGGACTGTGGTGGACTCGATGTCTCCTTTCTCCCACCGCACCAGGGAGTCCTCTACACACTCCACCATGCTTACCACATCTGTCCGCGGGTTCTCCGCCGTGGCACACTCCACAGAAACCTGCCTGGAGACAGGGACTGACTCTCGGCCGGAAGAGGACTGGCTCTCAGCAGGCTACCGGAGAGAGAGGGTCGTGAGAGGGGCTGCTGGTGGTCCTCGGTGGCGGACCTCACCCTCCAGGAAGCTGCACCTGGCCATGACGTAGGTCTCTCTGTCTGTCAGCTTCACAGTGGCCTGGCCAGATTTCTTGAGGTGCAGCTTCCCGTACCAGGTGTGCATGTGCTTCCACCAGCTGAGGAGCACCTCCGAAGTGTAACCATACTCTCTGCCCTCTCTCTCCAAGCATCCTGCTTCTTTTTGGTGTCCCTGTACAGCCGGTGTCCCTTCCGCCACAGATAGTCGTTCTCTCTCAGCCACTCCAGCACCTCATCCTTGTGCACCTCCTCAATATTGTATTGCCTCCTCTCCCGTTGTCGCATACGCCTCTTCCTTCCTTTGGCTGGACCAGATGGGCCCTCATCAGAGGGGCTCCCAGGTAGTAGGGGCTGCTCCTCCACACAACCAGCAGTAGAAGCAGCACCAGCAGGATCATAATCATCATCATCATCAGCAGCAGCAGCAGCAGGATCATCATCAGCAGCAGCAGCATCAGCAGCATCAGCAGGACCAGCAGGACCAGCAGGACCAGGATCAGCATCAGTAGAGTAAGCACCAGCAGGGCCAGCAAGTCCAGGAGCACAAGCAGGACCAGGAGCACGAGCAGGACGAGCAGGATGAGCAAGACCAGGAGCACGAGAAGGACGAGCAAGTCCAGGAGCACGAGCAGGTTGAGCAGGACCAGCAGGACCAGGAGTAGCTTCAACAGAGTAAGCCCCAGCAGAAGCCCCAGCACCAGCAGAAGCACCACCGCCAGGAGCAGCTTCAGCAGAAGCCCCAGCAGAAGCAGGGGCAGGGGGAGGGAGGTTGGCCCTGTCCTTCTTGCCCGGGATGGCGGCAGGTTGCTGAGGCTTTCGCTTCCTCCCCATGGTTGTGGGGTTGCTGGCTGACAGGGAGGCTGGCAGTCACCAAGGCTGGCAGGAAGCCTGGCAGGAAGCCTGGCAGGAAGCCTGGCAGGAAGGCTGGCAGAAAGCCTGGCAGGAAGGCAGGCAGGCAGGCACCAAGGCTGGCTGGAAGGCAGGCTGGCAGGGCAGGCAAGGAACTTGAAGTGTCCAGCAGCAGGTCTTTTCTCGGAATGTTGGCCACGTGCGAGCTGCTTTCCTTTATATCCGGGGGGCTTATGTAATACTTCCCCCCCCCATGCACAATTAACGCTCGGTATCCGTTCCGCTTCCGCTGTGCATCCACTAGCCTTCCGCTGTACATCCGCTTTATCTGCTGTGCATTCGCTGTGCATCCGCTTTATCCGTTCCGCGTCCGCTTCGCTGAGGCCCCCTGGAAGCCCTGCAGTTGCGCCATCTGCTCCCAACTGCTTCCATCCGCTGGGCTTCCGTTCCGCATCCGCTTTACATCTGCCCTGCGTCCTCCCCGCGTCCATGTTATCTGCTCTGGTTATGCAAATTTTTGCCCCTTTTAAGAGCAGATAACAACGGATGGAACATTTTGCTCGTCTGCTGTGTCCTTTTTGCATATGTTGGCCAGTGTGACATGGGCTTTAATAGCTGTGAATAATGACTTGCCCTGACTTTGCTTAATACCACATCGTATTAATCCAAACATGTAAAATGGGCATATACTGTAAATAAATAAATCTAATTGCCAGTGAGCAAACTTAAAATTAGTTTTTTAATAAACACGGGACTTACTGATTCATTAGTTTGATACTAATTAATGTAGGGCAATATAACCAACTCCATTCATGAGTATTAACCAAGGATATAGAGTTGCAAAGCACATTGTTGATAATATCTCCCATGATAAAAGAGTAAAAGATGATTATAAACATTTTCCTGTGTAGACACTTATTCTTCCTGTTCCTCACTGTTACTCACCATGCTGTTAATTCCATTTAAAGAAATCAGTTTTTCTTTTTAACCTTTCTGCTCTAACAGTACTGAGCCGTTTATCTCAATTAGCACCGTATACTATCCAATTTCAATATATGGCACCGCACCATAAGAAAACCATGTAGGAACTAGTACGTTATGTTACCTGAGAACTCTGCATGGTCCCATCACATCTGACTAATCTCCTGAGCTTATAGAGTATGTGTTTGGTTCAAAGTCCATCTCAATCATTATTAATGCAATTAATAGAATGAAAGTATTGTTTCTTTTCCTTCGTTGTAATGGTAAAGGAGCGATTATCAATAGTTTGTGTTCATATTGGCAGCTTCTCAGCTCCTGGATCTAAGTCAGCCTTAATTCTTTTCCTGCTCTAATAGAGATTCAGTATCTTGTATCAGGAAGCTGAAGTATGCATTGATCTCCCTTTCTTCTACTCCAGCTCCTGACAACGTTGCTTGAATATTTTGGGGAAAATGATGGCTGCCAAGACCTGGATATACTATCATTATACACTATTGTTATACTATAGAGGTTTTTAGATACAACAAAGAAATAGTCTCCAGGAAATCTTGTAGTCTCCTTAATATTTAATATTATTTCAGGAATGAAATTTTTGTTAGTGTGGGATCTACCTTGCTCTGAGAACTGGTGTAGCACTTTAAAATGTGTGGGGAATTGGCTGGCTGAGGAATTCTGAGGATTGAAGTACACTCATCCTAAAGTTACCAACTTTGAAAAACTATACTCCAGTATAGTGCGTAGTTATTATAGATACTGATGTATAAAAGATTCCTTGCACATAATCTGCCTTAAATGGTTCTCCTATATTCTTCTGTCTATTTATCAAAGAGGAAAAAAATTGTATTGCAAAAAAAGATTGCCACCCAGGTCAGGAAAGTATCCCAAATTACCTTATAAACTTGCTGCTTGGGTCAGGCATACTCCATACAATTTTACAGACTGACTGATTTTTATAAGCTCAAATTAGTGGTGGGATTCAATTTTTTTTCATTACCAGTTCTGTGGGCATGGATTGGTGGGCGTGGTGTGGCTTGGTGGGCATGGCTTGGTAGGCTTGGCAGGAGAAGGATACTGTAAAATCTCAATTCCCACACCACTCCAGGGGAAGGATACTCTATTCCCTCCCCACCCCCTTTACCTGCTTTCCAGCTCCGTTCTCCTGTGCAGGGCAACAAAAGAAGACCCAGATGATCAGCTGGGACTCAGAAGGAATCAAATAGATGGAGGTGGGAATAGTCAGAGGTGGCATTTGCCGGTTCTCTGAACTACTCAAAATTTCCATTACAGAACCTGCTGAATACCACCACTGGCTCAAATCCTGCTTATTGCTTGCAATCACAATTTAAAAGACACAATTTCATGTCTAACATGTGCAGATTTTATGATGAATAGCTTGCTCCCAATTATCCAAGAACCAGCCATTTCCCTTTCCCAGTGATGTATATAGACTGATTTCCAAATGAACTTGGACACAACCAAGACTATTGGCTGATTTTTATGTGACAGTATCTTGTGCAGAATTCATTTGAATAAATGTTGTTGTCTTTATTGTTTAGAAGGTTTGAAGAATGGAAAGGGTGGTACAAAAGTGTTGAAAATAAGGATAATAAGAACTATGAGAAAAAAATATATTCCCCTTTGCATGACTACTAATGTTTTTCAGGAATTTGTTGGCAAAATTATATTAGAAGTTTTTTTAAAAAATTCTAAAGAAATATTGTCTGCCAGTACACTCCACCTACATGCTTGTTAAGGGCAACTATCAATCTTGATAAATGCAAGGACAGAATACACCATGCATTTTTTAAAAAATGTGGTATTTCAATTATTACTTATTCAGAGATAATCACTGCAATAGGAATATTTTGAGTTGCTAAAGTATTTTATGGTTCTAAGAAAAGGAACAAATTTAACTACTGGAAAACAGATGTTTAAAAGACACATGTGTAATGTTCTCATAGGTCTGTGGAACAAATTTAAACAATCCTTAGCAAAAGCTGCTCATCAAGAAACATTCAAATTCATATAAAAAGAAAAGTGAATAGAACATAACAGCACAAAAGCAAATAATGTGAGAACAGATCTAAGTCTAACAACTAATTTTACTACAGTTTCATGCAGGCATGGTTTCTGTTTATTATGGGGAAAATTGAAATTTCTGTCAAGTTTTATAAATAGTTGAAAACTTTTAAATGGTTCTGGATCTAGAGGAAAGATAACACCTGGAGAAAAAAAACAAAGAAATATGGGAAGTATAAATTCCTCATCTCTTAAATGCACACTTGTAAAAATACAACTTTTATTTCATTATCACCTACGATACTAGGTCCATTCCCTACTTCCAAATTTTTAAAGAGTTATTTTCAGAACAAGATAAAGAAATTATTATGCTTGGAATATTACAAATGTTCAATAAATAGGAAATAAATTGGTGTTAATCTGCTATTATCATATAGCTGTTTGAAGCCAGAAAATAGTGGCATAGTATGCCTACAAAATTCTGAAATGAGTTTATTCAACCAGCTGAATGTTGTCTCTACTTAACAGAAGGAGAAACAGTGATTTGGTTGCAAATTTTATTTGAAGAGTCCTTGCCTTTTGGCTTGCATAATTTTGAAAATAAAAAATAGAGTTGAAAGAGAGACTTTGTTAGGGCAGAAAAGGAAACTCTTTCTTTGGTGAATTCAGTTAATGGATAGCAAGAAGAAGAAGAGCAAAAAGAGAAGTAGATGCACATATAATTTACATGGGATTCTTCAAAGTAGAGTTGATCACCATATTGATGTTGTGAGGGGGTTCAACAGATCCAATAACCCTGAAAGTAAGGAGCTCCTGTTCCTCTCACTCTAGCTGGTAATATTGAAAGATGGAAAACCTCCCTACAGTGAAGGGTAAGAACAGATAGGACTCTACAGCAGGGGTCTCTGGGCTGCGGCATGTTTGAAATTGGGCCATGGGAGTAATGGGCAAATGTGCGCATGGGAATCTCCACTCGCACTTGTGGAGGGCAAGTGCGCACATGTGCACAAAGCTCCATTAGCATGACCAGAGAGCACTTTGCTCTTGCTTAAGTGGACCTTCATGTGGGAGCACAAGTGCCCTCTCTTTGCGTAAATGGAGCTTTGCACACAAGTCAGTGGTAGTATTCTACTGTTTTGGTCTGGTTCTGCTGAGCTGGTAGAGGTGATGAGCAGTGGAGACCAAACTGGTTCTCTCTGATGCTCTGTGTTGGGCCCACCCACATACCCAGGCTTCCATACTAACTTTTATGTCTTGCTTTTGAAGTGCAGTTGCTTTGCACAGCATAGCAATTGTTGCACGGCAGCTGCTGAAGCTTCAGGAAGAGTGCAGGATTGCAGGAGGTGACTCAAAATGCCTCTGTGCCTGTGCAAAGTGTGCATTTGGGGTGTGCACGCAAAGTGTGTGCATGTGTGCAAAGCACGCCCACCAAGCCACACCCACCAAACCGGTGGTAAAAATGTTTTGAAACCAACCACTGACATACTGTAAGTGCAAGCACCTTCCACTTATGCATGAAACTCTATTCACATAAGTGGAGAGCGCATGCATGCTACTCTCACAAATAGAACTGTGTGTACATGAATGTGTCTGCCGGTCACATGTCCCTCCGTGTGAATGGCTGAATTGTGAAGCTGGAAAGATTGGGGACCATTGTTCTTCAGGTATGAGGGAGGCCAATGCATCTATGATAGGAAAATCCATAGTCAAATGTGGAAAGAAGCAATGGCAAATTTTGTGTGAATTATTGCGAGGAAACTGTATGGGCATGTCTGTAATATTTTGAAAAGTTTGTAGGCAAAGTGATGTGGTCTCCAGGTTACTTACTGAGGATAAATATAACATTTCCAAAGGTATGGAGTAGGTGATGTGGTCAGAGACACAAATCAGTAAGGGAAACTAACCAATCATACTTCAAGTATTGAAAGCAAAACTCCTTGCTTTACAAGGACACAAGTAATTGGATCTTGTATTTGAAAAATATGAAAGAAAATTCAGAAAGAAAGAGGAAAGAGGGAGTAAGAAGCTGTTGTAGATGCAGTGGAGAGAAAAGAAGAAAAAGGGCAATGAGAAACTGGTCTGTATCAGAGGTGGTATTCAGCAGGTTCTGACCAGTTCTGGAGGACCAGTAGTGGAAATTTTGAGGAATTCAGAGAACCGGCAAATACTACCTCTGACTGGAGATTTTACAGTATCCTTCCCATGCCATGCCCACCAAACCACGCCCACAGAACTGGTAGTAAACAAATTTGAATCTCACCACTGATCTGCTTGTTATGACAGATCATAACTAGATTAGAGGAAGGGTAGGGGAGAAAAGGAGGAGTGGTATTGTGTACCTGTCAACAGTGGTGTCCCCCCAAGGCAGTGTTCTAGGACCAACTCTTTTCATATTCTACATAAGTGACCTCTGTGATGATATTAAGAGCAACTGCGTTCTCTTTGCTGATGATATAAAGCTATTCAACACCACAGACAATACTGCTACCCTTCGAAAAGACCTTGACTATGTATCAGAATGGTCAAACAAATGGCAACTTCAAATCTCAACAAATAAATGCTCTGTCCTACATATTGGCAAAAAAAATCAGAAAATAAAATACAGGCTGAATAGTCAAGACCTTGTTGATGATCCAAACTCTGTCAAAGAACTTGGAGTACAGTCTGGAACCCACATTACGTATCCGATTTTAACACAGTTGAGAAAATCCAGAAATATTTCACAAGAAGAGTTCTCCATTCCTCTACTTGTTGCAGAATACCTTATGCCACCAGACTCAAAATTCTAGACCTAGGAAATCTAGAACTACACCGCCTTCGGTCCGATCTAAGTATAATATATAAAATCATACATTGCAATGTCCTACCTGTCAATGAATACTTCAGCTTCAACCATAACAACAAAGAGCAAACAATAAATACAAACTCAAGGTTAGTCACACCAAACTTGATTGCAGGAAATACGAGTGGTCAATGTCTGGAATACTCCTCAAACCCCAAAAACTTTAACCTTAGACTGTCTACTATTGACCTCACCCCTTTCCTAAGAGGTCTGTAGGGGGCGTGCATAAGCGCACAATGTGCTTACCACCCCTGTCCTATTGTTTCTTTTATATATTTTTTATTTTTCTTATATGTATCCCTGTATTCATAACTATGTTTTTACTTATGCCTATTATCTCGTAAGCAATTGACAAATAAAAAAAAATAAAAAAAATTCCATCACATGGTCCTAGTTATTGAGGATTGAAGGTTCAAAAATTCAGAGATGGACACAAAGGATGGGAAAAGCTCTCTATCATCACGTTTTTGAAACAGGAGAAGGAAGTAAATTAGGAAAAGAGGGGAAAAAATGGGGACACACTCAGAGATGACTTTCCAGCTGTTACAGTTTTAGGAGGAATATTTGGAGCCTAGGATTGAAATGAAGGGTCCTTGGTGCTCTCTGAGCTTGGTTGTTTTCCTGTAGATTTCATCTGCACTGCAAACTCCACTCCTACTAGCACTGATGATATAACCTATTTTGGGTAATGAAATGTCTACAAGAAAACAACTAAGCTCAGTGAGCAGCAAGGATTTCTTTCCACAGCTGTCTTAAGTGTCTTCAAATGAAGATGGAGAAAATATTTCAAAATGAAATTTTTCCCTTCTTTGGCTGACTGGCCAAAAAGTGAAGTTTTTTTTTTGTGTTTGTTGATGCAGATTACTCAGAGGAATTGCTGAGTGATCTTATCAAGGGACAAGAATGCAAAGGATTCCACATTTTGTCTAACAGATTTATTTGAAACTCTTTGGGATACCTGTCCTCTCACATTCAGGTGGATTTGCATTGACTTAATTTATGATCCGATTAATCTTTCATTTAGGGCTTGTGCTATTTTCACAAAATGAAAGCTCTATCCTTAGAGATGTTGTGGTATTTTATCTAAGCAAAGACTATAGTTACATATTCACAAATGGGAAAGGATGGTTCATTTTAAGCATTTGCCTAGCAATCAACCCATGCCTCCTCCAGTATCTGCCATGTAATGAAGTCTTTTTCCCCTGTGTAAGCTGAATTGGGATGTCAGGGTGAGAATCAGAAGCTGAAAAGAGGTGATTTCTAATCAAATTGAAAGTTTCATTACTACTGGTATACTCAAGGCTACTTAAGAGATCAACAGAGATAAAGGAAGATGGAAAGGCTTTTCTACTTTGAAACCTTTTACAAATGGAATTATAGAATGACAAATACTCTACCAGCAAATAAAATATAACAGAGGGTAAACTAGCTGCCAAATAGGGAAGAATCATGTATAGTATAGCAAATATATTTTTAGAGTACTCTAAAATCAAAACTGAAGGTTAACGTTGAAGGCTGAAATTTTAGCAATGAGAATGAGACATATTCTTTTTATGAAAGCACAAATTGTTTATTGACAGAAGTGGTGACAGCTGAGGCTAACCTGAAAAAGGAGGACTGATGAAAGGCCTCTGGATAGACTAATCCTGTATATGTGATTAATGCAGCTAAAAAAACTGATTCAATAGAGTAACATAAATTAATAGGATAAAGCAGCATTTCTTGTGTTTAGTGGGGGCAGTGGGGCACTAAAAAGGAATGAGGCACTACTATAAAGACAACTTTTTATGAATTATTATTTGAATAGATACTATAGCTTTGTTATTTTGCTAAGTTTTATCTCTAAAGAGCCTTGTTTCCCAATGCTGTTTCTATTCCTTAACATTTTTTTTTCATATCTCCAAATCAGGGATATGATTCTATGCAGTTTGGAGAACTGGCAAATCGTGCCCCTGGCTGGCCCCACGCCTGGCCCCACCCCCCACCCTTCCCCTCCCCTCCCAATCAGTCCTTATCATGCATGCGCAACATCACTGACTGCGTTCTCCCCTGCCCAGTCACTCTGAAAGTTATTTCTTTTTTCCCTCTCCTGACGATCAGCTGTTCCAATCTGTGTTTTGCCTTCTTGGGCTATAGGGAAGCCTTTTGGGAGCAAAAATGCCTTCCCAGGAGGCTCCTCTGAGGCCCAGGAGGCAAAAAAAATGGTGGGGGGGACTGACAAAAAAAGCCACACCCATCCAGTCACCTGGTCATGCCCACCTAGCCATGCCCATCCAGTCACGCCCAAAGAACCAGTTGTTAAAAAAATTGAATCCTAAACCTGGTCTAAATGTTTCTATAGATATTCTAATAGTTATTTTCTCTGGGAAGGAATATTTGCTGCAGGGTAATTGTCTTATCCTTACTAAAACATAGTTAATATAAAACACAAACATATTGAAATATACAAACAACAACATTTTGTTAGATTAAAAGTAAAGAAAACATATGGCTTATTATGAGATAAAAATGAAAGTGAAAAATCCGGGTTAATGTAAAATATTTAGAAGACAAGGGTTGTGTAAACATGCATCTTTAGTGACTTTGCAATTGATGACAGAGTAATGTAGCAAAGTGGCAGATAGTTTTGTTCTTTTGGGCTCAGGAGTATATGAAGAAGGAATATGCTGGAGAAATAAATAGAAGCTCACATATTGGTTATTAAACTTTTGGTCTAAAAGAATAAAAAGAAATTATGTAAAAAAATTAAAAGAATTAAAATTAGGTTAAAAAAAGAATATGAGACAAAAGAAGCTAAGACTTTTAGTAATGGTGGCACAGTGGTTAGAATGCAGTGTTGCAGGCTGACTGCTCACTGCCAGGAGTTTGATCCTGACCAGTTCAAAATTGACTCAGCTTTCCAGTCCTCTGATGTTGGTAAAATGAGGATCCAGATTGTTTGGGAAGATATCCTGACATTTGCAAACTACTCAGAGAATGGTATAAAGCACTATGGAACAACTGTAAAGTACAATGGAAATCTAAATGTTATAAACCACTTAGAGAGGGCTGTAAAAAGCACTGTGAAGCAGTATATAAGTCTAAGTGCTATTGCTATTATTTATTCAGGGTCTATTTCTTATCGACCTTCTTTTTTCTGGTTATGCCATGTACACTTCTTAAGTACCTCATTCCCCAATATATTTAAGTTACTTTTGTATTTCTTCTCACTTGTCCAATTCTCCTTTTCATATGACAAAGTGGGCAGGAGCATTGCCTTATACAAGCTCTTTCCATTTCCTTTGAAAAATATTGATTCCTGACAATAGTCCACAGACTACCGACAATATCTATACCAATTTTGAAGGCCTTAAATATTAACCCTCTATTTTTTCCAAATTTAGTAAGTATTCTACACAGTTAAATAAATTCATGTATTTAATTTTTCACCATTTATGTATAATTCGTTTTTCCATCAAATTTCTTGATCTCTGATTCATTAATTTTCAGACTGATTTACTTCATTCCATAGAGAGCTAGTGTGGTTAAGGAACTGGGATTGGGAATGGAAAGATTTAGGTTTTATTTCTTTAAGCATGGAAACTGGTTGGTTGTCCTTGTCTTTCCTTCCCAGCCCTAATCAATGTCAGTTCTGTAACAAGACAGCTGAAAAATGAAGCCCCTTATCAGATAACAGATAATCAGAGTTGGAAGGGATCTTGTAGGTCATATAGTTTAGTTCCGAGGGCAAGCTGTTCCATTGGTTGATTGTTCTCACTGTCAGAAAGTTTCTCCTTTTTTCCAAGCTAAATCTCTCCTTGTTCTGTTTCCATCCATTATCCCTTGTTTGGCCTTCAGGTGCTTTAGAAAATAGCTTGACCCCTTCCTTTCTGTGGCAGCCCCTCAAATATTGGAAGACTGCCATGTCTCCCCTGGTCCTTCTCTTTACTAGACTAGCCAAGCCTAGTTCTTCATATGTTTTAGTCTCCAATCCTGTAATCATCCTGGTTGCTCTTCTCTGTACTTCTTAGATACAGATAATCAGAGTTGGAAGGGACCTTGTAGGTCATCTAGTCCAACCCCCCTGCCCAAGCGGGAGACCCTACGCCATTTCTGACAAATGGCAGTCCAATCTCTTCTTGAAAATCTCAACTGATGGTGCTCCCACAACTTCCGAGGGCAAGCTGTTCCATTGGTTAATTGTTCTCAGTGTCAGAAAGTTTCTCCTTATTTCCAGGTTAAATCTCTCCTTTTTCAGTTTCCATCCATGATTTCTTGCCTGGCCTACAGGTGCTTTAGAAAATAGCTTGACCCCTTTCTCCTCTCTGTGGCAGCCCCTCAAATATTGGAAGACTGCTATCATGTCTCCCCTGGTCCTTCTCTTTACCAGACAAGCCAAGCCCAGTTCCTGAAGCCATTCTTCATATGTTTTAGTCTCCAGCCTGGTTGCTCTTCTCTGTACTTTTTCTAGATCATCCTGTTGCTCTTCTCTGTATTTTTTCTAGAGCCTCAACATCTTTTTTATAATGTGGTGACCAAAACTGGAATGCAGTACTCTAGGTGTGGTCTTACTAAGGCTTTATAAAGTAGTATTAGTACTTTCCTTGATCTTGAATGTATCCCCCTGTAAATACAATTTAGGATTGCATTAGCTTTTTTGGCCACTGCTGCACACTGCTGGTTCATATTTAGCTGGTTGTCCACTAAGACTCCAAGATCCCTCTCACACTTACTGCTATTGAGCCTGATTTCACCCAGTCTGTATGGGTACTTTTGGTTTTTCTTGCCTAAGTGTAGGACTTTACTTTTCTCTATGTTGAATTTCATTTTATTAGATATGGCCCAGTGTTCTAGTCTGGATCTTGAGCCTATCTTCTTGGGTGTTAGTTATTCCTACCAGGTAAGTATCACCTGCAAATTTTGTAAGTTCCCCTTCTATTCCCTCATCTAAGTCGTTAATGAAGATATTGAAGAGTACTGGGCCTAAGAGGGAACCTTGTGGCACTCCACTGCTTACTTCCCTCCATATAGACTTAGACCCATTAAAGACTACTCGTTATCACATACTTGTTATTACACAGTGCACTGGTAGGTTAACAGCGTGAAATAAGTAATCACACTGGAGCTCTAACTAAAGCAAAGTGGATCTCTAATTAAGCAGAGCACATGCAAAGAAGAACAATACTTTTAATAATGCAATCTAATATTTACTAATATTCATGTTTTCAGCAACTGACAAAACATCTTCCACATACAAAAATACATTCATATTTCCAACATGCAACTATCTATTACCAAAAGCATTATTTATTTATTTATTTATTTATTTATTTATTTATTTATATCTGGCCTTTATTAATTTTACAAATAACTCAAGGCAGCAACCTATCCAACATATCTTCCTCCTATTTTTCTCATAAAAAGAATCCTATAAGGACAGTTGATTGAGAGACACTGGCCTAAGCTCACCCAACCGTGTTTCATTTCTTATAAATTTATCCAAAAGTATATTAAAGAATCAACAGCATATTATACATTTGTTGTAAGTCTTGGTCACTCATTCATCATGTAAATCTTCTTAAGGGTTTTTCATAAACTATTTTCTACCTTTTGTAAAAAATCTTAACCCATTAGGCATATATTATATTACTATGACTGAAATTCAAATCGTATGCTTCCATTTTGAGCTCTTGTTAGTGTAATCTGTTTCTTCGTTCTCTATTCTCACTATTTGATGGTTCTCTCTACTTGTCTCCAGTATCACATCCCCTCTTTTGTTACCCTAGCTTGGCTCACTAAAAGTTGCTAGCCTTCACTGTGCTTATACTTAGAGCGCCTGATGTTCCCTTTCAGGTAATTTGTTTGCCTAGCCCAAATTCATGCTGGGTTGAAGTGCTAGTGATGAATCTGAAGTTTGAACCTCAAGCTTTGAATGCTTTGCTTTGTTTGATGCTTTATTAATGTTTACTGTTTCTCTTAGTTATATAGCTAACTGTTTATCTTAGTAATATAGTTATCTGCTATTCAGATAGTATTACTGTCTCCTGCTTATCTTAGTTTATAGTTAATTTTTTTTCTTCTCTTAATAGTGGAATTTACAATTCCAAGCGGGGAGTGTGCTGTCCAGCCAGTGTATGGGAATTGGATAGTTTGGTAGCAATTGTGAGCTGTCCCCTTAAGGGAATTCATCATGGTAAATGTCGTTAAGGTATCCTGGGAAATGTAGTCCATGTCACATGACCACATCTGTAATCTTAATTGCTCACTAAATTGACCCTTGATGGGTTGGGGGAATTTTTTTCACTCTTGGCTGAACTCATGGACTCATGGTAACTGTTCTACTTTTATCATTACAAGATGGGAGAAAAAGGATAGGAGATAAACCATCTTTTTACCTGCAAGACAGATGTTCAAAGGATTGGTCATTAAAGAACTTTATCACAAATGTGAGTTCTGAGGATACCTGATGAACCAATAAAAGTACCTTGTTATGGATGTTTTGTGGAATTTATCTATCTGCATCTGTACAAGATACAGAACACCTCTTTAACACATTCCTTGGCTCAGTATTTGTAAACAGCAATGGATCATGCCCAGTATTTTCTTAGTCGAACCACAGACAACTTCAATGATCTAATATATATCGATTTTACAGAAGACAATGTTGAAAAAGCACTTTGCAATCTAAATCTAAATCATCTCTATCTATTGGACCGGATGAATATGTGCCTACTTCTTAAAAAAGCTATCCACTGCCATAGCTGAACCTCTAAGCATAATCTTTGAAAAATCTTTCAGAACCAGCTCCTTGCCAAACCCATGGTCACAAGCCACAGTCATCCCCATCTTCAAAAAAGGAGACCCCAGCCTAGTTGAAAATTACAGACCAATCTCTTTATGCTGTGTCACCTGTAAAGTCATGGAATTAATTATTAACCAATCCATCATCCTCCACTTAGAGACAAACAACCTACTCTCTAATATTTGGTTTCAGGAAAAAAACTATCCTGTAATCTGGAACTCTTACACTGCAAAAACATATGGACTACACAACTTGATCAGGGCAAGGCAATAGATGCAGTAAAGTCTTTGATTCAGTAGTACATGACAAACTATTCCTAAAACTAAAATCTTATGGTATCTCTGGACACCTGCATAATTGGATAGAAGCATTCCTGTCAAACAGACAACAAATGGTCAAAATTGGGAGCGTCCTATCAAATTCTGTATCTGTCAACCATCAGTGGTGTCCCCCAAGGCAGTGTTCTAGGACCAACTCTCTTCATACTCTACATAAATGAACTCTGTGATGATATCAAGAGTAACTGCGTTCTCTTCGCTGATGATGTAAAGCTATTCAACACCACAGACACTACTGCTACCCTTCAAAAAGACCTTGATTTTGAATCACAATGGTCATACAAATGGCAACTTCAAATCTAAACAAATAAATGCTCTGTCCTACATATTAGTAAAAAAATCAGAAAATAAAATACAGGCTGAATAGTCAAGACCTTGTTGATGATCCAAACTCTGTCAAGATCTTGGAGTACTCATCTCTAATGATCTAAGTGCTGGAGTCCACTGTAACTACATAGCCAAAAAAGCATTAAGAGTTGTTAACCTAATCTTATGTAGCTTTTTCTCTGGTAATATTACACTAATAACTAGAGCATAAAAAACATTTGCTGGACCAATACTCAAATACAGCTCATCAGTCTGGAACCCACATTACGTATCTGATATTAACACAGTTGAGAAAGTCCAGAAATACTTCACAAGAACAGTTCTCCACTCCTCTACTCATTGCAGAATACCTTATGCCACCAGACTTGAAATTCTGGAACTAGAAAACCTAGAACTACACCACCTTCGGTCCGATCTAAGTATAGTGTATAAAATCATACACTGCAATGTCCTACCAGTCAATGAATACTTCAGCTTCAACCATAACAACACAAGAACAAACAATAGATACAAACTCAAGGTTAATCACACCAAACTTGATTGCAGGAAATACGACTAGTAGTCAATGCAAATACAACAGAGTAGTCAATGTCTGGAATACTGTACCTGACTCTGTGGTTTCTTCCCCAAACCCCAAAAACTTTAACCTTAGACTGTCTACTATTGACCTCACCCCTTTCCTAAGAGGTCTATAGGGGGCGTGCATAAGCGCACTAATGTGACTACTGTCCCTGTCCTATTATTTCCTTTATATATTTTTTATTTTTCTTATATGTATCCCTGTATTCATAACTATGTTTTTACTTATACCTATTATCTTGTAAGCAATTGACAAAAATAAATGAATAAAAAATAAAAAAAAGATAAATAACATCACTGCCATCAGTGACTCCACTGAGTGAGTTTTCCTGCTAGTCCAAGGCAGTGATGGTGGTTCTACTAGTAGTTCCAAGACTCAGGTTGGTGATGGCATCTGCTGATTTTGGGGATGATTGCACCCAAGCCACGTTCATTTAACAGTAATTAACCCATTTAGTTGTACAGGATAACTGCTTACTAATTATCCAAGTTGCCTGAAGTTTTGGAGTGCAAGGCTTTTCTTGCAGTCTAATTTGATTGATGCTGTCTGTGTGACTCTGGTCCAGCCAGTGTTCTTGCTTGTCTCTATTTCTCCTGGTCCAGAACTCCTGTGGCTCAACTGAACTTTGGTTCCTTTTGTCTTTTCTGAGCTTCCTTCTTCCTGTTCTCTCTTTCTCCTCTGTTATTCTTCCTCTTTCTCTTCTCTCTCAGTGCCATAACTTTATCATCAGTGGGACCTTTTTTTAAAAGGATAACTTGCTGAAAAATATATAGGTAGAACTCTTAAACAGAAGACAGAGTGAAATTTTTTGTGCAATGTCCTTCTTCCAATATTTCCTATTAATATAACCATACAAATGTTTGTGCTATCCTGTAACATAATTCTTTTCATGTTGTTCCAAGCAGATTCTGTATCCTCTTTCCTTACATATGCAGTGCTTTTATTCATTCTGCTGGGAGATTAATTTATCTGCTAATATGATTCATACTTTCTCTTGTAGTAGCATTTTCACATTCAGTTGATTTTTAAAAAAATTTTCAATATCCATTTTTTTCTCCTCTCTTGACATTATCATGACATTGTCTGTCTCAGATACAAAACCTTCAGCTAACCTTGCCTACCTCATCAATTCTTTAATTTCCCCCACAAACATCTTACTTTTAGTTTTACATTCACAAAGTTACACATCTGTGTATGAATATACTAAAGCTATAAACATATATTTGAAACTCGCAGAATCCATGGAAATTCTTGCCAGTCACCATTCATATTATTTCTTGAATCTAAACAGTTTACTTTTTCTATACTCCTTCATGTTGTTTTGATCCATCCATTGATCTCACCTAGTAGAATATTTTATATGTTTTCATTTACAATGTTGTATAACTTTTTGCAAAAATTCCTATCAGTTCTTCCATTATCATAATTAGAGGATAATGTAAGCAACCTATGATCAATTCACAATAACCTTAAGCCCATGTCACACTGAACCAACGGATGCAAAGAGGATGTAAAATGGATAAAAAAGCTTGACATCCGTTCGAAAACGCGATGTACTCACTGCCTCGGTTTTGCTTCCTCTCTATCCGTCCAGCATCCATTTATTGAAATTTCATACGCTCCAAAAGTTTTGGGCTGCCTAAAACTTTTGCGCATCTGTTACGCATCCGTTACACATCTGCTATATCCGCTAGGCATCTGCTGCGCATCCGCGCAACTCCATCCACCCGGACGCAGGGAAGAAGTGGAACGGATGCAGAACGGATGCAGAACGGATGCCTAGCAGATGCAGAACGGAAACAAAGCGTTTAAAACGGAAAAAACATTCACAGAGGGGACCTAACTCGGATATTAAGGATGTCTAGAGGATGCCTAGAGGATGCCTAGTGGAAAACCTATACTGCCGATAAAAAGGGGGAGCAACTCGCCTGCATCTCACTTTCAGAACAGCAGCCCAGCAATGCAGACCTCTGCAGCCTTCATCTGGCTCTTCCTCTTCCACAGCATCCAGTCATGTCCACCGTGGATTGTAACAAAGTCCTTTCGGCAGCCACCATCATTCTGCAACAGTGCGAAGCCATCTGCAGGCTCTGTGAACTCTACTGAGAGAAGAAAAGGAGCCACCCAAAAAGAGTCTGGATCCGAAGATGGTTCGCCAGAAGAGCAGAGGACGGACTGTACAACAAGCTGATGGTGGAGCTCAGGAACGAAGACACTCGGGCGTTCCAGAACTTCGTGAGGATGCCTCCAGCCATGTTTGACGAAGTTGTGCAGTGCCTGACACCCAGGTTGACCAAGGCAAACACCAGCTTCCGGCCCAGCCTGGAACCTGGGCTCAAGGTGGCACTCACTCTGCGCCACCTGGCCTCAGGGACCTCACACAGGAGCATGCAGTACGGCTGGAGAGTGCCACCCAGCACCATCAGCTTTGTGGTCAGAGAAGTGGTGTGGGCCATCCTCGAAGAATACAAGGAGGAGCTCCTCCAGTATCCCTCCACTGAAGAAGGATGGAAGAAAGTTGCAGAGCAGTGGTATCAGAAGTGGAACTTACCACACACCGTTGGAGCCATAGATGGCAAGCACGTGGCCTGCAAATCTCCAGCCAACTCGGGGTCCACTTATTTCAACTCCAAGGGCTTCTTCAGTATCATCCTCTTCGCCATGGTCGGTGCTGACTAGAAGTTCATGTACATCGATGCTTCAGGCAACGGCTCATCTTCAGACGACCAGGTATACAACGCCAGTCACCTCAAGGAGGGGCTGGAACGCAACCTCATTGTGGGCTTCCCAGATCCAGAACCCCTGCCCAACGACACACAAGATGTGCCCAACTTCATCGTGGGGGGTGACGCCTTCTCCCTCACAACCTACCTCATGAAGCCCTACACTTCCAGACTCCTCACCCGTGAAGAGAGGATCTTCAACTACAGGCTCTCCAGGGCAAGGGGGGTGGTGGAGAATGCCTTTGGCACACTGGCCAACAGGTTCCAGGTACTTCTCACCACCATGCAGCATTGCCCAGAGACCGTGAGGAGGATCATGGAAGCTTGCTGCATCCTGCACAATCTCATGCACACCCGCTACCCAGTCTTGCAGAACAGGCTCATGGACCTTCAACAAGCAAATGGGGACATGGAGCCTGGGGAATGGAGGCAAGGGCAAAACCTGATCGACACTGAGGATGTGCAAGGCCCCAACAGAGCCTCACATGAAGCGAAGAAGCAGCGCAACCTCCTGAGACACTGGTGCAACTCCCCAGCTGGAGCAGTGGAGTGGCAAGACAGGATGGTAGATGCTTAATGGATGCTTCCTTCAGCCTGTCTCATCACACGGATGAGATTGGGCCATGTATGTTTGGTTGGCCTACAATGAACAGGGCGTTTAATAAAGAGTTGTGTTTATGTTGACAGTTGTGGATAATTATTACATTATTAATGATAATAAAGGGCCATAGGTGTGGCACCTGGGAGGGTGGACCATACAGTCCCACTATGCTTGCACTAGAGGTTTATCTATCCCACAGCTATTAGTCCTTCCACAGGTATCCCTGCCCATTCCACAGCTATCTCAACCCATCCCACAGCTATCTTAACTCATCCCACAAGCATGCAAAGGCTTAAACCATTTCTAAAAGTTTCCAGCAAGACTTTATTAAAAAAAAGAAATGAAACAAGTGCGTGAATCAAAAATAGACTTTATTAACAACAAGCTATAAAACAAAAATGAGTCTCTGGCACTCCTCTTGGTCACTCAGTCTCAGGGGTGAAGGGTGCAGGTGCTGTGTAGGTGGCTGGTGCTGGAGTGCTTGTCATCAGCTCCTCCAGAAGCAGAAGCAGCAGAAGCGCCAGCCCCAGAAGAGCGAGCCCGTGCTGCAGAAGCCCCAGCAGAACCAGAGTGAGAGCCAGGGGGTGGGATGGTAGCGCTGTCCCTCTTGCCAGGGCTGGCAGCAGATGGCTGAGGCTTGCTGTGCTTCCGCATGGTTGTGGGGTTACTGGCTGGCAAGGAGGCTGGCAGGAACCAAGGCTGGCACCAAGGCAGGCACCAAGGCTGGCAGGGAGGGAGGCAGCAAGGCTGGCAGGAAGGCTGGCACCAAGGCAGGCACCAAGACTGGCAGGGAGGCTTGCACCAAGGGTGGCAGGAAGGCTGGCAGGCAGGCAACAAGGCTGGCAGGCAGACATGAACCAAGGCTGGCAGGAAGGCAAGCAGCAAGGCTGGCAGGAAGGCAGGCAGCAAGGCTGGAAGGCAGACCGGCTGGTAGCAAGGCTTTCAGGCAGGCTGGCAGCAAGGCTGGCAGGGAGGCTGGCAGCAAGGCTGGTAGCAAGGCTGGCAGGCAGACATGCAGGCAGGGCAGGCAAGGCAGTCGATGTGTCTTGCAGCAGTTCTTTCCTCTGAATGGTGACCTGCTTCCGAGCTGCTTCCGTTATATCCGTGGGGCTGACGCAATGCTTCCTCCCTGCATGCGCAATTAACACCAGGCATCCATTAGGCTTCTGCTGTGTATCCACTGTGCATCCGCTGTGCATCCGCTGTGCATCCGATTCATCCGCCAGGCTTCCACTCTGCATCCGCTCTTTCCATTCCATGTCCGCTATGCTGAGGTCCCCCGGAAGCCTAGCGGACGTGCCATCCGCTCCCATCTGCTTCCATCCGCTGGGCTTCCGTTCCGCATCTGCTTTGCATCAGCCCTGCGTCCTCCCCGCGTCCGTGTTATCCACTCCGGTTATGCAATTTTTTGCCGCTTTTGAGAGCGGATAACAACGGATGGAACATTTTGCTCATCCGCTGTGTCCTTTTTGCATCCGTTGGGCAGTGTGACATGGGCTTTAGATGACAACAATTCAGAAATCATTCCGTTCTGATGTACATTTTATAAGCTCATACATAACTAAGCCTACACTTCCCTGCATGAATTTAAGTTAGCTCCGGAAGACTGATCATCTTCATTCACACCTACTGCAATTTTTAAAGATATACCACATTATCTGGCTTTTTTGGTGGTTCTTTTTCCCCCACTTCTGTTCTTTATGATTTATTTATCTTATAATCCATCTCACAATCTTCTATATGCTATAGTTGTTGCCAGTGGGCTTACAAATATTGATGTCTACTGTCAAATATAGTTTTGGTCAATTGAGACATGTGTATGTTGTTTTTAAGTAAGGTTTAGATTAATTTCTCAGCCTTAATTATAACACTGCCATTTGCTGCCTTCTTGTAAGGAGAGTACCAGTTAGTTTGATATATCTTGGCTGTTATAAGCTAAGTAGAACCAAAACTCAGTTTATTCCAAGCAAGTTCATAGTATCCTATGGAAATTAGGATTCATAATCAAGAGATTAATGTTGTCTGTGTTGTAGAGCAGTGGAATAACCTGAGACAAACATGGAGCAAACGTTAGCTTTTTATTTCATTGTAACAATAAAGGTTTGCCATGGCTGCCACGCTAACAAGGCAGCCAACTGGCGGACAACAGCTGATGCTGTTTGGCAGCTCCCTTTTATAGCCGGCTGTCAAACGGCATCAGCCAATAGGAACGGTCCATGTTCCCACTGGAAACATGGACCGGAGTGAAGACTTCAGCTCAGTCTTTTCTGAACGCCACACTCCTTTCCCCCAGAACGGAGCGTGTGTCGTCCTTCAGATAACCTGGGTGCTTGTGCAGGCAGCCAGATCTTCTAAGTCCAGACGAAGCTGCTGCTGGCAGGAACTTCTCTGCTTGTTGGGCAACTTCTGGTGCTGACAAAGCTGGCGTCTTGGCTTCAGGTGTCTCTGGCTGAGGGGTGGATGGCTGTTCAGGTAGGCTTGCATTTCTATCATACCCATGGGAAGTTTCTTTGGGCGCCGGTGGTCTCTCTGCTGCAGGAACGTCTTGAAGGCCATCTGCAGACGAGCTCCAAAGCCTTCTAAGTTGATCGATATGGTGGCACCAGATGCGCCCATCTTGCAGTTGGACTCTGTGAGGCTTAGGAGCGGTTACCGCCACAATCTACCCAGGTATCCACAAATGGTGTTCCGCATAATTCTGGGCACAGACCTGGTCATTTTCAATGAACTCCCTTGCCTGGCTATTTGACCCAAGGGGTGTGGCTGGGTTGTAATGTGGATGGAATCTGCCTAGGATGGTCCTCAAGCATCTACCCATGAGAAGTGTAGCCGGAGACCTATTAGTCGTGGCACAGGAAGTTGTGTGCTGGGTTAGAAGATACTTAGCAAGCCTAGAATACCAATCTATGGGCCCAAACCTTGCCAGGACCTTCTTATCTGATCTGACTGCTCTTTCAGCTAGGCCATAACTGGCAGGATGGAAAGGAGCTGGAAGTGCATGCCTTATTCCTAGGTTGGCTAGGAAAACCTCAAACTCACAGGAATTAAACTGGGCCCGTTATCAGACATGATAGTGTCAGGGAGGCCATGGGTAGCGAATATCCTTGATAGAGCCTTAGTGACGGCTTCTGAAGTTGTGGTGGTCATCAAGATCAGCTCTATCCATTTAGAAAAAGAATCGACCATCACCAGGAATGTACGGCCATGAACGGGGCCAGCCAGATCAATGTGCACCTGGGACCAAAGGGCCACAGAATCTTCCCACCTGTCTGGAGTAGATGTGGGTGGAGCAGGTCTGGTAGCTTGGCATGGCTGACAAGCATTCACCCAACTTGTAATCTGAGCATCCATGCCTGGCCACCGTACATAATTGTGAGCTAGGGCCTTCAGTGCTGGGATGGCCCTCAAGTAGGACCTTTAAAACTGAGTCTTGCAACTTGGAAGGGATAACTACCCTAGTTCCCCAAAGTAAAAAGCCTTGCAAAGAAGATAGTTCTTGCTGGCGAGTTTTGAAAGGCATGAGTTTGGGAGTGTAAGGAATCGTCAGCCACCCACTTCCCACCCGGTCAAGAACTTGGGCGATTACCTTGTTCCTGGCAGAGTGGGAAGCAATATCAAGGGCAGTGATGGGAAGTTTGAGATCGTTGATCTGGAACACAGCATTAGTTGGTGCAGGATCCTCCACAGGAACAGGTAGGGGGCAGCGACTAAGAGCATCAGTGTGGCATAGACTCTTGCCAGGTCGATGGATCAGTGTATAGGAATAGGCAGCCAGAAATAAAGTCCACCTGGTCATCCTTGGAGACAAAATCTGAGGAGTTTGTCTTTTGCCTGACAGAAGGTCTAAAGAGGCTTGTGATCCGTAATCAACTTGAAATAGTGTCCATATAGAAACTCATGGAATTTTTTGACAGAAGCAACTGCAGCCAAAGCCTTTGACTCTTTGCAGTAACTGAGGCTTGTCAAGAGCAGATATTAAAATATCATCAAAATATGGGATTACGCCCAGTAATCCTTCAAGAAGTCTTTCCATTAAGGATTGGAAAATTCCTGGAGCCACACTTACACCAGATTGGAGGTGCCTACATTTGAAAGTGCCCCTGTGTGTGACAATAGTTTGTAGTTCAGTGGCTGTGTCATCAACAGGGTACTGTTGATAGGCATGTGACATGTCTAATTTCGCGAAAATGGTTCCTGGCTCAAAGGAATGTAGTAGGTGCTGGATAACAGGGACTGTATAAGTGCTGATTTGTAAATATTTATGAATGATGTCTTGTAATCCGTGCAGATTCTTACACTACCATCTTTCTTTAGGGGTGTCACTATTGAGCTTTCCCATTTTGTGAAGGTTCTAATATGCCCTGTTTAATTAATTTGTCAAGATCCATGTCTAATTTGGGGCAGATTGCAAAAGGTACCCTTTGAGGCTTTAAATGGATTGGTACTGCCTGAGAGTCCAAGTTGAAAGATATTGGTGTTCCTGAATAACAGCCCAGTCCCTCACTGAACACATCAGCATAGTCATTAAACAAGATGTCCACTTCAGCATTTGTAATAGAGTGGATTCCGCTTATATGGAGGCCAAGGGCAGGGAACCAGTCTAACCCCAATAGGCAAGGAAGGGCACCATCCACTACTACTAAAGGCAAGTAACCTTTAAAATTTTGAAATTGTACAAAAAACTTGCCTTTTCTGATGACTGGGATGGTTCTGCCTTAGTAGTCACGTAGGGTTAACTGGCAGCTGTGAAGCTTCTTCTTAGTCATTTGGGAAATAGTTGTTTCAAGGTGCTCCATGAGATGATGGACAATGCTGAGCCTGTGTCAACCTCCATCCTGAAAAGTTTTCCTTCTATAGAAACAAAAACACTGATTTTGTTAGAGCCTTTGTTTATCAGCTTGGCTTGATAGCAGGTAAAACAGTCTTCAACTTGTTTTTGGAAATGTTGGGTTGTGTGAGGCATTTGGACATAAGTCTTCCCTGCTTGACAGATCCTGGCTAAATGACACTTCCTTTGGCATTTTAGACAAATGGCATTCCTGAACTTGCAGGATACCCTGAGGTGGTTTCCTCCACAGCTTAGACAAATGGGCTGGGACCGTGGAGGTGGATTGGGGCTTGGCCTGTTCTCCCCTTGACTGGTTCTTTGCTGCCTGAGGCGATGTACATCATTAGCCTTTTCATAGCCTTCTTCTGAGGAGGCTTCATCGTAATGGATGGCTGAGCTGCTCTGGCTAATTGGATTTCCCTGAATTTCTGCTGCTGAAAGTGCTGATAGTTCAGCAGCTTGAGACTCTTCAATTGCTAATTTAAGGGTTAAATCCCCCTTTGCCAATACAGACCTTTGTAGCCTTAAATCCCTGACTCCACAAACTAGTTGGTCTAATAACATGTCTTCCAGATAGTCTCTAAACCCATAATGCAAGGCAGTTGTTCGTAGGGCAGCCATGTACCCACTAATAGTCTCTCCCTCAGCTTGAATTTGTCTCCTAAAAGCTTGATGCCTGGCAATTTGGGATGGCTTAGGGGAATAGTTGTTGGAAAGAATTTCCTGCAATTCTTCCCATGGAACAGTCTTAATTGAATGTGGAGCCAATAATGCCAAAGCAGTGTCAAATACTGCGGCTCCGCAAAAACTTAAAAAGCCGGACTTTTTCCTATGGTCGGAAATGTCAGCAAGGTCTATGGCATCTAGGAAACAGTCAAATCAGTTTCTGTAGGACTCCCATGTTTCCACTGTCGGTCTGAAAGGTGGGAATGCAGGGTTCGAAGTCATCTTGAGTCAGCGGTGCCGGATCTTTTGAGGAAAGTTGAAATTCGTGCTCGCGAATAGTGATAGTTGCTCTTAAAGTAATATTCAGCTCGGTAGTGACTTCGGCTCTTTTTTGTTGTGACTTCGCTCAGTAATTCTTTGCCCGGTTGCCTCTTATATGTATCCTGCCCTCGTCACCAGTGTTGTAGAGCGGTGGAATAACCTGAGGCAAACACGGAGCGAACTTCAGCTTTTTACTTTATTGTAACAATAAAGGGTTGCCGCGGCTGTGGCACTAACAAGGCAGCCAGCTGGTGGACAACAGCTGATGCTGTTTGACAGCTCCCTTTTATAGCCGGCTGTCAAATGGCATCAGCCAATAGGAACGGTCCATGTTTCCGCTGGAAACATGGACCGGAGTGAAGACTTCAGCTAAGTCTTTTTCGAACGCCACAGTCTGTATCCCATCAACTAAAATGTGTACTGCTACAAATGCCTTTGATGTCTTTAAAAGCAGAAAGATTGTCACAGGCTACTAATTTCGTCCATCTGTGATAATAAATCAGTGACTACCATCATCTTTATGTATGCTACATCTTGAATAGCAAAGCCATCTATTTCTAGCCAGGATTTCTATTCTTTAGATTGTGAAAAGACAAAGGTTTTTTATGCCTTCCTTTCAGACATGCCCAAATATTTTTGAATAGTGGGTAAGGAAGAGATAAAATATGTGATGAAGTAATGTTACTGTCAGAGTATATTCATGAATTGGAATAGAGCATGGTAATAAGGTCAGCCAATGAATAGGCATAGCAACTAAATCAGCCAATGAGAACTATTTGGAAACTGAAACTAGAAGTAGTCTAGGCATGGCTCTATATTAAGCTTTACAGCTCTGAAGCTATGTTAAGCTCTGACTCTGTCTATTGAAAATGAAACTGCTTCTCTCCTCTGCTATGTGCCTTGCTTGCCTGCTGAACTAAAGTGAAACTGATGTCTATTTCTGAGCTCATGAGTTGCTGTTCTGCTCTGAACCTGTAACATGTCTGCTTCTGTTTGAGTTTGCTCCATTTTGGAGAAATCTACAACTAGTATTGTAAAATGTACTTTATATGTTTATAAAGATATTAAATGAAACATCAGCCATGTGTGTTTACTTTTCTGGCATGGAATTTACACTGCAAAACTCTGAACAATTGCTAATTCCATTTCTTATATAATTGTGTGTAAGTCTTGTTACAAGTACCAAGGCTAGAACTTAAGCTATGGTCTCACAATACATATTTTGTTATTTTGATGTGATCATGTTCAACTGTGGATACTGATGTAGACATATTGAATTTAACTTCCATAATCACAGCCAGGTGTGTGTGTGTGTGTGTGTGTGTGTTAGGGAAATGGTTTCATATAGCTTTCTCTCTTCAAAGAAATGTGGATTTCTTAACTGTTTTCATTCTTTTTCTTCTACCTATTTTAATGATAACATCCATGAAATCCCAACAAACACTTGCAAAATGCAGTAAAACTGAATAGGTGAAACATTTTACTTAAAATATGAAATTTGAACTTGATAGGTCATGGATTTAAATAACACAGTCTTTACAAACTGAACAGACTCCTTACTGCACATGTTGAAACAGGTAAAGCAATAAAAATGCAAGAAAACCTACAAGAAAACAGCACATCTTTTGCTAACTAATTCATTCCAACTATTTGTCACATATTTCCAGTCACCTAGGGCAGTGACCCCCAAACTTTTGGGCCCCCGGGACTGGTTCCATGGAGATATGTTATTCTGTAGACGAGAGGAGGCATGGTTTCGTATGCTGCATGTTACTGTGAATGGGGCTTCACTTGTTTACACAGCCCAGTTTCTGGTATGGCGAGGGCAGGTGCCAGTCCCTGGACTGGGTTTTGGGAATCGCAGACCCTGGGAATATGAACATCTAAATAGAATTGCTATTTTTATGTCTTTTATTTTGAAGAAAGGGATTCGTCAAGCTTCCACTGTTTCTTCATATTGTGTCTATCTTTTAAAAATGTCGTATAACAATTTTATAATTTGCAGTGATTTTTATAGACTCAAACCACACCAAGCTTCAGCACCTAGACAAACTTGGCTAGTTCTCAAAAAATAAGCAGGATCATGCCTGATAATACTTGGATGAAACATCATAAGGAAATTGCAGAGCATGCAGATTAGTCTGGAAGTTGAAAAAAAACTTCCTGGAAGACTCAAAAGCAAATTTGTTCAATAATGTTGCTGAAAAAAGTAAGTAATGATCTGTGCCACGATTATATGCTGAGCTCAGTTAGAGGGAGACTTTACTTATAATGGTCCCATCATACATTTCCAGTTTGTTACAACCAACCAGCTTGGATCATTTGTATTAGCAAAGAAGCCTAAATGGCTAAACTCTACATGTAAAGATTTTGTTATGTTAAGGAAGACTTAATGAATTCATTCCCCTGCAGCTGTGCAGTATTTGAATAGAAAAAGTTACTTCAGACAGTGGGAAGTCACATACTGTAGCAGCTCCTGGCAACTTCTTAAACCCAACACAACTTTTCTCTGGATTGTGTGGATTCTTTACACAAATGCTGCATGGTCCACAAAAAAGTCACAGTGGTAACTGTAATGGTCCAATAGAAACTCCATATTTTTTCTACGTGTATCCAACACACATACAAAATGGTTGAAGTTTTGATCATATATTGGGGCTATTTTGACTTTTTATATTCTGGGGATGCTGCTATCCCTGGAAGAAAGTTGAGGGGTGGCTGAATTGTCGTATGTGACTATCTATGTCACTACAAACCAGCTTTTTCCTTTCTAAGTATTTCACAGTCCTTTAACTCCATTTTTAAAGTTTGAAATGATAATTTTCTGCCACTTATCGCATCACTGAGATAGGTACGTCTGATCCTGGAAACAGTATGGCAATGCCACAATAATTTAATATTAAAAACTAGTTTCCTTTCTGCATTGAAAGACTCTGCAATTATTGTGTTGAAAACATAGGATAACATCATCAAATGTTCTCAGTGTCTCTCATTTACTTTGGCAGAAAAAAAATATCATGTAACCCCTTCGTCCAGTCCTGGGCATATGGTGATGAATTCTCTGTGGATTCAACATTTCAGCTGAATTCCAATAAGTAGAATGTGGAAGATTCAGGCTGCAGTCATCAGACTAGGGAGAATGAATATTGAAATAGTGAACTGGAGCACAAATGTGTTTATTCTGCATCAACCCAACATTGCTGATGAAGGACATGAAACAAACAAACAAACACCACTTTTTTTTCTGTCAGTTAGCTTTCTGAGGAGAAGTAAACACAATCAAAGTTACCTCAACTTGCCAAATAAACTGAAGTCTCGACAGACTGCTAATATGCCTACTGATTCATTATTTATTTTCTAATATGCCATACAGAGGGCTTATCTCCATTTGCCTGAAACTTTGGGAAAGAAAATACACACTAGGGAACAAAAAGAAAAGGAGCAACTTTAATAAAAAGCATTTTGTGTTTGAATAGAGTTTTGTTTCTAACTTACTAGTGATGGTTGTCATCTGAAAGAAGCCTAATCAGCAGAATAAGCTTCTTTTAGAAGTCATATAATTAACTTACACATTAATACAAAAATTGCTAATCCACATGAAGATTTAGAGGCAAATGAAATGCTTTATTTTTCAAATACTTTAGAATTATTCTTTAAAAAAACCTGTAGTGAACATTAGATTATATATTCAAGGGGACATGCTTTCTTAGCCATCTGGTCTCTGGGTGGTGTGTTGGAAGCAGCAAGATGAACAAGTAAACATAATTTAATCAGTTGAAGAGAGTAAATATAAACAAATTACATGTTTTAAATGATTTATCTCCACTGTTATTTTAAAAATTATATGAGGGTGATCTTCAAAGACGTTCTGTAGTTTTGGGTTTGTGAGGATACCATCTCCTCAGCTATGGATTTTCTTTTTATTCCCCTTTCCAAGACTAACATTTAGACCAGAAGCATTTGACATTCCATCCAGGGGTGGGATATGACAGGGTTAACTACCGGTTCAGGATTTACAAGCATGCCTGTTAATCATCATTAACAGCTCTGTGCCGAGAAGCAACCTTTGAAACAGCCCTCTTTTCTTGTTTTTTTAACTGCAGCTGTGCCTCGTTCAGCAGCTGAAGTTGAAAAATCAGGAAATAAAGATCAGGTAACAGCCCAGGTGGGCGGATGGGCAAAAACATCAGCAGACATAGAACCGGTTCTATGTCTGCTGCTCTTCAGAGCTACCGGTTCTACAGAGGTGGACAGAACCGGTAAAAACCCACCCCTGATTCCATTCCTCTAGCTCTCCAGACATACCATAGCTTACCTTGTCTTTTTATTCTCTAAAAATAGGGATAATACCCATGTGGAACCCAAAGGCATTCTAGAATAATAATGCTTGAGCCTGGCCCTTGGAGTCTGCAACATGTCATTTTAAAAGAGATTAACTTCTAGCAAGAGAATAAAGTTGGGTGAAGCAGATAATGTAAAGCAAACCCAGACATTTTATAACCATGTGGGCCTTTGATTATCCAGGCCTGCTGGTGGCAGCAGAGGAAGCAATGGCAGTGGGAAAACAATGGTGATGGGTGCAATAATGGCAATCCACAACAATCCCAGTTTCTCATTGGTCTTTGGAAAAATTAATTGCCCATCCCTGATGTGCTAATTTCACATTGAACAGTAAGATTTTGGTTAGCTGTGGTAACTTGTAAAAATACAGTCAATTCCAATTGTTATTAACATGAGAAGGTCATCATATGATAACTGAGGAACAGAATCTCAGAATGGGATTTGCCTCCGGTTTAGGAACCATTATGACTGCATAAATCTGGATGAAGGCACATCAGCCTAAACATATGCAACTACTTACTCATAGGCCTTTATGTGATCATTACTGCCAAATGGATTGGGAGAAAAGGAGGAGACCTCATAGGCATCTGCAGCTGTTCATATATCAAGCTTCAACTCTGCTGGCATCCAGGGCAACGCTTGGACATTCAGTTGACTGTTTATTTTATTTATTTATTTGATTTGTCAATCACTTACAAGATAATAGGTATAAGTATAAACATAATTATAAATAAATGAAATGGATACATGTAAGAAAAATAAACAGAAACAATAGGACAGGGATGGTAGGCATGTTGGTGCATTTATGCACACGCCCTACAGATCTCTTAGGAAAGGGGTGAGGTCAATAATAGACAGTCTAAGGTTAAAGTTTTTAGGGTTTGGGGAAGAAATCACAGAGTCAGGTAGAGTATTCCAGACACTGACTACTCTGTTGCTGAAGTCGTATTTCCTGCAATCAAGTTTGATTCGGTTTACCTTGAGTTTTTATCTATTGTGTGCTCTTGTATTGTTATGGTTGAAGCTGAAGTATTCATTGACAGGTAGGACATTGCAATGTTTGATTTTATATACCATACTTAGATCGGACCGAAGGTGGTGTAGTTCTAGGTTTTCTAGATCTAGAATTTCAAGTCTGGTGGCATAAGGTATTCTGCAACGAGTAAAGGAATGGAGAACTCTTGTGAAATATTGCTGGACTTTCTCAACTGTGTTAATATCAGATACATAATGTGGATTCCAGATTGGTGAGCTGTATTCAAGTATTGGTCTAGCAAATGTTTTGTATGCTCTAGTTAGTAGTGTGATATTATCTGAGAAAAAGCTACATAGGATTAGGTTAACAACTCTTAGTGCTTTTTTGGCTGTGTAGTTACAGTGGACTCTAGCACTTAGATCATTAGAGATGAGTACTCCAAGACCCTTGACAGAGTTGTTGACTGTCCAACACCCATGTCATATTTATTTGTTAGATTTGCATCCTACTTTATTTCAAGGACCACAAGATGGTGGTTTTGGTAGTTTGTTCCCACAGCAACAATCCAGTATGAGGCAGATTGAATTGAGAGAAAGTCACCAATCCAAAGATACCCAGTGAGCTCTTATAGCTTAGAATACTTCAAGGTAGACCAGACTAGGAAGCTAGAGTTATGAATGCTAATATTACTTTTATTATAAAATTAAGTAATGGAATCTTGCAAATTTGAGTGCACTTACTCTCTCCCCCTTTTTACTGTATCTTCAAGAGAGGTTCAAGAGAACTCCAAGAGAACTAGGAAAATGGAAATCTCACTTTGCTTCTGCCCTTTTTTTTGCATTACCTTTTGAGTTCTTCCATGATGATAGCAAGAGTGATACAGTATTGGAGCTAGCAGTCCTTGGCAATGTGTTGTGGTGATAAAGCTTTTCCTTCATTCTGGTAGCTCAGACATGAAAATTATTTGATAATAATGAACCTTAAGCAACAGTCCTTCCAACATTTATGAGAGCAATTCCTAAGATACCTGAAGGTTTTCATTTGTTTTGAATATCTTTCTGATTCCATGTACCTATCCTGCATGTAAGAATTAGTTTTGGTCAACAAATCTACATGGCTTACAGCAGCTTTTTGCCTTTACAACAAGTTGTATAAACATTGTTATTACATTATAATGGAGAGTTATGGCTTTGCATTGATGTGTACTATTTAGTTTTAAACTGTAATTACATGCTGCCTCTCAGTATTTTTAATGTGGCTAGTATAAAGCTGTAATAGCAGGTGGAATGCTTTATTAACCATTATCTTTCTTGTTGAGACAAAATGCAGACTAAAGATGTTCTATTTCAAAATTAATTTTGCTTTCCTCAAGCATCATATGTTTAATTATATTCCCCAATGATTAATTTCTATACTTAAATAAAGTAGAAAATGATTATCTTTACTTTGGAACATGCACACATTGAAGGGTTTTAACTATAAGGTAAGAGCCAAATCTCACTGCTGGCAAAAAAAAATAATAAAAAATGGCCAGATCAAAAGACAAATAGACAAGAGAATCCCTAATTCCTATTCATCTCTTTTCACCAGCATGTTTAAAAATATTTATGGTAGCTAGTGAGTGAAACAACTCTGTATAAAAGATAACTTTATATCTCCCCAAAAATTACCAACAGGGCTTCCTATTTTAGAGGCTCTTTGGTTTGCTTCTGGATTTTGCTTGTCCTGCCTGGCTAAAATCATAGGCTTGATAGACTCTACAGAACATCTCATTGATAACAGTTCTGTCCAAGTGTAATATTCAGCTTTTGACGCCTCCTCTAGTATCTACATCTACTTCCTTCTTCCTTAGTTTGACACTCCTCAAATGAGGTTGGGATTGCAATTTACAAATTTCTCACCTATTACGATCAGTTGCACCAGAAGGTAGCAGTTGGAGAAGGCTGCCATACTTTAAATGAATTACTGTTTGGTCTTGCTTCCATTTCCTCTCCTTCCTTTATTAGTTTTTCTTTTCTTGAATTTTAGAATTGTAATCTGGAGAAACCTGCCCATCTAATATTAATAAAGCATCATGCATGCTGATAACACTAAAATCATTCATTCAGAAATAGTGAAATGGACCAATCTTAAACACACAGCTCTTATCAAGTCTGGCATTTTCCTGTTCACTTTCTTGTTTGAGTTTGTTGATAAAAGTAGGTATCATGATCATATGATCAACATATGGAATAATTCCAAATGAATATATATTTTTCACAGAATAATATCAAAAGCTATGTCCAAAGTACAGTATATTATTTGTATATATTTGTTCATATGTCTTGTTAATAGCTTATATCAAATATGAATGTTCTATTTTTCTGGAAAGTTGAAGGAGAATATGTGTATGAATGAATGAACTGAAATATTTTTTCACCTTAGCCAGGAATCCATAAAGCTCAATTACAATTTGATTCTCACAGAATTTTTCAATTCCATTCAATACAATACAATTAAATTCAGTAGAATACAATACAATACATTCTTTAATGGGGAAAATGCCTGTATGTTGTAAAATGAAGAAAAGTATAAATTACCACTGTGTGGTTTTTAAAATACTCTGATTATTATTTTTGAACTTCCTTTTGTACAGAATAGAAGTACCGTCCTATCCATGGTGATCAGGTTCACTTTCGGTAAACTTTATTTATTTATTACATTTATATACTGCCTATCATCATCGAAGGTATCTGAGTGGCTTAATTTAAACATAATGATAAATTGCAGGATAATTTGCTTGTGGAAGAAAATCTTCAGTACTATATGACAATATTCCTTCCACATGAAGAGAATTATAAGAGCATGCAAAATAAATGGATGTACAAAAATAGTTTGAAACATATGTTCATTCTGTAGTTCTATCATTTTTTAAAAATTAGGAAAATGGTAGAAACTTGGGGGGAGTGGTGATGGGGAACCATCCCACCCTTTCATGGTTTAGATTTAGCTTGTTTTTTTCCAAATCCAACCCAATTATACTAAAAGTGATTATCATTTATTCTCTATATTGTATTTGTTTTTCCTTAAATCTAGGACCATCCTGTGTTGATAATCTTAGAAATGTGTCAAAATGTATCCCAAATATTTCACCTAGTCATCTTCCTACCTGAGTTTAATTCATATATCCTGGTTTTTTTTTCTTGCTTCTTACAAATGTTCATGATAGCTTCAAGTCCCATATGGGATTATAACATCACATCAAATTGAAGAGTCTCTCTTAATAAGAAAGTTGCTGTCATTTTCCGGAGATGTATAGTTTGGGTTTGTTGAAACTGTTGTTTCCATGGCTACAGACAGCATGCATGTCTGAGTTCTCTGTAAGATTGAGACAAAAAGCTGTCTCAATTTCCAAGATATTTAGATTTATCTTTTTACATGGAAAGTTTCAATTCTGAATTATGACACAGGTAGAATCCTAAAACAATACCTAACTTTAAGAACACTTATTTTAAAGCAGTGGTGGGCATTTACTGTCAGTTTCTGCCTGTTTCTGAGTATCAAATGATTTCCCCAGAACAGATCCATTTTGCCCCATAAGATCCCTAAAGTCTCAAAATGAAAAAGGGGGGCAATATTTTGATCTAGCCAAATTAAGAGCCACAGAAGCAATGTTTCTGAGCTGCATGTCACTATAGTTTGCTCCTGTGAATTAAAAGCATTGCTTTCAAGGACGCTTATATCCTAGTAAGCTCACACAAATGTCAGTCAACCAATCTGTTAGGCAAATTTTTGTTGCTTTTTCTTCTTATGCCTTTATGTTTGATCTGTTGTATTTGGTTTTGCACTGAGTATTTATAAATTCCTTCTTAATTCAGCAAAATACTACACTTGCTCACAAGCACATTTCTAATAGATAAAGGGAAAATTTGTGGTGGAGAAAGTTCTTTGAATTATATATTAAAGATATAGGGAAAAATGTTTCATTCCATCCAACATTTAAAGTTCCATAAAAATTATAAAAAGGCATATTTTTGAAAAAAAAGTTAATTATTTTTTGTATCTATCCAGTGCAGTTTTTAAAAAATGGAGTGATCAGAATGTGTTCTGGAAGTTAAACTGATAAAACACATAGAAAACAGAAAAACAAACACCATTTTGGTGTTTGCCTAGGTGATACACATTAAAGGCCCTGTCCCACTGCACTTACGGATGCAAAGAGGATGTAAAATGTTAAAAAAAGCTTGCCATCCATTGGAAAATGCTATGCATCCATTGTGTACTCATTGCATACGTGTTTCATATGCTCTATCCGTCAAGGATCCGTCCACTGTGATTTCATCCGTGCAAGTTTTGAGCTACACAAAACTTTTTGAACGGATGAACTTTCCGCCGTGTATGATGTAAATCTGCGACATACGAGCAACAAACCTTCTATGTCCGTTTATCATCCGTTAAACGTCCACTGTATCCTCTCTGCATCCTTTGGGCATCCTCGCAACTCACATCCGCTGCAGCTTAAAAATGGAAAGAGGGAGGAAAGAAAGGGTACATGGAATGTCTATACATCGTTAGTAGCACGGAAATAGTAAGGATGCATTTGCATCCGATATACATCCGCGCGACATCCCTTTTGTTTCCTTTAGGCGTACATGATGCATCCGCTTCATCTGCTATGCGTCCGCTTCGAAATTCTCCCCCGGAATGCCTTCAGAGGTGTCATCCACTGTCATCCGCTAGGCTTCCTATGAACATCCATTTAACAACCCCGCTACATACTACCCACATCCATTCTTTTCTATTCTTTTCCGTTCTGTTTATGCAAATTTTCACCACTTTTTGAAGCGGATGACAATGGATGGAGTCACCCCCGAAATTTTGCTCGTCCGCTGTGTCCTTTATGCATATGTTTTGCGTCCATTGGCCAGTGGGACCTAGCCTTAACAGATGCTGCTTTAAATCTCATTCTAGAAATAGTACAACAGGATGCCATAAAAGAAACATGACCACTGGCAATGGTTGGGTTCTCAACATGCTAATGTCAGTTTTATTTAAATAATATTACTTAAGGTTATGCAAATATACAGCTGAATTTCCAGTGTGCTGAATATATTGAATTTCATGAGTAATTCTTTGTGATGAACAAGTTGTTCCCTCTTGTACTTAGCAATTAGGGGGAGAAATGAAACTGAATATAAATATGCAGCAGGGAGAAGTTCATTGCAGGCTAGTCAAAGGGATTTTTTTTCCCCAATCCATTCATCTGTGTTTCCGCTGCTATAGACCATTTTTAGATAACTTCTGCCTATTTCCATCTTTCAGCCTCATTCTCAAGTTAGTATGCGTTATCATAATGATATGATAACTTAGGAGTTGCCCCGCTAAACCTCAAATACCAGCATTTTGAGAAGTGGCCTTGATTTGTGTTGTGATGGTAATATGATCTGCTTGGATGAAGAGTTTTGAATTTTGTTGCAGCCTCTTCTACTACTTGCAATATGAGAAGACTGCAGAGCAGAGGTGGTATTCAGCAGGTTCTGACCAGTTCTGGAGAAGTAGCAGAAATTTTGAGGAGTTCAGAGAGCCGGCAAATTCCACCTCTGACTGGAGATTTTACAGTATCCTTCCCAAGCCATGCCCATAGAACCGGTAGTAAAAATTTTTTAACCCCACCACTGATGCAAAGGAGACTTTAGAGCAGGGGTGTCAAACTTGTGGCCAGCAGCCCAGATGTGTCACGTGCTAGCCTCACCCCTGCCTGGTTTAGCAAAAGGGGAAAAAGTCCTGATACATCACGTGACACCACCGTGACAATGAGAGTTTGACACCCCTGCTTTAGAGTACCACAAAGTGAAGCGGTATGGCTACTTTGCTTTGAAAAACCCCAAACCCTTTGAGTGCTTCAACTGACCTTTAATCAAACCAAAGTTCTACATGATATCCAGAATGAGAAAGTTAAAAAAAAGGCTGGATGCTTTTCAGTCCTGTTGATATAGATGCTTGAAAAACCCAGTACTTCTGAATTCTAGTAAGGGGTGGGAAGATTAACATCTTCAAGCCCAACACAAAGATCAGGATATGAGTAATTTTCAGATTCGAATGTCTCCAAACTGTCAAGTCATCATGAAGGTTAAAAAAAGGATTTAAGTTAGAATGGAGTAGGCATCTGAGAGCAGAAGAGTTGGCTGGAGGAATAGTCTGCATTTCTCTAGAATGGTGTCAAACTCGTGTCATCGCGTTGTTGTCACATGATGTATCATGACTCCCCCCCCCTCACTAAAAGTGGGGTGGCGGTGTTAATTGTAATCTTTCTCAGTCATTATATTTCTCTAGCATATCTTTTAAGAGGTTCATTTTTTTTGCTCCTTTTTATTTTTACTCTGTTTTTTATCTTGGCATTTTGTTTTCTCCATATTTATTCTGATTTGTTTCAGGGGTTCATTTTTGTTACAATAAATTACCTAGAAGTATTTTTTCTAAAATTAATGTATATTGCAGGATGAGTTACATAGTTATTGCTTAGTGCCCATTGTCGATCCACTGTTTGGAATGGATTATTTCCTTGCTAGCAGGTAGTAGGAGCAGAGTAGAAGGGAGCAAATGTAAATGACTGAACTTTCTTAGTTTCATTAAGTTACATAGAGCACCATCTGTTTGTGATGGACAGGTGGTGCTCAAGGTAACGTAATATTTCCTATAATCTTATAGGTGTCAACCTGCAAAATTTCAACTGAAGCTATGCTTACTTCTGCTTCATTTCTTGGTTGCAATTCAAGGGAGAGGGGGGGAGAGCATGGGAGGACACACAGGAATGGGATGCCTCAGCTGGCTAGCCATAACATCTCCCAGCTGGCATGTGAATCTGGGTCATTTCAATGAACATTTGCTGAAATTCAGTGGGAACCTACACCTGGACTGATTGACCCATGTAACTTGAGGGACAATATACCTGAGCGTGGGAATAATTTAGAGGTAGGTTCACTTTTCTAAATGTCAATATGTACTCAATAAAGGATCTCTTGAACCTACAAAAAGTGTCAGAGTCCTGATGCCCCGAGTTCATTACTTAGAACGATGTCATTAGGGATGACAATAAATTTGTTTAGAAAAAGGTCACAAATGGCAGAAACAACATCCTGGACTGAAATTATTAGCAAATGGAGGTGGGAATTGAGCTTGGCCTTCTGTTCAGAGCTGTCAGGTTGTAGAAAAACAATCTGCCTAAGTGAAACCTACTAAACCCAGGACATTTTTGCCTCCAACTCCCAAAATATGGATTCTGGTTTGATATATATCAGTGTCCATCCAAAGTTAGAATTGTCACTTTAATAACCTTTGGAAAGGGATAAATGATTTTTATTTCACCCCGCCTACAAATGTAATCCACTTTTTTAAAAAAGCAAATCAACTATTCATTCCATTTTTATCTTTTTAGCTCCTTTTCCATGCTCACTTATTATAAATGTACTGATAATCATTTTGGTTTAAGTCAATGTATTAATTGCAAATTCTGCTTCATTGGGAACCACTCAGACCATATTGCATTATGTTTTATGAAACTTTAGGGAAAATGCAAGTTGTGGTTGGCAGGAAAAATACACTGATCATTTTTCATAATGAAGCAGGTATGTGAAGTGCTACCTGGCATGAAGATCTGTCCCAGTTGGTAGGGAACAGGTTGCATTATAGCCAAAATAGTGCATGTTTGAAAAATACCGGATAGAGCCAAAATAAAACCTTTGATTTCATTTATATTTAATTAGAATTAAATGGAGTTATATGCTTGCTTTGTTGTCTTGTATTTAATCGCTTTTCTATTACATTAAATCTTAAAATTTGATAAGAACTTTTGAAGGTGAATGCAACCAATACTTTCAAGGTCTACATACATCCTGCATACATGCTATATACTATTATAAATAACTGAATACATAGAATAATAAATTAAAGGGCCTAACATCTTTTAAGTAGCCATGTTTAAGATTGAGGTTGTCAGCTGAAGTAGCTTTTGATTGTCAAGTTATCTACTAGAGAAAAAAGGGCTTCCTAAATCCATAAACTTCAGACAACAGACTAACTTGCACATTGAAATGTTCCTGCTGATAAATCATTTTATGATTTAGACCTTTTAATCATGTGTTGATAAAGTTATGATTAAAAGAAATGACTCATGAGGTTGGTCACACAAAGCTTTTTTTATTGCAGAGCAGATGCCTTTTATCAGGATAGGATTACTCCCTGATTGCTACAACTGACAGATGCCTTCTCCTTCCAGAAGGATACCCAAGCATTGATTCAGTTGGTTTCCAAAGGGCTGTTGGAGAATTTTCTAAGATCTGGTGGGCAGTTCTGCTAAGGAACTTGGAGGTGATGGCTGCAGCCATGGACAAGTTTGCAGCAGAATGGCATTCTGTGCTTCCTGATTCATGGAAGTTCTATGGTTTACTGAGAAGTTCTAGGACAGGGGTGTCCAACTTTAAGACTTGTGGACTTCGACTCCCAGAAATCCTCAGCCAGCTACAATTTGTAGAGTTGAAGTCCACAAGTCCTAGAGTTGCCAACATTGGACACCTCTGCTCTAAGAGATAAAGAACAAAGTGACAAATGGAAAACAATTTATGGAAGAACTCAGGTTCAAGCCTACACAGAAGTAAAAAAGGCAATACTTCTCTATTCATGTTGAGTTTCAGACTGCTGACCAAAATCTCTTTTACGAGTGACCTGGACCCTGTTGAAGAAGGCTGGGCTATTTCAGAAAGGCTTTGGAGCTTGATAAAAAAAGTATTCCCCTCCAATGGAACTTGTGGCTATCACATTATGGAGAGTAATCTTCAGCATGATGAAGATGATAATGGTGATAATGATTTCTTTTTTATACTATTATATTGCTTTAATCCTTTTCACTGTACAGGAACCTATATAGTTTAGAATAGTTTGTGCATCTAAAGGAGTCCTTAAGCCCCTAAATAAATACTACAATGAAATATAAATATATCCTAGATAATTTTTGTCCACGGTAAAAAGGATTGGAAAAGAACTCAAAAGTTGAAGAAAGAACAGGCTTTACAAACATTTTAATCTTAGGAAGAAGGTTTTCTTCTGTTGATAGAAACCAGTAGAATTCATCAGCACACATTAGACAAGAAAAACCACTGTAAAACTTTTTAAAACTAGTCTAGAAATCTCTTTTCTTTTCAAGTGAAGGATTTTTTATTTGTGCTGTTTGTTTTTTCCCAATGGATCTTAAATGTGTCTTCACTCATCTCCCCCAAAACCCATTGCTGTATTCCTTTGGCTCTCCTTAATTAGTTTACATTTTTTTCAATAGAATTATTTAAATATTCTTTTTTCTTATTAACATTTTCACTCTTCACACCATTCTAATTTAAAGCAAAAAATGAATTCAGCTGGACTTCTTTCCAGGTGACTGTGTAGGACCACAGACTCAGTCTTCTGTGACCCTGGACGTGATGTGCTTCTGTTATTATCGGTGTCCAATAGTAACCTGCCATTATAACTTTTCAGTTCATTATTCCACATGCATGTGATTTATAAAATCATAGAATAACCACATTTACTTGGCCATTGGTTTCATTTTCGAAAAGAATAAAGAACTAGTGCTACCTTTTTACATGTAACATCTGCAATGCCTAAGAATAAACATTAATTAGCCTCTTTTTTTGCCTTCTTGCTATGCAAGGCTTTTATAAGAAAGAAAGCCTGCAACTCATATCAGAAATTAGGCTTTATTCCTTCATTTTCTCATTAATGTTTTACCAAGTCAATAATACATGGATGTTATATCACCTTTACCCTTTCATTACTTTGGCCTTGTTACAAACTTCCTTCATTTGTACACAAACATTTCCTCGTCTGCCTTTTATTTCTTCCAAGAAGGCCTCTGGCAATATCCAAGGATCATTTTCCTCCAATTTCTAACTCTTTTCTTCACTTTAATTGGCCACTGATGTTTCAGCTTAGCACATCTGGGAAGTTTCTTCCCTTTCCCTTTCTCAACACATCCATCAAAAAGTATCAGAGTTATTTAACTCTACCTTCAAAGTCTCATTCTGTTCCTGTTGCTGCATCTTTGAGCAATTTCACACCCACATCCTCAGCTGCTGAACTGCAAGACTGCTTCTGATTGTTTCTTGGGATAACTTCAGAAATTTAAGTCCAGACTGCATTGAGTTGCAAGAGTTGGGCTGATGCACAATCTGGGTTATGGTCACCAAAAGACCTGATAGGTCATTCCTCTCCTTTATTGCCCTTGCCATACATCCAGGAAAAACAACCTTGGCTGGTTGGACACATGCTCTGGTTTTTCCTTTTATTGATTCTTCCTCTCTCTAATGCCATGCCTTTCATTAGCTTTCCCAGATGTTTGCCCAAATGAATGCTTTTGCCCTCTCTTTCCATATTATCTTCCTTTGACACTAAGTAGACACTTTCTCTTTCTAATTTCTCCTTTTTGTAGCATCATTACTTGGATGTTGTAGGCCCCCACCCCAAGAGGGGCAGTGGGATCAGACTCATGAAAACAGCCAAATCCTGCAGATGCTGCTGAGAAATGCATTGTTCTGACCAGGGCTTCCTGAGATCATAATTAAGCACACACTTAGTCCAAACAACTCTTGTTTTATTTCAACGCTGGGAATTCTGTTCATTCCTAGTATGTAATGAGTCCCAAATAGTCTCTTGAGATAAGCACCCACCTTTATCTCCTTTGAATTGCTGCCAACAACTAAAGTGCCAAATTAACTGTAAAAAACCAAATGAAGTACAAAGTCCTCAAGGTTTAAACTAAACAGAGTAAACGACATTGCTTACTGCAAAGGTTCCTGTCCCTTTGCACTTCCTTTATATCTTATGGGAGGGGCAATCACTTCCAAGCGTTACTCCCAAGTCACATGCACTGGGAACAGGCTCCCCTTGTTCCTCTGCTCACTGCAGTCAGATTCTGGAGGCTCCGGAGTCAGCACATAACTCCCAGATGGCCCTGGCCCCATCTCTGTATCGGATGCAGTACCCTCGTCCATGTCCTTCCCAGACTTCCAGACTGGCCCATGTCCAATTCTGCTGCAGGCTGCTGGTGAACCACAACATGCACAATTTAATAACTAATTTTTGATCAAAGCAGTGGAGTTCAGGATATTTCATGTTGGAATAAGATGTGATTTAATTCCTTTGATATTTCTTCTTTGAAGACCCATTTGCATCACAGGATTTATATGAAGTTTTTTTTTGAAGGGTAGGTTAATGAGTTTAATAGTACTTAAATAATATTGTTTACAATTGATACAATAATCAAAGAAATGGAAGACCTACCTTTTTTTGGTTCTTACTTTCCTCTCTAAGTACAAGGAAACTATCAAATATTCAGTTTTTGGTGGAAACAGAAACATTAGTATTGGTAACATTCCTATGTTACTACTCAAGCTTTTTTTTAAACAAAGGAAAGAAAGCTTTCAGGTAGTGGGAAAGCAAGGGGAGCATGCTTCAGCCAGTTGGAACCCAAACTAAAAAGGTGCCTTGAGAAATATAAAGGTTGAATTAAGATTCTATGGATGAGGATAATATGTAATATTTTGTTGACTTAATGAGCCATTGTTCGATCAATTGTGAGATTGAGATATAAGAATATACTAAACCAACAGAAAAAGATATAAAGAATATACTAGTCCAACAGCTCAGAAGGAAATAGTTACACCAGGCAGTGCTAGAGGGGACAGTGTCTGCTATTTGTGATGGATCTAAGATTAGGAGGACATTGATGTCATCCATTACGGTCCTCAGAAACTGATGTGTGATCATATTGGTAATGTGTAAAGCTGAAAGTCCATATCAGTCCTTAGTGTTCAGCATATTTCCAGGAGGAAACGATTGATGTTTGCAAAAACTGTCCAGGAGCAATAGCAATAGTAATAGCACTTAGACTTATATACTGCTTCATAATGCTTTGCAGGTCCCTCGAAGTGGTTTACAGAGTCAGCATATTTCCCCCAACAATCTGGATCCTCATTTTACTGACCTTGGAAGGATAGAAGGCTGAGTCAACCTTAAACCTGGTGAGATTCGAATTGCCAAAATTCTGGCAGATAGCAATCATTAAAAGTAGCCTCCAGGACTGCATTCTAACCACTGCACCACTATGGTTCATGAAGTTTTCTAGTCTATAGCAATATTATTTTTTGCACATTTGAACACAAATTGCTCTATTGTAGATTATAAATATGATGATTTACGTGGAAATTTTAATTTGGAATCTGAAAAATGGCTGTCCTTTGGAAAGTTTAGGACTCTCTATGATGTAGATGCCAGGAGAGGGCTATTCAGATTTATAATGCAGCCTATATTTCTTTGCAAGAATCCTCTAATGTGATTTATAAATGAGCATACAGCATTCTGCAGCCACTATAAAAGATACTGAAAATGGCAGGCTGTTCATCTGCTGAAATCAATGCACACTGAAGATGACTGCCTCCCCAGAAGCATTCACTATGCTACAAGATCAGACCAAGGACATGTGAATAGAATACCAATGTGATCTGTAAATATAATCAAATATTCGCTGCTAACTTCCTTCATCAGCTCCAGACAACATAAAGGCTTTGCACACTAGCCAAAAACAATCAGACAGAATTCAAGTAACATGAAAATTAACTTAAGAATAATAATTGTAAAGAAAGCCATAGGAACTATTTAATTTTATTTCTAATACAATTTCTTCTAGGTTCCGTCCCTATTGTTCATATTATCTTGCATGGCAGTAGTCACTGCCAGCATCCATTATTTTTTATGGAGCTTCTATTAATTCTGTTGTTTCCTTTGGTTACAGTACTTAGTTAATAAATTACAATATTTATAATATTTATATTTTCCCTCCTTTTTAAAAAAAACAGAAAGGTTGTATTTTATTTTTACATAATATTAATAGTCCACAAATTAAAACCTTAGCCTTTAACTTTTTAAAAAGCCATCTTTTTAGAAAACCATTAAGGAAAATGAACAATGAGGTTATTATGCAAGTAAAATAGGCAGTAAAAAAGACTAGATTTATACTGATTAACATAAGCCAAATTATGCGGTTCCATTAACTACTGGTAAAAGTTGGCATATAGCAACAATCTTCAATCTAATCAACCTTTAAATATTTATATTTAAATTTGACATAAAGAAAAAAAATGACATTTTTGGATATGCAAACACAAAGACACACAGACACATACTGCACTCTCTAGAAAGTGTACAACGTATTATTTATTTATTCACTGATTAAAATGTATCTTATTAATCATCTAAGATTTATTTAATTATCAGATAGCTTTCATTTTGGGGGAATGGATAGTTTGGAATGCTATAATTAAAAACGATATGATGCAGCAATGGCTGAGATTAAAACTTTCCCAGTGTGGTGTTCTGAATTTTTAAACCTTCACAACGTGTTCCATGAAAGTCTAGGGCTTTTCAGGAACTTCATGAGGAAAAGAGTAGGGCTTTTCCTCCCATGACAAAAGGCCAAGGTTACAATTGTGTAGTGCAGAGGTTCCAGGAATGGTTTTAATGAACAAGATCCACAGCTTCAGATGTTTAAAATACCCTCGTTGGTGTTCAAACTTTCAATTTACATGATTGTGATGCTGGAAGTGATGGAACTGTAAGAAAATATGAAAAATACCAATCTGGGAATATCTGATTTAGATTCTAAGCCACCAGATGAATCTAAATCAAATATTAGATTTGAAGATGGGCCAAATCTAAAACTCTACAATGATAGTGGTACTAAAACTTATTAATTAAACAAGATATCTTTTCATTCATTTGTCTTCAGTATGAAAAATAATAGATGCTTTGACTGTCTGTCCAAGGCATACTATGAAAGGATAAGAAGAATGGGAAAAAAACAGCCCTGATTCACAAAATTAAAATATCAAAAATAGAACAATATACTAAAATGGCAAAGTATCTATGTGACCATTACAGAAAAAAAGATTAAAGTTATATGTAAACAACCAATTATTACAATTGGGATTTGATTCAAAACTATGCCCAAATCATCTCATCAAATGATCATCAATCATGGGTGTGTGTATATTTTCAGTGTGACAATTTATACAAAAAACTTTAACTATGTTAAAAGTTATCCATATAATGACTATTTCTGCTTCTCCCAACAGGGTCAGTTAAATGTTGTACCAGGGCTAAATTCAGTGGGTGTCCTTTATTACTGAATGACTGAAAATGCCACTGCTTTCTTCTGGAAGTGATCTAATGAGGAAAGGATCTGATTTATGTAGGAGGATCTTTTATATTACTTGAGGATTATTTAGGATCAAGGAAATATTCATTGATGCTGTCCTTTTTCTTCTTTGTTGCCACTTTAAGAAATCCAGATGGATATGTGAAGTTTTACCAATTTTACTGGAAGACTATTACAATTATATCATTTCTTAGCTGGTTAAATATATAATGCTGGTTAATTTATGGAACAATAATTGTCATTGTTACCTAACTTGATTGTTTTTACATATTTACAATTAAAGTATCCTGGGCATTGTTGAAACATTTCTTTTACAATCTGGCATCTTGCTCATAAGGTAGAAGAAGACAAAGGATTTCAGCTGAGCCAGTGCTGTGCAAAGCTGTCTATTGAATTTTTAAAACATGTTAATGGCTTTTGCAAGGAAGAAAAACAAATAAACACATTCGCCTTTCTACTGTGACTAATCTCTATCAATGATGCACCAAGTGAAACTTGAAGCTAGCGCCTGAATAAATAAGTTATGCATTTCTTATGTGACTTTCTTCAGTAAAATATTTTGATATTTCTTAAAGGCATGTAGAGTAATTGGAGAACCAGCTTTTTTTTCCCCCCAACATCAAAATAAATCCACTCTTTATGAATGATGTATCTTAAACTGGCTGCATAAAAACTTATAAACTATAGTGTTAGTCTGGATCCTTCTTACAGTACTGATTCACAGCCAGTATTTAGAATTAATAAAGAAACCATGGGGAACATATAAAACAGCAATTATAGAAGTAGGACATTAAGTACAAGCGGATATATAAGCTGCAAAAACAGGAGTTAAAAAGAAGTAGTAGCTAAACAATGGTGCATTATACAGACCCATGCTTTGGGATAGGCAGAGAAAATGTTACGTCTAACTCCAACATGTCATAAAAATTAGAACTACAGAAACATGGTGGTATAAGTGTCCATCAACTTCCAAAACAGCAAAAGCTCTACGCATGAAGTCTAGCAATCTACAATCTGGCACAGAGTGAAAAACAATGTTGCATTAGGGGCAACACTACCTCTTGTCTATTTTAAGGCCCTGTCACACTGCCCAACGAATGCAAAACATTTGTAAAAAGGACACAGCGGATGAGAAAAATGTTCCATCCATTGTTATCTGCTCTCAAAAGGGGCAAAAATTTGCATAACCAGAGCGGATAACACGGAAAGGAACGGACGGGGGGAGGACGCAGAGCGGATGGAAAGCGGATGCGGAACAGAAGCCCAGCGGATGGAAGTGGATGAGAGTGGATGGCACATCTGCAAGGCTTCCGGGGGACCTCAGCAAAGCGGATGTGGAATGGATGAAGCAGATGCACAACGGATGCACAGCGGATGAAGCGGATGCACAGCAGATGCACAGCGGATGCACAGCGGAAGCCTAACGGATGCCTAACGTTAATTGCACATGCGGGGAGGGTGCATTGCATAAGCCCCGCGGATATAAGGGCAGCAGCTCAGAGCAGGTCACCATTCAGAGGAAAGACCTGCTGCCAGACGGATTGACAGCCTTGCTGCATGCCTGCCTGCAAGCCTTGCTGCCAGCCTTGCTGCCAGCCTCCCTGCCAGCCTTGCTGTCTGCCTGCCTGCCAGCCTTGCTGCTAGCCTCCCTGCCAGCCTTGCTGTCTGCCTGCCTGCCAGCCTTCCTGCCAGCCAGTCTGCCTGCCAGCCTTGGTGCATGCCTGCCTGCAAGCCTTGGTTCCTGCCATCCTGCCAGCCTTGGTGCCTGCCTGCCTGCAAGCTTTCCTGCCAGCCTTGGTTCATGCCTGCCTGCCGGCCTTGGTGCCTGCCTGCCTACCTGCCAGCCTTCCTGCAAGCCTTGGTGCCAGCCTGTCTGCCAGCCTTGGTGCCTGCCTGCCTGCCAGCCTTCCTGCCAGCCTTAGTTCCTGCCAGCCTCCGTGCCAGCCAGCAACCCCACAACCATGGGGAAGAACAGAAAGCCTCAGCCATCTGCTGCCAGCCCTGGCAAGAGGGACAGGGCCACCATCCCATCCCCTGGCCCTCACTCTGGTTCTGCTGGGGCGTCAGTAGCACGGGCTCGCTCTTCTGGGGCTGGAGCTTCTGCTGCTGATGCTTCTGGAGGAGCTGATGATGCGGGGGATCAGACAAGCACTCCAGCACCAGCCACCTCCACAGCACCTGGACCCTTCACCCCTGAGACTGAACGACCAAGAGGAGTGCCAGAGACTCATTTTTGTTTTATAGCTTCTTGTTAATAAAGTCTATCTTTGATTCACACACTTGCTTCATTTCTTTTTTTTAATAAAGTCTTGGTGGAAACTTTTAGAAACTTTTTAAGCCTTTGCAGGCTTGAGGGATGGGTTAAGATATCAGTGGGATGGGCAGGGATACCTGTGGGATGTGTAATAGCTGTGGGATGGGTAAGGATAGCAGTGGGATGGGTAATAGCTGTGGGATAGATAAACCTCCAGTGCAAGCATAGTGGGACTGGATGGTCCACCCTCCCAGGTGCCACACCTATGGCCCTTTATTATCAGTAATAATGTAATCAATCATCCACACATGTCAACATAAACACAACTCTTTATTAATGCCCTGTTCATTGTAGGGCCACTCAACATACATGGCACAACCTCATCAGTGTTATGCCACAGGCTCAAGGAAGCATCCATTAACCATCTATCATCCTGTCTTGCCACTCCACTGCTCCAGCTGGGGAGTTGCACCATTGTCTCAGGAGGTTGCGCTGCTTCTTCCCTTCACGTGAGGATCTGTTGGGGTCTTGCACATCCTTAGTGTCTATCAGGTTTTGCCCTTGCCTCCATTCCCCAGGCTCCATGTCCCCATTGCCTTGTTGGAGGTCCACGGGCCTGTTCTGCAAAGCTGGGTAGCGGGTGCGCATGAGATTGTGCAGGATGCAGCAAGCTTCCACGATCCTCCTCACGGTCTCTGGGCGATGCTGCATGGTGTTGAGAAGTACCTGGAACCTGTTGGCCAGGATGCCAAAGGCGTTCTCCACCACCCCCCTTGCCCTGGACAGCCTGTAGTTGAAGATCCTCTCTTCATGGGTGAGGCATCTGGAAGTGTATGGCTTCATGTGGTAGGTTCTGAGGGAGAAGGCGTCATCCCCCACGATGAAGTTTGGCATATCTTGCTTGTCGTTGGGCAGGGGTTCTGGATCAGGGAAGCCCACGATGAGGTTTTGTTCCAGCTCCTCCTTGAGGTGACTGGCGTTGTATACCTGGGCATCTGAAGATGAGCCATTGCCTGAAGCATCGATGTACATGAACTTGTAGTCAGCATCGACCATGGCGAAGAAGATGATGCTGAAGAAGCCCTTGGAGTTGAAATAAGTGGACCCTGACTTGGCTGGAGCTTTGCAGGCTACGTGATTGCCATCTATGGCTCCAACGGTGTGTGGGAAGTTCCACCTCTGATACCACTGCTCTGCAACTTTCTTCCATCCTTCTTCAGTGGAGGGGCACTGGAGGAGCTCCTCCATGTATTCTTTGATGATGGCCTGCACCACTTCTCTGACCACAATGCTAATGGTGTTGTGTGGCACCCTCCAGCCGCACTACATGCTCCTGTACGTGGTCCCTGAGGCTAGGTGGCGCAGAGTCAGTGCCACCTTGAGCCCAGGTTCCAGGCTGGGCCAGAAGTTGGTGTTTGCCTTGGTCAACCTGGGTGTCAGCCGCTGCACAACTTCGTCAAACATGGCTGGAGGCATCCTCATGAAGTTCTAGAATGCACGAGTGTCTTCGTTCCTGAGCTCCACCATCAGCTTGTTGTACAGTCCGTCCTCTGCTCTTCTGGCAATCCATCTTCGGACCCAGACGTTCTTGGTCGCCTCTTTTATTCCCGTAGTAGAGTTCACAGAGCCTGTAGATGGCTTCGCACTGTTGCAGAAGGATGGTGGCTGCAAAAGGACTTTGTTACGATCCACGGTGGAGATGACTGGATGCTGTGGAACAGCAAGAGTCAGATGAAGGCTGCAGAGGTCTGCACCGCAGGGCTGCTGGTCTGAAAGTGAGATCCAGGTGAATTGCTCCCCCTTTTTATAGGCAGTATAGGTTTTCCCCTAGGTGTCCCTTTGCATCCTCTAGGTATCATCTAGACATCCTTTATATCCAAGATAGGTCCCCTCTGCGAACGTTTTTTCTGTTTTAAATGCTTTGTTTCTATTCTCCATCTGCTAGGCATCCGTTCTGCATCCGTTCCGCGTCCATTCCGCTTCCTCCCTTCGTCTGTATACCGCTGGAGCGTATGGAGTTGCGCGGACGCGCAGCGGATGCCTAGCGGATATAGCAGATGCATAACGGATGCAGAACGGATGCCTAGCGGATGCCTAGCAGATGCAGAATGGATGCATTGGATACATTTTCTGCTCAAAAGTTTTGAGCAGTTCAAACTTTTTGAGCAGATGAAACGTCAATAAATGGATGCTGGACGGATAGAGAGGATGGAAAACGGAGGCAGTGAGTACAGAACGGATACATTGCGTTAATCAACGGATGACAAGTGTTTTTCTCCATTTTACATCCTCTTTCTATCCGTTGGTGCAATGCGACAGGGGCTTTAAGCCATACGCAGCTTTATTTTCTTCAGATAATCAAAAGAGCACATTAGTTTTGCTGGCATTCTGTTCTATCAATGTTCCTTGCCATAGTTAAAACATGCTGTTTTGGTTTCCAATTATTAATTTATATTTCATTTACTGTAGAAATAAATAAAAACTGATATATCCTTAAGCAGACATAGGATTCCGTGTAGGGCCTAGCCAAGGCAAAATAGATTGGAATAATTGCTTCCCAAGACCTGTTATCTGCACTTAATATATCCCAAAATGCTATTTTGAGATTTATTAAGAGTTCCTTATACCTAACACTGATTAGCAACCTGGCTGTCACATTTTCCAAGATTTTCCAGAACCCAGTGATCTAGGAATGGTAACAGTTTGCATTAGCCATAATTGTATAAATGTGTTTCTTATCATAGATTTTCTAGTGACAGCTGCAGTGTGATAGTGCTGGCCAAGGAATACTCCCCAAGTATAAACATGGTATTTCTGTAGTAAATTTTATATTTGTTTTGGCAGTAAATCACTGACCTCCAGAGCTTAATGTTACTTCATCTTCTCAGTTGGTATTGACAGAAGGCACATAAGCGCAATATGGCTAGATTAGATTATTGCAGACAAAAATGAAGATTCACATGTGACAGGTAGCTAACTGTCCGCAACATAGTTCACATATATACTTTTGAAAGTTTAAACACTGGGTTTTTTCTCCTTTCTTTTAAAGTAACTTTTATTTCATGAAATTTCATGAAATCATTGCATGATTAAAATAACCAGCAATCTCATTTCTTATGTTCTGAGGAGTGCTCATCATTCATCTTCTTCTCTGGTAATACTACTTCTTCTTCTCTGGTAACATCACACTGTCAATTAAAGCATACAAAACATTTGCTAGGCCTACACTTGAGTACAGCTCATCAGTCTGGAACCCATATCATGTATCTGATATTAACATAATTGAGAAAGTCCAGAAATATTTCACAAGAAGAGTTCTCCACTTCTCGACTCATTGCAGAATACCTTATGCCACCAGACTTGAAACCTCTAGACCTAGAAAACCTGGAACTACACCGCATTCAGTCCGATCTAAATATAGTATATAAAATCATACATTGTAATGTCCTGCCTGCAAATGGAAAAAATGGAAAAAATGGAGAAAATGGAGAAAAGGAGAAAAGCCTTCAGCTTCAACCATAACAACACAAGAGCACACAATAGATACAAACTCAAGGTTAACTGCACCAAACTTGTTTGTAGAAAATACGACTTCAGAAACAGAGTAGTCAATGTTTGGAATACTCTATCTGACTCTGTGGTTTCTTCCCCAAACCCCAAAAACTTTAACCTTAGACTGTCTACTATTGACCTCACCCCATTCCCAAGAGGTCTGTAGGAGGCATGCATAAGCGCACTAACGTGCCGACTGTCCCTGTCCCAGTGTTTATTTTTCTTATAAGTATTCATCTCATGTATTCAAAACTATGTTTATTCTTATACCTGTATCTTGTAAACGATTGACAAATCAAATGAATAGATTTATTTTCAATTTCCAAGTTTAGGGGTTTTTGTTCCTTATCACTTTACTTCTATGTTATCTGGATTTAGTTTCATCTTTTTGTCACTTGTGTAGCCTAATATTAATGTTACACAGTGTTGAAACCTACTTATTACTTCACTGGAGCTAGATTACCAACAGAAAGCAGTACTTGTTCACCCATCTCCCCTTCTCCAGGCTGTTGTCCTCTAGACACTTCTGAGGAATATGTTTTAATTAAATATAATCTTTCCCATACTCTTACTACTTTGCATAAAGATGCAACTTACAAAAAACTTGAAGATAATTATCTGATCCTTAGTGAAACTTACAAACCCTACAGGGAATTCTACATAAATAGAGAAAGCTATACAAATCTTACATGCAGACAGAGAGAAAAGGTACAAGTCACTAAACTCCTTACTGTTTTTCTGCAGCATCACTAAAAAGAACTAGTGGGGTGCCATTCTTTCCACCTAATTTATGGTGTTAATTATTCAACAAGGTGAGAAAGCATTGAGTACCAACTAAAATTCAATTGAAATTAGTCCAGACAATATGTTTTTATTAGCCTTCCCAAGTAAACTATATAGATAACATAGCTAGATAAGCTAAATCTATTTTATTGTAAGGCTATATCAAAGGTATCCAAACTTGGGAACTTTAAGGCTTGTGAACTCCCAGAATTCTCCAGCCAGCTATGCTTAAAGTAGCCAAATTTGGGGTCTCCTGGGCTACATTAACAAAATATTAACTGCAACCAAATGAATTAGTCAAAAAGTAGAAGGATTAAGCAAGCAGGTGGTAGTGGCCTTCATCTTTCCATGTTACCTGCCATGAGCTGCATGATCAATTTTGTTTGTAAAAGGAATGAAAATTGCTTACTGGTTGTTTCAGTTCTCCTTGAATCCTTGGTTCATTGCATCCAGTTGATGCTCAATGTGTCCTCTTCAGACAGTTCTTTTACCACATTTTTGATTAGAATCATTTTTACCTACTTGCATCCTTGAACTCCTCCACCTTGGAAATTAGGATATCAGTACAACTCTGATAAATGAAATGTGGCACTTAAGAATGATTGTGATAACACTCAAGCCATTTTTTCTATTCTATACATTAAGCCAGCATATCAATAACATTACTGACAGACAAGATAGAAAATTTCCTATATGTATTTAAGAAAATATCAAGATCTATCCAACATAGCCACATCTATATAGGTTCATTTCTTCAAAATGAACAAAGCAGCACTGGTATGTGTGAGCCATGTTGCAAGCAGAGAAGGAGTGGGGCTTGCATCATATAACTCCAATATTTCTTTCATTGGTTTGACACTTTGGTTCCCCTGCAGATGTTTCTGACCAAGCATTGAGATCACCCTGTTTTAACCTGCCCTTCAAACCTACAGAAGTGTATAGCTTCTTCCAGTTGAAAACTAATTGAACAGGAAGGTCTCCACAACAATGGAATTAAGCTCTGTAGTTTTTGCAGGATCCAATCTGGGTTGATCACTGGGAGGGTTGGCCTTCTGAGCTTTCAGACTTGTGCCACAACCCATCCTCAGGGAACTTCATTCTCACCAGAATGGGTGCTTTGGGCTATTCTATGCATAGTATATATGTGATGCTTGATTGTGCTTGGGACATGTATATTTGCTTCTATTTGTAGTTCTTTATCACCATTCCCAACCAAAACAAGTATCAGATTCAGTGAATTTATAAACCAATTGGAACATGTTCATGTTCTTGATGGCAGACAGTATATCAACCCAGATAGAACAATAAACATACAAAATTGACAGATTGTCACATGGAGCTTTTGTTTGACATGGAATTTCTGTAGCCAGTGTACTCAAACCTACATCACAATGCTACATTACAAGGTCTGACAGACAAAGCTTGGAGAGATTAACTTCCTAATTGTGATTCCATAATGCATATAAAATCAATGTTTTCATCCAGGAACAAATCCTGGATAATAGATGCTCTACAGCAGGAGTGTCAAATTCACATCATTACGATGGCATCACATGATGTATCAGGACTTAACCCCCTTCACTAAATTGGGCATGGGCATGGCCAGCACATAATGCATCTTGCCCATGCGCTAGGACTTTGACAGCCTCGCTCTACAGCAAATGGCCTGACATTAACAAATAGGACCTTTGTGTTATAAAGATCATATTTATGTTACTTGATGTCCTTGGTTAGTCTACAAACTGAAAGAAGGAAAAGCAACTAACAGCCTTTTCTTTTGGAGGATAATTATAAATCAACAATAAGTTAGATCTATTTCACAAAAATTCCAATATCTAGGCCTCTCCAAGGAGGAGTTCCCACTGATGAGCTCTGCATGTGCACTCAGTGCATTTAAATCATTTATTACAAACTAGGAAGTTCAACAGAAGTTTTCTGCTCTATCCAAGAGTGAGATACTTATTATATAATTTATTTTATTTTTATTTATTTATTTGATTTGTCAATTGCTTACAAGATAATAGGTATAAGTATAAACATGAACACAGGAAATAAACGGGGACAATGGGACAGGGATAGGAGGCACGAAATTGCACTTATGCATGCCCCTTACAGACCTCTTAGGAATAAGGTAAGGTCAATAGTAGATAGTTTGAGGTTAAAGGAGTAGGGGTTTGAGGATGTAATAACAGAGTCAGGTAGTGCATTCCAGGCATTGACCACTCTATTGCAGAAGCTGTACTTTCTGCAATCAAGTTTGGAGTGGTTAACATTGAGTTTGTATCTGTTATGTGCTCTTGTACTGTTGCAGTTGAAGCTGAAGTAGTCATTGACTGGTAGAACATTGTAGCAGATAATTTTATATACTACGCTTAAGTCCAACCATAGGCGGTGTAGTTCAAGATTGTCCAAGCCCAAAATTTCAAGCCTGATGATATAGGGTATTCTGCTGCGAGCAGAGGAGTATTGTACTCTTCTCATGGAATACTTCTGGACTCGCTCAATTATATTAATGTCTGATATACAATGTGGATTCCAGACAGATGAGCTGTATTTGAGTATTGGTCTAGCAAAGGTTTTGTATGCCCTAGTTAGCAATTCAATATTTCCAGAGGAGAAGCTTCGTAAAATTAGATTTACAACTCTTAATGCCTTTTTGGCAAAGCTTTAGTGCTTAAATCATTAGATAGGAGTACTCTGAGGTCCTTGATGGAGTGAGGGTCATCAACGAGGTCATATCTGCCTAGCTTATATTTGGTATACTGATTTTTTTTTACCAATGTGTAGGACAGAGTATTTGTTGGTCAAGATTTGGAGTTGCCATATGTTTGACCATTCAGATACATAATCAAGTTCACTTTGAAGAACAGTAGAATTGTTGGTGGTGTTGAATAATTTTACATCCTCCGTGAAGAGGATAATTGTTTATAATTTTTTATAATTGTTTATGAATTTTGGAAGGTATTAACTCTAGTACATTGAAATGCCCTTCCCACAACAATTTTGAAAGATGGATACAAAAAAGTCCTATCTGAGCTGAGATGGTGTCCTGCGGACAAGTGGCAATTAAAACCACAGCTCATGTTCTGTTATATTGAACTGTATATGAGGATTCATGGACTTATTTTATAACTCCCAAGTGGGCAAAATATATCAGGGAAATTCTGTTATTTTTATGTATTGTTGTTACAATCAGATCAGTAAAATATAAAATATAGGTTTGCTATATTACCTGTAAAATTAGGCAGATCTGGCCACTCCATCAATGGTCTTTCCACTAACTATTATGTCTTGTTCTGTTCTGTTACATTTTATTTTAATGCTTTAATTTTTAATTCAGGTCTGTGACCATAATAAAATATTTATTGAGCTGATTAATTTTAGTTTATTTGTTGCTCCAGAGGAACATCTGCAAATACTATTTTTTTTTTTTAAAACTTTTCTTTCTGAGATAAGAGAAGGTGGTTTCGCATGAACTGGAATTCCTATCTTGTCACATTTCCCAGCTTTTTGGCATTCTTAGCTTATTTCTGAAATGAAGGCACCATTACACCTTAAGGCCCTGTCACACTGCCCAACGGATGCAAAACGGACACAACGGAAAAGAAAAATGTTCCATCCGTTGTTATCCACTCTCAGAAGGGGCAAAAATTTGCATAACCGGAGCGGATAACACGGACGCGGGGAGGATGTAGGGCGGATGGAAAGCGGATGCGGAACGGAAGCCCAGCGGATGGAAGCGGATGGGAGCGGATGGCACATCCGCAAGGCTTCTGGGGGAGTGCAGCAAAGCGGATGCAGAACGGATACAGCGGATGCAGAGTGAATGCACAGCGGATGAAGCGGATGCACAGCGGATGCACAGCAGAAGCCTAGTGGATGCCGAGCGTTAATTGCGCATGCGGGGAGGATGCATTGTGTCAGCCCTGCGGATATAATGGAAGCAGCTCGAAAGCAGGTCACCATTCAGAGGAAAGACCTGCTTCCAGACACATCGACTGCCTTGCCTGTCCTGCCTGCATGTCTGCCTGCAAGCCTTGCTGCCAGCCTCCCTGCCAGCCTTGCTGTCTGCCTGCCTGCCAGCCTTGCTGCCAGCCTCCAAGCCAGCCTTGCTGTCTGCCTGCCTGCAAGCCTCCCTGCCAGCCAGTCTGCCTGCAAGCCTTGGTGCCTGTCTGCCTGCCAGCCTTGGTGCATGCCTTCCTTCCAGCCTTGGTGCCTGCCTCCCTGCCAGCCTTCCTGCCAGCCTTGGTGCCTGCCTCCCTGCAAGCCTTCCTGCCAGCCTTGGTTCCTGCCAGCCTCCCTGCCAGCCAGCAACCCCACAACCATGCTGAAGCACAGCAAGCCTCAGCCATCTGCTGCCAGCCCTTGCAAGAGGGACAGGGCTACCATCCTGCCCCCTGGACCTCACTCTGGTTCTGCTGGGGCTTCTGCAGCACGGGTTCGCTCTTCTGGGGCTGGCGCTTCTGCTGCTTCTGCTTCTGGAGGAGCTGATGACAAGCACTCCAGCACCAGCCACCTCCACAGCACCTGGACCCTTCACCCCTGAGACTGAGCGACCAAGAGGAGTGCCAGAGACTCATTTTTGTTTCGTAGCTTCTTGTTAGTAAAGTCTATTTTTGATTCATACACTTGCTTCGTTTCTTTTTTTTAATAAAGTCTTGGTGGAAACTTTTAGAAGTGGTTTAAGCCTTTGCATGCTTGTGGGATGGGTTAAGACAGCAGTGGGATGGGCAGGGATACCTTTGGGATGGGTTAAGATACCTGTGGGATGGGCAGGGATACCTTTGGGATGGGTTAAGATACCTGTGGGATGGACCGGGATACCTTTGGGATGGGTTAAGATAGCTGTGAGATGGGCAGGGATACCTTTGGGATGGGTAATAGCTGTGGGATAGATAAACCTCCAGTGCAGGCATAGTGAGACTGTATGGTCCATCCCCCCAGGTGCCACACCTTTGGCCCTTTATTATCAAGAACAATGTAAGCATTGATCCACACATTTGAACATAAACACAACTCTTTATTAAATGCCCTGTTCATTGTAGGCCCACCCAACATACATGGCCCAATCTCATCAGTGTGGTGAGACAGGCTGAAGGAAGCATCCATTAAGCATCTATCATCCTGTCTTGCCACTCCACTGCTCCAGCTGGGGAGTTGCACCAGTGTTTCAGGAGGTTGCGCTGCTTCTTCCCTTCACGTGAGGCTCTGTTGGGGCCTTGCACATCCTCAGTGTCTATCAGGTTTCGCCCTTGCCTCCATTCACCAGGCTCCCCATTGCCTTGTTGGAGGTCCACGAGCCTGTTCTGCAAGACTGGGTAGTGGGTGCGCATGAGATTGTGCAGGATGCAGCAAGCTTCCATGATCTTCCTCACGGTCTCTGGGCGATGCTGCATGATGGTGAGAAGTACCTGGAACCTGTTGGCCAGGATGCCAAAGGTGTTCTCCACCACCCGCCTTGCCCTGGACAGCCTGTAGTTGAAGATCCTCTCTTCATGGGTGAGGTATTTGGAGGTGTAGGGCTTCATGAGGTAGGTTGTGAGGGAGAAGGCGTCATCCCCCATGATGAAGTAGGGCACATCTTGTGTGTCGTTGGGCAGGGGTTCTGGATCTGGGAAGCCCACGATGAGGTTTTGTTCCAGCTCCTCCTTGAGGTGACTGGCATTGTATACCTGGACATCTGAACATGAGCCGTTGCCTGAAGCATCGATGTACATGAACTTGTAGTCAGCATCGACCATGGCGAAGAGGATGATGCTGAAGAAGCCCTTGTAATTGAAATAAGTGGACCCCGACTTGGCTGGAGCTTTGCAGGCCACGTGCTTGCCATCTATGGCTCCAACGGTGTGGGGGAAGTTCCACTTCTGATACCACTGCTCTGCAACTTTCTTCCATCCTTCTTCAGTGGAGGGGTACTGGAGGAGCTCCTCCTTGTATTCTTCGATGATGGCCTGCACCACTTCTCTGACCAAAATGCTGATGGTGTTGTGTGGCACCCTCCAGCCGCACTACATGCTCCTGTACGTGGTCCCTGAGGCTAGGTGGCGCAGAGTCAGTGCCACCTTGAGCCCAGGTTCCAGGCTGGGCCGGAAGTTGGTGTTTGCCTTGGTCAACCTGGGTGTCAGCCACTGCACAACTTCGTTAAACATGGCTGGAGGCATCCTCATGAAGTTCTGGAATGCCCGAGTGTCTTCATTCCTGAGCTCCACCAACAGCTTGTTGTACAGTCTGTCCTCTGCTCTTCTGGTGAACCATCTTCGTACCCAGATGCTTCTTGGCCACCTCTTTTTCTTCCTGTAGTAGAGTTCACAGAGCCTGTAGATAGCTTCACACTGTTGCAGAAGGATGGTGGCTGACAAAAGGACTGTGGTACGATTCACAGTGGACATGACTGGATGCTGTGGAAGAGGAAGAGTCAGATGAAGGCTGCAGAGGTCTGCACCGCAGGGCTGCTGGTCTGAAAGTGAGATCCAGATGTGTTGCTCCCCCTTTTTATAGGCAGTATAGGTGTCCCTTTGCATCCTCTAGGCATCCTTGAGCCATCCTGTAGACATCCTTAATATCCGAGATAGGTCCCCTCTGCGGACGTTTTTTCCGTTTTAAACGCTTTGTTTCCGTGCTGCATCCGTTCTGCATCCGTTCTGCGTCTGTTCCACTTCCTCCCTGCGTCCGAGCAGATGCGAGTTGCGTGGATGCAGAATGGATGCCTAGCGGATATAGCGGATGCATAACAGATGCAGAACGGATGTGTAGCGGATGCGTAGTGGATGCAGAATGGACGAATTGGATACATTTTCCGCCAAAAGTTTTGAGCAGCTCAAAACTTTCTGAGCGGATGAAACATCAATAAACGGATGCTGGACGGATAGAGAGGAAGCAAAATGGAGGCAGTGAGTACATCGCGTTTTCCAATGGATGGCAAGCTTTTTTGTTCATTTTACATCCTCTTTGCATCCGTTGGTGCAGTGTGACAGGGGCTTTACTATCATTCCTATCAAGGTTCTGCTTTATTCCAGTCTGTAAAAATAAGTGAAGCAAGTTTTGTATTTCCCCATTTGGGCCTCTGGAACAGGCTCTAATGGAGTTTTCTCAGGAAGACAATAATATTCTTCAACAAATACCAATGTGATTGTGAGGATTTGGAATGGTGGAACAGGAAAAATGGCACTTGTGTGAAAACGTAATCTCCATTTGTGAATTATGTTAATTATGAATGAAAACCTTATTTTGTTCCTTCCTTTTCTTCTTCATTTTAAATCAGGTTAGGAAATCTTGGCCTTAACAACTTCAGGTGAGTTTTTGAATTGTTTACTCAATATCACAGACCCCAGAGACAAGGGCATGAATTTATGTTTTGTTTCAAGGTGCACTCCAAATCAATAATTGTTGCAGAACAGCAAGAAGCAGTTTAATAAGGAGCACACAGCAAGTGACCTGAAATTGGGTTTCCTCTTCCTATAGTGAAACAGAGATGGTTCAGTGAGGACACAGATGTCTCATTGTGTATATTGTGCAAACCTGTTGCTTAGGGACTCTCTTGGTGCTCTAAAAATGATTTAATAGGCCTTGCCTTAAAAATGTTGACATATTTTTGCATAAAACAAATGCAAACAAACAGAAAAATCTCTGTAACAATGGTCATTTTTATGGATCACATCACTGTTATTATTTAACAATAATTACTCTGGGTTTTTTTTCTGATGGGATCCATGTAATGGAATAAATTGTTGCTAGAATAATGTAACTCTCGCTATATTTTCTGAGTCTTTTTCATGCTTTGAAGCTTTCTACTTTTTATATTTGAATGTTTTTTAATGAATATTTTTACTGTAGCTTGGAAACTGCCCAGGAGATGGGCAGAACATAAAACATCCAAACAAACAAATAAGTATTTTCTTGAATGAAATATAAGTTAGAAATTAAATTCTGCATACAACATTAGATAGTAAAGATTTTCCAAATGTAGCAATAGATTATGGCTAGGCACTCTTATCTGTAAAACTGAAAGCATTCTCTGGCAAAGAAAATCAATGACATGTAGGTGCAAATTTATACCAAACCATAAAATTCATCAATTGAATATTGAGCCAATTACTATTTTCAGTCTCATCCACATCAGATGCCATTGCATGCAAATTTATCAGAAAAAAAAGGATTCCTGGATCCCAGATATAGATTTCTTTACGGTTTACTTTAATAGTTCCATTTAAGGACCAATATTACTTTCTGTTTTTAAAGAAATGGGTTGCTGACTTTTGCTGATAATATCAGTTAAAATAATCTAGACAACTGATGAAATGGTATCAGGTAGAAAATCATTCATGGCTTAAGAGTGCTTTCATGAACAGCAAATATTGCTCTCATTCTGTATGTACTTCATCTGATTTTTATTTATTTATTTGTTAAATTGATTTGCTGCCTATCTCACTATGGGGCTACTCTAGGTGGCGTACAAGAATTAAAAGGAAGAAATGAAAAGAATGTAAACAGGACAGAAATAAAATGACAAACAGGAATCTCAAACCAGATTTCTTAGAGACCCAGATCAGCATTGTAGTTCTCATCTGTAGTCTGGCTGGGGGAAGAGATGGGATGGATGCATCCTGCCAGCCAAAATGGGACATGGGAGGGGGGGCACACACAGTCTCTCTATGCTCCATTTTTGGCCTGGATGGCCTCTTGTAGCACTTTGCCAACCAAAATCAGGCACAGGCGGGCCATGTGTTGCCCTCCTGAATCCCATTTTTACTGGCAGAGTGCTGCAGGAGAATGTCCAAGGCAAAAATGGGACATGGGGTCATGTCTGTGGTCCCCTGTGCTCCATTTTGGCTGCCAGAGGCGCTGCAGGCTGGTGCTTTTCTATTTCCAGGCCAGCCCCACTGGCCAGATTTGAGCATCCCTGTAATAGAATAATAAAATAAACAATGGAAAAGAACACAACACATATACATGAATGTCATAACCACGAAGATCTTGACAGACTAGAACACTGGGCTGTATCTAACAAAATGAAATTCAATGTAGAGAAAAGTAAAGTCCTACACTTAGGCAAGAAAAACCAAAAGTACACATATAGACTGGGTGAAACCAGGCTTAATAGCACTAACTGTGAAAGGGATCTTGGAGTCTTAGTAGACAACCAGCTAAATATGAGTCAGCAATGTGAAGCAGTAGCCAAAAAAGCTAATGCAATCCTAAATTGTATTAACAAAGGGATACAATCAAGATCGAGGGAGGTACTAATACCACTCGATAAATCCTTAGGAAGACCACACTGAGAGTACTGCATCCAGTTTTACAAAAAAGATGTTGAGACTCCAGAAGAACTACAGAGAATAGCAACCAGGATGATTAGGGGACTGGAGGCTAAAACATACAACAAACGGTTGCAGGAACTGGGCTTGGTTAGTCTAGTAAAGAGAAAGATCAGGAGAGACATGATAGCGGTCTTCCAATATTTGAGGGGCTGCCACAGGGAGTAAGGGGTCAAGCTATTTTCTAAAGTGCCTGTAGACAAGACAAGGAATAATGGATGGAAACTGAACAAGGAGAGATTTAACCTGGAAACAAGGAGAAACTTTCTGACAGTGAGAACAATCAACCAATGGAACAGCTTGCTCTGGGAAGTTGTGGGAGTGCCATCAGTTGAGACTTTCAAGAAGAGATTGGACTGCCATTTTTCAGAAATGGTGTTGGGTCTCCTGCTTGGGTGGGGGGGTTGGACTAGATGACCTACAAGGTCCCTTCCAACTCTGATTATCTGTTAAATCTGTTAAATCTGTTAAATCTTGGGCATACTCTTAAAATACTTTCAACAGATAATATAATAAATAGAACTATATCTTCCCCAACTTAGGTCCTCTGTAAGTTGGTGTATGAATTCTACCAGCTGAGCCTGCCTAGCCAGTGATCACAAATGATGGAATTGCGTAACAACATCTCAAGAGTCACAGAGCAAAAGTAAATTAGAACACAGCATAGCTTGATCCAACATGAGTGGCCTAGAGGTGGAACTCTCACCTCACAATAGGAGACTGTGAGTTCGATCCTAGAAAGAGGCAGATATTTCTCTTTCTGGGCACACTGAGATGAGAATATATCAGCTGAAAAAAACCTCTGTATTGGTAACAAGAAGGGCATCCAGTAATCACTGAGCTCCATTCAGTTGCATAGACTCCACCCCGCAAGGGATTATGAGGTCATTAAAAGAGGGCGATGACAGCTTGATCCAATGTGTCTCTTTCTGAGCTTAATTTAAGGATTTTTTTTTTCTTACAGTATGGATGTACCTTGTCCACTGTTCTGCTACATGACCAATATTGTTTATTATTTTTCATTACATTACTGCTTAATTTCACTTCAGTTTCTTTTTATTGTGTCTGTTCAAATAATTCTCATATTCCAAAATTTTATAGCCAATTATTTTATTATTTATATTATTGCAACAAAGAAAATGATGTTTTTACATTCCCCCACATGAAAAAGACTTATTGCCATTTCTATAATTGATCACAAGATAAATTAATGGCTTAAAATGTATTATTTTAAAGGTTATACACATGCAGCACTATAATTTCCTATTTCTTCTGGTAATTATATTTTTAAATTCACAATTATAATAGTCCAATAACATCATTCTTAACCTCAAGAGATTGGAATAACGTAGGTAATAAGTGTCAAAATTGGAATATAAATGGATTTGGGTTTTCTATATCTGAATAATAAAGACTACAATAATGCATTGGTCTAATACTACAAGCAATTTATGATATATTTTATGTATTAAAATCAATTGGAACTTTGGGGAAATTGAAATATTTGTAACTACAATCTGCTAGAAAAGACTATTCTATATGCCACCTCTGGTTTTGGAAAAAAGGATGGAAGATTCTCTAATAAAGGTCAAAACTGTATGGAAATGTACCCATCTCAAGCAATTGTCATTTACATGAGAAAAAGCAAGCAAGAAATCCATGATTGCTGTAGTCTATAGTCCTGTTGTGTCTTGTAAGATACTCAAGACCAAAAAGAAAAGACATATCAGCTAAGTTTTAAGTGAAGTTGTGTCTGGCTACTTCATATAATAGAATTAGGGAACTAATTGTAATCTTTAACCATTCACCAATTCTAGAATCTTGTAAAAAGCAGAAATTGAATTTTATCAACATGCACATTTTCACGCTTTCTGTTTGTTGTGCAAAGGAAATGCAAAACTTGTTTTTGTTAATAATTTCTGTCTCTATTGTTTATTTCAAATATATAGAACAATCAAAGCTCATGTTTAATCTTATGCAAACTTTCAGTGGAGTAAATCTCATTTAATAGAATGACATTTTTTTCTGAATAAACATGTACAGGATTGTGCTGTCAGAGGAATCTTTCATATTTATATGTACCTGACTTTCATATTTATATGTACCTGACTGACCTCAGCATGGTTTCTGAAGATTAACTACAATGCAGTATTAAAAAAAAACTCTGAATGCTGTTTGATTGTAGAAGTATTTCACTGCATGGTTAAAGCAATCAGCAAAGTGGCAAGGGGATGTAACGAGCAAAATGAAAGGAAATTGATGAAACGAGCACTTAGAGGGAAAATGACTTTTTTCTCTAATAATTGTTCTATTAAAAACGATTGTCATTAAAGAAGACCTTGTTTCAGAAGCTACATCTTTTTTCTACTAATTTTAAAAATGATGTTCTTAGCTCTTAAAAAATGTCTTTTCATTTATTAAACTTTTAAAATGTATTTATTACAGTTAATAATCAGAGAGTTTAAATGTTCTTGTACACTTCCCATCTAATTGCCAGAGACTTCCTTTCAAGGTAGAGGAAATGGGAGTAAATAAGGAGGACAGAGGAGGAAGTGAGAGAGTTCATAGCTCTTGGTTTCTACAGGGCTGTGAAAGAATTATGCTCCATGGGTACTGCCAGTGATATAATCTTTTGTTATAGTAAAATATGTCACAAGCTTATCATCTTTGTTCTTTACTGGTAATGGAAAGGATGAAGGTAACCAAAATCACTTGGTTGAAACTTTCAATAAGGGAGATATTGTTTAGGATTTGGGTTTATTGGCTACAAGGATTGCCTTGTGCCCAACTGAAATCCACTAAATTGTAAATGAAGTTCATGGTATCTAGCCCTACCCAAAACTGGGACACAGGTGATTTTTTTCAGGTCCAAAGCATTGGAATGGTCATTGGCCCTAAAGTAGGTCGGTAGAAAAATGAACTTGGATTTCATGGGAGTCAAAATAGAATTTATTTTATTTTTTTCCCTTGTAGTATAGTAAAAATTATTATTTGGTAAAAGACTTGGGGAGTCTCTGAGGGAGGGGTAAATCTATTGCTTGCAGAGGATTCAAGCCTTTTTATTGAGAACTGAGTTTGATTTTGTTCACGAGGACTTCGTGATACAAGGTATTATGAGTGAACAAGGCATCTCCTTTGCTGTGATAAACTGAGTCTTTTATTAATGAGATACCTCCTCAGTATAACTTATAGCTTCCTATTCTGCAAAAGTAGCATGTTCATTTTCTCAATTCAAAATTAAAATTAAAATATCTACTAAGGCCCCCAATGTTGGCTTTTCTTTTCTTCTTCATTTATGGTGCCACCAGTTTTAGTTGTTACAATATACTTATTCTGAAAATGTAGTTAAAGGGCCTGTCACATTGGCCGACGGATGCAAAACGTTTGTAAAAAGGACACAGCGGACGAGAAAATGTTCCATCCGTTGTTATCCGCTCTCAAAAGTGCCCCGAATTTGCATAAGCAGAGCGGACAACAACAGAAAGGAACGGACGGGGGGAGGATGGAGCCAGGATGTTAAGCGGATGCTCCACGGAAGCCTAGCGGATGGAAGCGGATGGGAGAGGATGGCACATCTGCGGGGCTTCCAGGGGAGCATAGCAAAGCGGACACGCAGCGGAAAAAGTGGATGCCGAGCGGATGCCGAGTGGATGAAGCAGATGCAGAATGGAAGCCTAGCGGATGCCTAGCGGATGCAGTGTTCACCGTGCATGCGGGGAGGATGCATTGTGTCAGCCCCGCGGATATAAAGGGAAGCAGCTCGCAAGCAGGTCACCATTCAGAGGAAAGACCTGCTGCCAGACACAGCTCCAGCCAGCCAGCCAGACAGCCAGCCAACAACCATGGGGAAGAAGAGAAAGCCTGTGGCATCTGCTGCCAGCCCTGGCAAGAGGGACAGGGCCACCATCCCACCCCCTGGCCCTGACTCTGCTTCTGCTGGGGCTTCTGCTGCTGGCTCTGACTCTTCTGATGCTGGAGCTTCTGCTAGCGCTGCTCCTGGTGCTGGTGCTTCTGCTGGTGCTTACTCTACTAGCGCTGCTCCTGGTCCTGCTGGTCCTGCTGGTGCTCCTGGTGCTCCTGGTCCTGCTGGTGCTCCTGGTGCTCCTGGTCCTGCTGGTCCTGCTGGTCCTGCTGGTGATTACTCTGCTGCTGCTGATCCTGGTGCTCCTGGTCCTGCTGGTGCTGCTGGTGCTCCTGGTGCTCCTGGTGCTGGTGCTGGTGCTCCTGCTGCTCCTGCTTTTGCTGCTACTGTTGCTGCTGCTGCTGCTGGTGGTGGTGTGGTGGAGCAGCCCCTACAACCTCGAAGCCCCTCTGATGAGGGCCCAGATGGCCCTGCCAGAGGGAGGAAGAGGCATACACGAGAACGAGAAAGGGAGAGGAGGCAGTACTCCATCGAAGAGGAACATGAGGATTAGGTGCTGGAATGGCTGAGGGAGAACGAGTATCTTTGGCGGAAGGGACACAGGCTCTATCGAGACACCAAAAAGAAGCAGGCTGCTTGGAGAGAGAAGGCGGAGAGTGTGGGCTACACTTCGGAGGTGCTCCTCAGCTGGTGGAAGCACATGCACACCTGGTACGGGAAGCTGCACCTCAAGAAATCTGGCCAGGCCACAGTCAAGCTGACGGACCAAGAGACCTACGTGATGGCCAAGTACAGCTTCTTGGAGGGTGAGATCCGCCACCGAGGAGCAGCCCCTCTGACAACCCTCTCTCTCAGGCAGCCCCCAGAGAGCCAGTCCTATTCTGGCCAAGAGTCAGCTCCTGTGTCCAGGCAGGTATCTGTGGAGCGTGCCACGATAGAGACCCCCCCGACAGCTGCACTCCCCATGGTGGAGAATGTGGAGGACCCCCTGATGCAGTGGGAGCAAGGAGAGGGCACTGCCACCAGAGACCAACCCACATCCACCCCCAGCTCCACCTCCACAGAAAGCAGGCAGAGAGGCAGACCGGAGGGGCAGAGCCACACTGTCCTGCTGGAAATCAGGGACACCATCAGAAGCAGTGTAGATCTCCTCTCTCAGCTGGTACACACCGACGTCCCATCCTTCAACCGCAAGCCCTTCCTCACCTGCATCAACCAGACCCTCATGAACATGTCTGAATCACAGTACCAGATGATCAAGGACAGGATCACCGGTCTTCTTCACAACCCTCCAGACCCAGCTGAACCTGCTCCCACCCAGTCCAGGTCTGCTCCTCCACCCCAGGTGATGTCACTGCCCTTCCAAGGCTTTCCACAGGCCCTCACCTACCAAGGCTATGGCTACCAGGAGCTCCAGAAACACAGGCAGCCCTTCCCAGTCCAGGCACAGGTACATCGTACACCACTGATGCCACCGATGCCACCGATGCCACCGATGCCACCGACACCACCGATGCCACCCATGCCACAGATGCCACCCATGCCACAGATGCCACCCACGCCTCACCTCGATCACCTGCAGACCAGATAGCCCCACTACACTGCTCCTTCCTCCACCCCACACCCAAGCCCGGGCTCAGAACATCTGTCATCGGTATTGGGGCTGACACCCCATGTCCTGGAGGAAGGGGCTCTCAACATCACAGGACTGAGCCAGCTCTCTGAGAGCTTCCTCCACACCATCCCCTGTTGTCCTCTTGGGGCCAGGCACCCCAATGATGCCTCAGACCAGCACTCCAGCAGCAGCCACCTCCACAGCACCTGGACCCTTCACCCCTGAGACTGGCTACGCCTCAGAGTGACTAAGAAGAGTGGCAGAGACTGGGTGGCTACCTGTTGACTTTATCTTTGCTTGGGACACTTGGGTCATTTTGCTTTTACAGCTTGTTATTAATAAAGATTATCTTTGCTTCACACACTTGCTTCATTTATTTTAGTAAATAAAGCCTTGGTGGAAACTTTGAGAAATGGTTTAAGCCTGTGCATGCTTATGGGATGGGTAAGGATAGCAATGGGATGGGCAGGAATACCTTTGGGATGGGTAATAGCTGTGGGATGGGCAGGGATATCTGTGGGATGGGCAGGGATACCTTTGGAATGGGTAATAGCTGTGGGATGGGTTAGGATACCTGTGGTATGGGTAATAGCTGTGGGATAGATAAACCTCCAGTGCAAGCATAGTGAGACTGTATGGTCCACCCTTCCAGGTGCCACACCTTTGGCCCTTTATTATCAAGAACAATGTAATCATTGATCCACACATTTCAACATAAACACAACTCTTTATTAAATGCCCTGTTCATTGTAGGGCCACTCAACATACATGGCCCAATCTCATCAGTGTGATGAGACAGGCTCAAGGAAGCATCCATTAAGCATCTATCATCCTGTCTTGCCACTCCACTGCTCCAGCTGGGGAGTTGCACCAGTGTTTCAGGAGGTTGCGCTGCTTCTTCCCTTCACGTGAAGCTCTGTTGGGGCCTTGCACATCCACAGTGTCTATCAAGTTTCACCCTTGCCTCCATTCACCAGGCTCCATGTCCCCATTGCCTTGTTGGAGGTCCACAAGCCTCTTCTGCAAAACTGGGTAGCGGGTGCACATGAGATTGTGCAGGATGCAGCAAGCTTCCACGATCCTCCTCACGGTCTGTGGGCGATGCTGCATGGTGGTGAGAAGTACCTGGAACCTGTTGGCCAGGATGCCAAAGGCGTTCTCCACCACCTGCCTTGCCCTGGACAGCCTGTAGTTGAAGATCCTCTCTTCACGGGTGAGGCATCTGGAAGTGTATGGCTTCATGAGGTAGGTTGTGAGGGAGAAGGCATCATCCCCGATGAAGTAGGGCACATCTTGCGTGTCGTTGGGCAGGGGTTCTGGATCTGGGAAGCCCATGATGAGTTTGCGTTCCAGCCCCTCCTTGAGGTCACTGGCGTTGTATACCTGGGCATCTGAAGCTGACCCGTTGCCTGGAGCATCGATATACATGATCTTGTAGTCAGCATCGACCATGGCGAAGAGAATGATGCTGAAGAAGCCCTTGTAGTTGTAATAAGTGGACCCTGACTTGGCTGGAGCTTTGCTGGCCACGTGCTTGCCATCTATGGCTCCAACGGTGTGGGGGAAGTTCCACTTCTGATACCACTGCTCTGCAACTTTCTTCCAGCCTTCTTCAGTGGAGGGGCACTGGAGGAGGTCCTCCAGTTATTCTTCGATGATGGCCTGCACCACTACTCTAACCACAATGCTGATGGTGTAGTGTGGCACCCTCCAGGCATACTGCATGCTCCTGTACGTGGTCCCTGAGGCCAGGTGGCGCAGAGTCAGTGCCACCTTCAGCCCAGGTTCCAGGCTGGGCCAGAAGTTGGTGCTCTGGTTGGTCAACCTGGATCTCAGCCGCTCCACAACTTCGTCAAATATGGCTGGAGGCATCCTCATGAAGTTCTGGAATGCACGAGGGTTTTCCTTCCTCAGCTCCACCATCAGCTTGTTGTACAGTCCGTACTCTGCTCTTCTGGCGATCCATCTTCGGACCCAGACACTTCTTGGCCACCTCCTTTTCTTCCCATAGAACAGGTGAAAGAGCCTGTAGATGGCTTCGCACTGTTGTAGAACGATGGTGGCTACCAAAAGGAGTGTGTGATGATTCATGGTGGAGATGACTGGATGCTGTGGAAGAGCAAGAGCCAGATGAAGGCTGCAGAGGTCTGAACCGCAGGGCTGCTGGACTGAAAGTGAGATCCAGATGAGTTCCTCCCCCTTATTATAGGAAATATAGGTTTTCCGCTCGGTGTTCTTTTGCATCCTCTAGGCATCCTGCAGACATCCTAAATATCCGAGATAGGTCCCCTCTGCAAACATTTTTTCCATTTTAATGCTTTGAATGCGAGCTGCATCCACTTTCATCCTTTCTCCGTCCATGCTACTAACGCTGCGTGTCCGTTCCGCGTCCATTTCGCTTCCTCCCTGTGTCCATTTTCCGCTGGAGCGGATTTGAGTTGCACGGATGCGCAGTGGATGCCTAGCGGATATAGCAGATGCGTAACGGATGATGACGGATGTAGAACGGATGTTCCCCATATGCGTTGCAGATGCAGAATGGACACGTTGGATACATTTGCCGCTCAAAAAGTTTTGTGCAGCTCAAAACTTTTTGAGCGGATGAAATGTCATTTGACGGATGCTGGACGGATAGAGAGTATGAAAAATGTATGCAGTGAGTACAGAACGGAAGCATTGCGTTAACCAACAGATGGCAAGTGTTTCTCTCCATTTTCCATCCTTTTTCCATCCGTTGGTGCTGTGTGACAGGGGCTTAAGGTGGGTTGCAGAGGATTCTTTACATAATGTAAACTAAATGAATATTGAATTAAATTAATAGCCAACAAATAGTTCATAAGCTTTAAAAATAGTACACTTCTTTTTCCCATTAAAGAATTCAGAATGTAAGGGCCAATGGAGAGAATTTGGAATGTATTCCTTGAAGAGAAGAGTTTAAAAATTCAGTGAAAAATATAAAGCTAGTAGGACAATTACAGCAGATACCAATAAAATTGAATTGAGATTTTTGAAATTTCTCTCTTTAAAGCCAGTTTGCCACATTCAAAAGGATACTGGGTTCATCTACTCCCTCTTGTAACTACTTTAGGAAGTTGCTTGTTTATGAGTTTATGGGAGGCAAGCTTCATTATGTTGGGATATTCTTCTTGCCCCTGAATGAAAGAAGCTACAGTATTTGTAAGTTTAAGAGAAAAAAAAAATCTTTTACTTTTTGGAAAACAGCAAAAGGGGGATTAAAACATTTGCTAAGTTGAATTCTCAGTTTTCTGTCAAGTGGTACCTTCCCTTTGATATAATGATGCCACCTCTTCCAATGATGCTTTCTAACACTAACATGCAAGAATTGCTTTCCGCAATTAGAGGAATAATCAGCAGGGACCAAACTCACAAGCTTATCTTGTGCAGCATCATCACTGCCCTGACATTATTTCCCTGTGTGGTAATATTACAATGGTGTAGTGACAACTGTGCAAAAAACTGTCCCTTGTAGATTTAAATGCAAAGCAGACAGTATTCTTTCTTCTCTGGACCAGTTAAATTAGGTTTTCTGGGTCTTCTTTTCTCCCTTTTTTCCTGGGGCATGTTTTCAAGGAAAGACAACACACACACACACAAACATACAAATGAGTTTGTCTTATTTCAATCTTATTTCAACATAGATTGTGTTTACTGCTTATTAATAGGTTATCTTGCCACTACTCAAAGGGAGCAGGTTGGTCTGTTTCTAAGAACTGATAATTATTTGCCAAAATACAGTATTTTATTCAAAACTGCACTGCAATTACTTTGTGTTGAATAATTAAGACAGCTGATATCATTCTATGAAGTAATGACCTAATTTCAGTCTATCCTTCTTTTTCCTTTTTTTTAGTTTTTTGTTAAGCTGCAGAAAATCAACCTTTCTATTAAAACAAATACTTTGGAATTTTGATATCATTGTTAATTTTGGAAAGGCTTTCCCCCTCTTAAATAGTCATAAAATTTACTGAGTAATTAAATTTCTCATTGTATCTTAGCTAATAATCTTGCAGAGTTGTAGGTACAAAATGAAAATAGATTTCTATATAAAAAGTACTGAACTCCTGAAGAAGAGGGGATTTATAAATATAGTGAATTAATTAAAGTACAGTCTTACTATACAAAGGAAAGCACAATTCAAATCTGCTGTAAAGTTAAAGGACAATAAGAAACAGAGCAATAGTTCAGACTGAATGCACATACAATTTTCATATAATTATATTCACAAACATTCTATGCAATGCAATGCAATGCAATGCAATGCAATGCAATGCAATGCAATGCAATGCAATGCAATGCAATGCAATGCAATGCAATGCTATGCTATGCTATGCTATGCTATGCTATGCTATTCCATGCTATGCCACCCCACCCCAAAAAGGGCTGTTCTCAAATTATAGTGCTATTGGTGTATTAAATGTGCATTATCATGAGACATTTATTTATACAACATGGTATATTGCTTTTTTCTTTGAAAAATACTGTGACAAAATTTAAGTTTATTGCTCTTTTATATGATACATAACTAAATGTGATAATATCAAATATTTCATTTCACAGTAGGTTGGAACTTCAAGTAGAATAGGAAATTATTTGTCCTAAAATGAAGCATAGTCATGAATGCAGTATTTATTAAAAAGCATGCCATTCCTCAAGCCTTTGTTGGCATATATAATCTATATTGGTTTCATTCAGATCTTGGAAAGAATGTAGTAAACACTTCTCAGTTGTATTATTTAGTTTTGACTGTAACTCATTATTTATTAATATAAAATATGTGTTCATATACCTATCCTTAAAAGTATTGCTTCATTATGTGCTATCAAGTTGGTGAGGACCCTGGGCAACCATATCTGTTGTGTTCGTGAAGAATGAGACTTGAGACCAGCGTAACTTCAGCTCTTTTATTAGTTGCTGGATTCTGTCTGAACCAGGAGCTGCGGCAGCCCTTTTTTATATAGAGGCTGCTCGCGGCCAATGATGGCTCCTTGATTCTCCCGCTGCTGAGGCGGCCAATCATAGACTAGTTATTTTTGACCAATCACCGTCGAGTAGAACACCAATCAGATTTGAGTATTTGTGGACCAATGGGAACAGAGTATTTGGAACACGCCTTCCCTCTTGGTTTTATCCTACGTTATGTAGTCACGTAAGTAGGCAGGGTTTTATGTTGTCTAGTTGACCTGCACAGTTTAGTCGTACTGTTGTCTTCGGCAGGTTCAGATGGGATTGCTGTTTCTCCCGTCCTTCTCTGTGGAACCTCCTGGAAGGTGGAGTCAACCATGCTGCTCCTGCCTGGCCTACCCGGGCTGGTAGAATCGGCTCGCCTGCTCCCTTCTGGAGTGGCTTCTTGGTATTCTTGTGCCTCCTGTTCCTCTTCGCCGAAGTCTTCTTCAGGTAAGTCATTGTTTCTTTCTGAGTTTATTTGAAAATTTGGTTTGTGGGTTGTTTTTTGATTTTGTGGTGTTTCTTGTTCTAATGGAGGGTCTCCCCCTCCCCTCTTATTTGTGTTTGAGGGGTCTCCCCCCCTCTTGTTTGATTATTATTGTTTTTGTGTAATGGTTGTTGTGGTACTGAAGTGTGTTATTGTTCTTCGTGCCTGGGTGTATCAGTGGTTCATTCCAATGTTCTTGATCTTAATTGATCTCTGTGTCTCCTCCAGCTTCTTCTATTGTCTGTTTCTAATATGTAGGACCGGGGTCCTGTTACTTGTGTTATTTTTGCTGGTACACACAGTGGGTGCCCCATGAGATTTTTAGCATAGACTAGGTCCCCTGGTTTAAATGTGCGGTGTTTGCTGGAGGAGTCTGTTAGTTTTTCAGGGCTGTATGTGGGGTGTAATCTATCCAGATATGATCTTAATTTTCTGCCCATTAATAATTCTGCTGGGCTTTTATTTGTAGTGGAGTTAGGTGTGATGTGTTGTATGGTGAGCATTTTGTAAATTTTCTCTTGTATGTCTTCCGTGTCTAATTTTTCTATGGTTTGTTTGGTATATCGGACCATGCGTTCTGCCCACCTGTTTGTAGCCGGCCGGACTGGTGCTGTCAAGGCATGCCTTATTCCGTCTTTGGCAAGGAACTTTTCAAATGTCAATGCTATGAACTGTGGCCCGTTATCTGAAACTAATAAGTCCGGTAACCCATGGGTGGCGAAAAGTTTCCTCAGTTGTCTGATAACTGCTTCTGTAGTTGTTAAGTTCATGATGCTTACTTCCAGCCAATTTGAGTAAGCGTCTATTATAATTAAAAATGTGTGTTCTTTTGTAGGCCCTGCGAAATCTATGTGTATTCTTGACCAGGGCTCCCTTGGTGTTTCCCAATCGAGTATAGGTGCCGCAGGGGGTGCAGGTCAAGATCTTTGGCATTTAGTGCAGGTTTCTACCCATCTCCCAATATCCTTATCCATCCCTGGCCACCATACATAACTCCTGGCCAGGGATTTCATTCGTACGATACCCGGGTGTCCTTCATGCAAAATATTTAGTACTTGCTCTTGTAATACTTTTGGTATGACCACCCAATCCCCCCATAGAATACAACCTTTTAACAATGAAAGTTCAGTTTTCCTGTTCTTGAATGGTTTAAAAATCATGTCTGTCTCGTTTTCCGGCCACCCTTTTCTTACTCAGTTTAAAACCTGCGACAATTTTTTGTCTCTTGTGGTTTCTTTCGCAATGTCCGCTGTGGTTATGGGTAGGTTTGGTAGTGTCTCAATCTGTAGGGTGGATATGGTTGGTGCCGGGTCACTCCCTAGTTCAGGTAGGGGAGTATAGCTTAGCGCATCGGTGTGTGAAATGTCCTTGCCTGGTCGGTGAATTAATTTGTAATTGTATGCAGCAAGGAACTCGGACAATCTTGACATTCTTGGGGAGAGTATGTTTGGGGTGGCCCTGTTCCCTGCCAGTATTCCCAATAGGGGCTTGTGGTTTGTAATGAGTGTAAAGGTCCTACCGTAGAGATATTCATGGAACTGTTTGATCCCGGATATTGTTGCTAACGCCTCTCTGTCCAACTGGCTGTAGTTCCTTTCAACTTTGGACAGTGTTTTGGAGTAAAATGCGATCGGCACTTCTCTCCCATCTGGCAGCATGTGGCTGAGTACGGTTCCGATGCCGAATGGTGATGCGTCACAGGTGACTGTCAGTGGCAGTGTCTCGCTGTATTGTATTAATACATATTCGGATGTTATTAAATCTTTTATTTTCTGGAACACAGTCTCTTCTTGTTGTTCCCAGGTCCAGGTGGCTGCCTTGTCCAGTAATCTATTTAGTGGTTCCACCGTCGTTGCCTTCTGTGGCAGAAAAACATTATAAAAATTGATAAGTCCCAAGAATGCTTGTAAATCTGCTTTGTTTTTGGGTCTGGGTGCTTCTTTGATTGCTTTGATTTTTTTATCTGTGGGGTGGATGTCATCTTTATCAATTATATACCCCAGGAATTCGACTTTCGAGGTGGCTAGCTGACATTTTTCTTTTTTGACCTTGAGTCCCGCCTTTTGGAATCTTTGCAATACTATTCTGAGACAGGCTTCTAGTTGTTTCTTGTGGCTGGCTGACACTAGTACATCATCAAAGTATGAGACTACCCCTTTTATCCCTTGTAACAACTGCTCCATCAGGCTTTGGAACACCCCTGGGGCCACGCTGACTCCAAATTGCAGTCTTTTGCATTTGAATGCTCCCCTATGAGTCATGATAGTTTGTGCCTCTGCTGTTTCGGGGTCTACTGGCAATTGTTGGTATGCTTGTGCAAGGTTGAGCTTTACGAAAACCTTGCCTCTCCCCAATGAGTGTAACAGATGTTGCACTTCTGGAACAGGATATGCACTTTGCTGTAGTGCATGGTTTAGGGTGGCCTTGTAGTCACCACAAATTCTCACGGACCCATCTGGCTTAATTGGGGTTACAATTGGGGTTTCCCATTTAGCGTGGTCTATTGGTTCCAATATCTCTTGTTCTATGAGTTTATTCAATTCCTCATTGATCTTCTGTTTTAATGTGAAGGGAACTCGCCTCGCTTTTAACCTAATTGGAGCTATTGTCGGATTCAAATTAAATGATATGGGGGTCCCTCGGTACTTGCCTAGTATCCCATTGAATACATCCTGGAATTCCCTCATTAGGTTCTCCTCCCAGTCTGTCTCGGTGACGCTGGTGATTCTGGTCACTCTGATGCCCAGGGGTTCGAACCACTCGAGTCCCAGTAGGCTTGGGCGGTTCTGGTCTATGATGGTTAAAGGCAGAATTTTTGTGTGTTTTTTGAATGTGACTTGGAAGTGTCTGAGTCTGACTACGGGGATCCTGTTCCCTTGGTAGTCTTTCAGTATCAGTGTTTGGTTTTCTAATTCCATTCTGCGTATATGTGGTATCAGTCTTTTAATGGTATTCCATGATACCATTGATAGGTATGAGCCGGAGTCCACCTCCATCTCACATTTTTGGCCTTCAATGCTGACTGCCACATGTACCTTCTGGCCATTGGTTGTGTTTGAATGGCCGATGGTTATAGTTTGGTGTGTTTCTTCTTTTCTGTAGTTTTCATTTAGCCATTTGCCTCTGCTTTCTCAACTCTCACGGCTCAATGTCTGTCTTTCTTTTATTCTTGGTGGGGTGTTGTCTCTACATTGCGGGCTGTAGCTTTTCCGGTTTCAGCCGACTCTTGCTATGTGTCCCTGTCTCTCGCAGTACCTGCAAATGGTGTCTAGGAAATGGCACTTGGAATGGGGGTGGTCTCCTCTACACCTGACGCACTGGAACCCTGACTTACATCCTTTCCTTTCCCATCTATTTCATTCTGACTGGAGTCTGTGGATTTCTTCCTCTTTGTCGTCGGTCTCGGACAACGATTCGCTATCCTCGTGGTGCATGATATTCTTGTGTTTTCTCTGATTTCTTCTCTGGAAATTGGTTTGTTTCTGCCAGTGTTTTTTGTGTTGTCGCATTCATTTGTTGCATTTTGGCTGCTGATTTTTTAGCGGCTTCAACTGCCATGGCCTCAGCGATAGCCTCAGTGACTGTAATTTTTGGTCGGGTTAGCAGTCAGCTCTGCAAAGTGAGATCTCTTAGACCAAGGACCACACGATCCCTCATGGCTTCATCCATGTTGAGGAACTCGCATGTCCCTCCAATGTCCCTGAGAGCCACTACGAAGTCTGCAATCCTCTCACCTTCTCTCTGGTTCTGTTTGTAGAACTCATGTCTCCGAATAAGGCTGGAGAAGGTCGGTGCGTAATGAGCCTTCAGCAATTTTTCCAAATCTGGCCAGGCCATCTGCTTTACATCCTCTGGTTTGGCCAATGCCTTGGCCATCTTGAACACTGTGTGTCCACAGTGCATCAGGAACACGGCTCTCTTTCTGTTGTCGGAGATTCCTTGAAAGTCATTGCTCTTGAGGAACATGAGGAATGTGTCGATATACGATTCCCAATCCTCTGTTGCTGGGTTGAATCGTGTGGGTGGTGACTTGGTTCCATTTCGTCTGCTTGGTTCTCATTGCCACATGCTCAACTGGTCTCCTTGTCTCAGAATGCCACCTTCGTCGCCAGTGTTGTGTTCATGAAGAATGAGACTTGAGACCAGCGTAACTTCAGCTCTTTTATTAGTTGCTGGATTCCATCTGAATCAGGAGCTGCGGCAGCCCTTTTTTATATAGAGGCTGCTCGCGGCTTGCAGCCAATGATGGGTCCTTGATTCTCCCACTGCTGAGGCGGCCAATCATAGACTAGTTATTTTTGACCAATCACCGTCAAGTAGAACACCAATCAGATTTGAGTATTTGTAGACCAATGGGAACAGAGTATTTGGAGTATGCTAATATGTAACAATATCAATATACATTTTTCAGGATGATCAGTCCCTAACCTTGGTTTTCAGAACTTCCAGTGGTACAGCCATTGTCACTGTAATTAATTCCACCCATGTTTGTTTGGCAAATTTCTACCCTGGCCACCTCATCTAAGTGACTCTGCATAGTTTACAAATAACATACTAAAATAATATAAAGCATTACTAAAAACACAACCAAAGAGCTGCTGATTCAGTTCTACAGAGGAATTATTGACACTGTCATCTGCACCTCTATAACTATCTCGTTTGGCAACCAATAATTAGATAATTAGAACTGCAGAAAAAATCAGTTACTACCAACCTGCCTTTCATTGAGGATCTGTATACAGCATGAGTCAAAAAGAGGTCTGTGAAAATATCTACAGACCCCTCACATCTTGGACATAAACTGTTTCAACTCCTACCCTCAAAATGACGCTATAAGACACCAGAACAACTAGACATAAGGATAGTTTTTTCCCAAATGCCATCACTCTGCTAAAAAACTACCTCCCACAACACTGTCAAAGTACTTAGTAAGACTGTATTATTATTCTACTCATCCTTTCTTTTACCTATCTCTTCCCATTTATGATTATAACTGTGTTGCTTGTATCTTTACAATTTATATTGTTTTATTTGTTTTCCTAGTATGTTTTGATTACTTATTCATAACCTATGTATGATTTGATTGCTTATGACTACGACTATCACTAAGCGTTTTGAATAGTAATAATAATAGAATAGTATGTTCCAATAACAGTCCCTTTCATGACTAAAATACCTAAAAATGCAACATATTCACTCATTTCATGTTTCACTTTCTTCAGTTTTCTCATGCTCATTCTTCTTATTCCATGTTTCCACTATAATTCTGTTTTTGCAGCTTCAGATTGTTTCTTTTGCTGGGCAACATTGGCAACTAGACGTCCAAAGGTCTTAAATTTAGCTGTATCATAAACACCAAGAATGCTCCAAAACATTTTCTAATTTTTTATTTATTTGATTTGCCAATCGTTTACAAAAAATAGGTATAAGGGCAAACATAGTTATGAATACAAGAAATGAGTATATATAAAAAAAATAAAAGAAACAATAGGACAGGGATGGTGGGCACATTGGTGTACTTATGCACACCACCTACAGACCTCTTAGGAAAGGGGTGAAGTCAATAGTAAACAGTCTAAGGCTAAAGTTTTTGGGGTTTGGAGAAGAAACCACAGTGTCAGGTAGAGTTTTCCAGACATTGACCACTCTGTTGCTGAAGTTGTATTTCCTGCAATCAAGTTTGGTGCGATTAACCTTGAGTTTGTATCTATTGTTTGCTTTTGTATTGTTATGGTTGAAGCTGAAGTATTTGTTGACAGGTAGGACATTGCAATGTATGATTTTATATACTATACTTAGATCGGACCGAAGATGGTGTAGTTCTAGGTTTTCTAGGTCTAGAATTTTGAATCTGGTGGCATAAGGTATTCTGCAACGAGTAGAAGAGTGGAGAACTCTTCTTGTGAAATATTTCTGGACTTTCTCAACTGTGCTAATATCAGATACATAATGTGGGTTCCAGACTGATGAGCTGTATTTGAGTATTGGTCTAGCAAATGTTTTGTATGCTTTAGTAGTGTGATATTACCAGAGAAAAAGCTACATAGGATTAGGTTAACAACTCTTAATGCCTTTTTGGCTATGTAGTTACAGTGGGCTCTAGCACTTAGGTCATTAGAGTTGAGTCCTCGAAGGTCCTTGACAGAGTTTGGATCATCTACAAGGTCTTGACTATTCAGCTTGTATTTTATTTTCTGATTTTTTTTGCCAATATGTAAGACAGAGCATTTATTTGTTGAGATTTAAAGTTACCATTTTTTTTTACCATTCTGATACATAGTCAAGGTCTTTTTGAAGGGTGGCAGTGTTGCCTGTGGTGTTGAATAGCTTTATATCATCAGTGAAGAGAATGCAGTTACTCTTAATATGATTGCAGAGGTCATTTATGTAAAGTATGAAAAGAGTTGGTCCTAGAACACTGCCTTGGGGGATTCCACTGTTGACAGGTACAGAATTTGATAAGACGCTCCCAATTTTGACCATTTGTTTTCTATTTGACAAGAATACTTTTGTCCAGTTTTGCAGTCTTCCTTGGGAGCATGTTGTGTGTCAACCCATGTGATCATTTGGTACCATTTTATCAACACCTTATAATACCTATCTAAATGATTTTACTGGCACACTACAAGAATGGCTTATGACTGTCTTCTTTCATGAAGCTTGAAAGCTCCCCTTTGCCATTGTCTCTAAAGTGATCATACCCGCTCAGCATCTTCCTGTGTTGCTGATGCTTGAAATAAGTGCCTGCTTGTTTTAGCTACTTTTATTGGAGCAACAATGTGTGGCTTCCTTGAATGGCTGTTTCAGACAAACACACTGTAAGGTAGACATAACATTGGATTGCATGGCTGTGATTGCCATTCCAGCCCAATACTAATTAAACAGGAAGGCAGTTGATATAGTTAATAAGTGGAGAAATGCTACAAACTCAGTGCAGTGCGTAACCACCAAGTGCTCCCTTTTGGCCAGCTAGCTAATTATAGTTTCCAATAATTCTTGATGGGTGGGTTCTGTTTCTGGGAGGAATAAAGGAAAAATGATAAAAGCAATTATTTGACAACTACAGTTTTCTTGCAGCCTCTTATTGCTGTACTTTCTCAAATATACTTTGCCTCTGATCCAAGTGGCTTGCTCTTGTGTTTGTTGGATAACCCACCTGGTTCTGAATCCAGAACTTTCTGCTAACAGTTTTGTTTTGCTTAAAACTTCATGATCTTAAAGTAAGTATCTTTAGAACTGTGGGAAGCCACCCTGCACAGAAGAATGAAATATTTTGGGGAATATTAAAAATTATACCTTATAGAAATACAGATTTGGTAATCCATTCAGAAACACTGGATCAGGCAGAAACTTCAGATAAGCAACACAATAAGCAAAACAATCAAGCCAAAGGTTGACAACAGTAGCTCAGAAAAAAACTAGGATTTGCATTTCCCCTTTTGCCTATAGAGTCAGCCTTGACCCTACATGACTCCACAGGAATCCAGAGGGTATAAAAACCCACCCATTCTAAACTCCATTTTGTCAACTGTTCCAGAATCACATGTGGTTGGTGGTTATTCTTCATCAATAAAGAGAACCTTTCTTTCCAATCAGCCATCAGCCACCATGTTGTTTCCGGTGTCTTTCTCCTGGCTTGGAATTGGACCTGGAATTTTTTTTCCCCAACAGAAACAAAATATGGATTAATGTTTTGTATTCTGTCCATTTTTTTTAATAAACAAACTTTTAGCTAGCTGTAGATAATCTTATGAAATTTAAGTATGATCCGAGCTGGTTAATAGCATGGTGCTAATTGAGATGTCTTTTGGATTTATAGATCTGTTGGTTTAGATCACCATATTGCAGTGAGATATCATGGGATTATGGTGAGGTGCATACTCTATGCACATGACTCACAAAGTGGTTTTTTTTATAGCCTTTCTCTCCTTTCTTTCTCTTTCTTTCCCCACCCCTTGAATTTCTCAGTTCAGATATCAACAAAGAAGGGTTACATATTGATGAGGGTTGTGTCTAGCAGGTATAGTCTAGCAGGACTGCTAAGATTAAAAAGAAAGAAATAATCATCTATTTGGGATAGTATTTGGGGTAGTATTGGAAATTTGTTATCTGACAGTTCAGGAGATTAAAATAGGAAGAGCCAGCTGGTCTAAGCAGCTTCTCTTTCAGGTGTTTTCTAAATATGCAGGTAAAACACAGGATAACCTACTGATTGGGTCTGACGGCAACAGCTCTCTTCCCTTGTTGTTGCTGACAGTAAGTATTTTGGGGCTATCCTGCCTTTATATCAAGAAAAAGTAGCATAATACTCATGGGAATCAATAGATTTGGAGACCCCTTACTTGGTGACATCCAGACTCTATCTCACTTTTCTTCTAACATGCTTCTAAACAAAAAAGGAAGCTGGCGTGTTTCAAAGCAAATGGCAGCTGTAGTTCTTTCTTTCTTTACGGGAATGTTCCTAAGTATCACTAAGTCTCAATAAGCATTCATCAAAAATAATAATGATGAATGGCTACAGCCAAGTCTAATGGTTCCCCAAAGAAACAAGGTAGTGTTAGAACAAGACACCTGTTTTGCTTCCTGATAAATAGCAATAAGATTTATATACTGCTTCATAGTGCCTTACAGCCCTAAGTGGTTTACAGAGTTGGCATATTTCCCCTAACAATCTGGGTCTTCATTTTACCCATCTCAGAAGGATGTAAAGCTGAGTCTTGAACCAGTGAGAATTGAACTGCTGAACTGTTGGCAGCTGCAGTCAGCAGAAATAGCCTGCAGTACTGCATTCTAACCACTGTGCCACCACAGCTCACATTAGGATGTTATGATTGGACTCGCCCACATGATTCATATCTTGGGCATAAACAATCCTATTTCCATTACAGCCATTTGTCAGAAGTCTGGCAGTTACTCCAATTATATCATGAGCCTTGAGCCACACTCCCAAAATTAAAAAAGATTTATTTGAAGTTAACATTCTATGTCCGGCATTTACCTGGGTGTAGCCAACTCTGAGATAAATAATTCACTGTCACCCTTGATCCTGCTTTCCCTCCCCTCAACTCCTCTGGGTGTATCATCCAACAAAAAGCATCCACAGCCAAGAATCATCAATCATGCTCTCCAATTAGATTTTTGCTCGGCAAAGCTTCAGTCATCTAATCAGTCTTTGAAGAAAATATGAATGGAACGTTCTTTCAATTCCACACTGCTGCCTGCTCTTTGAAACTCCCTCCTTCTTTCTATTTTCAACTATAAAACATGTATACAAAATGTTTTATGAGTTGACACCATTTTTATGAGAACCGCCATGATATCCTCTTAGAATTCCAAATGTATCCCAAGTATACCCATTCCCTTTCTAAAGGAACTCCTATGCAAACTTCTGACAAGCTTACTTTGCATGGATTTGTTTCCTTTGTTCTCCTCTGCAAAGCCATCAAAAGCTGAATTGGATAAATTAATGAAGGATAACAACTCAGTTCTTCCATGGCCATTTCCTGACTATTGTAATAACTTTGCATTGTCCCAGCTAAATTTCCTTTAAAATGAAATATGTTACCTTCTTGCCTACCACTGCATTTTTTTCTGCAGGACAATTGAATAGAAGGGGGAAAAGAGAGAGAGAGAACCTTTTGTTTTTAAGCTTTTGAAAAACATGCCTTTAATACCTTGTTCCATTATTTCAAATGCCTGCTATCCATTATTCATTAAAATGCTGGGTCAGTTAAATGATGAATCAAGCACTGAATAGTTTTATCCATTACTGGGGTCATAACAAAACTGTGACTGCTAGCTATTATTAACAATAATGGATTTCCCACATTTATGTTGACCACAGAATACATGACAAAAATAAATGGGAACAGGCATTGGGTCTAAAATTTGATAGAGCTAAGTTTGCATTACAGGCCTCAGGTAAAAGCATTTTCATCTTTGCTCTAGGATACCACCTTTCATTTTTTGCTAACACTTCATCAGGTGTTCATAACTAATGTTTAGTTCATTTTTTCTCTCAGAAGAACAAACAGCTTCTCTGTTCATTTTTCAAAGGTGAGAAATGACCTATTAATTGTATCAGGACATGGCTAGACAAAATGATGTGATTTTCACCTTTTTGCAAAAAGTAGCTAGCAGGTAAATACAATGGATCACTATAAGGTCAAAAAGTTGCTGGACTAAATATAATATTTTAGCTTAAGAAAATGGCTTTGCCCTCGTATGTCTCCCGAAAACTGTCAAATTCCAATAAGCTGTTGTCAGCTTTAATATATCTCACAGACATCTTCAAGATAATAGATTTTGATAGATGAAAATTAAGAGAAAACTGATGAGCTGAAAGCAAGAATGACATCTTGAACACAAACTCCTGTCCCATAACTAGTGTTCAGTTCTCTGCAAATTCATTACATAGGTAGTTTTCTTCAATTTACACCTTGGAAATTTATTGTCCATTTTTCTTCTTTTGATTCAGTTTCCAATCATTTTAAGTTGTATTTAGTAATGTCAAAATAGTGGGCTGAACTGTCCTGAGAAAATGCTGAAGAAATCACTTTGATAATGTCTGCCTTGGCGGGAAGTTAGACATCTTGGATTATCTTGGATTATTCATGGACTGGTTCCCAGATGGTTCATAATAACATTAGTGTGCCATTTGTGTTAGGTAGCTGAATCAATAAAATGGTGGGGTTCATAGAACCAGCCAACCAGCCACTGTAGATAGTCCAGGGCTGGGTAGGCTTGTTGGGGCCTAAGAAAGTCAGTTGCAAATACTGCCATATTTCTTTTGTTTTTTGTTCATGCTGAAAACTTTTAGAAAGGGGGCAAGAACCTGTAGTCTTCTAAATTTTGATGAAATAAAGTTCATAGTATTTCTCACTAGTCAGCTTTTTGATTAGGGCTGCCGTCACATGTAGTTCAATAGGATCTGGAGGCTCACAAGTTTCACATCCTAGTCTTAGAAACATAGTTTGTGGGATTTCTAGCATAGTGTCTGTTGCACAAAGCTCAAATCTGGATGTTTTTCTTGAAATCAGTGCTCTGCTCTTCACATTTATCTTGCATTCATCAACTGATTCAAAAATAGAGTTGCAAATATATCATGCAAGGATAGAAGTACAGGAATCCTCCAGATTTTAAGATTCAGAAAATTTACTTTAAGCCATTGTTTCTGGACTTTGGCACCTTTAAGATATGTGGATTCCAACTGTCAGAATTCTAGAAAGTCTACATGTGTTAAAGCTGCCAAGGTTGAGAAACATTATTTTAAGCTAAAGAAAATTGTCTACACTCCATTAGAGTGACTGTAGCTTTCTCCATAGACCTCTACCTAGATTGTTCACCTCATTGTTTCTTTTCATTTTGTGCCAGATCATTGTTATCTATTCTATTAAGAACTGAATCATGCTACAAATCACATGTTTTCTCTCAGGAATACCAGACACTGCTCTTCAGTCTTCTCAATAATTGCTTAATATTGTAAGATCTCCTGCCTGCTTTAGATGTGTTTAGTTTTCCAATCATTTATCACTTGAGCACTGGATTTTTCATGAACAATATGTATTTCTTTCTGTTATATATCACTCATGTTATCTTTGTGGCATGATTCATATAAAAGTGACCCACAGAGACTGATTGTGATGAGTGTAGAATACAGTGTCTCCTAAACACATAAATATAGTATGTCTTAATTCTAGTCACTGGAAAGCTAAAGTGGACCGGCGCTATTGTTCTCTAGTTGTTCTTGTGAACTTCCCAGATCTGAGACACTAAATGAATCTAAGTGAATCTTTGGCTATAGGCAACTACACAAAAATAAAAAAGTGACAAAATGTTTTTGAACTTGTGTCCCAATGGCAGAGACCAAAGCATAAACCATGAGATTTGTGTTGGACATTACAACACACATTTCATTACTCCCCCTTCCCCTCATTTCCCATGCCAGAAGACATAAGTGATCCATCTTTTCATGAACTTAATCTGGTACCAACTATTTTGTGACCTTGAAACTATTGAAACCATGTTCTGCAGATCATATCTGAGATGACCTAGTGAAGCAGCTCAGTACTAGGACTATGCAAATATCTTGAAAGAGGTCTTGTGAAAGGTGTGGAAGGGCAAAAGAAATCCTGGCTGACTAACTGATATTTCAGAACATTAAAAGATGCAACTCCCTTAATGAGTCAAAAAGAGATAACAGATAACAGATAATAAGAGTTGGAAGGGACCTTGGGTTGGACCTCTAGTCCAACCCCCTGCCCAAGCGGGAGACCCTACACCATTTCTGACAAATGGCAGTCCAATTTCTTTTTGAAAGTCTCAAGTGATGATACTGCCACAACTTCTGAGGGCAAGCTGTTCCATTGGTTGATTGTTCTCACTGTCAGAAAGTTTCTCCTTATTTCCAGGTTAATTTGTGCACATCCCCATACATTATAAAATAATATTTTGAAGGATTTGTATATTCCCACTAGATTCTGAACTTTGTTAAGTTGCAGGAGAATCCATTACTTACTGTATCCTTAATAGACGAAGTTATACAAAAGTATCTGAGGCAGTAATTTTTTAAAACACACTATGCAGCTACATTATCAGCAGCTTGAGATTCTCAAAACAGCAGACCTTCTCTCTGGCGGTAAATATTTTATTTGTTGAATCAAAGGTCATTACAAAAAAGAAAATTTAACTCTGCAAAATGAAATCCAAGTGATATTGAGCACGAAACTTCCAAGATGTACAAAACAAATTAGCATATAGATCAAACTCTTCACATTATTCTTGCAATGTGAGTCTTACATTCTGAAAACAATGAAATCAAGAAAGTTGATACATGTTCTGAAAACAAATGTGTATGGAGAGAGAAAATAGATGCGCCTGTTAGTCACATCACATATGATTTTTCATCCAACATTTTACATATTCTTTCACATTTTCTGTTCCAAAATAAAGCATTTAGATGTACTCAACAATAAAACTATAAAATATTTATATTTTTGTATTCAAAAACGTATGGCTTATTTTGGTTATGGCAACCACCAATGCAATATACAATATAATTAAGATAAACATAATAATGCAATAAAACAGAATAAATAAGAATACTGTAAACACAGAGAAAACTATATATAAATTAATAATGATGCCTTGAATTGCATTTGGAAATAGATTTGCTCAGATACCATACGATACATTGTTCAATACCATGCTCAGATTATTAAACAACAGTTCTTCATCACAACCTGACTGCCATAATATGTACTTTTTGAAGACACTTGGTACTTCTGAAGAGCATTAAAAAGTAAGTAAAAGTATTATTAATTGCACAGTTATGCACTTCCTTCTTTATCATATTTGATAACTTTCCGGGAACATATATCATCAAAGAATAGAGTAAGATGACAATTTTTTATGTATCATAAATAGATGTTTGGAGAAGTCAGGCAATGAACCTTTAGCAGCATGATCAAACAAGGGTATTTATATTCTACAGAAGCTCAAGGCCCTTTTGGAGAAGTCCTGTTGCTCATTCCTCTGAGTTGAAAGAAAATACCAGTTGGGTAAAGGGTGTGATGAACCTGATCTAGGTCTCAGGATGTCATACTAAGATTTTGGCAGACCAATCCTTTGTTGCCCCTTTACATCAAATCCTGTAGTCAACAGATAAACAAAGTTCAAGTCCATGTGTATGTCAAGATCATCACCAAGGATAAAAAAGACTGATAAATTTGTGAGAAGTACTTTTTAGGGATAATGGTTGACCTGGGAATCATATCTGGTAGCTCCCGAGAAGTCTAGTTCCTATAGTTCTGCATTCGTGTGGAAGCAAGATGTGTTGCCTAGAAACAATCATGTATAGAAGAAACTGTACAGACTTTCTGAAAAACTTGACCTTTGAATGGTTCTGAAAATTCTTTGTGAATAATACTGAATCTTATTAACTTGGAACTTGGAATGGACTTTAACTATATTAGTGTAGTGAATTGCCTGAGCCTGTAGAATGGAAAGCTAGGGGTCTCAAACTTACTTAAAGCTCTCTGGGTCTCCCACACCTCTATCTTTGGCATTGGAATTAAGGTTTGGTAGTTTCTACTACTATCACTTATCTTTTTTCCCTGGCATCCTCCACCCAAGAGAGAGAGTTTATGCTGCCCACCTGACAAAAATAAACAAATAAAAGTACAAAAAAGGAGATAATTTCAATTGTGCAGTCCCCTAGCCCTTTAATGTAGATGTGTGTGGTTGTATGTGTCAGTCTTAGGTGATAGATCAACCTACCAGAGATAATCTAATCAGATTTTATTTTAAAAGAAGGAAAGATATAATGTAATCCTATGCTTTAAATATTAAATATTTTAAATATTAAACTGCAAATACTGCTGATAAAGATAACTTTTAGAGATATTCGGTTAGAAAGCTAAGTCTGGCAATTTAAAAAGGAAATTCTGAAAGAGAATTCTCCAGGGAGGTCACACTGTGGAATTGGCAAATTCTTCCTGAGAAATGGGAAATGTTGCAATTTAATATTGCAGACTGCTAGAACGTCAATAAAAGTACTTTTAACAAGTATTTCATGATCAACTTGAAGAATGGATAAATATTCATCCTAGGGATTGGGTAACAGGTAAATGCACCTTTCAGTTTGTGCTAGAAAATTAAAAAAAAAAGGTAAACCTGAAACACATCACCAATAGGCTAAAATGACAGTAAAATTACAATAAGCTAAAATGACAGTGCAACAGTCTAATTCCTAGCTGAATATTTTTACCCTGTCCCTTGAGAGAGCAAATTGTCTTCAGAGAGACAAATTGTCTTGAGAGAGCAAATTGTCCTCTGTTTCCCTTAATTCAATTACCATAAATGGCCCAACTTCTTGGAAATACCTAAACTAAAGCCCATGTCACACTGCACCAATGGATGGAAAGAGGATGTAAAATGGAGAGAAACACTTGCCATCCGCTGGTTAACGCGATGCATCCGTTCTGTACTCACTGCCTCCGTTTTTCATCATCTCTATCCATCCAGCATCCGTCTATTGACATTTCATCCGCTCAAAAAGTTTTGAGCTGCTCAAAACTTTTGAGTGGAAAATGTATCCAATGCATCCGTTCTGCATCCGCTAGGCATACGGGGGACATCCGTTCTGCATCCATTGTCATCCGTTACGCATCGGCTATATCCGCTAGGCATCCGCTGTGTATCCGCGCAACTCAAATCCGCTCCAGCGGTAAACGGATGCAGGGAGGAAGCGGAACGGACATGGAACAGATGCGCAGCGTTAGTAGAGAAAGGATGAAAGCGGATGCAGCTCGCAAACAAAGCATAAAAATGGAAAAAACGTTCACAGAGGGGACCTATCTGCTCTCATCCGCTTCCATCCGCTTGGCTTCCATTCCGCATCCGCTTTCCATCCGCCCTGCGTCCTCCCCCCATCCGTTCCTTTCCATGTTATCCGCTCTGGTTATGCAAATTTTTGCTCCTTTTGAGAGCGGATAACAACGGATGGAACATTTTTCTCGTCCGCTGTGTCCTTTTTACAAACGTTTTGCATCCGTCGGCCAGTGTGACAGGGCTTTTAAATCAGAGGTGGAGGGAAGCTATCTTAAAACCTTAAAATTCAATGTGACAAAGATGTTGCAGTCTGGTTAACCTTGGAGACAAACTTCCAGTAGTAACCAATTACTACTGGAATTACTACTAACCAAGAGTGATTATAAGTATTTGTGTGTCTGTAAGCATGAGTGATTTCTAAGTAGCCTTCATTTAATCTTTCCAGGATGATATAGTCACATGTCCCGAATAATGTTCCATGGCAATCATCCCAGGTCTTCCGCTCAATTAATATCTTTGCCAGACAAGGGAATTAATTTTTATCAGAGCACCCTATAGTTGATCTATGGGGTCCAAAATGTTTTTCTTGAGGTTTTTCCTCTCTATTCCATTGATAATGGATCAGTTCCAGATTTCTGTTGATGTCAGCCTTCAAGATCTTCTACTATCGCTTTGCATCTTTTGGCTATCATAAGAAATGGGGGGGGGGATGGGAGGAAGGGATAAGTCTGGGAAGTGAGCTGGGGGTCTTACATTTTTCTGTTGCGTAGATTGAGGGGGAGCATACAATAGAGTTAGGTTTCTATTTCTCCCTTAGCTTTCTTTTCTCTGCGCAACTGCAACCAGTTATCAAAGTATGCCAAGGTCAATGGACAGAGGTCTCATCATCACCTGAAGATGCCCACATGATCATATTCACAATTTCTAATTGGAAGTTTCATCTGAACTATTGGGGGTGGGAACACTTCCATCACTTTGTATATGTGAATTACATGCCTAATTTCTCAGATTCAGAATTCTCTGGTTGCTACCACTTCACTTTCAGTAAAAGATAACTTTTCTCTAACTTAAAGAGTCTAAGTATTTTTTTCTTGGATTTTGAATGGAGCACCGCCTGACATTATTCTGAATCTCTCTACCAGCCCACCTGGAGAAAACACCCAATTTTCTTCCAAGGGGGCCTGAACAGCATGTCATCTTCAACTAGTGATCAGGAAGATCTGGGAGTCATTGGAGGGCAAGATTCTTTGCTGGTACAAGAAGCCCAATCGTTAGTGGAGCTCAATCTGGAAGAGGTTCCAGATGTAAAGCCCAGATGGTCGGTGGGGGTTGGCTGGAAAGATCCGGAGAAGGACCCTGCCCAGGATCACAACTACCCACTGGTGTGGAAAAGAGGAGCCATGGCAAGAGAGGGAAAAGAGAGAACTCTTACTGGATCAAGCCAGGAGACTCCTGAATTGAAGACTTTGAACAACCCCCAGCTGCACAAAGGTATGAAGGGGAAGGGGGAGTAGTGCCAGCTAGAAGAAGCAGAGCAGCCCCTTCCCCATAAATCAACCTTAGCCCCAGGGCCCTCAGTGGGGGGTGTAATTCCTAGAAGGCATAGAGCTCCTAGACTGCCTCAGTTACAAGTAAAATACGGGGGAAATCCCAAAACCTTGGGATTTTTCCTAGCCCAAGTTTGGAGCTATATGGAAGAATACGGGGAGGATTTTCCCTCAGAAGCAGCCAAAGTGAGATGTGTTACCAGAGTTCTGGAGGGAATAGCTGCCGAGTGGATGGTGACCTTGCATAATGATAATGCTCCCCAGTTGATGAATTATAATCTGTTCATGACTGCGCTGCAGGCTAGGTTTGAGGACCCACTGGCAGAGCGCAAGGCCTGAATTAAGATGAAGACCATAAATCAGGGGCGGAGATCAGTGGCTGACTACACCCAAGAATTTAGACAGTTAACCGGTCATATCTGAGGCTGGTCACAGGAAGCCCTGACAGAAGCATTTAAAGATGGTTTAAATGAAGATGTGTTCCAGAGATGCATTGCTAGAAGAGACCTGAATGACTTGCAGATGTGGTACTTGCTGGCAGAAGAAATGGAAATTGGTTTAACCCGAAGCAGATGGCGGGGAGGTTCTGGGTGGAGCAAGCCTTCCCCCCCACGCCCTCAAGAGGTCCCCAAACCTCAGAGGGGAGGAGTGGTGGCAAGACCCCAACCCTCGGCCTGCTTTTGATGCAGGAAGGAAGATCACTGCAAAGTCAAGCTGGAACCATAGGGGTGCCAAAAGAAGGGAAGAACCCTGAAAAATCCCCAGCAAAGCCTCGCGAAGCAGCACTAAAGTTGAAAGAGATGGTAGAGGTCACCCCTCCCGCAGGAGAGGAATCAGAAACCCCAGTTACCCCTGAGGAGAATGATTTCGACTCAGAAGACAACTTCCTGGTAAGTCCAAGCGTGGGCCCTATGACCATTCCGGTGAAGTTGAGGGTACCCAATTCAGGGGTCGAAGGGGAAATGCTAGCCCTGTTAGATTCTGGGTGCACAAGGTGTATAATCAACATGGAAGTAGTGGAGAAAATGGGCTTAAAACTAAAACCTTTGAAGATGCCCATTTCCTTTTGCCAAATTAGATGTATCAGTGGCTGGAGGTTGCCCTGCACGTTTTATCACGGAACCTATAGAAATGATCATGGGAGAACTCTGTGCTTTATTGTGGTCCCTGGGATGGAGCAACCATTAATACTGGGATTGCCCTGGCTCCGGAAATGGAACCCCCAGGATAACTGGAGAAAGGGGTTGTTGCGCATACGCACCAAGTAGCGACCGGAAAAAGAGGGAAGATCTCAGCTGAAGCTTCAGATTCCGATTGAAATAGCTTCCACAGGTACTGAACCCGTGAAAGGGGAGGAGAAAATTCCCAAAGAGTATTGGGATTTAAAAGAAGTGTTCAGTGAGAAGGCCTCGGATGAGCTCCCACCTCACCGGCCAACAGACTGTGCTGTTGAAATTTTGCCTGGGGTGAAGCTTCCGAAACCGAAGTTGTACTCAATGACACAACGGGAATTGGAGGACCTAAGATTGTTTATAGATAAAAATCTGGAACGTGGTTTCATTCAACCTGCTAGGCCCCGGGTAGCTGCCCCAGTGTTGTTCCGTGAAAAGAAAGATGGTTCCAAATGCTTGGTGGTGGACTACAGAAATTTGAACACCATTTCCGTGGAAAACATGTACCCCCTTCCTTTGATGAAGGACAAGTTGGCCCACCTAGCCAAGGGGAAGATTTCCACAAAGTTGGATTTGAGAGAGGCATACTACCGAATTCAAATTAAGGAAGGGGATGAGTGGAAGACCGCTTTTAACTGCCCAATGGGTTGCTTCCAATTCAACATTCTTCCTTTTGGTTTACAAGGGGTCCCAGCTGTATTCATGCAGATGATCAATCAGGTGTTACATGAACATTTATACAGGAGGGTTCTAGTTTATCTTGATGACATCCTTATCTACACAGGAACTCTGGATGAACATGTGAAACTGGTGTGGTTGGTTCTACAGAAACTGTGTGCCGCTGAGTTGTATGCTAAATTATTTAAGTGTGAATTCCATCAAGAGAAAATTGACTATTTGGGATATTGCATTTCATCTGACGGCATAGAAATGGATCCAGAGAAAGTGCGTGCCGTATTGGAATATGCTCCACCACGTACCAGAAAATAACTTCAAAGCTTCTTAGGATTTGCAAATTTTTACCGGCAATTTATCCCGACATTTGCTAAGATAGCAATGCCCATTACAAATCTCTTAAAAACAAAAGGGAAGGTGAAGCCAAGACCGAGCAAGCCGTTGGAGTGGTCCATGGAGTGCCAAGCAGCTTTTGAAAAGCTAAAACGACTGTTTGCTGCAGAATCAGTGCTAAAGCACCCGGATATGGAGGCTCTTTTCGTAATTCAAGCCAATGTGAGTGATGTGGCTGTTGGGGCAGTGTTCCTTCAAATCAACGAGAAAGGGACCTTACAGCCTTGTGCGTATACCTCCTGTAAACTGTCTGAAACCGAGAGAAGGTGGGCTGTCTGGGAAAAAGAAGCTTTTGCAGTTCGTTGAGTCTTACTGACCTGGAGACATTTCCTGGAAGGAGCAAAACATCCATTTGAGGTATGGACTGATCATAAAAATTTGGAAGCCTTAAAAACGCCTCGGAAGCTGTCCCCTAAACAAGTTCGCTGGGCCCAGTATTTCAAGTGGTTCAATTTCTCACTGAAGTACATTCCAGGGGGAAAGAACTTCATGGCGGATGCTTTCTCTAGACTACCCAATATAATAGTATGTGCCAGGAGGTGATAAGTCAAATTGTTTCGACCAAACATCTCGCCACCCCAGTGATCACCAGAGCCCAAAAGAAGAAACAAGAAGTGGATTTATCGAATGACCTAACCGAACAACTAAAAGAAGCTTGAAAACTGGATGATTGGTTCCTGGCTCATTCAAATGACCATACAGTTAGAGATGGTTTGGCTTGGGTGGGGACCAAGTTGTATGTGCCACAGGTGCTGAGGGGGAAAATACTACAACAAGCTCATGATTCTAAAGCAGTGGGTCACTTTGGATTTGTGAGAACCTTACACCTGGTTAAACGGCAATTCTGGTGGCCTACTTTAAAGAAGGACATTGAAGCTTATGTAGGTAGCTGTCCAATTTGTGCTTCGGCAAAGAGACCTCCTGGTAAGCCAGTAGGGTTGTTACAAAATGTAGCTAGACCAACAGCCCCCTGGAAGGAAATCTCTATGGACTTTATAGTAGAATTACCCGAAAGCAGTGGAAACACGGTTATCTGGTTAGTAACCGATTTGTTTTCCAAACAAGTACATTGCATACCTTGTTTCAAGATTCCATCTGCTAAGACGCTGGCTAAACTGTTTATTTCACATATCTATAGGTGACATGGCGTTCCGGAACGCATAATCTCTGACAGAGGGGTCCAATTTATCTCAAATTTTTGTAAAGAGTTCCTGAAATTGATAGGCTCTGTCCAGGGCTTAAGCTCCGCCCACCCACCCCCAAACCAATGGGGCCTGTGAGAGAACTAACGCAGTGTTAGAACAGTATCTTAGATGTTATATAAATTATCAACAAGATAACTGGTCCGACTTACTACCATTTGCCGAAGTGGCATATAACAACTCCATACATAGTAGTACTGGATTTACTCAATTTAAAGTAGCTTCGGGACAAGATTTTGTACCCATACCTGAACTTCCTCGTGAAAGGCCTAACATCCATTCGTTGGATGAATGGATAACTCAACTCCAACTTAACTGGCCAGTAACAGGCAAAGCATTAGATGAGGCCCATCAAGCTCATAAGAAGTTTGCAGACAAGAAAAGATCTCCACAGAAATTATATAAAGTAGGTGACAAAGTTTTCCTGTCCACCAGATACCTGCAAACCACTCAAAAGTCAAAGAAGCTTGGTCCTAAATATGTTGGTCCTTTCACAATTGAATGGATTATAAATCCTGTTACAGTGCCGCTGAACTTACCGAAAACTCTTCGACGAATTCATCCAGTGTTCCATGTTAGTTTGCTAAAACCTGAACATACTTCTGATTTGAGACCCATCCCATACCAATACTGATTGAAGGTGAACAACATTTTGAAGTTAAAGAAATTCTGGACTCTCGCAAATGGAGTGGTCAGCTCCAGTATCTTGTAGCCTGGAAACATTTCCCTTCTTCACAAGCCGAATGGGTTAACGAAACCGATGTTAAAGCCCCTAAGTTGATCAAAGCATTTCGTTCCAAGTATCCTGATAAGCCCTAGGAGTGTATTCTTTTGTAATTGTTTAATGATTAATAATTGTTTTTATATTTTCTCCTCTCTCTCTTCTAGGACTGATGGTTTTCCTTTTTCTAGGAGGGCCAAATGTCAGCCTTCAAGATCTTCTACTATCGCTTTGCATCTTTTGGCTGTCATAAGAAACGGGGGGGGAGGGGAGGGGAGGAAGGGATAAGTCTGGAAAGTGAGCTGGAGGTGTTACATTTTTCTGTTGTGTAGATTGGGGGGGAGCATACAATAGAGTTAGGTTTCTATTTCTCCATTAGCTTTCTTTTCTCTGCGCAACTGCAACCCATTATCAAAGTATGCCAAGGTCAATGGACAGAGGCCTCATCATCACCTGAAGATGCCCACATGATCATATTCACAACTTCTAATTGGAAGTTTTATCTGAACTATTGGGGGTAGGAATACTTCCATCACTTTGTATATGTGAATTACGCGCCTAATTTCTCAGATTCAGAATTCTCTGGTTGCTACCACTTCACTTTCAGTAAAAGATAACTTTTCTCTAACTTAAAGAGTCTAAGTATTTCTTTCTTGGATTTTGAATGGAGCACTGCCTGACAATTGATCAGAAATTTGAGTTGAAATTTCTGGACTTAATTTGTGGCAATCATTAAATGAATGCAGCAGTTGTTCAGCAAACCCATTCATTTCAATGGGCAGTTTTTGCCAGAAACTGGCAAAAAAATATCAGAAATCGGCACAAAAACCTTTCAAATCAAGATTATATGAATGCAGAATGCCACAACAATCTGTACATACAGTGACATGGCTGTGGTGGTGGACAGTGGCACAACCATTTATAATAATTGCCACAATGTCACATGGTTGCAAAATGACTGGCCGTAAATTGAGAACCACCTGTATCTTCCCATGCAACAATTGCACAATAGCTTTTTGTATCAGTTGATATGCCACAATCATGTGAAGCTTCTTTCCTTTTAATATGCATCATGATGTTAAAAAGGGTAGGACTTTTATCATATAATAGTGGCCAATATACCATGTCTTCTCTAAGGACAAAAGATATCTTGAAAGTGTTTCCTGCAAAATAAATTATGAAGGAAGTTGACTAAGTAAAGAAACAACCTCACAACTGTTTTGGGTGTCTGCCTGCCTGCCAGGTGAGAGAGGTTCCCTGGGCATAAAATTGGCATTCTTTCTCACTTTGATTATTTAAAATAATAACTTTTTTGCAAATATTTATAAAAGCTGGTGAGAAAAAAAATATGGTTTCCCCTGCAAAATATTGTTCTGAACCTGCACGTGTTTGAGTAGAGGATGAGTAGAATTCCATTCCTATTTTAATGTTTATATTTAAAATATTTGTATAATTCCTGTCATGCAGAGCACTACCAGAAAATATACAACATTAAAAATATGGATTAAATGTAATAAAAAATACAGCAATGAATTAAAACATGTACAATTCAGTCAGAAAGCACATAAAATAATGACACCCACAAACTCCTGCTGCTATCTCTGTGAGGTAGTCTAGTTTAGGAAATTGACATTAGGAAGATTACAGAAACACTACTGTAGTGTTGTAGGACATAATAACAGAATCTTTAAAGCTGGACAAAGTTACTTTCTGCTCCTCTTATGCACAACAGTTCTGTGTAGCTGTATTATTTTGAGTCTCTTTTTCATGCTCCTTCCTCTCTTGGGACCAAATTACCATTTACTTTCTCTTAACAGTTCTCCTAGCAACTCTTGGATTCTTTTGTCCATGCTATCTCTGAACTCCTCTACATAATCTACCAAGGACTCTCAAATATCAAGATGACAAAGGGATTTCAGCAGATGTTAACATTAAGGCAATGTTGAACAATTGTTCAACAAAAGTGTTGAATAAGGATACAGCATGTTGAAGGCAATGAGCACAGCCCTAGTCTCTATCGACTTCTCCAGGAGATGGAAAAGAAAGCAAGCAGGTTGCTGAAATATACCTTGGGGTTGGGGCAATGGCCTTTATTAAGAAACTGAGTAAAGGCCCAGTCCCACTGGCGACAGATGCAAAATGTATGCATAAAGGACACAGCGGACGAGCAAAATTTTGGGGGTGCTCCATCCGTTGTCATCCACTCCAAAAAGTGGTGAAAATTTGCATAAACAGAATGGAAAAGAATGGAAAAGAACAGAAAAGAACGGACGTGGGAAGTATGTAGTGGGGATGTAAAACAGATGTTCATAGGAAGCCTAGCGGATGAAAGCGGATGGAAGCAGATGATACCTCCGAAGGGGTTCCAGGGGAGAATTGTGAAGCGGATGCATAGCGGAAGGAGCGGATGCATCACGTATGCCTAAAGGAAAGAAAGGGGATGCCGCACAGATGTATATCAGATGCAAAGCATTCACTGTGCATGCGGGGAGTATGAATTGCATCAGCTCTGCAGCTATAAAAGGATGCAGCACGCACGCGGTCAGCATACAGGGGAAAGACTTGCTGCCACATACATCTTGCAGGAACACCATGGTTCATCAGTCAGGCAAGAAGAGGAAGCCCGTGCCTACTTGTTGAAGCCCTGGCAAGGTGAAGAAGGCCAGAACCAGCATCCCACCCCTTGGCACTGACTCTGAACCTGCTGCTGCTGCTGCTGCTGTGGTGGACCAGCCCCAAGGCCCTCAAAGCCCTGCTGCTGAAGGCCCTGCTGCTCAAGCCCCTGAAGGCCCTGCTGCTCAAGCCCCTGAAGACCCTGCTGCTCAAGCCCCTGAAGGCCCTGCTCAAGCCCCTACCAGATGGAGGAAGAGGCAAGGGAAGGAGAAGGGAGAGAGGAAACAGTACACCGTTTCTGAGGAGCATGAGGATGAGGTGCTGGAATGGATGAGGGAGAACGAGTACCTCTGGAGAAAGGGCCACAGACTGTATCGGGACTCCAAGAAGAAGCAGGCAGCTTGGAGAGACAAGGCAGAGAGCCTGGGGTACACTGCAGAAGTACTCCTGGGATGGTAGAAGCACATGCACACCTGGTATGGCAAGCTACACCTCAAGAAATCTGGGCAGGCTGCTGTCAAGCTCACTGACCGGGAGATGTACGTCATGGCCAAGTGCAGTTTCCTGGAGGGTGAGATCCGCCACCCAGGAGCAGCCCCTCTGAGACCCCTCTCCCTCAGACAGCCCACAGACAGCCAGTCCTCTTCCAGCCAGGAGCCAGCTACACTGTCCAGGCAGGTATCTTCAGAGGGCCCTATGGCAGAGACCCCCCGACAGCTGCACTCCCCATGCTGGCGGACTTGGAGGATCCCATGGAGGATGACGCCCTGCTGTCACAAATGGAGGAAGAAGCAGCAGCCACCAGAGGCGAACCAACCCCCACCCCCACCCCCAGCTCCAGGGGATGCAGGCAGAGAGGCAGACTGGAAGGCCAGGACCACAGTGTGCTGTTGGAGATCAGGGACACAATGAAGACCAGCATAGAACTTCTCTCTCAGCTGGTCCACTTGGACAGAGCATCCTCAGGCCGGAACACCTTCATCACCTACGTGAGCCAGACCCTGAGGGACCTGCCTGAGGCCCAGTACCAGGTGATGAAGCAGAAGATCACAGCACTTCTGCACAATCCTCAAGGCCCAGCTGAAGCTGCTCCTACCCAGTCCAGGTCTGCTCCTCCACCCCAGGTGATGTCACAGCCCTTCCACAGCTTTCAACAGCCCCTCACCTACCAAGGCTACGACTACCAGGACTTCCCACAGCAGAAGCAGAACTTCCCAGTCCAGGCCCAGGTTCATCGGATGGCACAGACACCATTCCTCACCCAGCTGCAGAGCAGACAGCCCCTCTACACTCCTCCTTCCTCCACCCCATAACCAAGCCTGTCAACGGACAATCTGTCATCAGTATTGGGCCTGACATCTCAAGTCCTTGATGAAGGGCCTCTCAACCTCACGGGACTGAGTCAGCTCTCGGATAGCTTCCTGAACACACCACCACCTGTTGTACTCTCGGGGCCAAGCACCCCAATGGTGCCTCAGACCAGCACTTAAGCCACAGCCACCTCCACAGTCCCTCCCGCTTAACAGCTGAGACCAGGACATGACTCAGAGTGACTGAGAATAGTGTCAGAGACCTAGTTGTTACTTGTTAAATTTATCTTTGCTTAAGACACTTTACTTTCTTAGCACTTTACTTGGTTCATTTTGCTTATTTAATACAGTCATAAAGTTTACCCGTAGAAAGTATTTCTTTGCTTAAGACACTTAATACAGTTTACTTGGTTCATTTTGCTTATTTAATAAAGTCATAAAGTTTACCTAAGAAAGTTAATAAAGGTTATCTTTGCTTAAAACACTTAATACAGTTTACTTGGTTCATTTTGCTTATTTAATAAAGCCATAAAGTTTAGCTAAGAAAGTTAATAAAGGTTATTTTGCTTAAGTCACTTAGTTTACTTGTGACTTTTTTTACTTAATAAAGTGGTGGTGAAAACTTTGAAAAAATGGTTAAGCCTTTGCATGCTTGTGGGATAGATAAGGATAGTTGTGGGATAGATAAACCTCCAGTGCAACCATAGTGGGACTGTATGGTCCCCCATCCCAGCTGCCACACATATGGACCTTTATTATCAATAACAATTTATTCATTGATCAACACATTTTAAAATAAACAAAGCTCTTTATTGCTGCCCTATTCATTGTAGGACCACTCAACATACATGACACAATCTCATCAGTGGTATGCAACAGCTTCAAGGAAGCATCCATTAATCATTAATCATCTATCATCCTGTCTTGCCACTCCACTGCTCCAGCTGGGGAGTTGCACCAGTGTCTCAGTAGGTTGCACTGCTTCTTCCCTTCACGTGAAGCTCTTTTGGGGCCTTATACATCCACAGTGTCTATCAGGTTACATCCTTGCCTCCATTCACCAGTCTCCATGTCCACATTCTCTTGTTGACGCGCCACAAGTCTGTTCTGCCACACTGGGTTGCAGGTGCGCATGAGATTGTGTAAGATGCAGCAAGCTTCCACGATGCTCCTCACAGTCTCTGGGTCATGCTGCATGGTGGTGAGAAGTACCTAGAACCTGTTGGCCAGGATGCCAAAGGCGTTCTCCACCACCCGTCTTGCCCTGGACAGCCTGTAGTTGAAGATCCTCTCTTCATGGGTGAGGTATTTTGAAGTGTACAGCTTCATGAGGTAGGTTCTGAGGAAGAAGGCATTATCACCAACAATGAAGTAGGGCACATCTTGTGTGTCATTGAGTAGGGGGTCTGGATCTGGAAAATCCATGATGAGGTTGCATTCCAGCCCATCCTTGAGGTCACTTGCATTGTATACCTGGCCATCTGAAGCTGACCTGTTGCCTGAAGCATTGATGTAGATGAACTTGTAATCAGCATTGACCATGGCAAAGAGGATGATACTGAAGAAGCCCTTGTAATTGTAATAAGTGGATCCTGAGTTGGTTGGAGCTTTGCAGGCCATGTGCTTCCCATCTATGGCTCCAACGGTGTGGGAAAAGTTCCACCTCTGATACCACTCTTCTGCAAGTTTTCTCCAGCCTTGTTCAGTGGTGGGGCACTTGAAGAGCTCCTCCACGTATTCTTCAATGATGGCCTGTACCACTTCTCTGACCACTTTGCTGATGCTGTTTTGTGGCACCCTCCATGCATCCTGCATGTTTCTGTATGTGGTTCCAGAGGCCAGGTGCCACAGAGTCAGTTACACCTTCAGTCCAGGGTCCAGGTTGGGACGGAAGTTCGTGCTAGGCTTGGTCAACCTGGGTCTCAGTCGCTCTACAAGTTCATCAAACATGGCTGGTGGCATCCTCATGAAGTGATGGAATGCCCGAGGGTCTTCATTCCTCAGCTCCACCATCAACTGGTCATAGAGTCCAAACTCCATTCTTCTCATGATCCATCCTTGGACCAACACAGCTCTTGGATGTCTCCTTCTCCTTCTATGTAAAACTTGAAACAGTCTGAATAGGTTCTGGTGATGAATGAGCGCAGCTATCATATGGACTGTGTCATCATCCATGGTGGAGAACAATTGATGATGTTGAACACCAAGACCAAGGGTGAAGAGGTCTGTACACCACGGCTGCTGGACTCATATTGAGATGATTAATGATCTCATACTGAGATCCAGATGATTTTCTCCCCCTTTTCATAGAAAATATTGGTTGTCTGCTAGGTGTCCTTCTACATACTCTAGACATATTGCAGACATCCTGAATATATGAGATACATCCCAGATACAAACGTTTTGTCCGTTTTGAATACTTTATATATGAGATGCATACGTTTACATCCTTTCTATTTCCATGCTACTAATGCTGTGTAGACGTTCTGTGTACCTTTTGCTTCCTCCCTCTTTCTGTTTTCAGCTGCAGCAGATGTGAGTTGAGGGGATGGCCAGAGGATGCAGAGAGGATACAGTGGACGTTTAATGGATGATAATGGACATAGAACGTTTGTTGCCCATATATGTTGCGGATGTACATCGTACATGGCGGAAAGTTCATCCGTTCACAAAGTTTTGTGCAGCTCAAAACTTCTTGCGTGGATGAAATCACAGTGGACGGATGCTCGACGGATAGAGCGTATGAAACACGTATGCAGTGAGTACACAATGGATGCTAGAGTTTTCCACTGGTTGGCAATCTTTTTATAACGTTTTACATCCTCTTTGCATCCATAAGTGCAGTGGGACTGGGCCTTATCTCCATTGTCTTGGTAAGATTTGTCCTGTGTTTATGCATTGAAAAAAGAAAGGAAATATTATCGTTCCCTTCCCCTGCAACCTTAAGGCCCTGTCACACTGGCCGACGGATGCAAAACGTTAGTTAAAAGGAAACAGCGGACGAGAAAAATATTCCATCCGTTGTTATCCGCTCTCAAAAGGGGCAAAAATTTGCATAACCAGAGCGGATAACATGGAAAGGAACGGATGGGGGAAGGACGCAGGGCGGATGGAAAACGGATGCGGAACAGAAGCCAAACGGATGGAAGCGGATGAGAGCGGATGGCACATCCGCAAGGCTTCTGGGGGGCCACAGCAAAGGAGACGTGGAACTGACACAGCGGATGCAGAACGGACGCTAAGAGGATGAAGCGGATGCACAGTGGATGCTGAGCGGATGAAGCGGATGCACAGCGGAAGCCTAGTGGATGCCTAGTGGATGCCTAGCGTTCAAGGCGTATGCGGGGAGGATGCATTGCGTCAGCCCCGGGGATATAAAGGGAAGCAGCTCCCAAGCAGGTCACCATTCAGAGGAAAGACCTGCTTCCAGACACATCGACTGCCTTGCCAGCCTGCCCTGCCTGCATGCCATCCTGCCAGCCTCCCTGCCAGCCTCCCTGCCAGCCTGCCTGCCAGCCTTGCTGCCAGCCTGCCTGCCAGCTTTCCTGCCAGTCAGCCTGCCTGCCTGCCAGCCTTGCTGCCAGCCAGCAACCCCACAACCATGGGGAAGAAGAGAAAGCCTCAGTCATCTGCTGCCAGCCTTGGCAAGAGGGACAGGGCCACCCTCCCACCCCCTGGCCCTCACTCTGCTTCTGCTGGATCTTCTGTAGCACGGGCTCGCTCTTCTGTGGCTGGGGCTTCTGCTGCTTCTGGAGGAGCTGATGATGCTGCTTTTGGCGGTGGTGCTTCTGCTCATGCTTAATCTGCTGATGCTGCTTTTGGTGGTGGTGTTTCTGCTCGTGCTTAATCTGCTGATGCTGCTTCTGGCGGTAGTGCTTCTGCTGATGCTGCTTCTGGAGGAGCTGATGATGCTGCTTCTGGCAGTGGTGCTTCTGCTGGTGCTTACTCTGCTGTAGCTGCTCCTCGTCCTGCTGGTCCTGCTGGTCCTGCTGGTCCTACTCGTCCTGCTTGTGTTCCTGGTCTTGCTCGGCCTGCTGGTTCTGCTCGTGCTCCTGGTCCTGCTCATGCTCCTGGTCCTGCTCATGCTCCTGGTCCTGCTGGTGCTCCTGGTCCTGCTGGTGCTCCTGGTGCTGCTGGCGCTGCTGGTGCTTACTCTGCTGCTGCTGATCCTGGTCCTGCTGGTGCTGCTGGTGCTGCTGCTGATGATGATGATCCTGCTGGTGCTACTGCTGCTGGTGGTGTGGAGGAGCAGCCCCTACAACCTGGAAGCCCCTCTGACGAGGGCCCATCTCGTCCTGCCAAAGGGCAGAAGAGGCATATGCGAGAACGGGACAGGAGGCAATACTCCATTGAGGAGGAACACGAGGATGAGGTGCTGGAGTGGCTGAGAGAGAATGACTATCTATGGCGGAAGGGACACAGGCTGTAAAGGGACACCAAAAGGAAGCAGGCTGCTTGGAGAGAGAAGGCGGAGAGTCTGGGCTACACATCGGAGGTGCTCCTCGGCTGGTGGAAACATATGCACACCTGGTACGGGAAGCTGCACCTCAAGAAATCTGGCCAGGCCACGGTCAAGCTGACAGACAGAGAGACCTATGTGATGGCCAGGTGCAGCTTCCTGGAGGGTGAGATCCGCCACTGAGGAGCAGCAGCAGCCCCTCTCACTACCCTCTCTCTCCGGCAGCCTGCTGAGAGCCAGTCCTCTTCCGGCCGAGAGTCAGCTCCTGTCTCCAGGCAGGTTTCTGTGGAGCGTCCCATGGCGGAGAACCTGTGGACAGCTGTTTTAACCATGGCGGAGCATGTGGAGGAATCCCTGGCGCAGTGGGAGAAAGGAGATGGCACTTCCACCACAGTCCTACCCACATTCACCCCCAGCTCCAACTCCACAGAAAGGCAGAGAGCCAGACAGGAGGGGCAGAGCCACACTGTCCTGCTGGAGATCAGGGACACCATCCGGACCAGCATAGATCTCCTCTCTCAGCTGGTCCACACCGACTCCTCATCCTCCAACCACAAGCCCTTCCTCACCTATGTGAAGCAGACCCTCACGAACATGGCAGAACCCCAGTACCAGGTGGTGAAGCACCAGATCACTGAGCTGCTTCACAACCCTCCAGACCCAGATGAACCTGCTCCCACACAGTCCAGGTCTGCTCCTCCACCCCAGGTGATGTCACTCCCATTCCAAGGCTTTCCGCAGGCCCTCACATTCCAGGGCTACGGCTAACAGGAGGTCCAGCAGCACAGGCAGCAGCCATTCCCAGTCCAGGTACAGGCTCAACAGACGCCACCATTGTCACCGGTTCCACTGATGCAATCGATGCCACCCATGCCACTGATGCCACCCACGCCGCTGATGCCACTGACGCCACCGATGCCACCCACGTCACCGATGCCACCCACGCCAGTCCTCACACAGCTGCAGACCAGACAGCCCCACTACACTGCTCCTTCCTCCACCCCACAGCCAAGCCTGGCCTCAGTCTATCGGTCATCAGTATTGGGGCTAACACCTCATGGCATGGAGGAAGGAGCTCTCAATATCACGGGGCTGAGCCAGCTGTCTGAGAGCTTCCTCAACACACCATCTCTTGTTGTCCTCTCGGGCCAGGCACCCCAGTGGTGCTTGAGACCAGCACTCCAGCAGCAGCCACCTCCACAGTACCTGGATCCTTCACCCCTGAGACTGGGCACACCTCCGAGTGACCAATAAGAGTGCCAGAGACTGGATGGCTACCTGTAGACTTTATTTGGACACTTGACTTGGGTCATTTTTCTTTTACAGCTTGTTATTAATAAAGATTATCTTTGCTTCACACACTTCCCTCATTTATTTTATTAAATAAAGTTTTGGTGGAAACTTTTAGAAATGGTTTAAGCCTTTGCATGCTTGTGGAATGGATAAGGATAGCAGTGGGGTGGGCAGGGATAACTTTGGGATGGGTAATAGCTGTGGGATGGGCAGGGATACCTGTGGGATGGGCAGGGATACCTGTGGGATGGGCAGGGATACCTTTGGGATGGGTAATAGCTGTGGGATAGATAAACCTCCAGTGCAAGTATAGTGGGACTGTATGGTCCACCCTCCCAGGTGCCACACCTATGGCCCTTTATTATCAATAATAATGTAATCATTCATCCACACATGTCAACATAAACACAACTCTTTATTAAATGCCCTGTTCATTGTAGGCCCACCCAACATACATGGCCTAATCTCATCCGTGTGATGAGACAAGCTGAAGGAAGCATCCATTAATCATCTACCATCATGTCTTGCCACTCCACTGCTCCATCTGGGGAGTTGCACCAGTGTTTGAGGAGGTTGCGCGTCCCTTCATGTGAGGCTCTTTTGGGGCCTTGCACATCCTCAGTGTCTATCAGGTTTTGCCCTTGCCTCCATTCCCCAGACTCCATGTTCCCATTGCCTTGTTGGAGGTCCACGAGCCTGTTCTGCAACACTGGGTAGCGGGTGCGCATGAGATTGTGCAGGATGCATGCAACAAGCTTCCATGATCCTCCTCATGGTCTCTGGGCAATGCTGCATGGTGGTGAGAAGTACCTGGAACCTGTTGGCCAGGATGCCAAAGGCATTCTCCACCACCCGCCTTGCCCTGGACAGCCTGTAGTTGAAGATTCTCTCTTCACGGGTGAGGAGTCTGGAAGTGTAGGGCTTCATTCGGTAGGTTCTGAGGGAGAAGGCGTCATCCCCCACGATGAAGTAGGGCACATCTTGTGTGTCATTAGGCAGGGGTTCTGGATCTGGGAAGCCCATGATGAGGTTGCATTCCAGCCCCTCCTTGAGATGACTGGTGTTGTATATCTGGGCATCTGAAGCTGACCCGTTGCCTGAAGCATCGATGTACATGAACTTGTAGTCAGCATCGACCATGGTGAAGAGGACAATGCTGAAGAAGCCCTTGTAGTTGAAATAAGTGGACCCCGACTTGGCTGGTGCTTTGCAGGCTACGTGCTTGCCATCTATTGCTCCAACGGTGTGGGGGAAGTTCCACCTCTGATACCACTGCTCTGCAACTTTCTTCCAGCCTTCTTCAGTGGAGGGGCACTGGAGGAGCTCCTCCAGGTATTCTTCGATGATGGCCTGCACCACTTCTCTGACCACAATGCTGATGGTTTTGTGTGGCACCCTCCAGCCGTACTTCATGCTCCTGTAGGTGGTCCCTGAGGCCAGGTGGTGCAGAGTCAATGCCACCTTCAGCTCAGGGTCCATGCTGGGCCGGAAGTTGGTGCTCTGCTTGATCAACCTGGGTGTCAGCCGCTGTACAACTTCGTCAAACATGGCTGGAGGCATCCTCATGAAGTTCTGGAATGCATGAGGGTCTTCGTTCCTGAGCTCCACCATCAGCTTGTTGTACAGTCCGTACTCTGCTCTTCTCCCAATCCATCTTCGGACCCAGACGCTTCTTGGCCGCCTCCTTTTCTTCCCGTAGTAGAGTTCACTGAGCCTGTAGATGGCTTTGCACTGTTGCAGAACGATGGTGGCTATCAAAAGGACTGTGTTACAATCCAAGGTGGACATGACTGGATGCTGTGGACGAGCAAGAGGCAGATGAAGGCTGCAGAGGTCTGCACAGCTGGGCTGCTGGGCTGAAAGTGAGATCCAGGTGAGTTGCTCCCCCTTTTTATAGGCAATATAGGTTTTCCACTATGTGTCCTTTTGCATCCTCTAGGCATCCTCTAGACATCTTTAATATCCGAGATAGGTCCCCTCTGCGAACGTTTTTTCCATTTTAAATGCTTTGTATGTGAGCTACATCCACTTTCATCCTTTCTCCGTCCGTGCTACTAACGCTGCGCGTCTGTTCTGTGTCCGTTCCGCTTCCTCCCTGTGTCCGTTTTCAGCTGGAGCCGATGTGAGTTGCGCAGATGCGCAGCGGATGCCTTGCGGATGTAGCAGACGCGTAACGGATGCCGACGGATGCAGAATGGATGTCCCCCGTATGCCTAGCGGATTCAGAACGGACGCGTTGGATATATTTTCCATTCAGAAAGTTTTGAGCAGCTCAAAACTTTTTGAGCGGATGAAATGTCAATAGACGGATGCTGGACGGATAGAGAGGAAGCAAAACGGAGGCAGTGAGTACAGAACGGATGCATCGCGTTAACCAACGGATGGCAAGTGTTGTTCTCCATTTTACCTCCTCTTTCCATCCGTTGGTGCAGTGTGACGGGGCTTTAACATTTTTGCATGAGTAACCACTTCTTATGTTAGGATTCTCAGTCATCCAGGTCATGGTTGTCTCGAAGGTGCTTTTTCAGGAGGCAACTGGACTTTCTTTTTATTTTATTTTTTTTCTTTGAAGAAGTTTTGCTTCTCATCCAAGAAGCTCCTTCAGCTCTGACTGGATGGTGGGGAATGGAAGGATTTATATCGCTTGCAGACAGATAGTTGTTTGCACCCTTTTTGAGGATCATTGAAGCACATGGAAGTTTATCTGTGTCCTCAGGATCCCTTGAGTAATGCTAATATCTGCATTTTTGGGGGGGAAATCTGTTCATACTCTCACACTCAAATTGCATCGCTAACAGTCTAGAAAGTCCAGTTGTCTCCTGAAAAAGCACCTTCGGGATAACTACTTTCTCTTTTGCCAACAAGAATGGGGGTGATCCTGTGTGCTGTGATTGCTTTCAACAGCAACTATGTTGAGGATAAAACTGAACTGTAAGCTTCTCCCATCTAGCCTAATTGCTATGCAGCAGCTGAGAATATCTTTTTTTTTTTTTAAAATCAAAACAGTGAAATCATAAAAATACTTTTTTATTAGTAGCTGCTTCTTGAAAGACATTTACTGGAGCCACCCAAATCACAATTAGAAAGTGCTTCCAATTTCAATGTGAGATAGCTAAAAGAATAATATTTTTTCTTGCTGAAATAATTTCAGCAATATTCCATTTTGAGTCCTCAGAGCCTCACCCCCTTTCTTGCAGGCAAAGAAGGAAGTGGTTAATTAAATATTAGCAACTCTGATATTGATGTTAATATACAGCGTTAGGAGAGCCACAAATTCCTTACTTTGTTCAATTCAGCCAATTTTAAAATGGCTTCCTTTAATCTTCATTTACTGGAATTTTACTCTTGTGCCTGCTAATATTTATGGCAAGTTGCCCACTGCACTGGTGGCTGGTGTATGATGTGAAAGTAGTAATATGGATTTGGCACTCTTGCTTTCCAATTACAGCTGCCCTATGCTGAAACGGCTTTTGTTAGAATGCCATTACTTGCTTCACAGATTGCATATTTCCTGCATTTTAATATATAGTACTTCTTACATTATACAATGAAATATCGTTCTCTTATTCAGTTTTATATAAGACCTATGATAGTGCAGTAGATAAAAAGCAGTATTGCAGGCTAATTCTGACTACAGCCTGGGGTTCGATCCTCAGCTGCTCAAGGTTGACTTCGCTTTCCACCCCTACAAGGTTGGTAAAATGAGGACCCATATTGTTGGGGGCATGATGCTGACTCTGTAAGCCACTTAGGAGGGCTATAAAGCACTATGAAGTGGTATATAAGTCTAAGTGCCATTGCTATTTTATTTTGCTAGATTGCAGATAATTCAATCTATTGTTTATGATAAATTTGCAACTGAAGGCTAATTTTTAACATTTTTTGAATTTTTTTAAAAAAATATGATAAGCATTTACTAGTACTGTGTCAATTAGCCCTGTTTTATTTGGGATTTTGAGATTCAAAGTGGACATGATGTCGTCTGATTTAGGATTCAGGATTTGGGGCCTAACTCTTTCAATTCAAGCTGCTTTGAGATGCAGTAGGCCCAAATGCCTGAAAATATTTCAGTTTATGACTGTGATTTCTTCTCCTTGTAAAATGAGTGTTAATATACTGAGGTAGCAGATTTTTCAAAGAACATTAAGCTTCCCAGGTTTCAGCTGAACACAACAGTAAATGTTTGAAATATTCCCCCTGCAAGGAAAGGATAGCATAGCACAGCAGCTTCCAAACAGTTCAGCAAAGAACCTAAATTGTGCTGAACCCCTGCCACAGGCATCAAATCACAACTTATTGATGAAAACTTTCAAAAATTGATGAAAAAATTCTTTCATACTTGCTTTTCTGAAATATATGATACTTTTCTGAAATATATAAAACTGAGTGCTTTCTTGTGCTTGTGAGATGTGCTTTGCTACCTCTGATCCTGGATTTTAAGAGATGTCATAAAGGGTTGGCATAATTGCTTGGCAAGCTTGGTCCTTTGGAAGGATTTCTTATCACTGGCTTTTGGTGGGGTGTCAACCTGCATTGGACATATTGGCAAAGTTTGATCATGTTTGGGCAAACTTCAGAAGAATGGCTATTGCCCTTATTGGCAAATGTGATGAGCCAGGGCATGGCACAAAGGCAACACAACCACATAAGTAAGAAGAGTCCCTTTATTTTATTTTATTTTATTTTAAAATAAATTTTATTACATTTCCAAATTTTAAAAACATAAAAAACTTTATACATTATTATCAACATCAAGACATCTTTTGCATCTCCTCACATTTTTCAGTATATGTATTTTCTTATTTCTTTACTATTACATCTTACTCTTACTATAAATCAATATCTTTTATCCTTACATCTCAATCTTCTCCATGGTATATTTATATATTTACATATTCCCTCATTCTTTTCCTAATTGCCATTTTATTTTCTTTTTATTTCTAAACCACTCATACCAGGCATCCCAGGCCCATAATAAATTGAATCTTCTCTATCTTTTATTTTCATTGTTAGCCTGTCCATCTCTATACAATTTATTATTATTTTTATAACCATGCCTTTCGGTGGAATCCTTTTTTCCTTCCAGAGTTGTGCATACGAAATCCTTGCAGCTGTTAATATATGTAATATATCTGTCTGTTTTATTGCATTTTTGTGTTATTATACTTTATAAAGTTTCTGGATTAAATTCAGTTTTCTGATTTGTGATTTCTTCTATCCATTGTCCAATTGTATTCCAATTCCTCGCATGAAAATAAGTGCCTTTTTCTTTCCACATTTCCAACAATTTGGATCTGAGTTAAACATTTTTGCCATCTGTAGAACATTTTGTATTGATTTCCTTGTGTGCTGTGGATGTAATTAGTTTGTAATTTGATCCCCACATTCTCTCCCAATTTTCCAGGTCTATATTGTGGCCAACATTTTTTGCCCATACCACTATCATATCTTTTACCACCTCCTCTTCCATTTTAAAATCTAGTAGAAAGTTATATAGTCTTGAAATCATTTTCTTTTCCATTTCTTGTCGAATTTTATCTAATTGATGCTTTTCCAAGCAGAAACCAAATTGTTCTTTGTCCTTCTGATATCTCGCCTGAATTTGCATGTATGGCCACCAATCTATCTTTATATTTTGTTGCTGTAATTCTTGTCTTGTTTTTAATCTTCCTTGTGTGTCTAATAAGTCTTTGCAGTTCCTCTTTGTTCCCAGATCCATTGCATTTGGGTAGATTTGTGCTTCCATAGTTGACAGCCAGTTCTGTATTTTAGTATAATGATTCTTTTTAATCTTGTTCCATGTCCCAATTAATGAATCTCTAATCATGTGTCTCTGAAAATATGCATGCTGTTTACATTTCCCATCCCATAGGAAACTATGGCACCCTTTCTGCAAGGCGTGACCCTCTATCAACAATACTCTTCTATTTTCCAGGTTGATCCAATCTTTAATCTATACCATAACTGCAGCCTGATAATACATTTCCCAGTCAGGGAGTCCAAAACCACCCCTTTCTCTTTTGTCCTGTAACAATTTCATTTTTATCCTAGCTTTTTTCCCATCTCAAACAAATTTACTTATTATTCGATCTAATTCTCTAAAAAAGGTTTTATCCAATCTTATTGGAACAGTTTGAAAAAGATACAGCATTTTTGGTAGGGTAGACATTTTAATTGCCGCAATTTTCCCCAGTAGTGATAGCTGTTATTTTCCCCATATTTCCAATTCTTTTTTATTTGTATTATTAATTTGTCATAGTTATCTTTTTTGATTGAAGAGCATTTTGCTGTTAACCAAATACCTCACTATTTTACCTTTTTCACACTTTGCATTTCCAATTTTTCTTCTAATTCTTTTTTTTGCTTATCTTTTAAATTTTTAGTCAATAATTTTGTTTTGTTTTTATTAATCTTAAGGCCTGCAACCTTGCCAAATTCCTCTATTTCCTTTATTAATTTTACTCCCGTATTCTCTGGATCTTCCCCCCCCCCAAAAAGCACCAAATACTATATTATCGGCAAATGCCTGTACCTTATAATGTTCCTTTTTAATTAAAGCCCCTTTGATTTCTACATTTTTCCTAACATTTTCCAATAAGTTTTCTAAGGTAAGAATAAAGAGAAAGGGTGACAGTGGGCATCCCTGCCTTACTCCCTTGTTGATCTTGAATGCTTCCATTCTGTCACCGTTCATTATTACACTGGCCGTCTGTGTCATAAATTGTCGAAATCAATTTAATAAATTTATTGCCAAATTGCATGTTTTTAATTGTTGTATTATGAACTGCCAATTAACATTGTCAAATGCCTTTTGCGCATCGAGGAAGACCATTGCCAATTGTTTTCCTGGGTTTGCTTCATAATATTCTATTATATTCAGTACCATTCTGGTATTATTTTTAATTTGTCTATTCAGTAAGAATCTGTTTTGGTCACTATGAATGATCTGATTAAGGTTTTTTTTTTCAATCTTTCTGCCATTATGGACATAAATATTTTATAATCAACATTTAAAAGGGATATGGGCCTATAATTTTGAATTAGTTGATGTTGATCCAAATCTTCTTTTGGGATCAATGTTATGTATGTTTCCCCCCATGACTTAGGTAATTTTGCTGTCATCAGTTCCTCATTATAGAGTTCTAATAATTGCATTTCTAATTTTTCTTGGAGCATTTTATACAGTTCCTCTGGGAGACCATCCGGTCCTGGTGTCTTATTGTTTTTCTGTTTCAGGATTGCGTCTTGCAGTTCTCTTAATGTTATTTCCCTGTTTATCTCTTTTTTATCTTCTTTTGGGATCACAGGTAGCCCTTTTCCTTCTAAGTAATGTTGGATATTTCCCTCTGGTATGTCTTCCCTGCTATATAATTCCTCAAAAAAACTTTTAACAATATTTTTTTTCTTTTCAGTTTGATGTTATAGGGTACCATCAGAGTCTTTCAATTGTTGAATTGCTCTTTTTTACTTTTTCTTTTTTAAGTCTATAGGCTAGCCACCTTCCAGGCTTATTGGCATGTTCAAAATAATTCTGTTTTATCTTTTTCATGTCCTGTAACCATTCATCTTGTGCTAACATATTCAATTTATGTCTAATCATTATCCTCCCTATATTTGCTGTCTTCTTATGTGGTGTTTTTTCTAGTGTTTTTTTTAACTCCTTAAGAGTATCTAGTAAATTGTTCTCCTTTTTTCCCCTTATATCTACCTATATTATATGAAATTGCTAGGCCCCTGATATATGCTTTAGTTGTGTCCCATAGGTTTGAAATTGATGTTTGTTGTTTTTTGTTTTCCTTCAGAAAGAAGTCCAATTCTTTTTCCATCATCTTAACACATTCTTTTTCTTTTAGGATCTCCTTGTTTAGCATCCATCTTCTGCTTTTTTCAATCCTTTCCAAATTATTTTAATGGGATTATGGTCCGCCCATATGTTAGATTCAATTTCTATTTCTTTTATATTACATTCCATTTCCCCATTTGTCCATAACATGTCCAATCTTGACCATGATGTGTGTGGTGCTGAATAATAAGTATCCTGTTTTTGTCTGGATTCCTTTCTCTTCATATATCTTTTAATCCTAATTCTTCTGCCATTTGATAGAATACTTTTGGTAATGGTTTCCTTTTCCATTTTTCCTCTGGATTTCCATTATTGTAATCTTTTCCTAAATTTGCTATTGCACTGAAATCACGTAGCAGACATATGTTCTCATATTCCTGTTCTACTAATTTTCTGTATAGTTTAATATAAAATTTTTCTTGTTTCTTGTTTGGCGCATATATCACTATCAATAACATTTTCTTCTAATTTATATAAACTGCTAACATCAAAATCCTACCTTCTTCATCTGCATATACCTGTTTTGCTTGTAAATGTTTCCTTATGTATATTGCTATCCCCCTCTTTTTTTGTTGGGCTAGAGATACATATAAATCCCCTAACTGGTATTTCTAACAGTTTACTTTGATGTTTCTGGATATGTGTTTCTTGAAGGCATATAATATCTAAGTTCAGTTTCTGTAGTTTAATTATCTTTTTTCCCTTAAGTTGTGAATTTAAATGGTTGATGTTGATGGAAATCAATTTGATTTCTTCTGCCATCTTACTCTGTAGCTGTTTCTTGTTGAAGCTTATTTACTCTCGTTTGGTGTCTCATTCTTACGCCTTTTCTTTCCACTTCTTCCTGCTCTCTTTCCTCTTGTTCTGTTTCTCTTTCCTCCACCTGATCTTCTTCTTGGCTCCTACTTTCCACTTCCTCTTTGCTGTTCTGATCTTCTCCTGATAACACATACAGTTCAAAGAATTCCCTCGCTTATTCTATACTCTCTATTTTAAATTTTTTATCCTGCCATGATATTAACATTCCCTCTGGGATGAGCCATTTGAACAGGATATTATTCTTATTCAGTTGGGCGGCCAGGAATTTGTAGTTCTTTCTATGTTCCCTTATTTTTCTTCAAATTTGTTTCAATGTTACAATTTCTGTTCCCCTGAACATCAGCAGTTTGTCTCTTGTTACTTTGTATATCTCATCTCTCAGTTGTTTCTTTGAGAAACATACATGAACCTATCTTGGAAGTCTAAAACGTCTTGTACAATTGATATATATTCTATATACCTTGTTGATTTTCCTTCGAACCTCTTGGCCCTCTTTTTGTAACACTTCTGCTATGAGATCTGCTATTAATTTGGGCAAGTCCTCCCCCCTTTCTTCTGTTACATTCTGAAATCTGAGGAAGAAATCCATCTCCAAATATGTAATTGCCTCTTCTAATTTCCTGTTCTCTCCCATTCATTTCTGTTCTATTGATTCTACTTTCTTTTCTGTTTGTTTGACCTTTGCCTCCACTGCTTTCATTTTATGTTCCATCTTTACTACTGTTTGTTGGATTGTACTTATCTTCTCATCTAGATTCCATATTTTACCTTTCATTTCCTCCATTTCAGTTTTAAAGTCTGCATGGTTTCTCACCATCATTTCTTGTATTGTTGTTAATGCCATTTGAATTGTTTTCATATTTGATACATGACTCGCCTTCTCAGGATTCAGCATTCCCTCTATCGAACGTTGTCCTTCTGGTGATGTTATCGTTGATGTTGGATTGGATGTTGTTTTCTTACCAATCTTAGTGGTGGTTGTCATGGTGGACATCTTAGGTTTCCCAAATCTACTATTTTCTTAAGAAAGTCTTTCAATATTATCATCCATTGTATCAACTCCCTTCTGCGTTTCTATGTTTATTTCTTCCCTTTTATCTTACTCTAATCCCTTCAGTTTATCACTACAAGGTCTAATACACTTAATAACGTCCCTCCTTAATTTTATGCACATTTCATATATATATGGATGGATTTATACAACAATGTAAAACTAAATATTGTTACTGTTTATAATCTATGATAGTCTGGAACCCTCTTAATTTTCTGATCTTATTTAATCCTTTTAATAAATTAATTAAGTATAATTCTAAATATAATAGTTTATATAGTAAACACAATAATTCAATAAATATAGATAAATATGTGTTTGATTGTTTTTTATTATGTACTATATCTTATAAGTTTCTTCTAATTTAATTAAGTCTATGAATCAATATATAGCCATTAATTAGTTATACATCAATTAATTAATTAATTGTTATTTGAGGTATCAAATTGTGGAAAGACATAAAGGATATATAGAGCATAGCAGTTATAAAGAGTGTAGCACTCTATGAAATAGGATACATAAATTAATTCTTCTTGCAAGCAATCAGCTATATATTTCTATATATATTGCTTTAGATTTTTTCTTCAATATACTTTTGAATATACTTCAATATACTTTTGAATTTAATACTTAGAAATTATTCAGCTTTCTTCTTCTTTCTTCCTTCTTCTTTCCCTTTCATCTGCACACCATCACATTACTTTCCTCATTTCTTGTTTCTTCAGTTGTCTTTAACTACTTAGTCACTTTCACTCTCAAACTGCACAGTCACAGCTTTCTATCAAAATGGTTCCACTCTCCATTCAACTACAGTTCTCCATTAAAATTCCAATTATTCTCTCTAATGTCTCTTTTCTGCTCTGCTCATAATCAATCCAAATTGTAGAAATTTTCAGTTTTTATAAACAGAGTCTCGATCTTTTCTTCTGTGGTGCTCTCTCAGCTGTCAAACTGTTCTATTTCCTCCTCTCCCTTTCGCTCTGCTATCCCCCGCCAATTAGCCGCTGTATTCACTCTCTCCGGAGACTCCCTCTCTCAAAGTCTTTCAAAGGAATCTCTTCTCGCACCTCTTCTTGCATTGTCCCAGTCTGCCATTCTATTTCTGATGTCTTGTGTTGATTCACTTTCCTGCTTCCCAATTGCAGCTGGCTGTCACAGCTTCAGACCCGCCGTAGATGCCCGGTTTCTTTTTGTGCCGGATTCAAAGGGCTTTCCTTTGTTGCAGTGGGAGGTTGCTTTCCTCCACTCTGCTCCTAGGCTTCCCCTTCTAATTCATTTGTCTCTCCAAGCTTCATGATGCCTCTGAGAGCTTCCAAACATGAAAATTCTGATACAGGATTGCAGAGATCGCTCTCCTGCTCCGCTCTGCTGTGACCTCACCACTGGAAGTTTCAAGAAGAGTCCCTTTTGTTAGGGATAACAATGTTTACCCTAACTGGTTTAGGTGAAATAATAACTATGAATCATAGTTAGTGTATGTTAGAGTGTATACAGCTTTAACTGTGAAATAGCAATTAAAGGAGTGGTTAAGAAAACAATATAAAAATAGCAAGACTACGGCTTGCTCACTCTCTCTCTGGCTTTGATGATCCC
>BLBF01000002.1:33000287-33025174 GCA_015471245.1 Laticauda colubrina
AGTTGTTTATACTCATCCTCTAATGCCTTAGAGACTAGTCTTTTCATCGTATTTCTTTTCCTTGTACAATCTATTATCAAGCCTCTGGCATATGCCTTCATTGTATCCCATACATTCTGGATTGATGTATCTTCTTTTTTGTTTTCTCTAAAGAAAAAAGCCAGTTCTTTCTCCATCCACTGTGTGAAGTCTTTTTCCTTTAAAATAGTATTATTTAACGTCCATCTAGATCTTCTTCTTTGTCCTTACCATTTAAATGTCATTGGATTGTGATCTGCCCAAGTTCTTGTTTCAATATTTATTTCTTGAATATTAGTTAACAATTCTGTTGACATCCATATCATATCTATTCTGGACCATGATAAGTGTCTATTTGAGAAGAAGGTGTATTGTTTAGTTTGAGCATTTCTTTCTCTCCATGTATCTTTTTAGTTTATTTTATCTACCATTAAAAAAAACGATTTAGGGAGAGTCTTTCTATTTTGTTTTATTTATTTTTTTTGTGCTGTATAGTCTAGTTTACTGTCTACAATTCCATTAAAATCTCTCATCATAACTATATTAACATAGTCCAGTTCAATTATTTTCATATTTAATTTTTTATAGAATTCTTCTTGATTATCATTCGGAGCATAGATTGCAATCAGGAGTGTTTTCGTATTATTGTCCATTATTTCCACCATTAATACTCTTCCATCATCATCAGAATAAATCAATTTCTCTGGAATAGTCTCTTTAATATATAAAACCTCTTTTCTTGCATTGTGTCAAAGAAGTAAATATTTTCCCTAAGTTTGGCTATATCAGCAATTGTTCATGTTGCTTTTTAATCTGTACTTCTTGTAGGCAGATTATATCAAATTTTAATTTCTCTAATTTATGGAAAGTTTTCCTTCTTTTAACAGCTGAATTAAGTCCATTTGTATTAATTGAAATCTGTTTTTTCTCTTCCATGGTTATATTGTATAATTAGGTTTGGCAGCTCTCATGGATCTTGGTTTACGTTGTTCTTTGGCTTCCTCCTTTCCACCTATTGCACCTTCCTCTTTTTCAGTCATCATTTGGCAGTCCTCTTGGAATTCAATTAATGAAATTTCTTCCTCTTTCTCTCTGAAAAATTCTATATAAAATGATTCAGCTTTCTCAATTGAGTCAATTCTATGTCTCTGTTTTTGCCATGTGAACATTAACCCTTCTGGAATCAGCCATCTATAATTCACCTCTTTTTTAAGAAGCAACTTGGTCAAGAATCGGTATTCTCTTCTCATCTCTCTCATTCTTCTGGGTACTTGTTTCAAAACCACGATCTCCTTATCTTTATATTTCAATGTTTTCTCTCTTGCCACTTGCAATATTTGCGTTTTAATGGCTTTCTTTGTAAATCTGATGTGAACTTCTCTTGGTAGGCTATTTCTCATTGCGTATCTTGTGAAGACTCGCTAGACCTCCTCTATACCATGCATCATCTTCTCTTCAGTTATTTCCAAAGCTTCAGCCAATATTTCTGTCATTATCTCAACTAGATTTTATCCTTTTTCTTCCTCTGTATTTTGGAATCTAAGATAAAATTCTGATCTGTCCATCTCCCATCTCAGCATACCACTTTTATGTTGTTCAACCACAGTTAATTTGTTATCAATGTGTCCAATCTCCTTATCTCTTTGTTTATCTTGTTCAATTTTTTGGAATCTCTCATCATACTTCATCATCATTTGTTGAATGTTCTCCAACTTTTCATCAGTTTTTCCTGTTCTTTGTTCAATGTTCTCTGTTCTTTGTTCGATGTTCTCTATTCTCTTTTCAATATTCTCTGATATTGTTTGAATGTTTTGAATTCCTTGCATAATCATCTGCAGGGTCACTTTTTCTTTTTCTTTCTCTTGCCTTAACATTGTCTGTATTGAACATTGTCCTCCAGATGGTGGAGAGGAGGAAGTAGAAATTGAAGAACCAGGAGCTGTTAATTTCCTACTCATTTCAAACAATTCAAATCTTCAGGTTCTTCTTGACCTTAATCCAATTGTGAAGTAACCAATTGCAATTCTAAATAAAAATAGTAGGGAAAAAGAAGCCAAATAGTAATAATGATTAAAAAAAGAAAAAAGAGTTTCTTCAGGTTCTTGTTTACCTTAATCCAATCGATTGGTTGGATAACAGTGAAAATTCAAAAATGAAGGAAAAAATCATAAACACACACAAAAGAGAAAAAGTTGTAAAGTCCTAAAAAAGATGGAAAAGTGAGGAATGAAAAGCTTAAAAAAGGAAAAATTCTTCAAGCTCTTCAACACCTTAATCCAATTAAGAGGTCTCAAATATAAAAGGCTGCATAAGAGGAAAAAAAAAAAAGGCCAGGAAGATAAAAAAAAAAGAAAAAAGAACTATTGGAGGAAGTTGGAAAAACAAAAATACCAGACAGACAGAAAGAGAAAGAGAAAAAAAAGGCTACTCCCTTAAAAAGAAAAGGAAGGGAATCATTCATACTAAAACTTTTCTTTTAAAATAAAAAGCAAGCATAAAAATTTAACTTCCAAAGACAAGCATTTTTTTTTACATGACTTGATATGTTTCTAAGAGGAACTTTGTATATGTATATAAATGTATAGAACATGTTACTTAACAGCACCGTGTGTGTTGTTCTATTTCTCAGCTTGTAAAAGGTTGCATTAATAATTCAGGACAATATGAAGGCACTAATGAGGTCGTGCTAAGGAACAGATACTTTCTTGACAAAAAAAAATGTTGCATTTTACTATTCTAGTCCTGTTATTATACACAGTTACTTGCAGTGAACAATGAGAGTTATTCATGACTTTCTTAAACTATTTAATGAGATAGCCATGGCTTATTAATGTAGAGAAATCAAAAAACAAAACAAAACAAAAAGATACAAAAAGGAAAAAGGAAAAAAAGAAGAAAGAGAAATTCTTGTAATTTTGGGTAGGTTTTATAGAAATGTAATGAGTAAAATGCATACAATATTTTTGAGGGAACCAGTTCGGTGAATTGGTTAGTGCCATAGCTAGAAACTGGGTTCTGTCCTGCTTTAGACATAAACCACCTGGATTAACTTGGGCCAATCACCCTCTCTCTGTTTTAGGAAGGAGACAATGGCAAAGGCCTTCTGAAAAACCTTGCCAAGAAAGCTTCAAGGATATGTATAGGAAGTTGTTCAGAGTCAACACTAACTTGAAGGCACACACCGAAATCTGGTGTTTTCCCCTTTTTGGAGCCCTTAGTTTGATGATATCACATCATTAATCACAATGCTAATACCTACAGAAGAGAGGCCTTAAAAAGAAATGCTTTAAAAAGAGTGATGATACAATACAAAAAGTTTGGATAATGTCTGATGACATTTCCAACATCTTTCGGATTTATTCTTGGACATTCTTGCTATTCTTGTCGGGGGAAAATGCCACCTGTAAAACATCTTGTACAAATTTTCTTTAAATGCTGTTGACATTGTCATTTTATAATTTTGAGACCACAATTTTTGCCATTTCTCTAGATCAGTCCCATATCCAAAATTCTTCCCCCAAGCATAGTTTCTTTAACTTGTTCTTCTTCTAGTTTAATTTCTAAAAAATATCCATACAGTTTTTTAATCACCTTTTCATCAGTACCTGTCAAAATCTTATCTAAATCAGTCAATTTATTATAGAAATCTTCTGTTTTAAAGTCTTTTTCATACCCTTAGTGTATTTGCACATAAGAAAACCAATTCATCTTTATACCTTGTTCCTCTAGTTTTTGCATCGATTTAAGTTCACCCTTTTCATTCAAAATTTCCCCATATCTAACTGTTTGTTACTTATATGTTATAGGATAAGAAAATGCTTCAATTGTCGATAACCAGACTGGAATTTTCAAATAACATTGTCTTTTAATCTTCTCCCAATTTAACCACAGAGACTCCTGTATATGATGTCTTCTAAAATAACCCTATATTTTAGTTCCCTCATACCATAAAAAGGCATGCCACCCCAACAACAGATCATGTCCTAATGTCAACAATCTCGTGTTTCTTAATATTATCCATTCCTTAACCCATGTCAAGTTTGTAGCTTGGTAATACAACTCCCAATTAGGCAAATCAAATCCTCCTCTTATTCTAGCATCTTGTAAGAGTTTTAACTTTATTCTCGCTTTCTTACCTTGCCATATATATTTCAACACAATTTTGTTTAAATCTTCAAAGTAGTCCTTTCCAAGCCTAATTGGTATTGTTTGGAACAAATATAGAATTCTGGGTAAAATATTCATTTTGATTGTTGAAATTCTCCCTATTAGTGACAATTGTAGGTTTTCCCATTTCGTCAAGTCTAGTGCTATCTGTTGTTTAAGTTTAATGTAATTGCTCTCTTTTAATGTATTATATCTTGCTGTCAAATGTATCCCCAAATACTTAACCTTATTCGTGACTTGAATTTTCAATACATCTGCCAATTCTTCTTTTTGTCTTAGTAACATATTCTTTGTCAAAATCTTTGTCTTATCTTTGTTTATTTTCAAGCCTGCCACCTTGCCATATGTCTCTACCTTTTTCAATAGTTTTGGTGCTGTTTCTAGAGGGTCTTCTAAAATAAAGGCCAAGTCATCCGCAAAAGCTTGCAATTTAAATTCTTCCTTTTTAATTTTCATTCTTTTTATACTCTTTTTGTCTTTAATGTTTCTATTTAACACTTCCAGAGTTAATATAAATAGCAAAGGTGATTGTGGGCAACCTTGTCTTGTACCTTTTCTTATATTGATGGAATCTGTCAATTCTCCCTCTCTCATTACCTTTGCCGTTTTCTTATAATATATGGCTTGTATTGCTTGAATAAATTTTCTGGCAAAGTCCATCTGTTCCAGTAATAATAACATGAATCTCCAGTTCACATTATCAAATGCCTTTTGTGTATCTAAAGATATCAAAGCCATTTGTTTTTTGGGGTGAGCTTCATAATATTCCAAAGTGTCCAATATTATTCTCATATTATCTTTAATTTGTCTCTTTGGCAGAAATCCATTTTGGTCAGAATGAATAAAATTATTTAAATATTTTTTGAGTCTCTCTGCCAATATTGAAGCGAAGATTTTATAATCTGCATTTAATAAAGAAATGGGTCTATAATTCTTAATTTGTAATGGATCAGTCTCTTCTTTTGGAATAAGTGTAATGTAGGCTTCTGACCATGTTTTAGGTATCTTCTTCTTTAGTATAACTTCATTCATGTCTTCTAACAATGGTAGGTTCAGCGATTCTTGTAATGTTTCATAGAATTCTGCCGGAAGTCCATCTGGGCCTGGTGCCTTCCCATTATTTTGTTTCCTAAGTGCTTCAGTTAACTCCATCATGGTTATATTGCTTTCTAACATTTTTTTCAGACTCTTTAGGTATCTTAGGTAGATTAGCATTCTGTAAATACTGTTTAACTCTTTCCTCATCAATATTCTCTTGCTTAAATAATTTCCCATAAAAGTCTCAAATGATTTCCTTCTTCTCTTTATTGCCATGGCAAACTTGACCTTGATCATCTATTAACTGCGGTATTTTCCTTGATTCTTTTTCCTTTCTCAATTTGTATGCTAACCATCTACTTGGTTTTTTTGCATCCTCAAAATAATTCTGTTTAGCACTTCTAATTTTCTGTGCTAATTCTTCTTTCTCTATTAAACTCATTTTATGTTTAACTGTATCCAGTTTTAGCTTAATGTCTTTTTTCTGTGGCATTTCCTGTAGTTCTTTTTCGAGTCTTTTATACTCATCTTCTAAAACTTCCGTGGCTTGCTTTTTCCTAATGTTCCTTTTCCTTGTGTAGTCTATTATCAAGCCTCTAGTATATGCCTTCATTGTGTCCCATACGTTCTGGATTGAAGTATCTTCTTTTTTATTTTCTCTAAAGAAAAAAGCCAATTCTTTCTCCATCCGCTGTATAAAATCCTTCTCCTTTAGAATAGTATTATTTAACGTCCATCTCAATCTTCTTTTTTGTCCTTTCCATTTAATTGTCATTGGATTGTGGTCTGCCCAAGTACTTGTTCGATATTTGTTTCTTGAATATTAGATTCTGTTAAAGTTGAATATTAATTCTGTTAAAGTCTAAATCATATCTATTCTGGACCATGTTAAATGTCTATTTGAGTAAAAAGTGTATTGTTTGGTTTTAATATTTCTTTCTCTCCAAAAAAGGATTTGGGGAGAGTCTTTCTATTTTGCTTTGTTGTTGTTGTTATATAGTCCACTTTATTGTCTACAATTCCATTGAAATTTCCCATCATAACTATATTGACATAGTCCAGTTCAATTATTTTCATGTGTAATTTTTTGTAAAATTCTTCTTGTTTATCATTAGGAGCGTAAATTGCAATCAAGAGTGTTTTCATATTATTGTCCATTATTTCCACCGTTAATACTCTTCTGTCTTCATCAGTATAAATCAATTTTGCTAAAATGGTCTGTTTAGTATATAAAACCACTTCTCTTTTCTTACACTGAGTCAAAGAAGTAAATATTTTCCCTAATTTTGGCTGTATCAACAATTGTTCATATTGTTTTTTAATATGTACTTCTTGTCGACAAATTATATCAAATTTAAGTTTCTCTAGTCTGTGAAAAATTTTCCTTCTTTTAACAGCTGAATTAAGTCCATTTATATTAATTGAAATCTGTTTTTTCTCTTCCATGGTTATATTGTATAATTAGGTTTGGCAGTTCTCATGGATCTTGGTTCACGTTGTTCTTTGGCTTCCTCCTTTCCACCTATTGCACCTTCCTCTTTTTCAGTCTCCATTTGGTCGTCTTGGAATTCAATTAGTGAAATCTCTTTTTCTGCCTCCTCCTCTCTCCTTCCAAAAAATTCTGCATAAAATAATTCTGTTTTCTCGATTGAGTCAATTCTATATCTCTGTTCTTGCCATGTAAACATTAACCCTTCTGGGATTAGCCATCTATAATTCACCTCTTTTTTCAATAGCATTTTAGTCAAAAATCAATATTGTCTTCTCATCTCTCTCACTCTTCTGGGTATTTGGTTTAAAACCACAATCTCCTTGCCTTTGTATTTCAATGTTTTCCTCTTACCACTTGTAATATTTGTGTTTTAATGGCTTTTTTTTGTAAATCTGATATGAACTTCTCTTGGTAGGTTATTTCTCTTGGCATATCTTGTAAAAACTTGGTATACCTCCTCTAAACCATCCATCATCTTCTCTTCTATTATTTCCAAAGCTTCAGCCAATATTTCTATCATTATCTCAGCTAGATTTTGTCCTTTTTCTTCCTCTATGTTTTGAAATCCGAGATAGAATTCTGATATGTCCATCTCCCATTTCAGCATTGTTAATCTGATATCGATATCTCCAATCTTCTTGTCTCTTTGTTTATCTTCTTCAATTTTTTGGAATCTCTCATCATACTTCACCATCATTTGTTGAATATTCTCTACCTTTTCATCAGTTTTCTCTGTTCTTTGCTCAGTGTTTTCTGTTCTCTTTTCAATGGTATCTGATTTTATTTTAAGGTCTTGGATTCCTTGCATAATCATCTGTAGAGTCACTCTTTCTTTATCTTTATCTTGCTTTAACATTGTCTGAATTGAACGTTGCTCTCCAGATGGTGGGGAGGCAGAAGTAGAAGTTGAGGAGACAGAAGCTATAAACTTCGAATTCATTTTAAACAATTTGGGATCTTCAGGTTCTTCTAAACCCTAATCCAATTATGAAATAGCCAATTAGAATCCAAAATGAAAAATAAGAATGGTAGAGAGAAAAACCCAATAATAATTAAAAGAAAAAGAGAAAAAAATTCTTCAGGTTCTTCTTAATCTTAATCCAATCAATAATTAGGTAGAAAGGAAGGAGAAAAATAAAAAAAGTTTAAAAAGAGAAAAAAAATAAAAAAAATAAAAGTAATTTTTCAACACCTTAATCCAATTGAGAATTCTCAAATAAAAAAAAATCTTATCGAAAAACAAAAAATCCCAAAGAAGAAAGGAAAATTTTTTTTTTAGGCTTTCCCTTTGAAATACAAAGGAAAGATGAAAATATTACAAAAAATAAAGGTTTTAAAAAGAAAAAATGAACAGTACAGCTAGTGGGGTGTGTGTGATACAACTTAAGAAAATAAAAACGACACACTGCACTTTATTTAATTATCCAAGGCTCTTGTCATAACTCTCTCCAAGCTTCAAAGCCAAGTTTCAATTGTTGACAGAAATCCAGAAGAGCACCTGCAATAATACTCTTCCGTGCTCTTCCCTCTATCTTAGAACGTAGCAATGTCCTTGAAAACGAATTTCAGAGCTTTCTTTCTCAGCTTTCTCAGCTTCGTCTAAAATATCTTCAAGCCTCTAGCTGGCAGTGTTACAAAGTTTCTTTACTTTCATTCTCCCCCTCCTTTTCCGGATAAAATGTAATAAAAGTTAAAAGTAAAGAAAAACAAGTATAACTTAAGGGAGCCTCTAACCTAAAGCCCATGTCACACTGCCCAACGGATGCAAAAAGGACATAGCGGACAAGCAAAATGTTCCATCCGTTGTTATCCGCTCTCAAAAGGGGCAAAAATTTGCATAACCAGAGCGGATAACACGGACGCGGGGAAGACGCAGGGCGGATGCAAAGCAGATGCGGAACGGAAGCCCAGCAGATGGAAGCGGATGGCACATCCGCTAGGCTTCCGGGGGGCCACAGCAAAGTGGACGCGGAACGGAAAGAGCGGATGCAGAGCGGAAGCCTAGCAGATGAAGCGGATGCACAGCGGATGCACAGCGGAAGCCTAATGGATGCCTGGCGTTAATTGCACATGCGGGGAGGATGCATTGCGTCAGCCCCGCGGATATAACGGAAGCAGCACGGAAGCAGGTCACCATTCAGAGAAAAGACCTGCTGCCGGACGGATTGGCTGCCTTGCCTGCCCTGCCTGCATGTCTGCCTGCCAGCCTTGCTGCCAGCCTTGCTGCCAGCCTCGCTGCCAGGCTCCCTGCCAGCCTTGCTGCCAGCCTCCCTGCCAGCCTTGCTGCCAGGCTGCCTGCCAGTCATTCTGCCTGCCAGCCTTGGTGCCTGCCTCCCTGGTGTCAGCCTTGGTGTCAGCCTTCCTGCCAGCCTTGGTGCCTGCCTGCCTGCCAGCCTTCCTGCCAGCCTTGGTGCCACCTTCCTGCCAGCCTTGGTGCCTGCCTGCCTGCCAGCCTGCCTGCCAGCCTTCCTGCCAGCCTTCCTGCCAGCCTTGGCACCTGCCTGCCTGCCAGCCTTGGTGCCTGCCTCCCTGCCAGCCTCCCTGCCAGCCTTGGTTCCTGCCTGCCTGCCTGCCAGCCAGCAACCCCACAACCATGTGGAAGCACAGCAAGCCTCAGCCATCTGCTGCCAGCCCTGACAAGAGGGACAGGGCTACCATCCCGCCCCCTGGCCCTCCCTCTGGTTCTCCTGGGGCTTCTGCAGCATGGGCTCGCTCTTCTAGGGCTGGCATTTCTGCTGCTTCTGCTTCTGGAGGAGCTGATGACAAGCACTCCAGCACAGGCCACCTCCACAGCACCTGGACCCTTCACCCCTGAGACTGAGCGACCAAGAGGAATGCCAGAGACTCATTTTTGTTTTATAGCTTGTTGTTAATAAAGTCTATTTATGATTCACACACTTGCTTCATTTCTTTTTTTTAATAAAGTCTTGGTGGAAACTTTTAGAAATGGTTTAAGCCTTTGCATGCTTGTGGGATGGGTTAAGATAGCAGTGAGGTGGGCAGGGATACCTTTGGGATGGGTAATAGCTGTGGGATAGATAAACCTCCACCGCAAGCATCGTGGGACTGTATGGTCCACCCTCCCAGGTGCAACACCTATGTCCCTTTATTGTCAATAATAATGTAATAATCATCCACACATGTCAACATAAACACAACTCTTTATTAAACGCCCTGTTCATTGTAGGCCCACCCAACATACATGGCCCAATCTCATCCGTGTGATGAGACAGTCTGAAGGAAGCATCCATTAAGCATCTACCATCCTGTCTTGCCACTCCACTGCTCCAGCTGGGGAGTTGTACCAGCGTCTCAGGAGGTTGCACTGCTTTTTCCCTTCACGTCAGGCTCTGTTGGGGCCTGGTACATCCACAGTGTCAATCAGGTTTCGCCCATGCCTCCATTCCCCAGGCTCCATGTCCCCATTGCCTTGCTGACGGTCCACAAGCCTGTCCTGTAACACTGGGTAGCGGGTGCGCATGAGATTGTGCAGGATGCAGCAAGCTTCCATGATCCTCCTCACGGTCTCTGGACGATGCTGCATGGTGGTGAGAAGTACCTGGAACGTGTTGGCCAGGATGCCAAAGGCGTTGTCCACCACCCGCCTTGCCCTGGACAGCCTGTAGTTGAAGATCCTCTCTTTACGGGTGAGGCATCTGGAGGTGTAGGGCTTCATGAGGTAGGTTTTGAGGGAGAAGGTGTCATCTCCCATGATGAAGTAGGGCACATCTTGTGTGTCATTGGGCAGCGGGTCTGGATCTGGGAAGCCCACGATGAGGTTGCGTTCCAGCCCCTCCTTGAGGACACTGGCATTGTATACCTGGGCATCTGAAGATGAGCCATTGCCTGAAGCATCGATGTACATGAACTTGTAGTCAGCATCGACCATGGCGAAGAGGATGATGCTGAAGAAGCCCTTGGAGTTGAAATAAGTGGACCCTGAGTTGGGTGGAGATTTGCAGGCCACGTGCTTGCCATCGATGGCTCCAATGGTGTGGGGGAAGTTCCACTTCTGATACCACTGCTCTGCAACTTTCTTCCATCCTTCTTCAATGGAGGGGTACTGGAGGAGCTCCTCCTTGTATTCTTTGATGATGGCCTGCACCACTTCTCTGACCACAATGCTGATGGTGTTGGATGGCACCCTCCAGCCATACTGCATGCTCCTGTAGGTGGTCCCGGAGGCCAGGTGGCGCAGAGTGAGTGCCACCTTGAGCCCAGGTTCCAGGCTGGGCTCTGCTTGGTCAACCTGGGTGTCAGGCGCTGCAGAAGTTCGTCAAACATGGCTGGAGGCATCCTCATGAAGTTCTGGAACACCCGAGTGTCTTCGTTCCTGAGCTCCACCATCAGCGTGCTGTACAGTCCGTCCTCTGCTCTTCTGGCGAACCATCTTCGGACCCAGATGCTTTTTGGCTGCCTCTTTTTCTTCTCGCAGTAGAGTTCACAGAGCCTGCAGGTGGCTTCGCACTGTTGCAGAATGATGGTGGCTGCCGAAAGGACTTTGTTGCAATCCATGGTGGACATGTCTGGATGCTGTGGAAGAGGAAGAGTCAGATGAAGGCTGCAGAGGTCTTCACCGCTGGGCTGCTGTTCTGAAAGTGAGATGCAGATGAGTTGCTCCCCCTTTTTATAGGAAATATAGGTTTTCCGCTAGGCATCCTCTAGGCATCCTCTAGGCATCCACTAGGCATCCTTAATATCCAAGATAAGTCCCCTCTGCGAACATTTTTTCCATTTTAAACGCTTTTGTTTCCATGCTGCATCCATTCTGCATCCGTTCTGCATCTGTTTTGCATCCGTTCCGCTTCCTCCCTGCATCCGAGCGGATGCGAGTTGTGTGGATGCGTAGTGGATGCAAAATGGATGCATTGGATACATTTTCCGCGCAAAACTTTTGGACAGCGCAAAACTTTCTGAGCGGATGAAACATCAATAGATGGATGCTGGACGGATAGAGAGGAAGCAAAACGGAGGCAGTGAGTACATCACGTTTTCCAACGGATGGCAAGCTTTTTTGTCCGTTTTACATCCTCTTTGCATCCGTTGGTTCAGTGTGACATGGGCTTAAAGTATTACAAAGTCAAAAAAGAAGAGAAAAAATAGATATAAATAGAGACAAAACCAGTCCAGTTAGCAAGTGCAAAATCACGATAGAAGTCCAGCCATAAGAGAAAAAAAGCATAAAGCAAAGCCTTACTTTGACACTTCTGTTTAAAAAGCTCCGCTTATTCAGTTCTGTCAAAACTTTCACAGATTCTTTTTCTCCTTAGGGTGTCCTTTAAAGTCCTTTTAAGTCTTAGAATAATAAAAGAAAAGTTCTCACCAAACCAACACACTTTCACTTTCAACCTCTTCCGTTCGGAGCTGTCCCAACTTCAGCAGCTTTGATGGCTGCCTCTCTGTCGCTGGCAAAAGGGGTTCTCCTGGATCAACCAGGGACTTGGTGATATCTCTGGGATCTACAGGACGCACCCTTCACTATCACCATCTCTTCGGGACGGTTTAGGTACATTTGTACTGTCCAGGGGCAAAGATATCGGTTGCAATCTCAGACCTCCAAGATTGCATGCAGTATCGTCTTGACGCCAGCTCCTCCCCCCTCTCATATTACCATATGTGGTGTACTTGTGCGGATGCAAAAAAATATTGTGCTAAAATCTACACATGGTTGGAAAAAATGACTAAAAAGCATATAGATTTAAAATCAGATATATTTTTATTGGGAATTCTACCTGATACATACAGCAAAGATTTAAAATATTTGATTGTAAATGTACTAACAGCAGCTAAGATTGTATTTGCTAAAAATTGGAAAAATGAGAAAATACCATTGCAGGAGGAAACTATCAAGAAAATACTGGAATGTACTGAAATGAGTAGATTGCCATTTGAAATTAGAGAACAAGAGGATAAACAATTTTACAAAATTTGGGACCTTTTCTATCAATGGCTAGATAACAAAATATAGCAATAGAATATGTAGAATTATAGAAAATAATGAATATATAAAGATGTATTTCTTTTTTAAATTATTATTATTACATATATAAAATGTTTTTAGGATAGATTTGGGAGGACTATATGAATTGTTATAAAATAAACTAAGTGTAGCTATCTCGCAAAATATAAATGAACAACATTATAATCAAATGATTGATTAATAATAATACTAGGATATTCAATTTCTGATTGATAATATGAGTTATTATGCAATGTCACTGTAATTGAGACTATGAAATCGATGCACAATAAATTTATAAACCAACCGACACACTGTTTGTACACTTATGGAAGAAAGTTGGATGTTTTTATGTTTTGTTTGTTTTTGTTTGTCCTTAAAAATCAATAAAACTTAACAAAAAAAAAGTTTGGATAGTGTTGCTCGATAGATAAGAACAAAACTGCATTTTCATTAGTCAAAGTTCTCTTTATTAAATGGCTAACCAAGACAATTCAGAATACTGGTACATCTTAGATATGCAAAATGGCAGTTTGGATTTTACACACAGTTGTTGAAGCCCCCTCCACCCATATATACTCCTTGTTGCTGCACTCAATAGTAAACAAAAGAATCCAGTCAACTAAAAAAAAACAAAAAAAACAGTCAGCTGTTGTGGGATGAACTTTGTGGGATGAACACACTGCTAATCCAGTTTGAAAACCAGAAGAAAAATTGGTAGCAGGTGATAAGAGGGCTGAAGTTGAACAAAAATACTTTGGGGAAACACAGATGGATTGCAGAAGGAACATCCATTGCTATAAAGTAGTGTTTTTCAAACTTAGCAACTTTAAAATGGATGAATTTCAATTCCCAGCATTTCCCAGCAGTGAATACTTTTAGACATCTGACTAACACCTAGTTGTTCAAGATGAGTTTTCAATGCTTATGTCTTTTATCCTCTCTGTACTATCTTAAGTTTGGTTTTCTATTGGTTTCTTTCGACTCTGGGTTTATAAATTATTGCTCAGATTTGCTGGAATGTTCAGCATGATCATACCAAAGATTTGACAATTTCCATATAATTTAATTTCCATATTAAGCCTAAGATGCTGCCATATATCAAATAAACTTCATTTATCAGAATCATCTAGGAATCTAAAAATAAACAAAAAATCTGAAAACAGCTAGAAACTCTGGAGGCAGCTCTTATTTTTAAATTTTATCTAACCTTTTCTCCATATGGAAAAGCTGAATTTTGTCTTATATATGTCTTTTTGCAACAATATATTTCTTGTTTTGGTGGGGTAACTTTCATAGAAGTTTTCAGAAAAGCTGTCAGCAACCTGATGTGGCTTTCAAAATAACAAATATAAGTTTAAGAGTAAAAACATAGTTTTTAAATACAAACAAGAGTAATTGTTTTATATTCTTTATTGATTAGATCTAAAACACTTGTCCACAGCAGTTCATCTTTCAGACACATTGAAAGAGGTGTACACAGTGGTGGGATTCAATTTTTTTTTTACTACCGGTTCTGTGAGCATGGCTTGGTGGGTGTGGAAGGGAAAGGATACTGTAAAATCTCCAATCAGAGGTGGTATTTGCCAGTTCTCCGAACTACTCAAAATTTCTGCTACCAGTTCTCCAGAATTGGTCAGAATCTGCTGAATACAGGATACCAAAGAAGATCAGACAAGTAGAAACTTAATCTGAGGAGGAAAGACTGAGGACACTGGGTTTGTTTAGCAACAAGAAAAGATGACTTATGATAGTAGACTTGAAGTACAGGTTGAGACCTGTTCTCTGATAAAGGAGAATACTTATAGCTCAGGGTTGATATGAGGGATCTTTGGTGCTTCTCTGAGCTTGTTTATTTTCTTGCAGATGTTTCATTGTCCTAGACAAGCAAGCTTAGAAAGCACCAAAGATACAAACGCTGATGTTGTTACCTAGTTTGGGTAATGAAATGTCTGCAAGAAAACAACCAAGCTCAAAAAGCATCAAGGACCCCTCAGACCTGTTCTCTGTTGTTGTTGATATGCTGAAAATCAAGGCATAGAATAAATGATTTATAAATCAGGCTAGTAAAATTCTAAAAATATCATTTGATATAAAGTAATTATTTTTGACATCATTTTTAATGGGAAGGTGGGGTGGCAAAAGCAGGATTGTGTCATTGTACCTCAAACTTCACTCCTTGTTGCATAGAATGGATCTTGTAGCATGAAGGCATAATGGCCCTTTCATCCTTGTAAGAAGTGTGAGATTCTTCAAATATCTCTCTAGTTGACCTAAGTGCAGCATTCTGAAGCTTCTACAGCCATTTCTGACTTTCATCTTTACATTTGTCATTCTGGGCTTGAAAGTCTCATGAATTAAAATGAAACAGTTTAACTGAAATGTTGCCTCTCTCTTAATCATATAGCCACATTTTAATTTCAACAGTAATTGAAAGTGGAAGGTCCCATATCTTAAATAAAAAGAAAATTAAACATATATCAACAGTAACTTGGTTATCTTTCTTTTAAAGAGAACTTTGCTATTTATTGGACTTTTCCCTTGATGTATCTTACTTTTGAGGATCAGAGACTGCTAATTCTTTAAAATGATTATGGATGTAGCCAGTAACTAAAATACAACACACTGAAATAGATAAGACATTTAGAAAAAACATTATTTTGAACAATTACAAGTCACAGCAATGTTGTCAAAGCATTTAAGAGCTCTGCAGTAGAGGTAAATTATGCTGAAATACTGCTTGCTTCTCTATGCCCAATCCATTTGCAAAGTGTGTTTAACAGAGGGATGGAGATCATTAGATTTCTGCTCCATGGCCTATGGAAATTCCTCAATGTTTCTTGAATATGCAACCTATTCTATATCTAAACACCCCACACATTTATGTCCTGGGCATATTTACTCAAGATTTGTAATGCTAGCTGGGGTAGAACAAACCATTAATCAAAGATGTCTTTCGTGCTTAAAGAAAAGCAGATATGTCTGTTTAAACTTTAATCTATTCAAGTTTCATCTATCCTTTACATTCTTCCATCCAAACTTTTTGAAGGAGAAAAAAAAGAACTTCAGAATATTTTATGGATTTCCTTTGGTGCAAAAGTTAATATCTCTTCATTTCCAGGTCATACCTGCCAATATTTCAGACTTAGAGATAGAGACATGCAAGACCGAGCTGACCTTGATTCTACTTGAAGAGCTATGTAGAATAAGAATTAGTTCATGCTTGGATGGGACACCATCAGAAAAACCTTAAGATAATAAGTACAACTGAGAGGTTAAAAAAAAGCAGAAGAAGGCAATAACAAATTATTTTCAGTTTTGCATTCTGAACAAATGGACACTGATAGAGTCCAACCTGAGAGATTTGACCTTTACCTAGTTCAGTTTGCCTCATGCTTTAGCACAACACCCATCCATCTGTAATTTGTATTTCCTTTATCCCTTGGAACATATTCTGTCTCTCAAGTCCCCCTGTGATGACCCAGGGCATGGCACAAAGGCAACACTGTCACATAAGTAAGAAGAGTTCCTGTAATACCTCCAACTTTACTCCCAATGTCCAGGTTACCTTCGGCTGGAGAAAAACAACTCTCTCAAGAACAGTCTTTAAATGGAGGAAATTCAGTCCGAAAACAAAGTATATACAAACTATAAATAAAAATCCACACAAACCAAGCTGCAGTAATTAACTTGACAGGGCAGGAGAAGGAATTTCAGACTTGAAAGCCCATCAAAACACACACAGTTGGGAAGACACCAGGAACCCAGATAAGCCTTGATGATATCAGATAATTCATTTTTTGCTCCCAACAACTTTGCTGTGTGCAACTTCCCTTTTTAAACACTGTGTTCCCAGCTGCAGCTAATGAAGGGAATTAGGGCCCTTTCCTCTCCCGTAAGCCACTCAACTCACATTGCTCCCTTCTCCATTCCTCCTTACGTGCCCTAGGATGAAGAGGGGGTGGGCCTGAGTCTTCCTCCGAATTGCCTCTCCCTTGCTCTACTTCTCCCAGCCAGCCTTTTCCCTTCCCCAGTTTCTTCCACAGCCAATGGAACCACACTCCCACTCCCTGTCAGCTGCTCAGCCTCCTCCTCCAAATCAGATTCCGACAGGGCAGACACCGCCAAAGTTACTTTTCAAATAAATCCAATAAAAATCATTCAGATAATGATTTCTTGATATCCCAGACATAAATAACTTTTAATACCCTCATTCTGGAAAAGATTGTGTGAACCTATTTTTATCGAAGTTAAAATGTCAAAATAAGGAAGAAAGTTAACTGAATAATCTTTCCCCTACATGGTCAGTGGATTCAGTAGGTCTTAGAGTAACATCTAGAAGATTACAGACTCTTACAGAATTAACAATAGCATTTAGTCTTATTTACCACTTCACAGTGCTTTACATTTAATAAAACAAACATTACAGAATTAAGTAAATTAAGCAATAAACTCATCTTAGTAATATAGTGGCAAATTTTTCAACATTTCCTAATCTTATCACATTTTTCTTAGTCAATTTATAAAGGTTTTTGTCCTGTAGAAAATTTGGATAAATTGCTATGTATCACAGATGTGAGTCCAGTTAAGTTTGAGGAGCCTTACATCCATTCAAGAACGCACTAAATTTAATTTTCATATTTAATGTTCATATTTACTCAAATTGCTTTGTCCTTAATTAGTTGCAAAAATATAAAGTTTTCAGCAAGAGGATGATGATGATGAAGATGATGATAATGATAAATAGACATCTAATGAACATGGCTAGAAAAAACCATTCTGTTGAAGGAGAGAAGAGACATATAAATACAAGGGGACCTGGGACAAGGCACATAAAGTTGTCCGAGGTATGTTGCTTTGATTCTGGCTTTTTTAAGTCTATAATTTTTCAGGCAGCATTCTGCTTTGCATCTGCACTTTGAGAATATAGCAGTCCCAGGAAATACATGACAATTAATAGATAGTGCAAACAAAAGGAGCAATGAACAGCAAGGTGCCCCTAGAGTCTTAATTTTTAGATCTGTTGTAAAACCTGCTATATCTATGAAGATTCTCAGTCTCCAGGTCATGGTTTTCCCAAAGATGTTTTTTAAAAAGACAATTGGACTTTTTAAAGGCAATACAGTCCAGTTTCCTTTTGAAAAAGCTCCTTTGGTAAAACCTGATATATTTCTGATTGCGTTCACTGCACTTCCATCTTTTTTTTTTAATTTTTCATGATCATACTGTGGATACCTAGAAAGACAGGACATTTTTGTTTCTATGAGGGGTACTCATCATGAGAGGTACTCACTGAACGACCAAGGTTAATCAATTTAAGCACTGGTGGTTGTGTAATTTTAATGTATGGGTGAACCAAGAATAATTTTCTCAAAGTAATAGCTCTTCCTAGTTCTACAGTTCCATGTACTCCTATCTGCACAACACATTGTCTTTTCAGAAGACTTAGAGCAGGGCTGTCCAGGACCTTGAAAAGCTGGCAATGCCTTCAGGATATGGTCAATAAAATCAAGTTGATGACTGTGATACTGCAATTGAAACTCCACCTGTTTTTATGGGCATTGCATAGGTGGATTTTTAATGTGGTTAAAACACTAACTTGAACTTTTTGACCACTTGTTAGATATCTTTGCTGATAGTACTCTTCAGATAATTGCAACCAAATTGCTTTTTGAATGAGAGAGAAAAGAGTACAGTGTGTATTGATGTACTTTTTGGTCATCTTCAGTACATTAAAATTAAATAAGATTTCATTTTTGTAATGAACTAATGAATTCTTTACTATTACCTTGCTTCCTTTAGAATGTGACGATGTTGGCTGTTGGTCAGTCTCCCAAAACAAGTGTATTCTTTTGTGTGAGAAAAAAACAATACACTTCAATTTTGGAAGATTTTGTGTCTAGCGAGGTTTAAGAGATGTCATGTAAATTTTTTGGACATTTACCTAGAAAGGATTAAGAGCATTACAGGTAATCTGACAAAATGTGTAGAAACACTTCAAAAACAGCACATGATGTTCAACATTTGCTATTTTTGTTGTTGATTTTCTACCAACAAACTTTCTCTTCCATTTTGTTTTCTCTCCTCGTGTATTTGTGCTAGAGATTTCCTTAGAGATTGAAATTTTATTCAGATTATTGTTGTTCTGCTTATCATCACTCTGCAAAATTATCTGCTTTCTCCGAATAGTTTGCATGGGATTTCAACTTACATGGTCCTAAAATTCTGAAAGCATGCTTGTTTCCTTGGTCAGTTCTTTTTTTACTTTTCTTTAAACAACATAGACAACATAAACATAAACACAAAACATAAAACCTTCTTTCCACTGTATAGTGTGTAAGTCAGTACAAAATTTCTTGTGCACAATATCAACAGTCCTTCCCTTCTAACTACATTATTAAAATTATTGTACTTTACTTATAGACTATATCATGCTTTTCGAGTAAATTTCAGTTTTTTAAAACATCTCAATTCATAATATCATTCATTTCATTATAATCCATTATAATATATTACATTGTCTTATCTTTATTCTATCATCATATTTATATTGTATTATATCCTATTTCTCTATTCTCTTTTCTAACCATTGATAAAATAAATCCCAAATTTTATAATACTCTTTATCTTCTTGCTATCTAATTGCTAATGTCAATTTACTCATTTCTGCACATTCCATTTGTTCCGTTCAGAAATAAGTTGTGCAAGACCAGGTTCCAACAACAACTCTTTTATTTTAATAAGTAAGGCAATGGTAATTGAACAACAGGCCAAGCCGCGGCAGCCCTTCTTATTGCGGCTTGCTCGCAGCTTGTAGCCAATGACAGTACTTTGAGTGTTCCTGCCATCAGGCGGGCCAATCGGATTGGTTCCCTAATAGCAAATCTGAGAATGGCCTTCTCGGCCAATCAGATTAAGGCACTTGGAGCCTACCAAGCTCCATACACAACACCCCTCCCCCCTTGGTTTCGTCCAACGTGTGTCACGTAGTCAAGCAGGTAGATGGGCCTTTTTCAAGTCCTAGTTGACCTATGCAGCTCAGTCTCGGCGTGGTCTTCAAGCGGTTAGGACAGGATCGCTTTCTCTCTGTGCTTTCTCCATGGAACTCCTGAAAGGGTAAGTCAGCCTTGCCGCTCCCGCCTGAGTTTCTCAGGCCGGTTGAGATGGCTCCGTCGCTCCCTCCTGGTTCATCCTGGTTGGTTGAGCTGGCCTGGCTATCTCCTTCCAGGAAGGCCTTGCTTCATTCTCCTGCTCCCGGACTTCTCTTTTGGGGTTCATCTAATCGTGAGTGCTCTTTTTGATTTGTTTGTTGTCGTGTTATGGGAGGTTCGTCTCTCCCTTTTTTATTATTTTGTATCCCCCCCCCACTCGGCTGTTTTTGGTTCATTTATTATTTTTGGCGCTGGTGTGGTGTTGCGTTCTAGGGTGCAAGAATGAAGCCGGTTGATGTGCTGCTTCCATTCTCTTCCGTCTTCTAATACTAGTCGGTAAGACTGGGGGCCTGTGGTTTGGGTGATTGTGGCTGGGAGCCATAATGGGTCCCTGGTAAGGTTTTTGGCATAAACCAGGTCGTCTATCTCGAATGTGCGGTATTTGCTGGAGGAATCAGGGGGTTTATCCCAGGTATAAGTGGGATGCAGTCTGTCAAGGTAGGAATGCAATTTCCTACCCATTAAGAGTTCTGCTGGGCTCTTGTTGGTTGTGCTGCTAGGGGTAATATGTTGCATGGTTAATAATCGGTTTAGCTTTTCTTGCACGTCCCCCTTGTCCCTTCTTTCTAGGCCCTCCTTAGTGTACCGAACCATGTGTTCAGCCCTGCCATTTGCAGCCGGATGAGCCGGCACTGTCAAGGCATGTCGGATGCCCTGTGCAGCTAAATACTGCTTGAATGCCAACACGATAAACTGGGGCCCATTGTCTGACACCAATACATCAGGCAGTCCATGCGTCGCGAAAAGTTTGCCTAACTGCTTCATCACTGCCTCGGTGTTCGTAGAAGCCATAAGTATGACTTCTAACCAGTTCGAGTAGGCATCCACGATTATCAAAAAGGTGTTGCCTTTTGTTGGCCCAGCAAAGTCAATATGCAGTCTCGACCATGGGCCCTGGGGAGTTTCCCATTCCCTGACTGGTACCTGTGGGGGGGTAGGCCTCGAATTTTGGCAGTCATGGCATGTAGCCACCCAATGTTCAATGTCTTTGTCCAGCCCTGGCCACCAGACATAACTCCTGGCCAGGGCTTTCATCTTAACTAAGCCCGGGTGCCCCTCGTGCAACATGCACAAAACATTTTCCTGTAGTTTTTTAGGGATTACCACCCTGTCAACCCAGAAAATACAGCCTTTCTCGAGAGACAGTTCAGTCTGTCGGGTGCAAAATGGCTTAAAAGTCTCGGTTTTGTTTTCGTCTGGCCAGCCCTTACCTACCCAATGCAGAATGCAAGCTGTCAGCGGGTCTTTCGTGGTGGCTTTAGCGATGTCTGCTGCAGTTAGTGGCAGATTTGGACAGGCCTCGAGTTGGAGAGTGGAGACGGTGGGAGCTGGGTCTTCCATGATGGGCAGTGGGGAACGGCTCAAAGTGTCTGAATGGGTGATGGTCTTCCCTGGGTGGTGGATCAGCGTGTAGGTGTAGACAGCGAGGAATTCTGACCATCTCGTCATTCTAGGTGACAGAATGTTTGGGGTCGGTTTGTTTCCTGCTAGAATCCCTAACAGGGTTTGTGATCAGTGATGATCGAAAAAGTTCTGCCATAAAGATATTCATGGAATCTTTAGACTCTGGATACGATTGCGAGGGCTTCTCGGTCGAGTTGGCTGTAATTTCTCTCCAATTTGGAAAGTGTTTTTTAATAGAAGGGGACCGGTGCCTCTCTGCCATCTGGTAGCTTGTGGCTCAGGATGGTGCTGATTCCAAAAGGTGATGCATCACAGGTGACCGTCAAAGGCAGGGTATTGCTATACTGGATCAAAATGGTGCTAGACGTTAATAGATCTTTGATACTTTGAAATGCTGCTTGTTCCTGGTAGCCCCATTTCCAGATAGATTTTTTGTCTAACAACCAATGTAAGGGTTCTGCTACGGTTGCTTTTTGGGGCAGGAAGACATTGTAGAAATTTATGAGACCTAGGAATGCTTGTAAGTCAGTTTTGTTTCTAGGTCTAGGTGCGTCTTTGATTGCCTTTATCTTTTTTTCAGTGGGGTATATTCCTTGCTCATCTATGAGGTAGCCTAGAAATTCGACCTGGTTGGTGGCTAAGTTACATTTTTCTTGGTTTACTTTAAGGCCTGCGTCTCTGAATCTTCTTAAGACTTCTTTTAATCTACTCTCTATTTGGTTAGCATTTTTTGCTGACACTAGAACGTCATCAAAATAAGGGACGACTCCCTTGATTCCATTTAAAAGGCACTCCATGAGGCTTTGGAAAACACCTGGGGCAACGCTAATGCCGAACTGGAGTCTGTTGCACTTGAACGCCCCTCTGTGTGTCACTATAGTTTGTGCCTCTGCGGCAGTGGAGTCAATGGGTAGGTGTTGGTACGCTTGTGTGACATCAAGCTTCGCAAAAAAATTTCCTCCCCCTCAGGAGTGCAATAAGTGTTGCACTACCGGCACTGGGTATGCGCTTTGTTGGAGCGCATGATTTAGGGTTGCCTTATAGTCTCCACAGATGCGCACTGACCCATCTGGTTTGACAGGGGTCACAATGGGTGTTTCCCACCTGGCATGGTCGATTGGCTCTAACACCCCTTGTGCTATTAGTTTGTTTAGTTGTTCGTCAATTTTTGGTTTTAAGGCAAAGGGGAAGTGTCTGGCTTTGAATTGAGTTCCTAGGATATCTGGTGGACAAAGACAGAATCCACCCTACCCACAAAAAAATAAAAGCAATAAAGGAAGCCCCAAGACCTCAAAATAAGGCAGAATTACAAGCCTTTCTGGGACTAATCAATTTCTACAATGTCTTTTTGCCACAGAAGGCAACAACAGCGGAACCTCTGCATAGGTTACTCAACAAGACGTCCGTTTGGCCCTGGGGCAAGCGGGAAGAGGCCCCCTTCCAGAAGATCTCCTCACATCACAATCAGTCCTCATCCAGTACAGCGAAACCCTACCACTAACGGTAACCTGCAACGCCTCTCCATTTGGCATCAGAGCTATACTAAGCCATACCTTGCCAGACGGGAGAGAAGCACCAATTGCTTACTTCTCAAAAACACTATCAAAGGCAGAAAGATATTATAGCCAGCTTGACAAGGAGGCACTGGCAGCGGTTACCGGCGTGAAGTGTTTTCACAAGTATTTATAAGGTAGGGACTTCACCCTCATCATCGACCATAAACCACTATTGGGGATCCTGGCGGGGAACAAGGCCACCCCCAACATACTGTCACCCCAGATGGCAAGGTGGTCTGAGTTCCTTGCTGCCTATAACTACCAACTAATACATCACCCCGGGAAATGCATCTCGCATGCCGATGCATTAAGCCGTTGTCCCTTAACAGATTACAAAGATGACCCTGCACCCACCACATCCACCCTGCAAATAGAGACATTGCCCAACCTACCAACAACCACATCAGACATTGCGAGAGAGACGATCAAAGACGGCTAACTGTCATGAGTTTTGAACTGGGTGGAAAAAGGGTAGCTGGAAACAGAAAGCAGTGACCAGTTTAAACCTTTCTGAAACTGGCAAACTGAATTATCCTCCCAAAAGGGATGTATACTATGGGGCGATAGAGTGGTAGTTCCAGACAACTTACAAAAAAAAATATTGTACATGTTGCATGAGGGACACCCGGGCATTGTGAAAATGAAATCCCTAGCCAGAAGCTACGTGTGGTGGCCAGGGATAGACAGAACCATTGAAACCTGGGTGGGAACATGTGGCAAATGTCAGCGATCCAGACTAAACCCTCCCGCAGCACCAACCCTCCAGTGGGAAACACCAAGGGGCCCATGGTAAAGGGTCCACATAGACTTTGCAGGAGCCATGAAAGGGCACACTTTCTTGATCGCAGTAGACGCTTACTCCAACTGGCTGGAGGTAAGCCAAATTCATTCTACAACGATGGAAGCAGTTACAAAACAACTAAACAGACTTTTTGCCACCCATGGCCTACCTGACTTGATAGTATCTGACAACGGGCCACAATTCACAGCATTGGCATTTGAGCAATTCCTCGCTGAATGGGGAATCCAACACGCATTGACAGCGCCCGTTCATCTGGCGGCGAATGGGCAGGTGGAACGAATCGTCAGATACACCAATGACGCCTTAGAAAAGACGGACACTGATAACATATACAACAAAATAAATAAACTATTAACAATACAGCACATAACACCAAGTGCTAAAACCAATAAAAGACCGGCAGAACTCCTGATGGGAAGAATACTCCGATCCCATCTAGACAGACTGCACCCGACATACAATCCAGAAAAGCCACCAGACTCATCCAGCCGGTACCGAGCATTTAATCCAGGAGACATGGTCTACACTAAAAAATTTTCAGAGGACCCACCATGGGTACCCGCTACAATAACCCAAGTGACAGGCCCCCAGTCGTACTGGCTGGAAACAGAGGATGGAAGAAACTGGAAATGACATGTCAGTCAAATACGATCAAGAATAATTTTAAACAGCACCGAAAACACACAAAACTCATAAACAGACTCTAATAAAAACACTGAGGGGGGGGGGAGAAACCCCAAACAATCATCAAAAAGAAAGAGAAAACACTACTACAATACAACGACAAACAGAATGGGCCCAACCAACACAAACCAAACCAGAAATACAAACACTGCTAAATAAAAGAGGAAACCAACAATAATCACTGGAGAATGAAGGCAGTCTCTTTCTGTCTTTCTCTCCCTTCCTTTCTTTCTCTCTCTCTCTCTCACACACACCACTCTCTCTCTCTCCCTATTTCTTTTTCTTTCTTACTCTTTCTTCCTTTCTTTCTCTCCTCTTTCTTTCTTTCTTTCTTTCTTTCTTTCTTTCTTTCTTTCTTTCTTTCTTTCTTTCTTTCTTTCTTTCTTTCTTTCTTCTCTCTCTCACCCCCCCCCCCATCAGCTTTCATTCCCTCTCACTCCAGGCACTTTACTCACAAGGGGAAGTGAATTCAACATTAGAGAAGTTCTGCAGGTAAACGGACTTGCATTTGAAGCTCCTGCAATCTTCCCCATGGCTGGATTTCCCCCCCCCCCCC
>BLBF01000002.1:33049523-33068345 GCA_015471245.1 Laticauda colubrina
CCCCCCCATATGTGCAATTAACGTGCGACATCCGTTCCGCTTCAGCTGTGCATCCGCTAGGCTTCCGCTGTGCATCCGCTTCATCCACTGTGCATCCGTTCTGTATCCGTTTTTTCCATTCTGCGTCCGCTCTCCTGAGACCCCCCCGAAGCCCTGCGAATGTGCCATCCGTTCTGCATCCGCTGGGCTTCCATTCCGCATCCGCTTTGCATCCTCCCTGCGTCCTCCCCACGTCCGTTCATCCGCTCCAATTATGCAAATTTTTGCCCCTTTTGAGCGGATACAACGGAAGGAACATTTTTTCCCTTCCGTTGTGTCCTCTTTGCATCCGTTGGGCAGTGTGACAGGGCCTTTAGCACCTTACAATCTTCTTGACAGTTCCATTTGAATGGTCTCAAGAGGACAAAGTTAACAGGCAAGTGTATGCAAAATCTTGATATTTGAAAGTAAGCTTGGGTTTGGGGTAAGTTAAACCAAACCAATTGACTTAATCATGAACCTTCAGTTCATTTTCAGTAAGATGGTTGACTTAAAAATGTATCTTAAAATTGTTTTGCATCAATAACTGAAATAAATTAAGCCTCATAATAAATACTTTCATTTATCAGTGCAAAGTTTCCATATCCAACTGGGAACTAAAGAAAGTTCAATCATTGTGTCCTACAGATAGATAGCAGAAATATACTATTAAAAAGTACCAGCTAATTATCATACTATCATAACAAGCAAATGTATGCAAAATTCACTGTGCTTTTACAGGTCAGTGGAATGATTCTTCATTCTAAAATACATGTTCTTCAGCAAGAATTCAGCATAAGAAGGGAGACAATATAAATGTTTTAAACAAATAAATAAGAAGACAGGTATGGCCTTGCTAGTTCTGTGACAATAAATAATCATCTGGTTTTATTATTTATTTTGATTTCTTTGCTAGATGAACCAGATGGGAATGCTAGAATGAGTAAAAACTAAGCTGAAACAAACACAATTAAAGAATCACACATTCTTCTCATTTATTTTACTTCTGTTTCCCTACCCTTTGCATAGTCCCTTCCCCCACATATCAAAAGTTCCCATTCATCAGAGTATCAAATCTACTTTAGTAAAGAGCCTTAAAGCTTTAGGCACCTAAATAATGTATCTTCTTTTTCCAGAACTTTTAATGCAGCTCCTACATAGTTCCAAACAGTGACATCTATGAAGGGGAACATAAGGGGCAGAATGGTGACAATTGTACATGCAAACAATCCTACTTTTTTTGTCTTGATGGAAGCTCTTATGTTGCTTTTGTTTTTCAGTTAAAAACAGCAAGTTTCTGCAAACATCCATGTCATCAGCTATAAAGGACTGTGTGGCTTAAAGCCTGGTTAATTATGGTATTGCCTATCTCCAATTGTTTCTGCCTATCTGGTACATTGAAGAAAAAGGGGGTATGCTCCAGGTCTTCTCAATAAAACATAATAACTTCTGGGATCAAGGAAATGGATCTTCTCAGTTGTAGCCATCTGGAATAGCACTTGATTAGTGTGGATGATTTTAAAACCCAACTTCCCACAATAGAAGATGCATAGGAATATATTTAGATGCACACAAATGTACTCCAGCAACCCTGTACATCAGGCCACTTATACAATATGTTGCAACAAATGGATACCCATGCAACTTCATCAAAATGTACCTGACCACTGAACCTCCTATGGCACAAGTAACATAAGATATGGAAAATATAACAATAAAGCAACAAATAATTCCCCAAACAAGGAATTACAAAGAAGAAAACAACACTCCCACTAAAACTGTCAGAGCAATCTACTGTATATAAACAGAGACCAAACCCCACTCCATTCTAGCACTGAGCATGTTACCAAGTTAGATAATGACATGTCTGCAAGAAAACAATTAAGCTCATGATTGATTTCACAGTTCAGTCATAATCTATAAATGTTCTCTTCCACTTATAGACTAGGAGAACAGAAAGCATCTATCTATAGTTTATGCTAGACCAACACTGAAGATTATGGACTATAATCTTCAGTGAAGAGTAATTTTTTTTCTATAATGGATTTAATTTGGGCTGATAGCAATAATTTACACACATAAAGACATCCAGATTTGTTTTAATCTTAGAATTGATATTTAGATTCTACCATCTGATCTGTTCAAATTGTTCTATTCATACTTGGCTAATTAATCAGGAAGAATCAAAGGAAGTACTAGCTAAGTATTTTTTTAATTGGAGAAAAGCTTAATGAATAAGTCTATTAATTTAAGAAGATTTAGCAATTATGCATTCCTTAACATTGATTTCCACTAAATCCTATCTTGAAATTAAATAGATTGATAATAAAATCTGCTCTCCCATACCCAAGCTCCACTAAAATAGAATACATTGCCTGACTGCATTTCTCTAGCACAACAGTCACTTAGGAATAAATGGTGCAATTGAAAACATCAAGTTATAATTGAAATTGAAGGAATAAAAAGAAAAGCGAAGTAGGCTTCCTTTAGTAATATGCTAACAAATAACATTCATTGGAATAGTAATGATGGCTAGGTAGGACAGGAATGAATTTCAGATATTTTATTTCATCTTTCTCTCTAAGGAAGTCAAAATGTTATATCTTCTAGTTTCTAGAGAGTTATTTCTGAGATACTGCACATAAAATTCTTTGTATTTCAAAATGCTCTGTATGGGACAGATTCTAAAGCGCTGAATATGAATAAATATTGAAAACCATTTTAGCCATGGAAAGATAGCCAAGAAAGGTGATTTTTTCCATTGCTATTCCTGCTATCATTTTAGACTGAAAAGTTCAAGCAAAAAATAAATAAAATATGCAGAATTAAACTCTTCCTTTGTTTTTGTGAATGTGAACCATCAATTCTTCCTTGCAACGAAGTTTAATAGACAGATGAATGTAAAAATAAAAGAACAACCTGTTTCTTGGTGTTTTGATTTACTGTAGCAGGGAAGTTACAGTGGTATCACAACACACAAAAAAGAAGAAAAAAATAAAAAGGTTTTGTTTTAGCATGAAAAATGTTTATGAGAAAATAGGAACTGTTGAAGGCATCTATGTATGCAGATATCTAGGAAATGAAAGATATGACAACTCATGACGACAGATACCAATAAAAGAGAATAACTCAGGGTTGGACTGTGGAGTCTTGGTGCTCTCTGGCTTGATTGCTTTTTTTAGATGTTTCACTACGAAACTGAGTAACATCATCAATGCTAGAATGGAGTGGGTTTCTCTTTATGTGTTAGAATCTGTTGCTATCAGAGTTGATGGATGTGATATCTGGTAATTCCTTGATTAGGTTGTTGTTTACTGTAAGCTTGTTTGTCTGCATTGGTAAGTGAATTTAGAATCAAGTGAATTTAGAATCAGAATAGAGTTCCTTGATTGGGATATTGTTTGCTTCTTGATTGTTGGTCTGATGTTAATCTTGGTGTTTATCTCTGCTCATCTGGATATTGATTGCTGGTTAAGTTTTCTTTTGGTCTTTTTCTTTCCCCATTTTGGCTTTTTGATTGTTTCTTTTGAGTGGTATATAGATGTTGTTTATCTCCCTGTGTTCTGTTGATGGCTGATTTGTCTAAATGCTAGGCTTCCAGAAATTCTCTATTGCAGTTGTTCTCAATCTGTGGTCTGTGGATACCTGGGGTCCATGATGTCATCACAGGGGTCCATGAAAGCTTGAAGAAATGTTATGATTTAAATCTTGAGTTGAGTCTTGGTGGTCTGTGGCCATAGTCCATGGTCACAAAAAGCATTTAAAGGAGGTCAGTGGAGAAGAAAAGGTTGAGAACTACTGCCCTAGTGTTTTGGATTTTGTTTAGTCTAGAATGCTCACAGTTTCCCAGGTAAGACTATGATTAAGTCTGTCCATGTGTTGTGAAATTAAGGAGTTTTCATTGTGTCTTTTGATTGCTATTTGATGTTCATGGTTGTGCTATGTTAGCCTTCTGCCTGTTCGTCCTATTCTACATAGTGGTTGTTATAGTCCTTATACTGTATGTTGTAGATGACTCCTTTTTTCCCCCCTTCTGTGGCTGCTGGTGTTTTTTATTTATTTATTTAGGATATTTACTTGGTTAATTGAGAATAGCCAAGAACAGACTCATCAATCCTGACAGGGCAAATCACAGGTATATGAAAAGAAAGCAAACCTTATTTCCATCAAGTAATGGATGATGTTTCCTAGTTAATTAATAAGACTTAGACTTAGAGTTAGAATAACTTTATTGTCACTTTGAATGTACAGGAATCGAAATATATTAAAATGAAATTTCATTGCATACAGCTCTCAAAGGTTCACCACCATCTTCAACATACACTACATGAACATGAAATGCCACAAAAAATCAACCACACTCAGAGAGCACCAAGGACCAGAATACAGAAGAATCCCTAAAAGAAAAAGGGAATTTATCTCACAGATGTTCTTGTTTAGTGAATCAGTTTAGTGCATCAGGCTAGAAACTAGGAGATGGTGAGTTCTACTCTTACCTTTGGCAAAAAGCCAGATGGATCATATTGAGTCAGTCACTTTCTCTCAGTCTGAGGAAGGAGACAATGGTAAACTATTTCGAAAAAACCTTCCCAAGTTATCTGGAAGGACAGTCCAGACAATTGCCAGAAAACAACACTGACTTGAAGGAACAAAAAACAAAACAAAAACTTATTACTAACAACAATACTTATTTATTAAGCTTATATGCCATCCAATTCTCAACAGCTCTACATACTGTGCATCAGGGATTTATAGAAAATATGAAATGCAAAAATAACATTGCAAGGCTTTTTCTCCCAGGGATTTCCCAAATCTTACTTATTATTCAAAGAATTTTACATCTACACATTACATCTACGAAGCAGACTGCTTCAGACAAGTCAAGCCCCAGTCCCACTGCACTTGTGGATGCAAAGAGGATGTTAAATGTTAAAAAAAGCTTGCCATCCATTGGAAAACGCGATGCATCTGTTGTGTACTCACTGCATCCGTGCTTCATACGCTCTATCCCTCAAGCATCCGTCCACTGAGATTTCATCCGCTCAAGAAGTTTTGAGCTGCACAAAACTTTGTGAGCGGATGAACTTTCTTCCACGTACGATGTACATCCGCGATATATTTGGGAAACATCAGCAAATGTTCTATGTCCGTTATCATCCATTAAACGTCCGCTGTATCCTCTCTGCATCCTCTGTCCATCCTCACAACTCACATCCGCTACAGCTGAAAACGGAAAGAGGGAGGTAACGAAAGGTACATGGAACATCCACACAGCATTAGTAGCACGGAAATAGAAAGGATGTAGCGTATGCATCTCATATATAAAGGATTAAAACAGACAAAACGTTTGTATCTGGGATGTATCTTGGATATTTAGGATGTCTGCAGTATGTCTAGAGTATGTTGAAGGACACCTAGCGGACTACCAGTATTTCCTATAAAAAGGGGGAGGAAATCATCTGGATCTCAGCATGAGTCCAGCAGCCATGGTGTACAAACCTCTTCACCCTTCGTCTTGGTCTTCCACATCATCAATTGTTGTCCATCATGAATCATGACACAGTCCGTATGACAGCTGCATTCATCACCAGAACCAAAACCTGTTCAGACTGTTTCACCTTTTATACAGAAGGAGAAGAAGGAGACGTCCAAGAGCTGTCTGGGTCCGAGGATGGATCGGGAGAAGAATGGAGTTTGGACTGTATGACCAGTTGATGGTGGAGCTGAGGAATGAAGACCCTCGTGCATGCCATCACTTCATGAGGATGCCTCCAGCCATGTTTGATGAAATTGTAGAGCATCTGAGACCCAGGTTGACCAAGCCTAGCACCAACCTCCATCCCAGCCTGGACCCCGGACTGAAGGTGGCATTGACTCTGCGGCACCTGGTCTCTGGAACCACATACAGAAACATGCAGTATGCGTGGAGGGTGCCACACAACAGCATCAGCAAAATGGTAAGAGAAGTGGTGCAGGCCATCATCGAAGAATACGTGGAGGAGCTCCTCAAGTGCTCCACCACTGAATAAGGCTGGAGAAAACTTGCAGAAGAGTTGTATCAGAGGTGGAACTTTCCCCACACCGTTGGAGCCATAGATGGGAAGCACGTGGCCTGCAAAGCTCCACCCAACTCAGGATTCACTTATTATAACTACAAGGGCTTCTTCAGTATCATCCTCTTTGCCATGGTTGATGCTGACTACAAGTTCATGTACATCAATGCTTCAGGCAACAGTTCACCTTCAGATGGCCAGGTATACAATGCAAGTGACCTCAAGGATGGGCTGGAACGCAACCTCATCATGGGTTTTCCAGATCCAAACCCCCTACCTAATGACAAAAAAGATGTGCCCTGCTTCATCATAGGTGATGATGCCTTCTCCATCAGAACCTACCTCATGAAGCTGTACAGTTCCAGGTACCTCACCCATGAAGAGAGGATCTTCAACTACAGGCTGTCCAGGGCAAGACGGGTGGTGGAGAACGCCTTTGGCATCCTGGCCAACTGGTTCCAGATACTTCTCACCACCATGCAGCATGACCCAGAGGCTGTGAGGAGCATCGTGGAAGCTTGCTGCATCCTGCACAATCTCATGCGCACCCACTACCCAGTGTAGCAGAACAGGCTTGTGGACCGTCAACAAGGGAATGGGGACATGGAGCCTGGTGAATGGAGGCAAGGACGAAACCTGATAGACACTGTGGATGTACAAGTCCCCAACAGAGCTTCATGTGAAGGGAAGAAGCAGTGCAACCTCCTGAGACACTGGTGCAATTCCCCAGCTGGAGCAGTGGAGTGGCAAGACAGGATGATAGATGATTAATGGATGCATTACACTGATGAGATTGTGCCATGTATGTTGAGTGGTCCTACAATGAATAGAGCATTAATAAAGAGTTTTGTTTATTTTTAAATGTGTTGATCAATGAATAAATTGAACCAAGTAAACTGTATTAAGTGTGTAAAGAAAAGATAACTTTTATGTACTTTCTTAGGTAAACTTTATGACTTTATTAAATAAGCAAAATGAACCAAGTAAAGTGTCTTTAGCAAAGATAAACTTAACAAGTAAACAACTCAGTCTCTGATACTATTCTCAGTGACTCTGAGTCATGTCCATGGTCTTAGCTGTTAAGCGGACAGGGATGGTGTGTTCAGGAAGCTGTCCGAGAGCTGACTCAGTCCCGTGAGGTTGAGAGGCCCCTCATCAAGGACTTGAGATGTCAGGCCCAATACTGATGACAGATTGTCCATTGACGGGCTTGGCTGTGTGGTCGAGGAAGGAGGAGTGTAATGGGGCTGTCTGGTCTGCAGCTGGGTGAGGAGTGGCATCTGTGGCATGCGATGAACCTGGGCCTGGACTGGGAAGGTCTGTTTTTGCTGTGGAAAGTCCTGGTAGTCGTAGCCTTGGTAGGTGAGGGGCTGTTGAAAGCTGTGGAAGGGCTGTGACATCGCCTGGGGTGGAGGAGCAGACCTGGACTGGGTAGGAGCAGCTTCAGCTGGGCCTTGAGGTTTCTGCAGAAGTGCTGTGATCTTCTGCTTCATCACCTGGTACTGGCCTCGGGCAGGTCCCTCAGGGTCTGGCTCATGTAGGTGATGAAGGTGTTCCAGCCTGAATGTGCTCTGTCCAAGTGGACCAGCTGAGAGAGAAGTTATGTGCTGGTCTTCATTGTGTCCCTGACCTCCAACAGCACACTGTGGTTCTGACCCTCCAGTCTGCCTCTCTGCCTGCATCCTCTGGAGCTGGGGGTGGGGGTTGGTTCACCTCTGGTGGCTGCTTCTTCTTCCTCCATTTTTGACAGCAGGGCGTCATCCCCCACGGGATCCTCCAGGTCTGCCGGCATGGGGAGTGCAGCTGTCGGGGGGTCTCTGCCGTGGGCCCCTCTGAAGACACCTGCCTGGACAGGGTAGCTGGCTCCTGGCTGGAAGAGGACTGGCTGTCTGTGGGCTATCTGAGGGACAGGGGTGTCCAAGGGGCTGCTCCTCGGTGGTGGATCTCACCCTCCAGGAAGCTGCACTTGGCCATGACGTACATCTCCTGGTCAGTGAGCTTGACAGTGGCCTGCCCAGATTTTTTGAGGTGTAGCTTGCCATACCAGGTGTGCGTGTGCTTCCACCATCCCAGGAGTACTTCTGCAGTGTACCCCAGGCTCTCTGCCTTGTCTCTCCAAGCTGCCTGCTTCTTCTTGATGTCACGATAGAGTCTGTGGCCCTTTCTCCAGAGGTACTCATTCTCCCTCAGCCATTCCAGCACCTCATCCTCATGGTCCTCAGAAATGGCATACTGTTTCCTCTCTCCCTTCTCCTTCCCTTGCCTCTTCCTCCCTCTGGCAGGGGCTTGAGCAGGGCCTTCAGGGGCTTGAGAAGCAGGGCCTTCAGGGGCTTGAGCAGCAGGGCCTTCAGGGGCTTGAGCAGCATGGCCTTCAGGGGCTTGAGCAGCAGGGCCTTCAGCAGCAGGGCTTTGAGGGCCTTGAGGCTGGTCCACCATAGTAGCAGCAGCAGGTTCAGAGTCAGTGCCAAGGGGTGGGATGCTGGTTCTGGCCTTCTTGCCAGGGCTGGAATGAGTTGGCACCGGCTTCCTCTTCTTGCCTGCCTGACGAACCATGGTGTTTCTGCTAGATGTATGTGGCAGCACGTCTTTCTCTGTATGCTGACTGCATGTATGCTGCATCCTTTTATATCCGCGGAGCTGATGCAATTCATACTCCCCGCATGCACAGTGAATGATTTGCATCCGATATACATCCACGCGGCATCTGCTTTGTTTCCTATTGGCGTCCGTGATGCATTGCTTCATCCGCTATGCATCCACCCCTTCCGCTATGCATCCGCTTCAAAATTCTCCCCCGGATCCCCTTCGGAGGTGTCATCCACTTCCATCCGCTGTCATCTAGTAAGCTTCCTATGAACATCCGCTTAACATCCCCGCTACATACTACCCACGTCTGTTCTTTTCCATTCTATTCCATTCTGTTTATGCAAATTTTCAGCACTTTTTGGAGCGGTTGACAACAGATGGAGCCACCCCTGAAATTTTGCTCGTCCGCTGTGTTCTTTATGCATACAATTTGCATCCGTCGGCCAGTGGGACCTACCCTTCAGTATGGAAGAGATTTGGTTGAAACTAGGTTGTGAAATAAGTATGAAAATTAAAGGTTGGTGAAAATGCCAGATGTTTTCTAGGAGACTTTTATAGAGAAAAATATGTTTGACAAGGTACACCTGGAGAAAATGAGAATCATAGCATCCTCAAAGATACCAAGGAAAATTAAGATAGAGGTTAAGGAGAAGATGAAGAGGTTGATGATAATTTGGAGTCAGAGAAGTAAATCAGAATTAGGAACCTCTGCCAAGGAAGGAGCAAAGAGGCAGAAACAAAACTCAGAAAAGTTAGAGAGCAATAACTGCTGTAGTTTAGCTTGTAACCCACATTATGGATAAAATTAAGAAGAAAAGAAAAAGGTTAACCTAAAAAGAGGCAAACTAAAAAGGTAAAGGATTAAAAGACAAAGTATGGAAAACTCATGAGAGACATGGAGATGAGATGGAGAGGAAGGAAGGAAGTTTCCAGCATAAGGGAATTTCCTGGTATCTATGCTGGACAGAGATTACCATTTGAAGAACCAGGTGGAGGAGCAGACTGTATCACAGGCCTGGCTGGAAAAGAACACCCTGACCTGACTCAGAAGAAAGAATCAAATTGTTAATACAAGAGAAAGAGAAAACGGCTATGTGAGCAAGCTGTTTCTTTGGGAATTTTGTCAAGAAGGAGTTGGATTCTTAAAATATCACTCTATTTTGAAAACTTCAGCCCCATTATAAAAGTAGTGGAATGGCTTGCCTTCAGAAGTTATGCTCTATCACTGGAACTTTATAAGATGATCTTGGACAAGATTAGATAAAATAGCATAATGTCCCTGATTGATGCTAGAAGCCCTCCAAGATCCCTTTTGACTTTGTTATTTTGTTATTCCTGTGCAGAGGTCCTCAAACTTGGCAACTTTAAGTTTGGAGATCTCTGTTCTTGTGTAAAGGACAAAGAACTAGTCTTGCTATTCAGCAAGTTTCTCTGTGGGCCACCATGCATAATCTATTGAGTTGCATAGGTTACTGTGGCTTAAAATTGTTCTTGTATCTGTACAGTATGTTCTGTTTACTTGCATGGTTGTTATTTTCAGAATGCAAGGAGTAAAGTTGTTGCCTGTTCTTAGAGATTTAATATTTTTCTTTTTGGATGTCTCAGGAGATGGGGAGAGACATCTCCCCTTGGAGACTTGACAGCCTGCTTGTTTAAAGTGAATTGAAAAGATATTGGAACAAACAGATAACAGGTAGACCAAAACTGGATGCAACACTCTAGGTGTGGTCTATATGTGGTCTTACTAGGGATTTATAGAGGGTATTAGTACCTCCCTTGATCTCAGTTGTATCCCTCTGTTAATACAATTTAGGATTGCATTAGCTTTTTTGGCTACTCCTGCACACTGCTGGCTCATATTTAGCTGGTTGTCCACTAAGACTCCAAGATCCCTCTCACAGTTACTGCTATTGAGCCTGGTTTCACCCAGTCTATATGTGTACTTTTTGTTTTTCTTGCCTAAGTGTAGGACTTTACTTTTCTCTACATTGAATTTCATTTTATTAGATATGGCCCAGTGTTCTAGTCTGTCAAGAATCCAGATCCATCTGGATCTTGAGCCTATCTTCTTGGGTGTTAGCTGTTCCTGCCAGCTTAGTATCATCTGCAAATTTGGTAAGTTCCCCTTCTATTCCCTCATCTAAGTCATTAATGAAGATATTGAAGATATACTGGGCCTAAGGCAGAACCAATTCCCTCATCCAAGAGAGAGACCTATAAAAATCTAACACTTATTTAACTGTAAAAAACATATTTCTGTGAAGCATGTTTCAGGCAGAGAAAGAATGATACACTGTTAGGGTCCAGGCATTTCCATTTGAGGATTCTCAAAACTACCTCTAGACTTCCTGATCCATTCAGTTAGTTGGGTCTGAGAACTGCACTGATTTTTGTCTGGCTCAGCTACAGAAACTATTAAAATAATAGTAAAACTATTATTGTGTTGAAAATGCTACAGCTGAACTTATGAGTGGTCTGTGTTTTACAATTGGCAGGACATCTTGCCTCATCTTGCCTTTAAAGTAGAAAGGTGACTTGAAGGCTTTCCAACTACCCCCATCAGAAATATTCTCAATGTTTTTTTCTACAGAACACTATAAAGATGCACACAATCCTTGGGTAAGGAACGTGGCTGGATAGAGACAGTGTAAATCCATTTTCCTTTTGTGTTAAGGGTGTGTGGAGGGGTGAGGGATGTTTGTTTTGGACCTGCAGAAGTTCATGGTGTGGCAATGACTTTCTGTTCTCAGTTCAGAGATGGTATTCAGCAGGTTCTGACCGGTTCTGGAGAACCGGTAGCAGAAATTTTGAGTAGTTTGGAGAACTGGCAAATATCACCTCTTACTGGAGATTTTACAGTATCCTTTCCCTGCCACGCTCACCAAGCCACACCCACAGAACTAGTAGTAAAAAAATTTGAATTCCACCACTGTCTCAACTGTTGCAAGGCCAGTTACAGTGAAGATGATCACTGAAGGACTTTGAGGGACTGGGAAGGGAAAACAACTGTGGTGTGGGAAGACAATGGGTTTTGTGTTCCTGCTTCTGTAGAAATGATTGCAAAACTGTCTCAGCACCAAGGCCAAATTAGGAATGCTAATAATAAAGCAACTGTGGAGTTATGTGGTTCTGTTCCTTTAGTAACAGCAACTAAGATGAAATGGGACGAGGAAGCATGCTTCAATTATTTGAAGACCCGCTGTATCATAAAAAGAAAGTGAAATAACAGAGCATGTCATCCAGGATATGATTAAATCTTTCTTTCTTATTTATTCACATTTGGCCCCTTCAAGTCAATGTGGTCTGAAGTTTTCTTGGCAAGATTTTTCAGAAGTGATTTGCCATTGTCTGATTCCTAGAGCTGAGAGAGCAACAGGTCCAAAATCACTCAGCTGGCTTTATGCTTAAGAGAGGATTATACTTCACAGTTTCTTGGTTTCTAGCCTGATACCTTATCTACCTCAATGAATTGGCTGTCTACTTATTGTTAGAATAGACTATCTTAACTGCTAAAACTCCCATTGTCATGACATTCAACTGGGCAAAATAGTGCAGCACAGGATAACATATTTTGAACCAAGGTACCTCAATGGGCTAATTAATAGTATGTGTCCAAAATCCAGGATCCATTACCCCAACATGAAATTTGGGGAAGTTGTGGCTAGTTCATTGCTACTGCTATGCTGTATTGCAGGACTACTGAAACACAGCAGGTGATGTTCATTGTCAGTTTCCATGACAATTTCCCAGTCAGTCTCACAATACTTCATCCCACCCCACTCCACCCCTTACCTGCTTCCTGGAAGGAGAAGGGAAAGGGAGAGAAGGGGGAAGGAAGATAATGACAAAATGACAAGGAGGGAGAAAGGATAGAATAATAGAAAGAAGGGAGTGAGGGTGGGAGGGAGGGAGGAAGTGATGAAGGATGAGAGGAAAGAAGGGAAAGAAGTAGTGGAAGGAAGGAAGGAACAGGGATAACCAATGAGGAAAGAAGGAAGGAAGGAAGGAAGGAAGGAAGGAAGGAAGGAAGGAAGGAAGAAAGGAAGGAAGGAAGGAAGGAAGGAAGGAAGGAAGGAAGAAGGATGACTAGTAAGGAAAGAATGAAGGAAGGAAGGGGTGCATGGAAGGAAGGAGGGAGGAAGGAAGAAACAAAGTGGAAAGGAATAAATGAAAGGTGATGACCAGTGAGGAAAGAATGAAGGAAGGGAGAGGTTCATGGAAGGAAGGAGGAAGGAAGGAACAAAGGAAGAAAGAAAGAAAAAAAGAAAGTAGAAAGGAATAAATGAAAGGTGATGACCAGTGAGGAAAGATTGAAGGAAGGGAGAGGTTCATGGAAGAAAGGAAGGAAGGAAGGAAGGAAGGAAGGAAGGAAGGAAGGAAGGAAGGAAGGAAGGAAGGAAGGAAGGAAGGAAGATTTATGATGCTTCCTGACAGCTTCCTCCAAGGAAATTCAATAAGGAAGCCATCAGGAAGTCAGAAGTAACCCTTGCTCCGCTTTGAGACATCTGGTCATTCTGTTTCTGTTTAGATAAGTAAATATCTTTGAAACAATGAGCCAGTGGAGCATGTGTTGTCTAGTTACTATTATTATTTGCCATTAATACATTTTCTGTTTTGAGTAGAGAAGGTGGTTGTCTTCCCTGGATACCAAATAATTTGGGTGGCTTAGGAAGATGTTTTTAGCATGTCAAATACCATCCTAATATGGTCTACATCTGACTTGTAGTCCTAAAAGTGTTCTAGTTTGAACTTTCTTCCCCTCAATATAGTTGCTGTTTATGGAACAAGTGCACTAGCAGCTGGTCATTATAGGATTTCCGTAGCACTTTAATCATATGAAATGCCAAAGGGAGTCAAAGAATTATTTTTGCATAAGTAAATGCAGCCCTCTTTTCAATTTGCCAAGTTACATTGTGTGTGTAAAAAGAAAAAAAATGTTTGACCACTGGCTTTTAATGGGAGTTTCTAATCTCTCACCCATCATCATTTCTTGTGCAGTTCCCAAAAAATTTCCACCAATATTCAGGATCTATTGGTTCCTCCCTTGTTTGTTTCTGAGCTTTTGATGAGCAGCAGTCATGATTCATACCCTGCCGTTACCATGAAATGTAAAAGGTCAATTTCCCTTTCGGAATCAGAGATGAGTAAAAGGAAAGCAGAAAATATTAATATGTTGTCAGTATCTATCTGCTCAGCAGAGGAAGAATCTTGCACTTAACATTATTTAGTTCCACCCCCCCCCCCTTTTTTTTTTAAAGGAAAATGATGACAACAATAATGGGAGCTGATCAGTTCAGTCTTTTCAAAAGCAGCCACCATAAAAGCAATCAAAATGTATATCCCTCCACCTCCTCCGCATAGGGAGGTTTTATCTCTAATAGTTCTGCTATAACAACAAGTTTAATTGTAGTTCAGTACCTGAAGGACCATCTGATGAATTTTGGGGACATCATGCTGTTGCAGCAAGGGAGAAGTCTGACAGGAAAAACTCATAATCCTATTCCTATATACTGGGGCAGTGCACAGTATTCCCCTATGGTTATCCATAATGTATTTCCTTTAAGAACAATATCCTACTATAAAATTACAGTGAGAAATTATATTTAGTAGGGGAGCCATTCAAGCTGTGAAAAATCTCACTCCCCTTCATTTGAAAGCAGATTGTTGCATTTCAGATCAGATCAGATTAACAGAGTTGGAAGGGACCTTAAGGTCATCTAGTCCAACCACCCCACCCAAGCAGGAGACTCCACACCATTTCTGATAGATGGTAGTCCAATCTCTTCTTGAAAGCCTCCAGTGAAGAAGTTCTGACAAATTCTGAAGGCAAGCTGTTCCATTGGTTGATTTTTCTCACTGTCAGATAATGTCTCTGTCAGGATTCTGGCAGTCACCCCAATTAAATCATGAGCCTTGAGCCAAACTTCCAAAACTTCAAAAAGATTTATTGGGAGTTAACATATCCGGCACTGCCATGTAACTGACTCTTAGACACACAATTCATTGTCACCCTTGACCCTGATTTTCCCCCACCCAATGGACGTATCATAATTCATATTCTCCAATAAGACACATCCATAGCCAAGAGTCATCAATCATGTTCTCCAGTTGGAATTTTGCATGACAGAAACTTCAGTCACCTCTTTACTATCTTTGAAAAACTATTTATGAAATGCACTTTTGATTTCCAAGCTGCTGCACTGCTCTTTCCCCTCCCTTTCTGTTGGCAACTCTAAAAAGACCATAGAAATATTTTATGAGTTGACAGTCTTCTTATTTCCAGGTTGAATCTCTCCTTGATCAGTTTCCATCCATTATTCCTTGTCTGGCTTTGAAGTGCTTTGGAAAATACCTTGACCCCCTTCCCCTCTGTGGCAGCCCCTCGAATTTTGGAACACTGCTATTTCATTTGTCAGCATTCTCAAAATAATAGATAGAGCCAAGCTATCTCAAGATCTGAAATAAGATATAGTTATGGCAGGAAAGTTTTTTTCTCTTGAAATATTTTATGAAATGTGCCTGTCCCATTGGAATCAGTAGGGCTTCTGGTCAGGGATGGATTCAAAAATCCCAACAACTGGTTCTCTGAATGGTGGGTGTGGCCATGAACTTCTGGGCAGGCCCTTTTTCACCTTTTCCAGAGTCTGGAGACTTCCCTCGGGTCTCTGGTAGTGCAAAAACAGCCTCCCCCCGGATAGGGAGGCCCTCTGGAAGCTAGAAACAGGCCCATTTCCTGACTTCCAGAACTTCCGGGAGGGCCTTTTTTCGACCTCCCAGAGCCTCCACATAGACCCTGCACTTACTTGCATTCAAAATGGTCTGTTTGGAGATTCCTGGGAGGGGCAGGGCAGGATGGGTGGGGCCAGCTGGTTGGTTCAACTACGATGGCAAAACCAGATGTAAATTTAAAGTTTGGTTTGCCCGAACTGACCTGAACCAGCTGAATCCCACCCCTGCTTCTGGGGAGGCACTGGTTTGACTGGCTTATAAAGTCAAACCCTAAAAGCAGCATGGTGGCCTAGTGGTGAAGACACTCACTTCCCATTTGGAAGGTTGAGAGTGCAATCCTTGGTAGTGGCAAATGTTTGGCTATCATGAGCAAAGAGAAAATAACTACTGTAAATTCCACTTAGTCATCAGAAGGACATCAGCTCCATTTAATTGCCCTGACTTCACTTCAAATAAAGGGATCATAAAAACAATATGTATGTATGTATGTATGTATGTTAGTTATTCAGGTTTGTTTGGAAATTTTAAATACTTTTAAAATACTTTTAAAGTTGTAGTGATGTTTTGGCAGAATCTCATATGTCATTATCAGGCTTGTGCATTGTGTTCATCTGTGAATCAGGCTTTCACAGCTGTTTCTGTTTTAAATTTGGTGCTAGCCTACTGCTGTGTTAGAATGGTTTTATCTTCATCCTGATTGGTCAAGACACTTGACCTATGTTTACTGGTCTTGGAGTTTGCTGTGTTCTGCTTGATTGGTGTTTCTAATATCTTCTGTCTGAGCGTTTTTTTGTCTTGATTGACTGGCAACATTGTGTTTCCTGTATTGGAGGCTTTTAGTGTGGCTTGATTTCGAGTAAATGGATGGCTATCATTCATTAGGAAACTAGGTTTCATCTGGGTGCCTGGTTAGGATGTGTTTGAGCTGGAGGTATCAGGGGGGTCTGTTTGTGGCCAGGTGTTTGCTTGGGTGCAGGCTTCCAGATAATTGACAGTCTGGTGGAGTCATCTCTTCTATTCATGCTTTCAGGTCTTTTTTCAATCTCTATGGCTTCTCTGATAATTCTGTAGCTGGGGTTTTCTATAGTGGCTAGGGTTTTGGTGCCATTTAAGTCGATGCTATGACCTGTTGCTTTCAAGTGTTGGACTAGTGAGGAAGTGTGTTCCAGCTTTTTTAATGCATTTTTGTGTTCATCCAGGCAGGTACTTATTCTTCTATTGGTTTGTCCAATGTATGTGACAGGGCATGATGCACAGGGGACTTCGTATATGCCTTGGTTTTCCAGATCAATTTTATCTTTGGGGTTTCTTAGGATGGCTGTTATATTTCTGTCTGTTTTGAAGGCAGTCTTGATGTGATGCCTGGGTAGTATCTTACTGATTTTGTCTGTAGTACCTCTTATGTAGGACAGAACAGCTGTTCCATAGGTCTGTTCATCTTCTAGGTCTTCCTTATGTGTTGGTGTGTTTTTGTGGATCAAGCCAGTGATTTTGCTTTTGTGGAAGCCATTGGCTGTCAGTACTTTAGTCAGGATGCATAGTTCAGTCTTTATGTGTGTCTTGTCTGCCAGGCGTTTGGTTCTGGCAACTAGTGTTTTGGCCACGGAGTTTATCTGTGCTGGGTGATGGTGGGATTGACGTTGAGGTAGCGGTTGGTGTGTGTTTTCTTCTGGTATATGGTGTGTCCTTGTGTGCCATCTGTCTTTTTGTAGATTAGTACATCTAGGAATGGTAGTTGTTTGTTTGTTTCCGTTACCATGGTGAATTTGATTTTGGGGTGTGTGCTGTTTAGGTGTGTTAGGAAATTGTTTAGGTTTTCTTTTCCATGGGGCCAAATCACAAATGTGTCATTGATGGATATTAGCCATAATTTAGGTTTGTGGGTGGCATTGGCTAGGGCTCTGGATTCAAATTCTCCCATGAAGGGGTTTTGCAATGATGGGCTCCTTCAATTTGCTTGTATCTTTGTCCTTTGTATATGAAATATGTGTTGGTTAAGCAGTGTTCTGCTAGTTCCATGAGTTGTTTGGGTGGTTGGTATTTATTTTTGATGATTTCCAGGGTTTCTTTTATCAGGACTTGAGTGAATAGTGAAACCACATTGAAACTTACAAGCAGATCTTTTTGTTCTATGTGTAGCTCTTAGATCATTTCCAAGAGGTGGTATGAGTTTTGTACATGTGAAGCTGTGGTTTCAGCATGGGGCTGCAGCTGCTTTGCTAGGTATCTGGCTGGGTTTTGTAGTGGTGCTCCTTTGGAGCTGACTATGGGTCTGAGAGGTATGCCTTCTTTGTGTATTTTGGGGAGACCGTATAGTTTGGGGCATCTGGAAGATTTTTCTCTTGAGGTGATCTTCTGTTGGAACTCTTTGCTCATGTTGCTGGTTATGCTTTTCTTCCTGGTTATTTTGTCAAGATATGTGGTTGGGTCTGTGTTTATGGGTTTGTATGTGGAGTCTTGGAGTAGGTCTGTCAATTTTGTTTCGTAGTCTTTTTTATCCATTACGACTGTGGCATTCCCTTTATTTGCTGGAAGTATGATTATGCTGCTGTTGTTCCTTAGGGCTTGCAGGGCTTTTAGTTCCTCTTTGTGTAAGTTGCTTTTGGGTGGTTTGCTTGTGCATAGGATGTCAGTAACTTGGTGTCTTATTCTATCAGCTTCATCTGTATTTAATTTAGTTAGGCTGGATTCCACTCCGAATATGATGGATTTTGGGTGCTATAGCATAACTGAATCCTTTGGTTAGGGCATTTGTTTTTGTTTTGGTGAGTTCTCTGTTGGAAACAATGTGTACTAATTATTTCAGGCATTGTTGTGAGTTGTTGGGGGCTTTCTTGTCATGTTCTAATTTCTTTAGTTTCTTTAGGAGTTTGTCATTTTTGTAAGTGGTTTCAGTTTCAGCTCTCCAAGTTGTAAGTTGTTTTATTTTGTCCCAAAGTAGAGGGTGAATTTTGTTGATCAATTCCAGGTGTAGGGTTAGGAGGTCTTTGTTTAACTAGTCGAGTTGGAATCTCTTTCTGTGGAGCTCATTTCTGAGTAGAGCCATTTCAGTTCTTTTCAGGATACGTTTGGTAGCTGCTGTGCTATGATGAAATGTTAATTTGAAGCTGGTTGGTGTTGCATTGTTGTCTCTGCAGCTGCGTAGGAATTTCAGGTCACATAATATTCCTGCACTTTTAACTTCCAGCTTCTCATAGGTTTTGGTCTGACTGTTTATTTCCTCCCTGCAGAGGTCTGATATTTGTTTTCTTAAGTTTTCATGGATATCTATACGTATGGTATTCAATTTTGTTTGGATATTTTCCCATGTCATTATAGTTGTGTTTTTAAAGTTGTAGCGATGTTTCGGCAGAATCTCATCTGCCATCATTAGGCTTCTGTATAGAGTTAGTTCCTGGTTTCAAATTTGAGGCTGGTCCATTCTGATTGGCTGGGA
>BLBF01000002.1:33068745-33091150 GCA_015471245.1 Laticauda colubrina
TATATCTATATCTATCTATCTATCTATCTATCTATCTATCTATCTATCTATCTATCTATCTATATAATCAAACCCTTATCATGTCTAGTTTAAATATACATTTGGATATGGATATAAGCTGAAAGATGATGTGGGGGCAGATCATCACAGAGCAAATCTATCTGTGTAGATGCGAAGAATTGACATTCTTAATCATTCAATTAATAACAATAGCCCTTAGATTTATATACCACTTTGCAGTGCTTTGCAGCCCTCTCTAAGCAGTTGACAGAGTCAGCATATTGCCTCCAACAATCTGGGTCCTCAGTTTACTCACCTCAGAAGGATGGAATGCTGAGTCAACCTTGAGCCTGGTGGGATTTGAACTGCCAAATTACAGGCAGCCGGCAGTCAGCATAAGTAGCTTGCAGTACTGCACTCTAACCACTACGCCACCATGGCTGTAATGCCCACTCTTTGGCTCTAGTAATGGCAAAGAAAAAAAGAAATTCAACATTTCTCTTCAGTGGGAAAGTAAGTCATTAAGAAAATTATACCATGCTTGCAAGGCATGCGAGAACTAACTGCTTTTTTTAAAAAAATGAAAAGACTAAGCCATATCTTTTTCTTCAACATGGAGAATGATGTCAAGTCTAATAGTATGGCAAGATGAATGGTTTATTTCTTTGAACTTCCATTTCCTAATTCTCAGTCGATAGTCCACTTCCTTGCACTCAGAACATTCTAAGGAGTGACCTACTTTATGATAATTTCTTATAAAAAAGCATAAGCCTTTCTTGGAATCTTCTTTAGTTTATTTCATATAATTGAACATCAAAATATGGTCGAGACCTTGGGGACTGCATGTGACCCAGAAAGCTTCCTAATTGAGGAAGCGTTGAAGCACATCATAGTACAGTATTTTCTCCTTCAAAGCCCAAAGGGGGAGAATGCTTGGGGGACTAAGTTTAGGCATGTACGTTTATGATATTATGCATAAAGAGACAACAGTTTAGTTTTAGTACCAGACTAAAAATTGAGAGACCATGAATTCTAGTCCTGGCTTAGGCACAAAACCTGCTGGGAGGTCTTGCTCCAGTCAGTCTTCTTTAGCCCTAGGAAGGTAGCAATGGCAAATTTGCCAGGAAAATTACAAGCACTTGTCCAGGCAGTCACTAGGAGTGAATACCAACCTGAAGATACATGGGGAAAAAAAACCCAAATCCTACAGTACATATATAAAAAAATGGGACTACATCTCAATTAGTTCTGGATTTTTCTTGACCAATATATTTGTGTGCTTATATATGTTATTCATATTAGCCTAATGTCATCGATATTTTTTTTATCCTGATGCAAAAATTAATTTGTTTCTTTTCTTAAGCTCTTTCACCAACTGATAGAGTTTGATCCCAGATCCTCCTCAACAAGGGTTTTTTTTGATTGCTGTTCATTTTTATTATTAGATTTCTATAATTTTGTTGGTATGTTTCATGATGTAAACCGTGGAGCGTTTGCTTATTAATATGGCTATGCACTATATCCTACAATACCTTGAATCTCCAAATATCTATGCAAGGGTCCTCTTTGTAGACTTTAGTTCAGCATTCAATACCATCATTCCAGACATTCTTCTAACTAAACTAAACCAGATAGCGGTACCTAAACACACTTGTGAGTGGATCATAAGTTTCCTAACAGACAGGAAGCAGCAGGTGAAGCTAGGCAGAATCACATCTCATACCTGTACAATTAGCACCCCCCCCCCCAGGCTGTGTACTTTCTCCACTTCTCTTTTCCCTATGTACCAATGACTGCATCTCAAATGACTGGAAGTGAACACACTGAAAACTGTAGAAATGGTGGTAGACTTTAGGAGACATCCTCCCATACACCTCTTACAATACTAGACAACACAATATCAACAGTAGAAACCTTTAAATTTCTAGGTTTGATCATATCACATATTTTGATCCTAAAATGGACACCCAACATAAAAAACATAATCAAAAAAGCACAACAAAGAATATTCTTTCTGCGCCAACTCAAAAAAGCTCAAACTGCCCAAGGAGCTGCTGATACAGTTCTACAGAGGAATTATCAAGTCTGTCATCTGCACCTCTATAGCTGTTTGGTTTGGTTCTGCAACCCAACAAGACAGACACAGACTTCAGAGAGTAATTAGGACTGCAGAAAAAACAATTACTACCAATCTACCTTCTATTGAGGACCTGTATAGTCAAAAAGAGGACTGTGAAAATATTTACAGACTCCTCAGAGCCTGGACATAAACTGTTTCAACTCCTACTCTCAAAATGACACTATAGAGCACCGCACATCAGAACAATTAGACACAAGGACAGTTTTCCCCCCGAATGCCATCACTCTGCTAAACAAATAATTCCCTCAATGCTGTCGAATTATTTACTGAGTCTGCATTACTATTACTATTAATCCTCCCATCTTTCTTTTCACCCATCTCCTCCCACTTATGACTGTATGACTGTGACCTTGTTGCTCGCATTCTTATGATTTTTATTGACTGTTTCCTAGTATGATTTGGTTCCTTATTGTTACCTATGACTATCATTAAGTGTTGTACATTATGATTCTCTTGACTCTTTTCTTTTAGGTACACTGATAACATATGCACCAAGACAAATTCCTTGGGTGTCCAATCTGACTTGGTCAACAAAGAATTCTATTCTATTATTTATTTGTTTGTTTGTTTGTTTATTTATTAGATGAGCTACTGCCTGTGCCACTGTACTCTGGAACAGCCGCAACTTCAAAATGCTTTTTAAGAGCAGTCCCATGTAGAGATCATTGCAACAGTTCAACTGGGAGATCACCAGGGGAAGAGCTTAAAATTCATAGTTTCCAATTAATAGAGGCTTATAGCACACTCTTATCCATCTTCCTCTTCAAAATAGATAAGAGTGCCAGAGGTGAGCCTTATATGACTGTCTGTGCCATTTGTATTTTTCTCTCTTGAACAGGCTGAATAAGAGAGATGTAGTGTTAATTTCACTTCTCTCTGTTTTTTGCTTTCTCAGTGGTGAGAAATGCCTCCCCCCTCTTTTTTTGAAAGGAAATCTACTTTTAAATGACTTGCCCTGGCATGGTAAATGCCACATTTCATCACTTGAGGCTGAATTCAGATAGAATATTCACCACACAAAACTGACATTTCAATTGACATTTTAAAATCAATGTAAGAACTAGGACACTTCGTAATGCCTATCAAATAAACAATTTTAAACCTTTCAATTACATAGATTTTAGCACGATTTCAGAAAATAAAAGCTTAGCTTATTATAGCAACAATTCAAATATATTTTAGAATCAACAGTGTTTATTTTTATGTAATCATGATTAAAAGTGAGTTGGATAAGTTTTAGCATCTTTTTTATTTGCTTGATTTGCTGGATTAATGATTTTGAGTAAGTGCAGTAAGTGAATAAAAGAGACAATAAATAAACATGGCCCACTCTCAAACTAGCTGTAGAGGTAAATTTCCACCCAATTTCCAGGATCCCTTTTCTGAGGAACTTATTGGAGAACACAGTAGGATTTTGCTTATGGAGGGTTCTAAAGGAAGCATATTATCTGGATTCTGTATTTAGGAAGGATTTGGGCATTGGCTTTGGATGACTACTACTTAGAAACAGTAGGAATCATTCTGGTTGATGACCAAAAGATCTGGACAGAGCAATCTCAGTCCTAGTAGACTTCTTATTAATTTTCAACTATGGTATTCATCTGAACTCCTTCCAAGGATTGGTCATAGGGCCAGTTTGGTAGTGGTTCTTCTCCTTCCTAAGAGGGCAGATTCAGACACAGTGCACAGAAGTAAATTTTAACATTGGGGACCATTCAACGTTTATATGAAATTATTGGGGGAGATCTTCTGTCAGTTCAGGGCAAGGTGTGATCAATATGTGGCTCATACTCAGCTTTATATTGCCAGTTTGTGCAATTTGATCGAAGTCCTGACCCAGTACCAGAGGGTGGTGAGAGGTGGTGGATAGGTAATAAGAAGATGAAAATAAATCGCTCTAATTTTGAATTGCTGGTGATAATGGTGGATTGATCTTGTTTCTATGGCTAGTTCTGCATGGGGTCATCTCCCTCAAAGAAGCACCTATACAGTGTGGGAAATCTTCCTGAATTTTCAGTCGATGGTCAAGAAGCAGGTGGCAGTTGTAGCCAGGAGGATTTTTTTGTCCAGCGTTGGCTTAGACATCAATTGCAGTTTTTCTTGGAGCAGATTGTTTTTATATAAGTGACTCAGGCCCTTATCAGCATGTGCAGGCTGTTACAGTGTTCCTTATATGAGTTCTGTTCTTGAAAAGTATTTCCAAACTGCAGTTGATATAAAATGCAGCAGTCCATCTACTAACAGGAAAAGGCTAATTTAGTAATCACACCACACATTGGTCATGGCATTGGTTGCCAAAAGGCTTATAAAGGAGAAGATTTTAAATTACAAAGCCCTACATTGTTTGGGATCAGAATGCTTTCAGAATTGCCTCTCCCACCAGGGTTCGGTCTTTCTTGTTCATTCATTTTAGGAAGTGGCACTGAGGAAACCCCCTCCTTCATGAAAGGAGTAGGGACCTAGGGCCTGGAGACCATCTTGAGAGGAGACACTCAAACTATGGAGCAGTTTTCCTTGAAGGAAGTGATGCTCAACTGTGGTAACTCAAGACTTTAGAACAGAGATGTCAAACTCACATTGTCACGATGTCATCATGTTCTTCTCAGGACTTTTTTCCCCTTCACTAAACTGGGCAGGGTCGGGGCCAGCATATGACACATCCAGCCTGCGAGCCATGAGTTTGACACTCCTGCTTTAGAACTTCAACTCTAGACTTCAACTTCCAGCATGCTGGCTGAGGAATTTTGAAAACTAAAGCCCACATATCTTAAAGTTGCCAAAGTTAGTCCAAGATACAGGAAAATTCCACCTTACTCATTTTGATAAGGTGGTTAGATCCATTAAGTTGAGCAGCATGGTGGCCTAGTGGAAAAGACACTTGCCTCCCACTTGGAAGGTTGAGAGTTCACTCCTATGTAGTGGCAGATCTTTCTCTCTTAGGGCTCAGAGAAAAAAAATATCTGATGCAAACTCATGGTGTCAGGAAGGCATCTGGCCAGTAAACATTTAGCGCCATCCAGTCTCCTCAATTTTACCCTGAATTAAGGGATTTACAAGGTCATGAAAAGGGAGTCAGATCGATTACATTCCAAGAAGCCTACAGTATGGTGGACCTGGGCTACCATTATTACTTTGTTGGCATTGATATTATACTGTTTAGTTTGAATTGTTATTGTTTTGTAAATTGTCTTGACTAAAGAATATTACACACATATCCTGTTTTTCAAGAGAAAGAAACCTCAAGGGTGCTTACAGTAATTTAAAAATAATTTTAAATGTTTCCAATATAATTATAATCCTAAAATAACATAAGAAACAGCAGCTAATGTACTATATCAGATTAAAAACAAACAGTAAAGTTAGGAAGAAAGCAGAATCAAGAGGATTTCAGGGTTATAGTGTTTGCATACCTTGCAAATAGATCTCAGTGAGGAATTGTTTCCATCTATACTTGGAGGTCTCAGGAGCTGAATCTGGGATTTCCCTAATGCAAAGCAAGTATTACTTCATTTATTTATTTGATTTGTCAATTGCTTACAAGATAATAAGTATAAGTATATACATAGCTTTGAATACATGAAATGGGTACATATAAGAAAAATAAAAGAAACAATAGGACAGGGACGGTAGGCATGTTGGTGCATTTATGCACACCCCCAACAGACCTCTTAGGAAAGGGGTGAGGTAAATAGACAGTCTAAGGTTAAAGTTTTTGGGGTTTGGGGAAGAAACACAGAGTCAGGTAGAGTATTCCAGACGTTGACCACTCTGTTGCTGAAGTCGTATTTCCTGCAATCAAGTTTGGTGTGGTTAACCTTGAGTTTGTATCTATTGTGTGGTCTTGTGTTGTTATGGTTGAAGCCGAAGTATTCATTGACAGGTAAGTCATTGCAATGTATGATTTTATATACCATACGTAGATCAGACCAAAGACAACATAATTCAAGGTTTTTTTGGTCTAGAATTTCAAGTCTGGTGGCATAAGGTATTCTGCAACGAGTAGAGGAGTGGAGAACTCTTCTTGTGAAATATTTCTGGATTTTCTCAACTGTGTTAATATCAGATACATAATGTGGGTTCCAGACTGATGAGCTGTATTCAAGTATTGGTCTAGCAAATGTTTTGTATGCTCTAGTTAGTAGTGTGATATTACCAGAGAAAAAGTTACATAGGATTAGGTTAACAACTCTTAATGCCTTTTTGGCTATGTAGTTACAGTGGGCTCTAGCTCTTAGATCATTAGAGATGAGCATTCCAAGGTCCTTTACAGAGCTTGGATCATCAACAAAATCTTGACTATTCAGCTTGTATTTTATTTTCTGATATTTTTTTGGCCAATATGTAAGACATTTATTTGTTGAGATTTGAAGTTGCCATTTGTTTGACCATTCTGACACATAGTCAAGATCTTTTTGAAGGGTAGCAGTATTGTCTGTGGTATTGAACAGCTTTACATCATCAGTGAAGAGAACACAGTTGCTCTTAATATGATCACAGAGTTTATTTATGTAGAGTATGAAGAGCGTTGGTCCTAGAACACTGCCTTGGGGGACACCACTATTGGCAGGTACAGAATTTGATAGGACACTCCCAATTTTGACCATTTGTTGTCTGTTTGACAGGAATGCTTCTATCCAATGATGCAGTTGTCCAGAGATAACGTAAGATTTTAGTTTTAAGAGTAGTTTGTCATGTACCACTGAATGAAAGGCTTTACAGAAGTCTATGTAGATTGCGTCTATTGTTTTGCCCTGATCGAGTTGTGTAGTCCATATGTTTTTTAGTGTAAGAGTTGCAGATTACAGGATAGTTTTTTCCTGAAACCAAATTGTTTATTAGAGAGTAGGTTGCTTGTCTCTAAGTGGAGGATAATGGATTGGTTAATAATTAATTCCATGACTTTACAGGTGATGCAGCATAAGGAGATTGGTCTGCAATTTTCAACTAGGCTGGGGTCTCCCTTTTTGAAGATGGGGATGTCTGTGGCTTGTGACCATAGTTTTGGCAAGGAGCTGGTCCTGAAAGATTTTTCAAAGATTCTACTTAGAGGTTCGGCTATGGCAGTGGATAGGTTTTTTAAGAAGTAGGCACATATTCCATCCAGTCCAATAGATAGAGATGGTTTTAGATTGCTTAGTGCTTTTTCAACATTGTCTTCTGTAAAATCAATATGTATTAGATCATTGTAGTTATCTGTGGTTCAACTAGGAAATACTAGCTACATTCCTTCTAATTAAATTTGGTCTATTTAGTTAAGTACTAAAGAAGCAGCATGTGCTTCTCCAGAGAGAGAAATTACAGAACCTTTGAGAAAAGTTTTTAAAAATAATTTCTTCTTAACATAGATATATTCACATACTTAGCATGAGCTGCTTTTGATAAGGAAACTTCTTTGGGAAGAAACAAATAATGGACCCAGAATTTAAACTGGATAAGGATCAGGATAACTGAACCAGCTTTTCATTGGACGTGCAAGAAGAAAGAAAATAAAGATGAATAGTCAATTCTCCAAGTTTAATATCTCTTAATGGACAAAGTGATGTGGAAGATTGTCTTCTCCTATATCCAGCCAAAGTTTCAGATCCTCTATGGTGGTCTTCACCAGATGCCCCTGCCAAGTATAGCAATAGCAATAGCACTTAGACTTATATACTGTTCTACAGTGCTTTACAGCCCTCTCTGAGCAGTTTACAGAGTCAACATATTGCCCCCAACAATTTGGGTCCTTATTTTACCCACCTCAGAAGGAAGGAAAACCTTGAGTCAACCTTGAGCCTGGTGAGATCTGAACTGCCAAATTGCAGGCAGCTGACAGTCAGCAGAAGTAGCCTGCAGTACTGCACTCTAACTAGTGGGCTACTGTGGCTCATTGTTGGTGGCCTTTTGAGTTATCCAGGTTTTAAAAACTTGTTTTTAAAATAAACCTTGCCCTTAAGCTGAGGGTCAATTTATTATTCTTTCAGAAGAAATATTTTGTGCTTTGTTTGTACAGAGTTCTACTTTGATATTTTATACACTGTATTTCTAATATAACTTTGTTTTTACACTGTAAGCTACCCAGCGAATAGATGAATAAATGAACACACACACACACACACACACACACACACACACAGATAGACATCTGATCAATGACTGTGAGCTGAAGCATCCCTCTCATTCTTCTCCTCTGTAGTTGAAGGGGAGTTGAAACCAAAAAAGACACAGAGAGTGGGGCTCAAGAGAGGCCTCATTTTTATAAATGCAAAGATGGTTTGTCAGCTGTTGACATAATTGACTGGAGGAACCCCTGATCAGTCCACATGATGAATAGGAGAAGTTATTTCAACCACAGACACAAGGGTATTTTAGACTCAAACGAACCTGCTTAGCATTGATTGGAAGGTTAACTGACCCAGTTTTCTTGTTTACACATTATACTAACACTGTCTTCCATGATCCAATTAAGCGTGTTATATAAACAAGGTCACTGTCTCTTTATATTACCTATGCTCAGATATAATTTCTCTCTCAAAGTTGAATCCAATTCTCATCAGTTCTGCCATTGCCACCAAAGACAGCTTCCAGTGCCCTAAAAATGACATGGTACGCTCGCTGTCAATTCTCCCAACATTATTGTCAGTTCTGGAGCAAATGTCTGCTTTCTTCTGTTTTATTCCTTTCTGCACATGAATAAAAGTGTTAACATTTTGATGGGTGCTTTCTGCCAGATACTGACATCTAAAATAATATTGTGTGCCAGTTTTCTTTTGTCTGGGATGAACTACATGTATTAATTTGACACAAGGCAATTTTTGGACAGGCATAGCCCTTTTGTAACATACCTCTGCGCATTCTCAGTGGAATGTACCTTTAAAATGTAGCATTGCACATCACTTATGTATTATGCCTTGGAACTCAGCCCCATTATTTGCTTTCAGTTATTTATCTTCACCCTGAAACCTATGACATTAGAACAGGGTTCTAGAAAGGTAGTGGAGCACAGATGCAGAGTATATTTTCTTTAATGCTGAAGCAGTGTTTTTCAAAATTTACAACTTTAAGATGTGTAGACTTCAGTGCTTAAAATTCCCCAGCCACTGCTTTAAAGTTATTTTGTGGGTGAAGGAAATGGGGGAAAGGAGAAGACTTACAAGGGAGGGGATAATATTTCCAAATCAACTTGAATTCTGGTGGTTTATCTCTTTTTAGCAGTAAACAAAAGTCCAAAACAAAACAAAATTCCAAACCCTTCTGTTTGGCTTTATATATTTAGTGAGATGTCCGCAGAGTTATCTATATTTCCCACTGCATGGAAAGTCAGACTCCCCAGCTCTGCTGTGCTTTGATGCATCATTTCCTCTGGGCTGCAGAGCAATCTAATGTGAAGCAATGCCTTGAAATTCAGTTGCTTGCCTTGATTTCTAAAGCTGAAACTCTGGAATGGCTAATATAATCCAGCAAATCCAGCAAATGCAATTGCCCTTTAACATCCAACTAAAAATGCCAAAGGCAGTTCTTTGAAAGGATATTCTGTTTCAGTTTGGAGTGCCTTTCTGAAGGGGCGCGTCAATCAATATAAAATGTCTCTAATGAAAAGAAATCTGAAACAATAACATGTTTGTTGGAAACCTGGCACTTTCTAAGGATGGGTTTATTTCAATCATATTTTATAAGAAGTCGTAATCTCTTCCTCAAACAACAACCTAAGCAAAAGCAAAACAAAGCACATGGTAGCTTGGAGCAATGTGGGAACTCAGCCTGTTTCTTGGAAAACTGCATCCAATTGAGCAAATGCACAGCAGAAAAAGGATGGGTTATAATGCTTTGAAGAACTAGTTTAGCACAACTGTTAAGTCACTTGGCTAGAAATGGAGAGACTATGAATTCCAGCCTTGCCTGAGGCACAAAGCCAGATGATGACCTTGGGCCAATCACTCTTGCTCAGCTCTAGAAAGGAAACATTGGTAACCTATTACTGAAATCTTGCCAAAAACACTTCAGAGACTAGTCCAGGCAGTGACTAGGAAATTATTCTAACTCCAAGACACCAAATATAACAATGTTGTATTTTTAAAACATAAGATTCACTGCTGCTTAGAGTTTTTAATGTTTCTTTTCTTTCCATATGCCAATTGTGTGAGCCACTCAGAGTTTAGTCAAATGACAATTAGCTTTCTTCCCAGCTTTTTGTTTCTTTGTTCCTTTGAGTCTTTATCCCTTTTGTCCTTCATAAATAAGAGACAATTCATTCCTCCAACTTCTAATAAATGAATAGAGTTTCAAGCAAGTCCCAGTAAAATGGATTTAAATCTTTTCTTCCAGTAGAGCTGCTTGAGAAGTAGAATAAGATATTATAAAAGTCAGCTCACTAATCCCATAGCTGAGATCAGTTATCATTTGAGCTTTTGACATCTGGAACTTTGTGTAGGAACCTTCCTACAAGAAGTCCTTGACTTACAACTGGTTGTTTAATGACCCTTCAAAGTTTCAGGGCCTGAGAGCTTTATGGGCTATAAAACATTTCTAACCATCATAAAAGGTGCTACCATCCCCCAAATACATGACTGCATTTCGTATACATGACAACTAGCTCACATTTATGAATGGTTGAGCATCCTGTGATCATGTGCTCATGAATTGACAGTTTTTTGGTAGGTTTCTGGTGAAGGATTCTGGAAAATGGATTTACTTAATGACCACTTAATTAACTTAGTGATTACTGTAAAAAGAGTTGAAAAACTGGGTCCGATCACGTTTATGAATGGGTGAGCATTCTGTGGTCACATGCTTATGAATTTTGTAGTTTTTTGTAGGTTTTGTAGATAAATCAGTGAGGGTATAAGGCCTCAACTTACAACTGATTTATCACCAAAATTTTGGTTCCAAAATTCAGGCCCCAAATTCTGGCCCCAAATTTCTGGTCCCAATTGTGATTGCAATTTAAGGACCATTTTTACTTACAGCTCAAGCTTTGACTCCCCATTTGTTGGGATCACTTAAAACCTGTATGGATAAGAAGATACTCCAGAGAGTTATAAACACAGCACACAAAAAATCATTGTCTGCTCCCTTTCTTCTTTGGAAGAGATTGAGAAGATCAGACTCCTCTCCAGAACACTAAAAATCTACACAGACCATTCTCATCCTGGACACTCATATTTAGAACTGTTACCAACAGGAGGAATTATAGGTGTCTTAAAATTAAGACTAATAGATTGAGAAACAGTTTCTTTTCCAAGGCAGTAATTGTCTTGAATCAAACAATGCATTTGTGATTTAGTCCTATTATTATTATAATTATTTTAATTTTTAAAACTCGGTAGTGTGATTGTGATGTGGTGTTTGGGCACTGTGCTAGAGTAGCTTTCAAATTTCATTGTATTCGTGGAATGCAATGACAATAAAGGTATTCTATTCTATATTATTATTTCAGAAGACTGAAGGGGAAAGGATCCTAAATGATAAATTCATGGTGGGAATTCTGGCTCATCGGACTATTTATGGAACATAAAATGGACTTTTGAAATTTTCTAATCCAACCTCCTGCTTAAATTGCTGCACCATTTTGGACAAATGAACAAATGACACAGGTTTTGATAAATTTACTGTTTCCAGCAGTTGACTAAAGTTCTTAACTCTGTGAAATCCTTTGGAACTTTCCTATGTATGTTATATTGTTTTGACCGTAATTGTTCTCTTTATAATCTATAGTCCTCTGGGGAAATATGATGCAGTTAAAAAAAACATCTTCTTGCTTTATCCATCAAGATGATTATATAAGCAAAGAGTGAGGTGTTTAGTAGTTGGTCTTTTAAACACCAGCAAGTATTGGAAAGTTGTTTGACAAGGGACCATAGTGATGTTGGGCCATAATTACTCCACTGTATGCAATTAAGTCTCTGAAAATGGCTAAGACCAAATGCTAACCCAAAATCAAATATGGACCAGTTAGTGTGTTTAGAAAAACATGGTTGATGGAAGCATGATTTAATGCATGAAAACCTAACCACAATCTGTGCATAAGATTGCATCATGGATACTCTTTTTTAAAAAAAACATAAAACCATCTTTCAATTACATACAGTATATTGGTTAGTACAAGTCTCGTGTGCAATCTCTGCAGTCATTCCCTTCTAATTATAATTTAGTCCTCATATTGTATATAAGCTATATATATTTCTCATGTTATCATTATTAATTGTTTATTAGACTGTTACTATTATTCCATCATTTTGTGTGAGCAAATCCCCGTTTTAACTTAACCTACTTTGTAACATTCATTTCATCATAACCAATCTATTCAATAATAATTCTATTATACTTATAGAGTATTATAAAATATTTCATTTCTCTGTTTTATTATCTAACCTTTGATAAAATAAATCCCATATTTTATAAAATTGTTTATCTTCTTGCTCTCTAATTTCAAATGTCAGTTAACTCATTTCTGAGCAGTCCATTATTTTCTTAATAACTTTGTCTTCCATTGGAATTTTCTCATTTTCCCAATTTTTAGCAAATACAATTCTAGCCACTGTTAATACATTTACAGTCAAATATATCAATTCTCTACTGTATATTTCAGGTATAATAAATATCTCTGGCTTTAAATCTATGTGTTTCTTTGTCATTTTTTCCAACCATGTGTGGATTTTAGTCCATATCTTTTAGCCTCTGCACATGTCCACCACATATGAGAGTATGATCCAGGTATCTGATGACACTTCCAATATTTCTCTGACTTATTCTTGAACATTCTTGCTATTCTTGCCAGGGGTAGATGCCTCCTGTAAAACATCTTATACAGATTCTCTTTGTATGCTGTTGTCATTGTCATTTTCGAGACTGTGCATCATGGGTACTCTTATCTATAACTGAAAAGCAGTTCTAATGGTTCCTTGATGCAGAGTAGATGTGCGTGATAAGAGGGATGGATTATAGTAGTGTGAATGCTATGTTTACAAATGAGCAAACCTCCTGTCATTTCTTAAATAGAAAACCATCTTAGCTGAACAATTCAATTTATTTTTGTCCAGTCTAACAGTCAGAACCTTGAAAAATATCAAGAGCAAGAATTATTTATCAGGATGGATTAATTTATCATAGACAAGTCAGGTGAGCAATATCAACATTTAGTTGGAAAGCCCAAGATGTGACCATCTTTGCCCTTATGAACAATGAACAATGGCTTTTTATGGCACAAGAGACCATTCTATACTGTGGCCAGAAAAGCCTTGGCATTTGCTGTCACTTTATTTTGTCTAAAGTGAACTTTGGGAATATAACTAAAGTTTACTAATTAAGAGAAGCTTCTAAAAAACAAGACTCAGCTAAAAAGGAAGTTACAAAAAAAGGCAGCAGCAGCACACGAAAAAAGAGAAGCAGCATGGCAAAAACAAAAAAAGAAAGAAACAGAGATACATTTCATCAGCCCATGAATGATGTTGCAACATGGCAGCAAAAGACAGCAACTGAATCTGAAAAAATGAAAGTAAATAGTAGTCAGCAATTCTGCATTTGCAATTTATGGCGATATAAGCACTGTCTAAATTAGTGATTTAACACGGCAGGGGTGAGTAAATAACATTTTAAATGCTAGAGTGGAAATTCTGTCTTAATATGTCTTAATACTGACTACATAATGCATTATGCTTTAAGTCTAGCATGAATTGGATATGGTTTATATTATTACATTCCTTACTGGCTCATATTATTAGTTCTTGAAGAATTTAGATAAATATTGTACAGCACACATGTCTGCACCTTCTTCTATCTGAATAGAACTTCAAAATATTACACAACTTTCACGTAGCCATTTGCTTGACTATTTTGCTTTTCTCTATTTTTTTTTCTTGCCTTGCCTCTATATCCTAAGCCTTTTTCTTCAACTCTCATTGTCTATCAATTGAAAATATATTTCATATAATCATATAAGTATATAAACATATCCAGGGATGGGATTCAATTTTTTTAAACAACTGGTTTTGTGCGTGTGGCTTAGTTGGTGAGTGTGGTTTGTTGATCATGTGATTGGCTGGGTGTGGCCAACTCAACATCACTTACATCGAGACATGCATCTTCTCACCTGGCCTCTCACGACTGTGGGGATGCTGCAACAGTCACAAGTCACTTTTTCCAATGCCATTATAACTTTGAATGGTCACTCCATACAAGCAAACTACCAGCAAAGGAAGGAAAAAAAACCTCAAGAGATGTTCCTGAGACAGGAAGTCTAGTCCTGACAAGAATGTAATAAGGGTTAAGGGAAATGCAGTTTCCTGTAACCAACACCAGAATTTTCCTTCCTGCCTTCCTTACAGGATTTGGCCAGTAATTTCTTCTGACAACCAGTTCTCTGAACTGCTTAGAATGTTAACAACTAGTTCTAGGTTTGAACTGGTAGAATCCCACCCCTGGTGTTCTCCAGTACCAAGGTTGAAAAGCATGGATACTATTTATATCCTATTTTTTCCAAGTCCAACTTTTGCTTCCATAGAGTGAACCTGGCAAAATAATTTCCTGCATGATTTACCTAGGATTAAGGATTAAGAAAGGATTAAGAGCATTACAGGTAATCTGACAAAATGTGTAAAAACACTTCAAAAACAGCACATGATGTTCAACATTTGCTATTTTTGTTGCTGATTTTCTACCAACAAACTTTCTCTTCCATTTTGTTTTCTCTCCTAGTATTTGTGCTAGAGATTTCCCTAGAAATTTTATTCAGATTGTTGTTGTTCTGCTTATCATCACTCTGCAAAATTGTCTGCTTTCTCCTAATAATTTGCATGGGATTTCAACTTACATGGTCCTAAAATCCTGAAAACATTCTTGTTTCCTTGGTCAGTTCTTTTTTAATTTTTTTTAAACAACATAGACAAACATAAACATAAACACAAAACATAAAACCATCTTTCCATTGTATAGTTTGTCAGTCAGTACAAATTTTCTTGTGCACAATATCAACAGTCCTTCCCTTCTAACTACATTATTAAAATTATTAGACTTTACTTATAGACTATATCATCCTTTTCGAGTAAATTTCAGTTTTTTAAAACATCTCAATTTCATTATAATCCATTATAATATATTACATTGTCTTATCTTTATTCTATCATCATATTTATATTATATTATATCCTATTTCTCTATTCTCTTTTCTAAACCATAGATAAAATAAATCCCAAATTTTATAATACTCTTTATCTTCTTGCTATCTAATTGCTAATGTCAATTTACTCATTTCTGCACATTCCATTATTTTCATAATCACCTCCTCTTCTGTCGATATATTTCCACTTTTCCAGGTTTTAGCAAATAACATTCTAGCTGCTGTCAAAACATTTGTAATCAAATATGTCAATTCTTTACTCTATCTTTCAGGTAAGATACCCAATAAAAAATATTTCTGGTTTCAAGTCTATATGTTGTTTTGTCATTTTTTTCAGCCATGTATGAATTTAAGTCCAGTATCTTTATTTCCTTGATCAGTTCTGAAGTCTTTTGCCACTAAAGCGCAATTCAATACAGAAACTGGCTCTTTTGCCTGGATTTTATTGTCCACTTTGTTGTACATTTTCATGGTGTGATTTCTTCAAGAATGATTTTGCAGGTTATTCTGACTGAAAATCAAACCTTTTGTGGGAATCATTTTATGGATGACTTTGCTACTTTCCAAGAGACCGTGCAGGCTTCTGGATAAAATTGAGCTATAATAAAGCAAATGTTATTGTGATTTTTCAGTGACTGTGTAAGGATGGTTTGCTTTATTGAAGAAACCTCCTTGTGAGGAAAAATTATGGAGTCTGATGTATTGATCTGTCAACCTTCACTATTAAAAACTGTAGAACCTCTAATGATAAAAGAGTTATTACCATAATAAAAATATAGAAAATAGAATGAACACAACAGAAGCAGAGAGTGAATTTAAATCAGTACAGTTTTAAACTTAACCAGCTAGCTAGCATCTCTGAGACTAAGCTCTGCCAAATCTTTTGGGGTCTGATCACATGCTAGCTGCAGTGGTGGAATTCAAAATATTTTACTACTGGTTCTGTGGGTGTGGCTTATTTGGTGGGTGTGGCTTGGTGATCATGTGACTTGGTGGGTGTGGCTTAGAGGTGACTGGGTGATCATGTGACTGGGTGGGTGTGGCTTGGTGGTCATGTGACTGGGTGGGCATGGCTTGGTGGTCATGTGACTGGGTGGGCATGGCCAACTCAATGTCACTCACATCAAGGGGTGCCTCATCTGGCCCCTCCCCTCCCAGCCATTCCTTGTCACCCAGCCTCAACTAATCTATAGTTCTGTAAAAATGTTGTTCATCTTTTTTGACTTTATTATCTGCATACTATAGATGTATTTTCATGGACCACTGAAAGGAGGAAATGGCTCACAAGCTTTACTCAAGAGTGTGATATAGGCAACAGGCTTTTAAGGGGCTTCTAAAAAGAAAGGAAGGAAGGTATTTTCCAAAGCACCAGGAGACAAACAAGAAGCAATGGATGGAAACTGAACAAAGAGCAAAGCAACCTAAAACTAAAGGCCCTGTCACACTGGCCGACGGATGCAAAATGTTTGTAAAAAGGACACAGCGGAGGAGAAAAATATTCCATCCATTGTTATCCGCACTCAAAAGTGCCCCGAATTTGCATAACCAGAGCAGACAACACAGAAAGGAACGGACGGGGGGAGGACGTAGGGTGGATGGAAAGTGGATGCTCCACGGAAGCCTAGCAGATGGAAGCGGATGGGAGCAGATGGCACATCCACAAGGCTTCTGGGGGACCGCAGCAAAGCGGACGCGGAACGGATACAGCGGATGCAGAGTGGAAGCCTAGCAGAAGCCTAGCGGATGCCTAGCGGATGCCTAGCGTTCAATGCGCATGCGGGGAGGATGCATTGCGTCAGCACCGCGGATATAAAGGGAAGCATCTCCCAAGCAGGTCAACATTCAGAGGAAAGACCTGCTTCCACACACAGCTCTCAAGCCTGCCTGCCTGCCAGCCTGCCTGCCTGCCTGCCTGCCTGCCTGCTTGCCTGCCTGCCTGCCTGCCTGCCTGCTTGCCTGCCAGCCTGCCTGCCAGTCAGCAACCCCACAACCATGGGGAAGAAGAGAAGCCTCAGCCATCTGCTGCCAGCCCTGGCAAGAGGGACAGGGCCACCCTCCCACCCCCTGGCCCTCACCCTGCTTCTGCTGGGGCTTCTGCAGCACGGGCTCACTCTTCTGGGACTGGGGCTTCTGCTGCTTCTGCTCCTGGAGGAGCTGATGATGATGCTTATGGCGGTGGTGCTTCTGCTGGTGCTTACTCTGCTGATGCTGCTTCTGGCAGTGGTGCTTCTGCTGGTGCTTACTCTGATGATGATGCTTCTGGCGGTGGTACTTCTGCTGGTGCTTACTCTGCTGGCATTGCTCCTGGTGCTGGTGCTTCTGCTGGTGCTTACTCTGCTGGCGCTGCTCCTGGTCCTGCTGCTGCTCCTGGTCCTGCTGGTGCTCCTGGTCCTGCTGGTCCTGCTTGTGCTCCTGGTCCTGCTGGTTCTCTGGTTCTGCTGGCGCTGCTGGTGCTTACTCTGCTGCTGATGATCCTGGTCCTGCTGGTCCTGCTGGTGCTGCTGGTACTGTTGCTGCTGCTGGTGCTGCTGGTCCTGCTTTTGCTGCTGTTGCTGCTGCTGGTGGTGTGGAGGACCAGCCCCTACAACCTGGAAGCCCCTCTGATGAGGGCCCATGTGGTCCTGCCAAAGGGAGGAAGAGGCAGACGCGAGAATGGGAGAGGAGGCAATACAACATCGAAGAGAAACATGAGGACGAGGTGCTGGAGTGGCTGAGAGAGAATGAGTATCTATGGCGAAAGGGACACAGGCTCTATAGGGACACCAAAAGGAAGCAGGCTGCTTGGAGAGAGAAGGCGGAGAGCCTGGGCTACACTTCGGAGGTGCTCCTCGGCTGGTGGAAGCACATGAACACCTGGTATGGGAAGCTGCACCTCAAGAAATCTGGCCAGGCCACAGTCAAGCTGACGGACAGAGAGAACTACATCATGGCCAAGTGCAGCTTCCTGGAGGGTGAGATCTGCCACCGAGGAGCAGCCCCTCTCACAACCCTCTCTCTCAGGCAGCCTGCTGAGAACCAGTCCTCTTCCGGCAGAGAGTCAGCTCCTGTCTCCAGGCAGGTATCTGTGGAGCATGCCACGATGGAGACCCCCCCGACAGCTGTAGTACCCGTGGCTGAGCGCATGGAGGACCCCCTGGCGCAGTGGGAGAAAGGAGATGGCACTTCCACCATAGCCCAATCCGCATCCACCCCCAGCTCCACTTCCACAGAAAGGCAGGGAACCAGACAGAAGGGGTAGAGCCAAACTGTCCTGCTGGAGATAAGAGACACCATCAGGAGCAGCGTAGATCTCCTCTCTCAGCTGGTACACACCGACATACCATCCTCCAACCGCAAGCCCTTCCTCACCTATGTGAACCAGACCCTCATGGACATGGCGGAACCCCAGTACCAGGTGGTGAAGGACAGGATCACCGATCTGCTTCACAACCCTCCAGACCCAGATGAACCTGCTCCCACCCAATCAAGGTCTGTTCCTCCACCCCAGGTGATGTCCCTCCCATTCCAAGGCTTTCCACAGGTCTTCACCTACCAAAGCTACGGCTACCAGGAGGTCCAGCAGCACAGACAGCAGCCCTTCCCAATCCAGGCACAGGTTCATCGGACGCTACTGTTGCCACCAGTTCCACTGATGCCACCGATGCCAACCACGCCACTGATGCCACCCACACCACCAATGCCACCCACGCCACCGATGCCACCCACGCCAGCCCTCATCCAGCTGCAGATCAGACAGCCCCACTACACTGCTCCTTCCTCCACCCCACAGCCAAGCCCGGCCTCAGTACATCTGTCATCGGTACTGGGGCTGACACCCCATGGCATGGAGGAAGGGGCTCTCAACATCACGGGGCTGAGCCAGCTGTCTGAGAGCTTCCTCAACACACCGTCCCCTGTTGTCCTCTTGGGGCCAGGAACCCCATTGATGCTTCAGACAGGCACTCCAGCAGCAGCCACCTCCACAGCACCTGGACCCTTCACTCCTGAGACTGGGCACACCTCCGAGTGACCAAGAGGAGTGCCAGAGACTGGGTGGCTACCTATTGATTTTATTTGGACACTTGACTTGGGTCATTTTTCTTTTACAGCTTGTTATTAATAAAGATAATCTTTGCTTCACACACTTGTTTCATTTATTTTTTTCAATAAAGTCTTGGTGGAAACTTTTAGAAATGGTTTAAGCCTTTGCATGCTTGTGGGATGGGTTAAGATAGGAGTGGGATGGGCAGGGATACCTTTGGGATGGGTTAAGATAGCAGTGGGATGGGCAGGGATACCTTTGGGATGGGTAATAGCTGAGGAATGGGCAGGGATACCTGCGGGATGGATGGGCAGGGATACCTTTGGGATGGATAATAGCTGTGGGATAGATAAACCTCCAGTGCAAGCATAGTGGGACTATATGGTCCACCCTCCCAGGTGCCACACCTTTGGCCCTTCATTATCAATAACAATGTAAGCATTGATCCACACATGTCAACATAAACACAACTCTTTATTAAATGCCCTGTTCATTGTAGGCCCACCCAACATACATGGCCCAATCTCATCAGTGTGATGAGATAGGCTGAAGGAAGCATCCATTAATGATCTATCATCCTGTCTTGCAACTCCACTGCTCCAGCTGGGGAGTTGCACCAGTGTTTCAGGAGGTTGCGCTGCTTGTTCTCTTCACATGAGGCTCTGTTGGGGCCTTGCACATCCTCAGTGTCTATCAGGTTTCGCCCTTGCCTCCATTCCCCAGGCTTCATGTCCCCATTGCCTTGTTGGAGGTCCACGAGCCTGTTCTGCAAGACTGGGTAGCGGGTGCGCATGAGATTGTGCAGGATGCAGCAAGCTTCCACAATCCTCCTCACGGTCTCTGGTCGATGCTGCATGGTGGTGAGAAGTACCTGGAACCTGTTGGCCAGGATGCCAAAGACATTCTCCACCACCTGCCTTGCCCTGGACAGCCTGTAGTTGAAGATCCTCTCTTCATGGATGAGTAGTCTGGAAGTGTAGGGCTTCATGAGGTAGGTTTTGAGGGAGAAGGCATCATCCCCCCCGATGAAGTAGGGCACATCTTGCGTGTCATTGGGCAGGGGGTCTGGATCTGGGAAGCCCATGATGAGGTTGCATTCCAGCCCCTCCTTGAGGTGATTGGCGTTGTATACCTGGGCATCTGAAGCTGACCTGTTGCCAGAGGCATCGATGTACATGAACTTGTAGTCAGCATCGACCATGGCGAAGAGGATGATGCTGAAGAAGCCCTTGTAGTTGAAATAAGTGGACCCCGACTTCACTGGAGCTTTGCAGGCCACGTGCTTGCCATCTATGGCTCCAACGGTTGGGGGAAGTCCCATGTCTGATACCACTGCTCTGCAACTTTCTTCCAGCCTTCTTCAGTGGAGGGGCACTGGAGGAGCTCCTCCAGGTATTCTTCGATGATGGCCTGCACCACTTCAATGACCACAATGCTGATAGTGTTGTGTGGCACCCTCCAGCCGTACTGCATGCTCCTGTATGTGGATCCTGAAGCCAGGTGGTGCAGAGTCAGTGCCACCTTGAGCCCAGGGTCCAGGCTGGGCCGGAAGTTGGTGCTCTGCTTGGTCAACCTGGGTGTCAGCCGCTGCACAACTTCGTCAAACATGGCTGGAGGCATCCTCATGAAGTTCTGAAATGCACGAGTGTCTTCGTTCCTGAGCTCCACCATCAGCTTGTTGTACAGTCCGTACTCTGCTCTTCTCCCAATCCATCTTTGGTCCCAGACGCTTCTTGGCTGCCTCCTTTTCTTCCCATAGAACAGTTGAAAGAGCCTGTAGATGTTCGCACTGTTGCAGAATGATGGTGGCTACCAAAAGGACTGTGTTACGATCCATGGTGGACATGACTGGATGCTGTGGAAGAGCAAGAGCCAGATGAAGGCTGCAGAGGTCTGCACAGCAGGGCTGCTGGACTGAAAGTGAGATCCAGGTGAGTTGTTCCCACTTTTTAGAGGCAATATAGGTTTTCCACTATGTGACCTTTTGCATCCTCTATGCATCCTCTAGACATCCTTAATATCCGAGATAGGTCCCCTCTGCGAACGTTTTTTCCATTTTAAATGCTTTGTATGCGAGCTGCATCCGCTTTCATCCTTTCTCCGTCCGTGCTACTAACACTGCGCATCCGTTCCGCATCCGTTTCAGTTCCTCCCTGTGTCTGCTTTCTGCTGGAGCGGATTTGAGTTGCGCGGATGCACAGTGGATGCCTAGCGGATGTAGCGGACGCATAACGGATGACAACGGATGCAGAACGGATGTTCCACGTATGCGTTGCGGATGCAGAAAGGACGCGTTGGATACATTTTCTGCTCAAAAAGTTTTGAGCAGCTCAAAACTTTTTGAGCGGATGGAACCTCAGTCGACGGATGCTGGACGGATAGAGAGGAAGAAAAATGGACGCAGTGAGTACAGAATGGATGCATCGCATTAACCAATGGATGGCAAGTGTTTCTCTCTGTTTTACATCCTCTTTCCATCCATTGCTGTAGAGTGACATGGGCTTAAGGAGAAACTTTCTGACAGTGAGAACAATTAACCAGTGGACCTGCTCATCTCCAGAAGTTATGGGTGATTAATGACTGGAAATTTTGAAAAGACTGGACAGTCATTTCTCTGAAATGGTATAGGGTTCCCCTAAAAGTCCTTTCTAAGTTTTATTCTGACACCTTTCCCAGGATCTCTTCTCAGAGTTTGGCATTCTCAGTTTTCCTGCCTGAGCAGGGGCTTGGACTGGAAGACCTCCAAACTCCCTTTCAACTCTGTTAAATACATATGTATTTTTGCTCTGGACTATTGAATGCATGTGAACCCTGAAAAAATATATGGTAGCCCTGGGCAAAAGAAAAGCAGTAGAATCACTCTAGGTTTAGGGACAGTGTAAAATCTTCACACATGATAAATAATGGAGCAATTAAAAATAATAGCACAGAGTTTTCTCTGTCTCTCTCTCTCTCTCCCTTCCTATTTCTTTCTCTTTCTTTGTCTCTTTCTGTCTTTCTCTCCCTTCATTTCTTTTTCTCTCTCTCTCACACACACACCACTCTCTCCCTCTCCCTATTTCTTTTTCTTTCTTACTCTTTCTTCCTTTCTTTCTCTCCCTTCCTCTTTCTTTCTTTCTTTCTTTCTTTCTTTCTTTCTTTCTTTCTTTCT
>BLBF01000002.1:33091160-33132137 GCA_015471245.1 Laticauda colubrina
CTTTCTTTCTTTCTTTCTTTCTTTCTTTCTTTCTTTCTTTCTTTCTTCTCTCTCTCACCCCCCCCCCCATCAGCTTTCATTCCCTCTCACTCCAGGCACTTTACTCACAAGGGGAAGTGAATCCAACATTAGAGAAGTTCTGCAGGTAAACGGACTTGCATTTGAAGTTCCTGCAGTCTTCCCCATGGCTGGACCCCCCCCCCCAGCATTTTTTCCCTCTTGTCCCAGGCATTTTATGCATAAGGGGGAGTGATACTACTAGTGTCCATGAAGAATCCAGCCTTGGAACAGTTTTGCAGGTTAACGGACCGCTGCTCTGCCCCCAGTCATGTGTTTTCAAGTGGCTGCTTGAAAATGCATGGCTAGGGCAAGGGAGCAGTGCTCCTTTTAACTGGGGCATTAAGCATCGGGCAAGCGAGTGAGCAGAAACCAGGCGATTGGGTTGGGGGTGTGGATAGCTAGATGTTGCTACCAGTTCAGCAACCCATACCAAATTCTTGCTACTGGTTCACCCGAGTAGGTGCGAACCAGCTGAATAGCACCTCTGGCTAGCTGGCCATTTTGTATTTCCTTTTCCTCACTTTTGTTTGTTCTCTGTGAAGCAAAGTTGCAAAAAAGGAGCTTTCATCAGAATAGGTTATTATAATGGCAAAACTAAAGATTCCTCATATAGCAAACTAACTGCAAATATCAGAAGTGGCTATTTTAATATTATGCCTCAATGAATTAGATATCTCTCTCTCTCTCTCTCTCTCTCTCTCTCTCTCTCTCTCTCTCTCTCCCTCCCTCCCTCCCTCCCTCCCTCTCTCTCTCTCTCTCTTTCTCTCTCTCTCTCTCTCTGTGTGCCTATGCCACATATTGCTTTTTTTTCCTTTGATGAAAGCAATAAGATTCTGAATTTTTGTATTTTTTATTTGCAAACAGATACTGGTCGCCTTAACTGCAGTATATTGCTCAGCTTACTTGTAATATTTTTATATTTGAAAATAATTGGAATGTTTTTATGAGAAGTGTTAGGGTTGTTTTAAGTAAAACAATTTGTGAAATAAAGAATTGCCCTGTTTATCACTTAATTTTAAAAGGGTCATGTATATGTATTATTTGGAAATAAAAACACTGAATTCAATAAAAAGGATTAACATTTTTGATAAATGATGAAAAGTGTATTCTTTTTCATATGTAGTATATGGATCCATTAATGGACCCTCTAGCTTAGAAATCTAGATGTATAACTTCTTGGCAGAGATGAATTGGTACCAATCCTTTGAACATCTCTCTTTCTCTTAGCAGTTTTTTGTTTACTAACCCAGAATACTTTGCTTCTTTGTGTTTGGGAATCATTAAATTTGAGCTTAACTTAGGAATATAAAAGAAAGAGTACTAGATTTGAGGTTTTTTTTTCCCTTGACATGAAAAACAGACATGATATTTGTAATGCAAATAACAATACAGAACGGAATCTGCTAGGATCTTTCTTCTCTGTTCACAATTCATGCAACTATGAATGGGTTTTCTGCAAAGAAGAGAGCTAAGCTTGCCCAGTCTTCCTCCCTCCCCATTTTGTTGCATTAGAATGGTTTTCATTGTTTGAAAGCTAGCCATGGATGTAGTCCAATAAAATATCAGAGCTCTGCATTTAAATTCATATCAGATATTGTTGAAATACATTTGAGTTTGCAGATGGAGAAAAGGCAAGTTTTAGATTTAAATATCCCAGGTTTAATAATTTTAGTTTGGTATTGTAAATTATTAAAGCTTTATTTAGAAAAGCAGGAGACACCATTGTTTTCTATCATAAAAAAATCAGTAACCTATAGCTACTTGGTAACTAAAATATAGATAATAAATTATAGCCTACTGCAAAGTGGGTTGGAGTAGGATAGCAATCATATAAGTATATAAACATATCCAGGGATGGGATTCAATTTTTTTAAACAACTGGTTTTGTGGGTATGGCTTAGTTGGTGAGTGTGGTTTGTTGATCATGTGATTGGCTGGGTGTGGCCAACTCAACATCACTTACATCGAGACATGCATCTCCTCACCTGGCCTCTCACGACTATGGGGATGCTGCAACAGTCACAAGTCACTTTTTCCAATGCCATTATAACTTTGAATGGTCACTCCACACAAGCAAACTACCAGCAAAGGAGAGAGAAAAAACCTCAAGAGATGGTCCTGGGACAGGAAGTCTAGTCCTGACAAGAATGTAATAAGGGTTAACAGAGAGGCAGGTTCTGTAAGCAACACCAGAATGTTTCCTTCCTGCCTTATTTACAGGATTAGGCCAGTAATTTCTTCTAACAACCGGTTCTCTGAACTGCTTAGAATGTTAACAACCAGTTCTAGCGAATAGGTGCGAGCCTGTAGAATCCCACCCCTGAACATATCACATCAATCAATATCTGCTGATTGTGCAGATAGGTCCTTGAAATTTTCATGCCCAAAGAAATAGGATCTTATTACTTTCCTGTTATTTATTTATTTTTTAATTTCTGAATCTAACATACAGTTCTAGAATTCTGTAGAACAGCAAATCTCAACCTGAGGAATTTTATAACGTGTGTACTTCAACTTCCAAAATTCCCCAGCCAGTTTAATGATTTTGAAGTTGAGAAACATTGCTCCTGTCAAGGTTCCAAGTAACATCACCAACCAAGTAAGACTCTGAGGCCAACAGTTCCTCAAAGTTCCATTTTTTTAGAGATGTCATATTGGCACATCTGGGAAAACCTGAAACTGAAAGCCCATGAGTTTTCCCCAGCCAAAGGAAAGACAAAGTCCCTCCACCTGCACCCACATGTCCATCACATGGTCCAATCAATCCACCATCCCAACTGGAAATGTTTTCTAGTCACACCTCTGCAGGTGCAGGCTGAAAGTCCTTGACTCCCAGAAAAAAGAATGTTGTTGTGGCTATAGAGCTCCACTAACTTCATGCAAACCTGCTCCCATTTTCTCACAGCACTAAATGTGACAGCCCTGAAGATCCAAAGAAAAAGATGGCCTCCAGGGCTGACAGCTCTGGAGGCTTTTGACCTAAGTACTAACCAGACTAATGCTACTTAGTTCCCTAATCATCATGGGAATAAGATTGATGAGATGTTGTCTCTTTGACTACCAACTTTTGCTGCTTAACGACAGGCTGCCCTTTTAAATGTCGATATCTATACACAGGAAAAAAAAAACCATATACTTCCTTCTGGGCTGTGACCCTTCTTCCTATATTCTTCTCTCTGAAATAATGAATTTCTTTGAGCTTTTCTTCAAGAACATCCCTGATTTAATCCTGGAGAATAAACATTTTAGTAGCACCTAGTTTTCCAAACAACAGCAACAAAACAGTCATACAATTGTTTCCTCACATGGGCCAGAAAAGAAAACTTGGCAGAATGGTTGTCTATCTTACTGTTCAGTTGCTGCATCTGTTAAAAGAAAGCAACAGATAAAAATGGCCAACATTTCAGCACTGTGCTCTTGCAGCTGGAAGAAAAACAACTCACAAATGTCCAGCCTTTTCTCACAAAAAAGGTGCTCCAGACTGCTAATATTTTGGAAATATAGGGAGAAAGGACTTTGAAGGACTTGAAAAAACAAGAGGCCACGATGTGCCCATATAGGGACAGAAGGCTCAAGATTTAATACAGAACACCTCAGTTTTATGAAACACTTTAGTAACAGGGCTGTAAAACAGATGGTATGACTCATAGTAAAGTAGCATTCAGCAAAATGCAGATCCCTTTGGTATCCAACAGCTGCCAAAAGGTTTTTGGCCCAGTGACTAAATTATCTTTGATTCAAATCTCATCACAATCATAAAAGACTCAGAGTTGACTCAGTGTTCAGTGTCAGTCCTGTTTCATATTATGTAGTGGTAATAACACTCCTTGAAATGTATTGTAGTGTAGATGAATCTGAATTGGTTTATATCTTCCTTAGCTGGTTTTTCATATAGTTTAACATAAACTCCCTTCCTACTTTAATATCCAAAGAAACTCAGGTTAGCATCTTTTGAAAAATGCCCACCTTCACCTCCTCGACTCAAAGACTTGAACATACTTGTACAAAGGAAACTGGACTTTCTGGGGATTTTTTTCTCCATTCATATTTAACATTTTCATTAGACTGGAACATTTTAATTTGAATTCCACCATCCATAACTTTTTGGGTTCAGGATTTTCCACTCTGTATGTAAGCAAATTTTAATCACCCTGCTTTGTATTTCTGAGTGTCAGGCATGATTTCTCATGGACCGCCTTTCTACATTGTTTCCTTTTCTTCTGTCAGCACAGCTGGGAGTCATTTTGGAAGAACTGAACTAAATAAATATGTCGCCAATGACAAACTAAGAAACTGATTTTACTTGCCTTGGTTGTATATACTTGCCATTTCAATCCTGAATTTCTTTCTAGAAAATGCAATTCCACTGTACCATTAAGCAGAAAGGTTGGGGACTATGACAATTAGCGATGATCACTGACAACACTGTATCTGACATGCATGTAATATTTAGGATATTCCTCTTAACTGATGGAAGAAGAGTTGCAGTATTGCAATTGATCACATGTGATCCAGTTTGAAAAAGTATTCTTTCACCGGATTGTTTGACTCGAAAGCCAGACTTGTTCCTTTGAAAACTAGTTAGTTTTGATGTTCTAACAGTGAGTGCATTCTGGAATCATTCTTATATTTTTCAACTTCACACATCAGGGATGTTCTGTCATGTGATTTAAAAAAAAAATGAAGATGATGGCAGCAATTGTGCAATTGAAGGTCCACAATTTTTTTTTTTTTATGTATAAAAATGGCCAGTGCCTACATCACATTATTGTGGCCACTGTTTTGATTTTATTAACCATGCCATATAGGTTGTGTATCATTCTGGAAAATAGCATGTTTCCTTTGCCCTCAGTGGCTGAGATAAAGATGAAAAAGTGTGACCATTCTGTGAATGATGCTAAAATAAACTAGATCCATTGCAGGCATTTCTGTGCCTTTTAAATGTGATTTTATGTGGTTATACAAGGAAATTAAGCTGTGTTTGATTTTAGTTGCAATAAGTGGCAGTACCTGGTAGACTGTGTCTGCATCCAAAACCCAAACAGGGATTGGCCTGGTTATTATTTGGATAGGATTTTCCAGAAAATATGATGATATAGGCCAGACTGAGAAGTTAGGGAAAATATCCTGGAAGAAGGCAATGGTGAACTAGTTTTAACTGCTGTCAAGAAATCTACATGGATTACTGTGAGTCAGGTTTGACTTTAATGGATTTTTATCTTTTATAGCTACTATTCTGAATCCCCTGATAATGGATACATTATACATGCAGTACCTATTTAATACTATGTTACATATTTGGATGGTTTTACCTTAAAATATGTTCATTAGTCATGAATTCTTTAAGCTATGTACAGAATGAGCAACTGTAGTGCCAGATAGCATAAGCAGCTTGCTCTCACTCTTGGCCAGACATCAAGCATTGGATGGGCATCTCAAAGGAGCTTTTTCAAAAGGCAACTGGATTTTTTTTTTTTTTTTTGGTTTCTCCTTGAAGATTATTTTGCTTCTCATCCAAGAAGCTTCTTCAGTTTTGAATGAATGGTGAAGAATGGAAGGATTTATATTCCTTGAAGTCATCTGGTCATTAGCACTCTTTCTGGGAATTGTTGAGACCACTTGGAGCTTTAGCTGTGTCTTCAGGTTCACCTGAATAGTGCAAATGGATGTGAAACCTTATTGGAAATGGTGAAAGGACTATGTTGTAAACAGGAGATAGGTGGTGGCATATCCCTTCTCCTCTGTTGAGGGAGGACTGTTGTCATTTGCAATGAAGATGGCCTCTTTGACCTTTCTTTCAAACCAACATTTCTTTCTGTCCAGAATGTGGATTTTCCAAGAGTTAAAAAAAAACATTTGAGACAATCATAACTTGGAGGACTGAGAATTTCCATAGATATCAGATGTCAGATATCAGTTCTGAGCCTTTCCAAAACATCATACAAAGACGGCTAGTTTGGCTAGTAATCAGACAAAAAGCAATACTTGCTCTTCTTGAGCACTCAAGAAAGAGTATCTAACAGAACCAAGATCAACATATCCCATATTCTGGACAGAGAAAGAGAAGCTGCCTCATTGTTTGTTTTTTTCTTCTATTTGTCAGATTTTAGGGGCATATTTGCTGTTGCTGTTGCCTAAAATATGCTTGCTCAGTGCTGCCAACTGGCCTAAAATCCTATTTTAGATTCTAGTTTCTCTAGTTGGTTTGCTCCTATGGGGCTCTTACAAAACTGGATTTATCCCTATCCCTTTAAAAAAAAAATAAAGGCCCAAAATACTAAAAAGAGGATAAAGACTGAATTTATCCCTAATCCAAATAGAAAAGAAAAAATAAGCTGTGAGTTCCAATAAGAAGAGAAAGGAGGCAGATAATTTCAGCCCAGTTTCTCTGGTGGTCAGCATATTACTGTGATGCCCTTGGCTCTAAGATACCTAGCTACTGAAAAATAATTTAAAATAAAATAATTTAATCTAGCTCATAGATGGCCAAAATGTTCCAAAATTCCTATAAACTTAAACTGTACCTAATAATGATCCTAGTGATACAAATGATTTAGGTCTGATCCTATCCACACAAACACATCTCATATAACTTCACTTGAGGATACCCCTACCACTTCTACTGGACTAGTATCTTAATTCTGAACAAATTAAAGTGATTTTATTCTTCAAATGCATTGCAGGCTCTTCACAACAGCCCGGAAAATGTTCCTTTGGCTCATTCTTCCACCAGAAAATCAAGTCCTTTGGGAATTTGACAATGGAGAAATGGTGATGTTGTAATTTTAATGCCTTATCTGTATTTAGTTGGATTTCCTCCTGACCAACAGAGCTGTAGGTATCTCCTTTGCTAATTCATCTCTCAGAACTCTTCTGAAAAATAAAAAGCTCCTCTAGATCAACAAAATTGGAAATTTGTAATATATACCCTTAAAATATACAAATTGCGCAGTGTGTGCTGTAATGGAAGCAATACAAAGAATGCTGTATTTTGAGCACTTTGCTTCACTTTCATTCATATCATCATAGGATCAAGCATGTTATCAGGCTCATTCATACTTATCATTATTTAATATTTATTTAATGTTTATTTGATATTAAAAGTGTTTAAACTTGCCTTCTTCCTAAGATATCACTTTGATATGAAAAACAATAACATCTAAGGTATAGATGGTAACTGTGATAGTGATTTTAGTTTTTGTTTCCAGCAAATCAAGAGAATACACATATAACATTCCTGTTTCCAGTTTTAATCCAACATTGACCATGTTAGATGGATGGATTTCAAGTCATCTAATGAACATCTATGGCTGAGAGTGAATTTGAGTGTTTCTTCCTGGTCACAATCCAACATCTGAAGCATTGCACTTACAATACAATATAAATGTTATTGTAAGAAATCAAGGGCCCATAAACTACAGAGCAAAATAAACATATTGGTGTGCTTCAAATGCATGAACAAAAAAGAGAATTGAAATTTACACTTATGCTACAGTAATACCAATTGAATGTCAAAGCTGAGGTCTGTCAATACAGGGAAAGCCCTTGGGTTGTTCTTCTGCAATTAATTTCTCCTGGAAAAACCTTTAAAAAAACCTTGCTCAATGGAATGTTAAATACAAAAAGAACAATAAAGAAAGCAAGATTTCCAATATTAGGCTCCTCTTTAAAAATTAGTTATTGGTTGAAACTAATTAAAATGTTGGCAGAGGCTTTCTGAAGTTGTACTTTCTGAATTATCTTCAAAGACAGCTTTGTGTCCATTGTCTTACAGCAATGCAGTTGGGAAGGTACAATTTTCCAGGCACATGAGAATTCACAACTAGGGAGCCTGATGCTTGACTATTGATGGTAACTGTGGGAAAACAGCAACAAATAAAAGAAAGGAACAAATAGCAAAACTGGCAATGAGGACAAATGTTACTTTGCTCAGCACTGAAGTAGAGATTTATGTTAAAACATGCCTGTTGTAAGACTGCTACCTCTTAACCTTCACAAGTGCTATGATTTTTACAAATTATTATTTGCAATGTACTATTCCAGTTATCTTTAAATTGCAGATTTATAAAATGGGATTATTTTCTACCTTAAAGAGATGAGTTTGGATGGAAAGAGTAGTATTTTGGCATTCAATAAATTCAAGACTAAAGCTTAGCTTTGACTACTGCACTGTAATTGTCGACTTTTTATTTTATGAGACTATTAACCTGAATTTCCATGATTCTGGGGTCTCCAACATGACAATTAGGTGTACTAAGTTGCCTTTTGGATTTTGCCTCTTATTTTCAATCAGCTACTTATCTCAACAGGAATTCTTATATTTCATAACAGACTATTTAAAAAAATTAAGTGTGTCCACAAGAACTATTACAAAATGAAAATCATCTCTGTCCAATGCTTTGCTTGGAAATGTGTCCTTCCAACAAGAAATAAAATCATGATAATTTTGTAAACATACATATTCATCATAATCATTTTACAAGGTCATCCATAACATAATAATAATTTCAAATGTGCTGAGAACCCTGAAAATATTGGGGACTCCTGCTCTTATATATTCTAAAACTTAGTTAGGTAACTGAAACCTAACCACTATTCATAAGTAAATGTGTAGTTAATATCGCTCATAAAGATACCAAGCAACTAATTTATCAGTTGTGAAGGAAATAATGTACAATATATTATCAAAATCATTACAGAGCTTCTACTTGTAGCATTTACTGAGTTAATCCTTAAACCTGGTGGATTTTTGGTATATATTAATAGAAACAATATTTGGGGCTGACATGGAATGAATTGCAGTTCTGACGTCAACTGTTCCAGGTTACAGTTTTAAAATTCTTAGCTGAATTATAATGGCCATGCTAATGTTATATTGCAGAGAAGGCTTTGAGAGAATTGTTTGAATATGATGCACAGCACACACTAACCAGCAATTACATACCTGCCATCCTAAATTGGGAAATATAATCTGACAGTGATATTCCAAATCCCATTATAATGTCTGATACAGATGTCCACTTATGATTTATATTTTGCTTTAATAAGCCATCCATAAAATTCTGTTTTAAACAAATAGTTGAAAAATCATTTGAAGTGTAATGTGCCCATGAGCATGCACCAAAGGCATGTATAGACCCATGCATATGGGTTAAAGGACCCTGCCTTTTAACTTAAAATGACCAGGCTCAAATTATCGAACTTCATATACATCATGTGAATAACCAGCTCACTGGAAAAGGGACTGGACTCTGGTGGATGGACTCAGTTACAGTGGCAATGAGTGAGATGTGAAAGAAAGATTAGGGATAGATTGTCATAGTGAAATCACTAAGAGTTGAAAATGACTTGATGGCAAATACAGGAAGTCCCTGACCATTTATTTAACCATTTATTTATTTTTGAAAGTTATGACAGCATTGGAAAAAAGTGATTTATGACTGGTTTCTTCACTTAATAACCTGCAGTCCCATGAACAAAATTTGGGTATTTCAAAACTGGTATGTATTTTTAATGATTTTAATGATTATTCAATCAATCAATCAATCAATTGATCCATACTTGAACAGAACATTCTTGTGAACAACTTCCCTTATGTCTCCTTTCCTTCCAAAATAGATTTTTAGGAGCTGTGCCCATTCCATTGAACAAACTGTTGAATGAAAATAAAAATCCAGTACAATCATACTATATAACAATGCAGACTCATCTTCAAAAGTGAAATGCTAAGGAGGCTGCAGAGCCCTGGAGAGAGTTGAAAAATGAAAGACGGGATACCTGGCTCACCATGTAATTAAACTAGTATGAGAAGGCTACATTCTATGCACAAAAATGTCATAAGCATTCTAAGTTCCTTTGAAAAAAATTCAGAAGCAAATTCTCTTTTAATCAAACGGAATGAGGATTTGTTTGGAAAAAATGGAGAAGTTTGCCACTCATGTACTTTTCATAATTTAAGGAAAATAGGGAAACTTTGAAGACATTCTTTCCAAATCTGCAAACAGAAGTGGCCATATGAGGCACCTCAATATTTTCTATATAATGAAATACTGTTGTGATATTGGGTGTGTGCAAATGTATGTCTGCTATCTTTACATCTTATACCTGTGTGTGCATTGAGAAATGCAAGGCAGTTGTCTACTCTTTTATGAGTCATGTGATGAAGGAGAAGGACTTAGATTAGAGGAATCACTAATATTGTGAGCCCTGAGGATTTTTGTTACTGTCAAATGCCATCTCACGCTTGTGCTTTACTATCACTCTGTGCCAGCCTGCCATGGACTCTATGAGAGGGAGGGGAGGCTGGATGAGAGGGGGGAAATTTCAAGGGAATCTAAAAGTTCACTGTAGCTCCCTGAGACAGAGTGTCAAGGTCAACCCAACTAGGAACAGAATGCAGCTGCATACCAGCCGACACTTGAGGTGACTGTGAAAAAGCATCTTATTTGAATTTGATTGAACATGGGAGACCAGCAATTTGAGACATCTAAGGAAAGGAAAAGCTAGAGTTGGGATTTTGGCACATGATTTTCTTTGGATTACTATAATTCACTTGACTTCTAGTAAACTATACCTTTCTCAACCAATGGAGTCAAGAACCATTTTTTACTTAGAGCTTCAAGCTGAGGCAGGTCTGACCATTAGCATTAGTATTATTGCATTTCTTCTCTGTCTGATTTAATTCTCTAGTTTCAAACTCACTTGCCAGTTTCTTCCCCCACACCAAATGTGATCCCATTCTGTTCAGTTGTTAGGGAGTTATCATAGTGACAGACAGAGAAACAGAATCCTAAATCTCCTTACACATGTTTGCTCCAATAGTCCTACATAGATTGCACCAATTCCCTCTCCACTGGGTATCTGTTTACATTTTTAAATGGATCACAATGCATAAAATGAAACATGGAAGAAAGATTGGGCAACCCTATCTATTTAAGCTTGTTAGAATTCACAGTGATGTTGTTCGTTATATCATCTAACAGGTAATATGAATTATGTGACCTACATCATTTGTGCAATTGTATCATGATACATTTGTCCTAACTTCCTGTTACAGATATCCATAACTTTCAGTTTTAAATATACTTCTTCCATTGCCTTCTATGGCATACATATAGTATGGTATTTAAGGCCCTGTCACACTGCCCAACGGATGCAAAACATTAGTAAAAGGGACACAGTGGATGAGAAAAATGTTCCATCCGTTGTTATCCACTCTCAGAAGGGGCGAAAATTTGCATAACCGGAGCGGATAACAAGGAAAGGAACGGACATGGGGAGGATGCAGGGCGGATGGAAAGCAGATGCAGAACGGAAGCCCAGCGGATGGAAGCGGATGGGAGTGGATGGCACATCTGCTAGGCTTCCAGGGGACCTCAGCAAAGCGGACGCGGAATGGATACAGCGGATGCACAGCGGACGCCGAGCGGAGGAAGCGGATGCAGAACGGAAGCCTAGCGGATGCACAGCGAAAGCCTAATAGATGCCTAGTGTTAATTGCGCATGCGGGGAGGATGCATTGCGTAAGCCACGTGGATATCAGGGAAGCAGCTCAGAAGCAGGACACAATTCAGAGGAAAGACCTGCTGCTGGATGGACTGACAGCCTTGCCTGCCCTGCCTGCATGCCTGCCTGCAAGCCTTGCTGCAAGCCTCCCTGCCAGCCTTGCTGGCTGTGTGCCTGCCAGCCTTGCTGCCAGCCAGTCTGCCTGCCAGCCTTGCTGCCTGCCTTCCTGCAAGCCTTGGTTCATGTCTGCCTGCAAGCCTTGCTGCCAACCTTCCTGCCAGCCTTGGTGCCAGCCTGTCTGCAAGCCTTGCTGCCAGCTGGTCTGCCTGCCAGCCTTGCTGCCTCCCTTCCTGCCAGCCTTGGTTCATGTCTGCCTGCCAGCCTTCCTGCTAGCCTTGGTTCATGTCTGCCTGCCAGCCTTGGTGCCTGCCTGCCTGCCAGCCTTGGTGCCAGCCTCCCTGCAAGCCTTCCTGCCTGCCTTGGTTCCTGCCAGCCTCCCTGCCAGCCAGAAACCCCACAACCATGCGGAAGCACAGCAAGCCTCAGCCATCTGCTGCCAGCCCTGGCAAGAGGGACAGGGCTACCATCCCGCCCCCTGGCCCTCACTCTGGTTCTGCTGGGGCTTCTGCAGCACGGGCTCGCTCTTCTGGGGCTGGTGCTGGTGCTTCTGCTGCTTCTGCTTCTGGAGGAGCTGATGACAAGCACTCCAGCACCAGCCACCTCCACAGCACCTGGACCCTTCACCCCTGAGACTGAGCGACCAAGAGGAGTGCCAGAGACTCATTTTTGTCTTATAGCTTGTTGTTAATAAAATCTATTTTTGATTCACACACTTGCTTCATTTCTTTTTATTAATAAAGTCTTGCTGGAAACTTTTAGAAATGGTTTAAGCCTTTGCATGCTTGTGGGATGGGTAAGGATAGCTTTGGGATGGGTTTGGATACCTGTGGGATGGGTAATAGCTGTGGGATAGATAAACCTCCAGTGCAAGCATAGTGGGACTGTATGGTCCACCCTCCCAGGTGCCACACCTACGGCCCTTTATTATCAATAATAATGTAATAATTATCCACACATGTCAACATAAACACAACTCTTTATTAAATGCCCTGTTCATTGTAGGCCAACCAAACATACATGGCCCAATCTCATCCGTGTGATGAGACAGGCTGAAGGAAGCATCCATTAAACATCTACCATCCTGTCTTGCCACTCCACTGCTCCAGCTGGGGAGTTGCACCAATGTCTCAGGAGGTTGCCCTGCTTCTTCGCTTCATGTGAGGCTCTGTTGGGGCCTTGCACATCCTCAGTGTCGATCAGGTTTTGCTCTTGCCTCCATTCCCCAGGCTCCATGTCCCCATTGGCTTGTTGGAGGTCCACGAGCCTGTTCTGCAACACTGGGTAGCGGGTGCGCATGAGATTGTGCAGGATGCAGTAAGCTTCCATGATCCTCCTCACAGTCTCTGGGTCATGCTGCATGGTGGTGAGAAGTACCTGGAACGTGTTGGCCAGGATGCCAAAGGTGTTCTCCACCACCCGTCTTGCCCTGGACAGCCTGTATTTGAAGATCCTCTCTTCATGGGTGAGGAGTCTGGAGGTGTAGGGCTTCATGAGGTAGGTTGTGAGGGAGAAGTCGTCATCCCCCACGATGAAGTAGGGCACATCTTGTGTGTCATTGGGCAGGGATTCTGGATCTGGGAAGCCCACGAGGAGGTTGCGTTCCAGCCCCTCCTTGAAGTGACTGGCGTTGTATACCTGGGCATTTGAAGAGGAGCCATTGCCTGAAGCATCGATGTACATGAACTTGTAGTCAGCATCGACCATGGCAAAGAGGATGATGCTGAAGAAGCCCTTGGAATTTTAATAAGTGGACCCCAACTTGGCTGGAGATTTGCAGGCCGCGTGCTTGCCATCTATGGCTCCAACGGTGTGTGGTAAGTTTCACTTCTGATACCACTGCTCTGCAACTTTCTTCCATCCTTGTTCAGTGGAGGGGTACTGGAGGAGCTCCTCCTTGTATTCTTCGATGATGGCCTGCACCACTTCTCTGACCACAATGCTGATGGTGTTGGATGGCACCCTCCAGCCCTACTGCATGCTCCTGTAGGAGGTCCCTGAGGCCAGGTGGCTCAGAGTGAGTGCCACCTTGAGCCCAGGTTCCAGGCTGGGCCGGAAGTTGGTGTTTGCCTTGGTCAACCTGGGTGTCAGGCGCAGCACAACTTCGTCAAAAATGGCTGGAGGCATCCTCATAAAGTTCTGAATGCCCAAGTGTCTTCGCTCCTGAGTTCCACCATCAGCTTGTTGTACAGCCCATCCTCTGCTCTTCTGGTGAACCATCTTCAGACCCAGACTCTTTTTGGGTGGCTCCATTTCTTCCCACAGTAGAGTTCACAGAGCCTGCAGATGGCTTCGCACTGTTGCAGAACGATGGTGGCTGCCGAAAGGACTTTGTTACAATCCACGGTGGACATGACTGAATGCTGTGGAAGAGGAAGAGGCAGATGAAGGCTGCAGAGGTCTGCACCGCTAGGCTGTTGTTCTGAAAGTGAGATGCAGGCGAGTTGCTCCCCCCTTTTATAGGCAGTGTAGGTTTTCCGCTAGGCATCCTCTAGGCATCCTGTAGGCATCCTCTAGATATCCTTAATATCCGAGATAGATCCCCTCTGCGAACGTTTTTTCTGCTTTAAAAGCTTTGTTTCCGTGCTGCATCTGCTAGGCATCCTTTCTTCATCCGTTCTGCATCCCTTCCGCTTCCTCCCCACGTCCGGGTGGATGGAGTTGCGCGGATGCGTAGAGGACGCCTAGCGGATATAGCGGATGCGTAACGGATGCGTAGCGGATGCAGAACGGACGAACTGGATACATTTTCTGCGCAAAAGTTTTAGGCAGCCCAAAACTTTCGGAGCGGATGAAACGTCCATAAACGGATGCTGGACGGATAGAGAGGAAGCCAAACGGAGGCAGTGAGTACATCGCGTGTTCGAACGGGTGACAAGGTTTTTTGTCCGTTTTACATCCCCTTTGCATCCATTGGTTCAGTGTGACAATGGCTTAAATACCATACTTTATCAGTTTCTCATTTAAACCAGTAAAAATTCTGGTTTAGATGTTCAGGGTTTGTTTTTTGGAGTAAAGAAATCTACGGTGGTTAGTAATTATAATTCTATTTAACTGGAAATTCTTCTTGGGCTTGGTGTGTCTGAAAAGTAGTTAATTCCAGCTGCATATTAACATATCGTCTCCCATTAAATGATATCAAAAAGGATAAATGTTGGATAAAAGGCATCTGCTGGTAGTTACATTGTCCTATAATCTCCATTTAATATATTCAGAGAAAGTGGAATAATCAGTCAGGATTTGTGAAGTACTCATCAGTACTTTTATATACTTTTATATAACTACAATTATGCATTTATGAATACTGTTTTGGAAGAACCATATGGAATTAAATGTTCAACATATGGAACACAAGGACTGACTGTTTCATATTTTTGAAAACAATTATTGTTCTGCATGATTTAGAATTACTGAGTAAATAGTAATATATATGACAATGAACTTGGTTATAAAGGAACACTAGTATGCGAAGATTCTGGATCTTTTGTGTTCAACCTGAATAATAATGTTAGCACTGAATACAGTTTGAGCTGTCATTGCATAGGTCATTGATTTAATGGGTTCCTTTTAATCTTATTGGATATTCTTATGGAGAATTAATAAACAGGAACATCTCAAAAACTACTGATCCTAGAGAGAAGGGACACTGAAAATAGACCTACTGATAGATTTCTCAATAATCCAGAAAATATTCTTACTCTTAATATTATAAAAATGGCAAGTATTGTCATTTGAGTATTTCATTCTCTTTTACAAGATCTTGGATTAATTGTTTATGCTTAATGTTCAGTGTTTCATGTCTGTAAAAAATTTGTTTGATTGCTTAGGGTTTACCTCATGCAACTTTTCTGCCCATTCATCCTTAGAAGTTCTGATTTATTTGCCTATACAGTGCATAATGCATGGAATATAGTAGATAACTGATGTCATTATGGAGTTTGAAATCTACCCCAAAATTTTGTAGTTGGCAGTGATATGTGGATCTGGGAGCTTTAAGAAAAAATAAAAGCAGATCTATCAAGCCCTGATTCTGTGTTTAAAATACTTACAGAATAATGTATTGATAAGACAGCAGAAAAATGGAAAATACAACAGCTAATGTCCAAAATTTATTGAACAAAGTTTGCCTCCTTTATGTAATTTTTCCAATCAGATAGGTCACAACATCATTTTCTTCCATATGATTTTCTATGGGTCCTTTTTTGGCTTTTATATGACTGTGTAAACATACTTAACAGGAGAGTAAATCTGAACTGAACAGCTTGATCCTCAAGAAAATGACTTATTATGAATAAGATTTTGAGTTGCAACATTTAACAAAGGTGGGTCAAGTTACAACTATTCAAGCATTCAAAACTGGGTGTAATTACTGGGAGTAATTACATGAGGATTGCCACTATGCCCTAGCTTATTATAAAATTGACCAAGTAATGGCAAGGTTTCTACCACAATTTTCATATCCAAATATGTAGCACAGATGTCCATAGATGAACTCTGGTGTGCATATTTAAGGGCTTATTTTGAAGGTTTTTTCATGTGGATACCAGTATGTATAAAATTGTACATAAAAGTTTCCCTCACAAATATTCATGTTTTACACAGCATTGTATGAATACATATGTAGTATTTATTGCTCAATTTATTCCTGATGTTGTACTACACTGGAATTTAATATACTGTGTTGTACTATATTATTTCTATTGATTTATCATTTTTTGAAAGTACCCATCTCCCTCACAGAGACATATTTTGATGCATCTACCTTACATTCTAACTTGGGTATGGTCATGCCTTGGTATAATTCTAGTAGGTTATGACTACCTTAAATTATATTATTCCATCCAGAAGAAAAATTACTGATGCAGACAATTGGAGAACCCTCTGCTTTAGACTAAGCCTGAATTTCAGCATGTCTAACGACCATATGGTGAAGTTTCCAAAGCTGACCTACTAAAGCCCATATTCAATTGGAGCCAAGGTTTAGCTCCAGGTTTAGATTAGGAACATTTTGATTAAATTGTTCACTTGAGAATAAATATTTTGAACACATATGTTTTGTTTAGGGTGGTGTCGATCATGACTAATTGCTGGGTGGAGGAAAGTGTGTCATGCATGCTTTCATAAACAAATCAAGTTGCTTTAGACATAATTTTGTTATGAACAGCTGCCTTCTCAGAAAGTATAAATCTGCACAGATCAAATGTTATTTTATTTTCATAAGCATTATGATTGCCTTAATGAAGGAAATCCATTCATAATCTGGCTGCCAATAATTTTAAAAGAAAGCAAAATCACCTAAAAACTTATTCCCTAAGTAGTTTGCAAAAATTACTTAGTTGCTCAAAAAGAGACATCACTCTTCCATGATGGTTGACTTTTCCAAGCCAGCACTAGAATACCGTCATTTATTTTAATTGAAAATTTCCCCCTTGGTTTTTTTTTTTAGATTAACTGCTTCAAAAGTGCTTCTGAAAGGTGCTAGCTTGACAGTCCCCAAATCCTTTCTGTAATTACAGATATAACAGCTGAGATAGATATTTTTTAGAGCAGTCAGCTTTATTTACACCCATTCCCTTCTCTGTTGAGAGGTAAGCTTTCTTAAGAAAAAAAAAGGGGAGATATAGGATATTTCCTTCTACTGCTGAAGACAGTTGTCTATCTATCCTAGTATTGGGAGAATCACAGAAACTGTCTCGGGTTCTAGGCAGAAGTTTTCAAAGCCTAACTTGCAACTGAACTGAGTTGCTTATAAATGTTAAATGTGTGCTCCCAACAGTAACTATCTGGTTTAATTGACTGGACAATTGACACTCATAATTAATAAAATATGTTAGTCATATACAAGTGCATTCATTAATTAACCATGTAATGTCATGAGCATACCATGCCATGATACAATGATAATATATAGTTATGTTGGAGTATGTAAGATATACTCAAATTGGTCCAAAATGGCAGAATTTTTTGCTTTGGAAAATGTCAGCCCATGTCACAAGTTGAGAATATAATTTTGTACAAGATGACCCAGGAGATAACCAAGAAACAGATGGTTCCCACATGAACTGGTTGAGGCAACAGTGTTTTGGAAAAAGTCCTTCGACAAAACAGCTGGTTCAATTATAGCAGCACAGAAGCACAATGCATATATAAATAGATGTTGACCAACTTTCCAGACTTAACTACTTAGTTCCTATGGCTGCCTGAAAGAACCAGGAAAAAGATAGATCCAGTTTTGTAGCATAGCTTGTTAAATCTTTTTGAAGTTTGTGTGAATCTAATTCATGGCACCTGGACAACAGCTTGATAAAAACTGCAAACAAAGCAATTTAAGGAATCTGGTCTTGGACCAGTGGGTGACTCAGTTTGAAACCAGACCGGATGATGGCTATTTTGTGAATCTGCACAGCAAGTAGCACTAGCACAGCAAAGATGCAACCACTAGCAACCAATGAAAGCTTGGCTGAAGTGGACAATACTGGCACATTATTCAAAAGCAGTGACTGGATAGGGATTTGGCTGGAAGAAACTCTGCGTACAGACAACATCTGGGTCAGAGATCCATATTTTCTGCTTTCCTGATCAGTTATTTTGTGGTGCTTGGTGAGAATGAATGCTTTCTTTGCTTAAGTAAAATCTTACTAAATTGTAATCAATAATGCTAGACATTTAACAAAGAATTATCCATGTTATGTGTGTCATTTACTATCAGTAGCTTGTCAATTCAAGGTCCCCAAAGCACCGATATCTCAATAAAAGATGCATGAGTGTGTTCACAACATAAATTCCAATCACTGACCAAGTTAATTCAGCAGTCTGAAGACATTGTTCTTAGCTGTTCTCAGGTATTGAGCTATTTAGTAAACCAGGCATCACCTTGAGAGTTTTGTGACAAAAAAGAGACTGCTTGGATGCAGTTTTGACAAGTGCTCTTGTCATTTCCTGCTGTCAACACTGGACCAAAAGATTGAAAAACCTGCCTATCAAATTACAGGCAAAATTCCAAGCACCCACTGTAAACCTTTCAGAAACTGCTATGGAACTTGTTATGTATTATCATACTTACCTGCAATTGGTCGGTCCGTGGGGCAGAATATTTGAAGAGCTGTCACTGGCCACAGCCGAGAGCAGCCCAACTATAAAAGGGCTGCCGCAGTTTCTTCGGCGCTCAGTCCTAGAAGAAAGTAAAGACAACTGATGATCATGCTGGTGTCCTGAGTCTCATTCCCACGATCTAACACTGGAGACGAAGGTGGGATACTGAGACAAAGGGAACCAATGAGCATATGGCGACTGACAAAAACCTGCAATGCATTGAGATGAAATGGCCAGAAACAACACACCACCTGCACCATTTGATCCAGCAACCAAAGACTGGAAATTGTACATTGACTAATTCCTCATGTTCCTCAAAGGGAGCAACCTCCATAATATATCCGAACACAGGAAGAGAGCCGACTTCCTCACACATTGCGGTACCACAGTATTCAAGATGGCCAAAGCATTAGTGGCACCCACTGATTAGAAAACGATGGCCTGGCCGGACCTGGAAAGAATATTGAGGACTCACTACACACCAATCATTTCCTGCCTCATCAAAAGACATGAATTTTATCAGCATGACCAAAAAGAAGGCCAGACCATCAGCGATTTCATTGCAACTCTGAGGGACACCACGAGAGCGTGCAAATTCCTAAACATGGATGAAGCCATGAGAGACCAAGTGGTCCTGGGGCTGAAAGATCTTACACTACAGGATCAGTTATTAACAAAACCCAAAATAACACTCCAAGAAGAATAGAAGAAGCTACTGCAGCAGAAGCAATGCAGAAATTGGTGGCTGCCATGTGGAAAATGAACAAAGTGCCACCAGAAACCTCTAAAAACACCACCACAACCCACCACGAGAACATCGAGTCCCCATTGGTAGACAACGAGGAAGAAGAAGGGGTAAATCAACTCTGTTTGGAACAGGGCAGAAGGGACTGGAACGGAAAAAGGAAGGAATTTAATTGTGCCACTGCAAGGGGAACCACCCATGTTCCAAGTGCCATTTTCTAGATGCAATCTGCAAACATTGTGAAGGGCGGAGACATATTGATAGGGCGTGCTGAGCAAGAAAAAACTATGGCCCTAGACAAAGATGGAACACCTCTCCCCCACCTGAGAGAGGGAGAAACAAACAGGGAGCCTCTGGAACCAAGACAACAGAAACAGGCGAGGGAAAGAGACAAGCAATGGAAGAGATGAAACACACCAGATGGTGATCATCGGACACTCCAACTTGACAAATGCCAGGAAAGTATTTGTCCAGGTCACAATAGATGGCCAACCCTGTCAGATGGAAGTGGATTCCAGGTCATATTTGTCAATGGTATCATAGGACACTATAAAAAGACTGATACTAAACATAAACTGGGAAGGAGTCAAAAGACAAACACTGATGCTGAAAGACTACCAAGGAAACATAATACCCATAGTGGGTACCGGACAATTCAAGGTAACATTAAAAAAATACACCAGAGTCCTCCCATTAACAATAATCAACTGGAATCTGCCAACCTTCCTGGGACTCGAATGGTTTGGACCATTAGGGATAAATAGCATCACTGAGATAGAGTGGGAAGAGGACCTGATGGAAGAATTCCGGGATGTGTTCAACAGAGAACTGGGCAAGTACCAGGGGTCTCCAATTTCCTTTAACATAAACCCAAACATAGCCCTTATAAGGTTAAAGGCAAGGTGGGTTCCTTTTGCACTAAAACCAAAAATCGATGAGCAATTGGATAAACTCACCGCACAAGGGGTTTTAGAACCAATTGACCACACAGAGTTACACCAATTGTTACACCAATCAAACCTGATGGATCGGTATGCATCTGCGGGAACTACAAAGCAACCCTTAACCATGCACTCCAACAAAGCGCATACCCAGTCCCAAATGTACAGCATCTATTACATTCCTGGGGGGGGAATCTTCACGAAACTAGACCTCACACAGGCCCACCAACAGTTACCCATTGACCCCGAAACAACAGAAGCCCAGAAAATCATGACACAAAAAGGGGCATTCAAATGCAACAGACTACAATTTGGCATCAGCGTCACCCCAGGGATGTTCCAGAGTTAAAGAGAATGCCTATTGCAAGGGGTAAAAGGGTTGGTACCATACTTTGACAACGTCCTAGCATCTGCCAAGGACAAAGAACAATTGCGAGACCCCCTAAGGGAAGTCCTAAGTAAATTCAAGGAGGCAGGACTAAAAGTAAGAAAGAAGTGCCAATTAGCCATTGGTAAATTTGAATTCCTAGGATATTTTATAGACAGCGAAGGAATCCACCCCAGAGAAAATAAAGTCAGAGCAATCAAGGAAGCCCCCAGGCCCACAAATAAAACTGATCTGCAAGCTTTCTTAAAACTCATTAACTTTTATAATATATTCCTATCATAGAAAGCAACCATTGCGGAACCACTACACAGGTTGCTTGACAAGAAAACAACCTGGGCCCGGGGGTGATGGGAAGAAACGGCTTTCCAGGAAGTAAAAAATTTGATCACATCAGATCATGTATTAATACAACACAGCGAAACACTCCTAATAACACTAACCTGGAATGCATAACCTTTTGACATCGGTGCTATATTCAGGCATGTATTACCAGATGGGAAAGAAGTACCCATAGCATTCTATTCAAAGACTTTGTCAAAGCTGGAGCGGAACTACAGCCAACTAGACAAAGAGGCATTGGCCACTGTCACTGGAATAAAATTCCAGTGAATATATCTACAGGAGAACTTTCACACTAGTCACAGACCACAAGCTACTCCTGGGCATCATCACAGGAAACAAAGCTATACCTGACATGCTGTCACCAAGAATGACATGGTGGTCGGAATTCTTGGCTGCCTACAACTACAAATCAACCTACCGATCTGGAAAGGACATAAATCATCCTGACACTCTTAGCTGTTGCCCTCTACCTGACATAGAAGATGACCCAGCACCAACCACATTGACCCTCCAAATACAGATATTTGAAAACCTACCCATAATGGTAGCAGACATCGCTAGGGAAACAGCTAGAGACAAACCCTGGCACGGATTTTAAATTGGGTAGGAAAAGGATGGCCAGAAACTGATATCGATGAGACTGCTAAACCATTCCGGAATAGACAATAGAACTCTCAATGCTGAAGGAGTGTGTACTATGGGGGGATCGGGTGGTCATACCACATGTTTTAAGGAAATGCATACTAGAAATGTTACATGAGATATTGTAAAAATGAAATCCCTGGCAAGGAGTTATTTATGGTGGCCAGGGATGGATAAGGAAATAGGGGACTGGGTAGCAATGCATAAACGCTACCAGGAATCCAGGCCAACTCCCCCCAGAGCACCAAAACTGTGGGGAAGGGGACCAACGGGACCATGGTCAAGATTACACATTGATTTTGTGGGCCCAACCAAAGGACACACATTTCTAATAGTCGTAGATGCTTACTCCAAATGGCTAGAGGTAAGCATCATTCACTCCACCACAACGGAAGCCATCATTAGACAGCTCAGGAAACTTTTTGCAACACATGGATTGCCGGATTTAATTGTATCCAACAATGGGCCATAATTCATGGCAACAACATTCGAGGGATTTCTAACACAAAATGGAATAAGGCATGCATTGACACCACCGGGATACCCATCCATGAATGGACGGGCGGAATGCATGATATGTTACATGAAGGAAACATTACAAAAGCTGAGGCCTGGGGACCCACAGGAAAAAATAGATAAGCGACTAAACATACAGCACATGACACCCAGTGCCACAACAAATAAAAGTCCAGCAGAGTTACTAATAGGGAGGAAACTAAAATCACACTTAGACAGACTACACCCCCACATATAGCCCAGAAAAACCAGCAGACTCCAAAGTAATTGCCACACATTTCAAACAGGGGACCCAGTATATGCAAAAAAATCTTATGGGAACCATTGTGGATACCAGCAAAGGTGACCCAGATAACTGGACCCCATTTGTACAGGGTAGACACCGCGGACGGGAGGAGCTGGAAGAGGCACATAGACCAGTTCAGATCTAGAGTTACGAAGGGTGACCTAAACAGACCCACGGAAGAGGGGTAAGACCCCTCAAGCCAACAAAACACAACCAGAGAAGAGGGGAGAGACCCTCAAACAGAAAAAACACTAGTAGAAAGGGAGGGGTAGCAAGAGAAACAACAGAACAAACCCTGACAACTATGCAACAACCACTACTAACATTAACCCCAGTCGGAAAACGTAAACACGTACCTGAGACCAGGGAAGAAGCCAAGTCAGGGACACAGGAACAGGTCCAGAAGGATAGCAAGAAAGCAGCCCCTGGCGGGAGCACCCGAACCAACTCAACCAGCCAGGGAATTCCTGGTGGGAGCGGCATGGCCGACTCAACCTTCCAGAAGATTCCAAGAAGATGGATGGGAGGATCAACAGATCTGTCCAAGCAGTCCAGAGGCCAAACCACAACTGAGCTGCACAGGTCTGGTCAAACCCATAAAAGCCCTGCCTACCTACATGATTATGTATGGCAGGTGAGGCTCAGATTGGTTGGACCGGACCAGGTAGGGAGCTGTTATGTATTAACATACTTACCTGCAATTGGTCAGTCCGTGGTGGTGGGAAATTTGAAGAGCTGTCATTGGCCACAGCCACGAGCAGCCCAACTGTAAAAGGGCTGCTGTGGTTTCTTCAGCGCTCATTCCTAGAAGGAAGTAAAGACAACTGATGATCATGCTGATGTCCTGAGTCTCATTCCTGCAATCTAACAGAACTTAATTAGTCTTAGCAATCTAGGGATGTCCCAATGTTGATAATTTTCATCTGGATCAAGAACTGATCTAACTAGGGCAAAAGAAAGTTGTTGGATCTCCAATTTCAGATTATCCAGCAACTGCTCCAAAATCAGAATGAGGTTCAGTATGTTTTGATCAATGTCAATCAGGCTTAAAGTTATTTAGGAAATTCTGTGGTGGCCATGAGATCTTATACCTGTTCAGAAAACACTGGCTTCAGCAATTATTTAATGTTTTAAATTATGCCTACAAAATATGAAATAATTTAAAATGCATCCAGCTGAGTCAAGGCTGGAATTTATGGAATCCCTGAAAAACTCCCAGATCACCACATCACTGATGATTATTGATAATTTGAAATTCATATTTTAAAAATAAAATATATAATAAAATATTAAAGTTGGAAATTATCTCATTTTTCTCATTTCTAGAAACTTTCCTTCCACCTTTTTCCTATTAAGGTGGGTAACTTGAAAGCAGATTTGAAAACTGACAGATATGGTAAGCTGAAATCTTCAAATCTATATTTTTTCCATTGGAATAATTTTCTATTTGTTTCCAACATTCACAAAAATGTATGTTTTCACCTATCATTCTCTGAAATAAATTACAATATTATTAACTGATGGTTCAAAATACTATTTTTGAAGGGAAACAAATGAAAACAATTATTGTAAAATGAAAAGGGGCAATTATACATTATTATGATTCATTATTAATAATATGCATCAATTTTTGAGTTACTACAGTAATGTAACCATTGTTCAAAGATGGAGGCAGACTCTCTGGAGACTTGGAGATATTATATGAGAGACAATTACCAGCTGGCCACAATATAGTAATATAGGATGTATTTGTTAATCAAGAAAAAGAGTAACCATATATCATAAACATACTGAGCAGGTAGACATGAACGTGGGAAGCTGCCAAACTCTTCCCAAAGATCTCAATACCACTGGCCTCATATTTCTCATTCTCTATCTTTGTAGGAAGCAATCACAACTGACTAAGAAATATACCACTAGGTATATACTACTTTCTTTGAAAATGTAGAAGTCAAGAAGATAAAATATGTTTTGTGCTGTCATGTGTCAAGGCAAGATATTTTTTAAAAACCCTGAGAAGTGGTTCTAGAAGGTATCAGTTTAGTGTTACTTTGAATTTTTTTACAGATTCATGGCAGCCTAAAGACATCATGCATAGCAAGGACAACTGTAGTTATTTTTTTATCTCACCTTTATTAATTTTATAAGTAACTCAAGATAGTGTACATATCTGATACTCTTTTTTTCTATTTTCCCCACAATAACTCAATAGGTAAATTGGCTGAGAGATTAACTAGAACAAAGTCACTTTCATGCCTAAGGCAGGACTAGAACTCATGGTTTCCTGATTTCTAGACTAGCATCTTAACCACTAGACCAAATCAGTTCTCAATTAAAATGACTCTTAATAGCATGTCCGCAATAATATTTTTCCACCAATATATACTATCTCCTCAGATTTCTGATTCTCTGCAGAAAGAATGGCAAGTGAAAGAACAGAACTCTTTATTTTCTTCTACACTGACTCCATTTATGGAAGCAATTGTGTGGGACAGGTGGGCAAACAAAAGAACTAAAAAAATTTCAGGTGTTGTTTTTTTAGGTCTCAAATTCTCCATCCTCTTTCCCCTCTTTCCCCTTTCTTCCCCAAGTAAAGTTACTTGTTCATTTAAAATGGCTTCTTCTTTGTCCCAATCTTCTTGTTGCGTTGTCTTTTCTTGTAGTTTCTCATAGGTAGAGATCGCCATTTCTAAGAATTGAAAAATGGAACCAAGAGAACCCTTCCCTTCTTGTTCCTCTTCTTTAAGTTTTTTAAATTCAATTTTCAGTTCGTCTACAAGTGATGCCATTGTAGAGTTTTTTTTTTCTTTTAAAACAACCACCCAAGTGTTTTTAATCCTTCAAATATAATTCCAAAAGCCCCAAAGCAATCCAAATAAACACAAGCTCTTTCTTTTGACATCTTCTTCCTTTTTTCACTTTCTCTTCCTGGGGTTAGTATTTAGTTACAAAGTTCCAGTTAAAATGTATCTTTTAGAAGTCCTGTTAAAATTTAACTTTAGATTCTTTAGATTCCAGGCTATCTCCTCCTTCCAAATCCTGTTCTTATTCTTTTCCTCTCCCTTCCCACTTACAGCAAAAAAATAATAATAAAAAAATATTTCTCTTTTTTTTTCCTTTTATATTCAGAAATCTTTATTATCCCCTTGGCATTAAATTTTCCAGCTTAAATACCTGTTGATGCCAAAGCAGATTTTTCTGATTTCTCATTCATCTCTGTTCACTGTCAATGTAAGGAAGGAGAGTGAAAAAAAAAAAAACTTTCCCTTTTCACTTTCATTCGCTGCTTCCAAATCTTTTTTGGGAGCGATTTTTTTTTTTTTTGAAGATTTGAATTCCAGGATGCCTTAATTGTTACTTCTTATCCCGGTCAGTCAAAACTTTCACTTCAGCACTTTCTTCCTCCTGCACATTCTTTTCCAGATGAGGGCTTCTTTGAGGCGGCCATTTCTGACCGCCACTCTACCGCCTTCGGGAAAGGGAGTTTAGCCAGCTGGGGAGGAAAGATGTGGTTTTCCTCAACCCTGATGGAGTCTCCCCCGTCTTCACCAACCTCTACGGGATGGCTTAGCCCCGAAGCCAGCTGGCTCGGGGCGCTTCAGTGGTGAGCCCAGGCAGAAACCACGCATGATCATGGATTCCTGCTGCTGCTGAAGCCCTGCAAATCGGAAGTCCACCAGTGAAAAATAAGGTGAAAAGTGGATATAATGTGAGAAAGCAACAGAAAAAGGGAATACAGAAAAGGGAAATTGAAGTGGAGAGACAAAGGGGTAAAAAGGGCAGAGAGAAGAAGCAAAGGAGGAGGGGAGGGAAGAGAAGCTACAAGGGTGTGAAGCAAGATGTAAAGAAACAGGACTTATTTAGAGATAGTGCGTAAAAATTTAATTGAAAAAGTGATTCTGCAATGGTACATATGATTGTATTGTTATGTTTGTATTTAGAAATAATGTTAGAAAATTGGAAACAACGTATGATTTAGTGAAACATTTGTGAATAAAATAAATGGAATGAATTAAATGAGAGAATTAATTTAGAAAGGAATGGGAACATTTTAATGACATAATGTTTTAAAATGCAAGTGAAGTAGGGGGGAAGTAATTATGGAAAGTTTATAAGCATTCCCATAGAAGCATGATAGCTATTTGAAAAGTAATGTGTTAAATGTTTAAAATTTAATGATAATTAATGATAGCATTGAATTATAGCATTAATGATAGCATTGAATTGGTATGGATTGTTGTTTTAATTATATTATATATTTATATTTTTCTTTTCTTTTTCTTTTTAAAATGTAGCGTGTAGCTTTAATGTACTACACAGAATCCGAATGGAAGTTATGTTCTATATTAAGTGTTATAATTTTAGGGGAAATATATAGAGGTGTCATACTCCAATCAGTGACCAGAGGAGAAATTTTGTTTAATGAGAAAAGATAATAGTCAGCTGAAATAGGACAGACAAAGAATATAAATATAATGATCTGATTTGAGATGAAACAAATAAAAATAAAATTAAGAAAGTTAAAAGAGGGGAGAAGCTATATAGAAAATGTAGAATGGTAATAAGATATGGAATGGTATATAAAAATGAGCATGAACTTGAATTCATGTCTGTACAAAGAGATGTAACCTGGGATCAGGCTGCTTTCAGAAAAGAGGTCTTATGTTTTCATATTCTGTGTTGTGTTTGTTTATGTTTGTTTCTAAAAATCAATAATTTTTTTTCAAAAAAAAAAAAATTCAGGTGTTTCTCATCTCTCCCAAGGTGGGATTTAGTGAAGGATCATCAAAGATACAGCGGTAGCTGACCTCTGCCTCTGTTACAGTATGATAGTTTCCCATTTCTTACTGCTTCCATGGAAAGTTAAGATTGGTCCATAAATTGATGACTGATGTGTTAAATTATCTTGTGTAACATTTCTTCAACCTATGTAAATGACATATTAGTAATCATTTTAAAGTCACTAGTAATCAGTAAATAAAAATATTTTAATTCTTCCTTCCACATTGTTTGAAAACAGAACCTCTTTGTTCAAATTAATTTTACTATTTCTGGACTATTTCTGGATGTTTCTAACTGCTAGATATATTGCACTTTTATGCCAATTTAATTATCTTATCTTAGAATCTAATTGACCTAAGTAATAATTTTAGGCTTGGTTAATATTTATGTGAATGACCTCCAAAGAGTTCCAAGAATGTAGGGGAAGTTAAAAAAAAACCAAGAAGAAGCATACACAACTTATCCCCCTACTATGGCCTGGAAAATTATATGGTTATGTTCACAAAATCATCAGCAATTGAGCTTACCTTTTATTTTAGTTTTTGTTCTTTCAAATTCAACAGAATGTCAGAATTTCCTACATAAAGGGACTTCAGAGATCTATCTGCCCAACAGCAAGATAACTCTCAGAAAACTAAAGAGAAGGACATATTGAAGGACATAGCATAGACATATTGAGCAAAAAATGAAATGAGGTCAATCAACACTTCAACCTATGGAGAAGAAACAGTACCCAAAAATTCTTGCAACTTTTTTGGACAGTTAGTTGGATAGTGGCTGGAATGCCATGAACTTCTCCATTCTCCATTTTTCTTCCTTTCTTGTTGTATGATTCAAAATAGATCTGTTATAAGGATAGAAAAGAATTTCAGAAGCCATGTTCTACCTCTTTTTCCTATCTTGCTTATTTATCATGGTTTTTATCCCAAACATATTAATAATAAAAAATCAGCAAAATGCTGACATTTGTCTCAGAGGTTTCTAGTCTCCTTACAACTTACAAAGTTGTTCTCCGCTCCTTACAACTTACAAAGAAAGTTTAGCTAAACAATTATTTATAAAATCCTGGCTACATGACATTATCTGCATGACCTGTAACCATCTGTTTTTTTTTTTTTTTAATGGAATGGAATGAAATGGCAAGTATCAAATGAATTATGGAATACTGAAAGAGGACAGTTAACTCTTTTCATTGCAGGCTTAGTCTCTAAAAAAAATTACCCACCAATTCTTGTTCAGTAATTACAAAGCATAATTAGCATTAATGGGATACATCTTTTTACTGCCAATTGAAGAATGGGGAAATTTTTCAGTGAGATCATGACCAGGAAGAGAAGACCAAAATCTTCTTAATTTATATGTTATGCCTCTGATGGAAATTATTATCTACAGCACTGAGGATATTATTTTTAAACCTCCCGAGATGACTGTAACCATACAAATTAATGTAATTTGTAAATAACCTTAAATTAACTGTCCTCAAATACAAAGAACTCCTACTGTTCTTGACTTCCATTTAGCCTAGTTCAAGCCCTCCAGCTGGGCAGTATTTTACAATCATGTCAAATGGCTTCATGTCACATTATTTCAATAAAGTCAATGAATTTATTCAATAGAAATGTGAAACTTATTCATTACGAAGACTTAAATTCTCCTGATCAACATTATTGAGGAAACTTGTTGTCTAACCTTTATGAAAAAATAATTTGTTTAAAATGAACATTTTTCTTACCATTATTTCCTTTACTTATCTGTGTTTTGTAGATTTATTAAATTCCTCCTGTAGCAACCTTAATTTTTTAAATTCTCTTCTGGCTCAGAGGCAGCTGTGCATAGAAGTTTTATATTATGCCTACACAAATATCATGCTGGAAATGACAGATATCTTTATTTAGCTATTTTAAATACAGTTCTAGGCAGCCTGGTCTACTGTAGATTCAAGTCACTGTCAGATGCATTTGCTTATTTTGCAGTTCGCAAATCAGAAGCTAAGGTATAAACAATATGATCCTTTCCATACTGCTTAGCTACGCAGCTAAGCCTAGGGAAGGCAGTAAATATTGATTATAGGTTAAATGCAATTAAAATAATGGAACTGTCGCTGGCAACTCCTGCCAAAGTGTTCTTGGCATATGGAACATTTACCACATAAGGAACAACTGTCAGTTTTAATGAGCAAACATATTTTCCAGGAATAAGCATTTAAGGTTAATTCAGCCTGATTTTACAGAACACATCTGTTATTAAATTTCTGGATTAACACTTTAAAAATAGGGTAGCTGCAAGGAATATGGTGCACTTTCTTTGAGGCTCAACTAATTTACAACATTAAAATGACCAAGGGAGTCCAACAATCTGCACCAGGTCTGCTCTGTGAAAACAGAGAAAACAGAAAAGCAAGAAAAAGCATAATAGCACTATATAGAACTGTATCCTCTCAGACAGTTTGACGAGATGAGACTTTTACTACAGCTGAGAACAAAGCCAAACACAACTGATGGCTCACCATGACTGCAAAAAGAAAAAAGAAAAGATTTTTATATTCTCAGGATTTAAATGTGAGACCTCTTCTTCCCAGCCTTCCAAAATAAGGGATACGGAATGGAAAATGATGAACTTAAACCCAAGCAATTGTTCTTAAGTTTATAGAACAGGCTTATTGAGCCTATGAATTACTATTTCCCCTTATTTGTTTAAGGGCCTGTCACATAGGCCGACGGATGCAAAACGTATGGAAAAAGGACACAGCGGACGAGAAAATGTTCCATCCATTGTTATCTGCTCTCAAAAGTGCCCGAATTTGCATAAGCAGAGCGGACAACAATGGAAAGGAATGGACGTGGGGAGGATGTAGCGAGGATGTTAAGCGGATGCTCCATGGAAGCCTAGCGGATGGAAGCGGATGGAAGTGGATGGCACATCCGCAGGGCTTCCGGGGGAGCACAGCAAAGTGGACGTGCAGCGGAAGGAGCGGATGCCTAGTGGATGACGCGGATGCATCACAAATGCTTAGAGGATGCCTAGCAGATGCAAAGCATTCACTGTGCGTGCGGGGAGGATGACTTGCGTCAGCCTCGCGGATATAAAAGGATGCAGCTCGCAAGCAGGTCACCATTCAGAGGAAAGACCTGCTGCCAGAGACAGCTCCAGCCAGCCAACAACCATGGGGAAGAAGAGGAAGCCTGTGCCATCTGCTGCCAGCCCTGGCAAGAAGGACAGGGCCACCATCCCATCCCCTGGCCCTGACTCTACTTCTGCTGGGGCTTCTGCTGCTCGGGCTGACTCTTCTGTTACTGGGGCTTTTGCTGGCGCTGCTCCTGGTGCTGGGGCTTCTGCTGGTGCTTACTCTGCTGGCGCTTCTTCTGGTCCTGCTGGTCCTGCTGGTCCTGCTGGTGCTCCTGGTGCTCCTGGTACTGCTGGTGTTCCTGGTCCTGCTGATCCTGCTGGTCCTGCTGGTGCTCCTGGTCCTGCTGGTGCTTACTCTGCTGCTGCTGATCCTGGTCCTGCTGGTGCTGCTGGTGCTTACTCTGCTGCTGCTGATCCTGGTGCTGCTGGTGCTGCTGGTGCTACTGGTGCTGCTGGTGCTGCTGGTGCTGCTGGTGCTGCTGGTGCTGCTAGTGCTGCAGGTCCTGCTGGTCCTGCTGGTCCTGCTGGTCCTGCTTTTGCTGCTACTGTTGTTGTTGCTGCTGCTGCTGGTAGTGGTGTGGTGGAGCAGCCCCTAGAACCTCAAAGTCCCTCTGATGAGGGCCCAGATGGCCCTGCCAGAGGGAGGAAGAGGCGTACGCATGGACGGGAGAGGAGGCAATACTCCATTGAAGAGGAACATGAGGATGAGGTGCTGGAATGGCTGAGGGGGAACGAGTATCTATGGCGGAAGGGACACAGGCTCTATCGAGAAACCAAAAGGAAGCATGCTGCTTGGAGAGAGAAGGTGGAGAGTCTGGGCTACACTTCGGAGGTCCTCCTCGGCTGGTGGAAGCACATGCACACCTGGTACAGGAAGCTGCACCTCAAGAAATCTAGCCAGGCCGTGGTCAAGCTGACGGACAGGGAGACCTACATCATGGCCAAGTGCAGCTTCCAGGAGGGTGAGATCCGCCACCGAGGAGCAGTCCCTCTCACAACCCTCTCTCTCAGTCAGCTGCTGAGAGCCAGTCCTCTCCTGGCCGAGAGTCAGCTCCTGTCTCCAGGCAGGTGTCTGTGGAGCGTGCCATGACGGAGAACCCGCAGACAGCTGTTCTAACCATGGCGGAGCGTGTGGATGACTCCCTGGCACAGTGAGAGAAGGAGACGGCACTTCCACCACAGTCCAACCCGCATCTACCCCCAGCTCAACCTCCACTGAAAGCAGGCAGGGAGGCAGACCGGAGGGGCAGAGCCACACTGTCCTGCTGGAGATCAGGGACACCATCAAAAGCAGCGTAGATCTCCTCTCTCAGCTGGTACACAGTGACATACCATCCTCAAACTGCAAGCCCTTCCTCACCTACATCAATCAGACCCTCCTGGACATGCCCGAATCACAGTAACAGGTGATCAAGGATAGGATCACTGGTCTTCTTCACAATACTCCAGACCCAGCTGAACCTGCTCCCACCCAGTCCAGGTCTGCTCCTCCACCCCAGGTGATGTCACTACCCTTCCAAGGCTTTCCACAGGCCCTCACCTACCAAGACTACAGCTACCAGGAGCTCTAGCAGCACAGGCAGCCCTTCCCAGTCCAGGCACAGGTACATCGTACGCCACTGATGCCACCGATGCCACTGATGCCACTGATGCCACCGATGCCACAGATGCCACCCATGCCGCAGATGCCACCCACGCCACAGATGCCACCGATGCCTCACCTCGCTCACCTGCAGACCAGACAGCCCCACTATACTCCTCCTTCCTCCACCCCACAGCCAAGCCCTGCCTCAGAACATCTCTCATTGGTCTTGGGACTGAAACCCCATTTCCTGGAGGAAGGGGCTCTCAACATCACAGGACTGAGCCAGCTCTCTGAGAGCTTCTTCCACACACCATCCCCTGTTGTCCTCTCGGGGTCAGGCACCCCAATGGCGCCTCAGACCAGCACTCCTGCAGCAGCCACCTCCACAACACCTGGACCCTTCACCCCTGAGACTATGGGCATGCCTCAGAGTGACTGAGAAGAGTGCCAGAGACTGAGTTGCTACCTGTTGACTTTATCTTTGCTTGGGACACTTTACTTGGGTCATTTTGCTCTTACAATTTGTTATCAAAAAAAGATTATCTTTGATTCACACACTTGCTCCAGTTCTTTTAGTCAATAAAGTCTTGGTGGAAACTTTTAGAAATTGTTTAAGCCTTTGCATGCTTGTGGGATGGGTTAAGATAGCAGTGGGATGGGCAGGGATACCTTTGGGATGGGTAATAGCTGTAGGATGGGCAGGGATACCCTTGGGATGGGTAATAGCTGTGGGATGGGCAGGGATACCCGTGGAATGGGTAATAGCTGTGAGATGGGAAGGGATACCTTTGGGATGGGTAATAGCTGTGGGATGGGCAGGGATACCTGTGGGATGAGCAGGGATACCTTTGGGATGGGTAATAGCTGTGGGATAGATAAACTTCCAGTGCAAGCCTAGTGGCACTGTATGGTCCACCCTCCCAGGTGTCACACCTATGGCCCTTTATTATCAATAACAATGTAATCATTCATCCACACATTTCAACATCAACACAACACTTTATTAAATGCCCTGTTCATTGTAGGGGCACTCAACATACATGGCACAATCTCATCAATGTGATGAGACAGGCTGAAGGAAGCATCCATTAAGCATCTATCATCCTGTCTTGCCACTGCACTGCTCCAGCTGGGGAGTTGCACCAGTGTTTCAGGAGGTTGCGTTGCTTCTTCCCTTCACGTGAAGCTCTCTTGGCACCTTGCACATCCACAGTGTCTATCAGGTTTCGCCCTTGCCTCCATTCACCAGGCTCCATGTCCCCATTGCCTTGTTGGAGGTCCACAAGCCTGTTCTGCAACACTGGGTAGTGGGTACGCATGAGATTGTGCAGGATGCAGCAAGCTTCCACGATGTTCCTCACGGTCTGTGGGCGATGCTGCATGGTGGTGAGAAGTACCTGGAACCTGTTGGCCAGGATCTCCACCACCCACCTTGCCCTGGACAGCCTGTAGTTGAAAATCCTCTCTTCATGGGTGAGGCATCTGGAAGTGTAGGGCTTCATGAGGTAGGTTCTGAGGGAGAAGGCGTTATCCCCCATGATGAAGTAGGGCACATCTTATGTGTCGTTGGGCAGGGGGTCTGGTTCTGGGAAGCCCATGATGAGCTTGCATTCCAGCCCCTCCTTAAGGTGACTGGTGTTGTATGCCTGGGCATCTGAACATGAGCCATTGCCTGAAGCATCGATGTACATGAACATGTAGTCAGCATCGACCATGGCGAAGAGGACAATGCTGAAGAAGCCCTTGTAGTTGTGATAAGAGGACCCTGAGTTGGCTGGCACTTTGCAGGCCACGTGCTTCCCATCTATGGCTCCAACGGTGTGGGGGAAGTTCCACTTCTGACACCACTGCTCTGCAACTTTCTTCCAGCCTTCTTCAGTGGAGGGGCACTGGAGGAGCTCCTCCAGGTATTCTTCGATGATGGCCTGCACCACTTCTCTGACCACAATGCTGATGGTGTTGTGTGGCACTCTCCAGCTGTACTGCATGCTCCTTTAGGTTGTCCCTGAGGCCAGGTGGCGCAGAGTCAGTGCCACCTTGAGCCCAGGTTCCAGGCTGGGCCGGAAGTTGGTGTTTGCCTTGGTCAACCTGGGTGTCAGCCGCTACACAACTTCGTCAAACATGGCTGGAGGCATCCTCATGAAGTTCTGGAATGCATGACGGTCTTCATTCCTCAGCTCCCCCATCAGCTTGTTGTACAGTCCATCCTCTGCTCTTCTCATGATCCATCTTCGGACCCAGACACTTCTTGGATGCCTCCTTTTCTTCACGTAGAACAGGTGAAAGAGCCTGTAGAGGGCTTCACACTGTTGTAGAATGATGGCGGCTACCAAAAGGAGTGTGTGATGATCCATGGTGGAGATGACTGGATGCTGTGGAAGAGCAAGAGCCAGATGAAGGCTGCAGAGGTCTGCACAGCAGGGCTGCTGGACTGAAAGTGAGATCCAGGTGAGTTCTTCCCCCTTTTTACAGGAAATATAGGTTTTCCATTAGGTGTCCTTTTGCATCCTCTAGGCATCCTGCAGACATCTTAAATATCCGAGATATATCCCCTATGTGAACGTTTTTTCCAATTTAGTGCTTTGTATGAGAGCTGCATCCACTTTCATCCTTTCTATGTCTGTGCTACTAACGCTGTGTGTCCGTTCCGTGTCTGTTTCACTTCCTCCCTGTGTCCATTTTCTGCTGCAGTGGATGTGAGTTGCGCAGATGCACAGCGGATGCCTAGCAGATATAGCGGACGCATAACGGATGATGACGGACGTCTAATGGATGTTCCCCGTATGCCTAGCGGATGTAGAATGGACGCGTTGGATACCTTTTCCACTCAAAAAGTTTTGTGCAGCTCAAAACTTTTTGAGCGGATTAAATGTCAGTAGACGGATGCTGGACGGATAGTGAGCATGAAAAATAGACGCAGAGAGTACTGAACGGAAGCATTGCATGAACCAATGGATGGCAATTTTTTCTCTCCATTTTACATCCTCTTTCCATCCGTTGGTGCTCTGTGACAGGGCTTTAAATGTTTACACTAACTATGCCACAAAGTATATGGGCAGAATGTTTGTTCTGCATTATTTCCTTGACTTCTCCTACTTCACATTGCCTATCTTCAAGTAAGACAGGCTTAAGTTACATCAACTATACATGTATTAATATTGCCTCCTGTTAGGGATAACATTGTTCACCCTAACTGGTTTAGGTGAAATAATAACTATGAATCATAGTTAGTGTATGTTAAAGTGTCTGCAGCTTTAACTGTGAAATAGCAATTAAAGGAGTGGTTATGAAAACACTATAAAAGTAGCAAGACTACGGCTTGCACTCTCTCTCTGGCTTTGATGATCCCTGATTACTGCTTGGAATCAAGACTGCATAGCTCGAACGGGAGAGACAACAAAGGACTGATTTGTAAGTGAACTGACATAGGATATTCTACATGGACTTTGCTAACTGAATATCCCTGAATGGACTGACTACATGGTAAATGACTATTGGACTGATATTTGACTATGCCATAAACTTATACTGAAATAAACTGTATTCTTGATAGCACAAGCGTATCTGTTATTTTTACTGTATGTTAATAAACATACAAGCTTAGCTCACTCATTTATCTGTGTGCCTATCTGACTAACGCTGCACATTCTGTTTAGCTTGTCTACCTAACCCTGGTTGGGGAACCCAGGCTTAACACCTCCCATATTTTGACACCATCCAGGGACAGCCTCTTGATGTATGTTTTAGATTTGCCACCCTTTACTTAGAGAACAGTCAAATGGGAATAGAGGTAATAAGAGCAGGATAGGGAGGGTCAATAGATCATATTTCCACATTGTTTTCTGGTGACTTGTGGATTGCTATTTAATTTGTAAGTATGAAATGCCAATAGAAGTTGATTTGTATCATATTTGTATGATTATGTTCTTGTATGTAGAAGGCCATATTACCCTTTCTTATGGCAATTGCTTAAGAGAAAAATTACTTATAGCCTCCAAGAGGTTCTATACTTGAACTTTCATCAGGCTTAGTAGTGCTGACTGGAATTACAGTTCAAAATTAAGAGAAACTCAGATTCCATACATATATCATAAAGTAAGGTCTGTGTTTCAAATACATGCATTTTTAAATACTCACAAATTCTCATCAAAGAAGCAAGGTATAGAAATATTTCCAGAAAAATTGCTCTTGGATCAATTGATTTAGTCCAAAATTTTCTGTGAACCATTTACATTCAAGGAGCTTATAAGCATGGCAAGGAAGGTGTACTATTGTTCCCTAGCACTTGGTAGCTACGACTTGACTCTTATAATTTTGGACGTAGTAAGAATACGGCTGTGCAACAATCTATGCTTGATGGGCCAAAAGTGATTCATTGTGAGTAAGGGTGTTCAATGTGGTATTTGCTGATTTTCTTAATAAGCTGTATTTTTTTCTGGACTTATATGACTATTGCCATACAAGCCCAGAAAAACATGCATTTAATTTAAGGAGGTGTTGACAGGCATGACATGCAGGCCCATACATATTACACATTAATTTTTTCTCTTTGAATTCAGATCATTAAACTAAATAGCCATCCAGTTTTATATCCATTTGTGTGTTTCAGTTCACTATAAAATTGTCCATTCTCTGTTAAAGTAATCTAAATTGGTAGCTGTCACAGCATTTAAAAGCAGCAATTTCCACAATTTAACTATGTTGTGTAAAGAAGTATGTGGCCCTTAAGTGGCCCTGAGTGCTCCTGCTATTAAGTTTAATGGACGGCCGCAAGTTCTACTACTGTGAGAAATAGAGAACATTCTATCTACTTTTTCTCTGTCACGTGCAGTCCTGAAAGTAGAAGTAGATTTGGAAAATCAATAAAACTGATAGAAACTGATAGAGGCTTGCTATGAGAAGGAAATAAATTTATTGGGTTATTGCACAGGTCTGTAACAGAAGGAGTAAGAAAACAAAGGAAACAAGATCTCTAGATGCTACAGCAAAGAAAAGGAAATAAACATTAATGGATTGTTGAAAGAGATAAGGAGGTTGCTGACAGCATGAAACCAGCAAGAAAATCAGAACTGGAAATCTCTGGAAATGAAGAAGTGGTTGTCCCAAAGAGTAAAGAGAGAAGATATTATAGATTTTCAGAGAAAAAAATAATATTGTGTAAATCTGGAAATTCAAAAACAAGCATTTGATATAGGCACACATATTCATAGAAGGGGGAAAAAAACTATGTTGAAATTAGGCCAGAAGCAATAGCAAAGGAAAAAAAAAAACCCAGCTAGCCTAGAGTAATACAGAACTCAAAGGGATAAAGGGAATTTAGCACTGGGAATTTAGAATAAAGCACTGAAACAAAATAATCAGAAAGACTACTTATGAGAATGAGATAAAATGGAGAAAATCTAAGGCTTTAGATGCAGTCTGCCTGACTAGCATGCCTTCCTTAAGTTAAAAAGAGGGATCGCTAGTAGGGTGACACAAAGGGATTCAGTTCAAGTTGATAAATTCAGACAATGTAGATTAACAGATATTTAGCTTGTTACATTGTGTTCTGTTGCTACTATACAAGCTCCTTGACCCCCACTGCGCATTTTGACTCTGTGGCTGGGATACAGAAGAGATCCCCACGCTTCTAATTCAGGGGGACTTCATCTTACCTTCTTTGTGGGGGTAGAATCAGAGTTTAGGAGTTAATAGCTGCCATGATGGCCAAGGGCCTGTCCCAAATCATCCAAGGCTCAACAAATAACAGTGGTCATATGCCTGATCTAGTATTTCTGAGTTAAAAGGGGGCTATAGATGGCCACACACACCTCCTGGTTCATGAAGATAGATCCCTTATTAGCATAAGAATCACTCTATCCCACTTTTCTTTGGGGATGGGGGACAAACTTATCACCTCTAACAATATTCTTTTTCTGGTACTGTGGTCAGAATTGTATGTAGCATTCCAATTGTAGTTTACCACACTATTATATGAAGGAATTATACTGCTGGCAGATTTATTTTAAGTTTTCTTCCTAACTATTCCAAGCATAGAATTTGTCTTTTTTACAGCAGTCATAGTAACATTTTCATTGAGCTATCTATCATAGAAAGATGGAACATGAATCTTTATGTGCGTTCAAGGTAAAGTAGGAGCTATGATAATATTAGTAATGTTTATAACATAAGCTCTGCATTCATAATATTATAAACAGCATGGCACGTTAGGTTATCCACAGTTACTTTTTCTAACAATATTTGATGCATCTGAGTTTGAACTACAAACTGGCAGAACATGTATTTTCCAGAAGTGTCATTCTGATTGGAAATTTTGGGATTAGTCTCCAACCATTGCAATAACACCAAGTTTTTACAAAACCTCAGACAAATGTAGAAATGAAAAATTAATTAACTAGAAGGTAAATAAGTAAATGATTTATTTCTTCCTTCATGGTTTTAACATTTTCTCATTCAATTCTGTTTAAGAAAATATGGAATTTGCGGGATCTTCTTAACCATTGCATAGATAAAACTTCCTTTTCTTTCTTTTCATCTTGTCTGACATTTTTCAGGGGATTGAGTGTTCGTATGATATATCCAAAACATGATAATCTTGATTGTTTCTAACATGAAGGAGAACTCTGAATTGATTCATTTTATGACCTATTTGTTTGTTTTCTTGGCTACACATAGTGTTCTCCAAGGGTGGGATTCAATTTTTTTAACAACCAGTTCTGTGGTCATGGCTTAGTTGGTGGGAGTGGCTTGATGGTCATGTGACTGGGTGGATGTGGCTTGGTGGTCATGTTATTGGCTGGGCGTGGCCAACTCAATATCACTCACATTGAGGCATACATCTCCTTGCCTGGCCTCTCATGACTGTGGGGATGCTGTAACAGTATAAGTGTGAAAAATGGTCATAAGTCACTTTCTTCAGTGCCATTGTGACTTTAAATGGTCACTCCATACAAGCAAAATACCAGCAAAGGAGGAAAAAAAAACCTCAAGAGAAGTTCCAGAAACAGGAAGTCTAGTCCTGCCAAGAATGTGATAAGGGTTAACAGAAAGGCAGTTTCTGTAACCAACACCAGAATTTTCCTTCCTGCCTTCCTTACAGGATTAGGCCAGTAATTTCTTCTGACAACCAATTCTCTGAACTGCTTAGAATGTTAACAACCAGTTCTAGGTTCGAACTGGTAGAATCCCACCCCTGGTGTTCTCCAATACCAAAGTTGAAAAGCATGGATACTATTTATATCTTATTTTTTCCAAGTCCAACTTTTGATTCCATAGAGTGAACCTGGCAAAATAATTTCCTGCATGATTTGGATCTTTACAGATACATCATCACATCTGAATATCTTTTTCAAGGCCCCAGAGGTTATGCATAGTATGTGGTGAAACACACATTTTCATATATTTCAAAATGTAGATTTGAATCTACATTTCAAAATGTAGATTAAGAGACAAATGGGATATTATGAATTATTGGTGAACACATGTGAAAGTTATTTGGATAGAAACATATGGGTTCATACCTTAGTAAACCTTCATTGAATAGACTGGACCATCTCTAAACTAAATTAAATCCTGACATAAACATTATATGCTACAATGCATTGCATGCTTGAAATTAAAACACAAATAAACTTTTTAATGAAGACAAATGAATTATTGTCTTCATTTCAGTTGAATGGATGAAAAGTTTCTTATACAATGTTTCCATTCAATTGCTAGTTCTTGAATTTCTGATGTGCTTGAATTGCATCCCTGGATGATAAATATTAATGGGCCAAATTCATTCTTGGTGTACTACAGGAACCATAATGAGATTACGTCACATTATGCAAGGCACATCTTTAGGCAGTTCATTTTTTATTAAATATCCTCAAACCCACTGAGACTAATCTATCTTATTATGTTATGATGGAAAGCAAAAGCCAACTAACAGCAAACTTTGCTATAACAAACACTTAGTTATTAATAAAATATTGCTCAGCTGTTTTTATCCACCCTACTGTTAAGGCTTTCTTCAACAATAATTTCTTATGACATAGAAGGAAAAAAATTGAATTATTAGCTGCCTAATGATTATTGCAAGTGAGAGGAAGAAGACTGAAGATGGAGCAATGCATAGAAAATGAGGAAACTGATAACTCACTTGTGAATATATCCAGGAACAATACAGTCACAATTTAATAATAGATGTGTCTAATTATAATGTAGAATCACAACTAGTTCCATGAGCCACCCCTTAGTAATATTCATTGGCAATCTAATACTTGCAAGAAACCATCATGGTCCAGAAACAGATATGAAAGAGAATGACTCTTCCCTGAGGCTGAAGGGACATTTTAAAAAATATCTAATCAAAATAAACTTGCCTAATTCACAAATAACTTATCATTAAATGACAAATCATGTTCAAATATCTGAAACAACAATCTGGACTCTCCCTTTCATTTCAGTAGCTGGGATATGTATGCTAGTAAGGATGTATATAATTCAGATGTGTGCATTTGGAGGACTCTATTTTCAGGCTAACATCAGCCTAAGTCATAGTATGGCAGCTTCTTCTATTACAATGAAATACATATTCACTCTCTTTGAAATATGTGTGACACTGCTTTTAGAATGTCAGAACAGCTCTCATCTTAATGGAATTGGCAGAGATAATGTAATTGATTATTTTGATTTTTTAAAAAAAATACTTTAGCTTTGTTTCTACCTATAAACCAGTTGTTGGGTTTATTTGTTTTTTGCTTGAAACCCAAAGAAATGAAAGTTTAATTCTGGAATAAATTGGACAGCCAATGGTAGGTAGATAGATAGATAGATAGATAGATAGATAGATAGATAGATAGATAG
>BLBF01000002.1:33132147-33149146 GCA_015471245.1 Laticauda colubrina
TAGATAGATAGATAGATAGATAGATAGATAGATAGATAGATAGATAGAAAGAAAGGAAAGAAAGGAAAGAAAGAAAGGAAAGAAAGAAAGGAAAGAAAGAAAGTCTCAAAAAAGTTTTAGTAAGGCCAATCGGACTTATATATATAGAATATGAGATGTTTAAAATTGGGATAAGGAAGCTGGTTTGGTATGGAGGTTAAAGGGTGGAAACCTAGAGACTGTGAGTTCTAGTCATGCTTTAAGTGCAAAACCAACTATGTAACCTTTTTCACCCTCCCAGAGGCCTGGGAGAAGCTTCTGGACCCTCAGGAAGACAAAAAACAGCCCTCCCAAAAGTTCCAGTAGCCCATGCCCACCGTGGCCACGCCCACCCAGCAACTGAGCAGCGAACCAGTTGCTGGGATTTTTGAATCCCACCCTTGAGTAAGATAAACTTCTACTGATAACATAAGTTGTATTTGAATCCTTGACATCAAGATTTATTTGAGTCAGACTTTGCTCCTGGCAAAATCCACATAGCCTTTTTAACAGCAATTTGGAAATGGATTGCCATTATCTTTTTATGATGTTTTCCCTTAGATTCTCAATCAGCTTTACATCTTCTGGCATTTACTATCTTCCTTCTAAAAATTAGTCAAGTCCAATTTGTTTGATGTTTTGAAATACCCCTTGGTCAATTAGATGCTTATCCCTGCAACAATTCCTGAAGTATCCTACATTATTCTCTTTAAAAGGGAGAGAATTTCAAGCTGTAACTGTTAGTTCAGAAGCAGCAGTCAATTGCTGTCCTATATTTCTCTTGTCTCATTGGAGCAGTCAGCTCAACTTCCTGGGCTGATGATAGGTTGTTGTTGGTGGGTTGCTGTTGTTATTGATGAAGGTGTATATGTGAGTATATGTCTGTATAACTGATGAAAGCAGTGTCATGATGCAAACTCTATCCCATTTGTATGTGCATCATGATTTTTTAAGCATATATGAAAGTGATGAGACTTGGGTTGTGACAGTACAATACTGTTTTTGCCATTTTGATGAAAGTCTTCAGTCCTACAGATGCCTGTGGACATTGGTCAGCACAGAAACAGCGGCAACTTTTTTTCTCTCTCTCTTTCTTGACAAGAAAGAAATATAGTTAAGGGCATGAAACTGTATCTTATGGGGCAGCAAATGAACACCAGTTGTGATCACCAGTTGGTGAAAGAAAAATGCTCACTGACTGCCAGGTTTTCTGCAAGCTTTACAGATTGATAAACAGGTAAACATATCCATGCTTATAGCAACCCAATGTCTGGAAACAGTGAAAACAGACTGGGTCAATCCTGTGGCTATATTTAAAAATATAATCAGAAGAATTGGGAGGTAGAAAGCTTAAATGGATGGAAGGATCTGCATATTTTTCATTGGATTATTCCCAGGGCAAACAGCTGGGATAATAGTCTTTTGTGATAAAGATTGGAATTACATTTTCACAATCTCCTGTATCCAATAATAGCTGTATTCGTGCAGCATATTAGATTAAAGCGCTATATGGATAGTTTGAAACTCTGTTCATTGTATGGATCTAAGCAAATGGCTTAATTTAGTGAATCCTTGTTCTCCCTTCCTCCCTTCATTTACATTTCTGGAAAAAAGTTTATAAAAGTTTCTTTCATTAGCAAACATTACATGAATAAACAAAAAGAGCAGGAATGGAAGAAAATTGGTTCATCTCCAGTATCATCTAAAATTAATAATTGAGTCCAGAGTATTGTAATGTTTTTCCTTCTTGCAGATATTAAATTATATTCTGTTTAGTTAACAATTTGTATGAAAAATGGTTTGATTTGACAGTCTGAGTCAGAGCTTCACAAAAGCTTCACAAGAAGTCCCTTTTACATTTGTAATTTACATGATATAAATATAATGAAATCAAATAAAGCCTGTATTTTAATAAGATTTGCTACATGACCTAATTAGTTGTATGAGTCTGGGCTTTGGTAAGCTTTCCATAATTCCACTTTATCATTCATAGGAAAAATGTACATGTCTGTTTTCACAACATTTTACTGCTGCCTGTATTTTGGTGTCCATTTGGAAGTAAAACAACTTTTCTCAATTTAGCAGCAAACTAACTGTTTTAAGCCCATGTCACACTGAACCAACAGATGCAAAGAGGATGTAAAATGGACAAAAAACCTTGCCATCCGTTGGTTTATGCGATGTATCCGTTCTGTACTCACTGCCTCCATTTGGCTTCCTCTCTATCCGTCCAGCATCCGTTTATGGACGTTTCATCCGCTCCAAAAATTTTGGGCTGCCTAAAACTTTTGCATGTATCCAGTTCGTCCGTTCTGCATCCGCTACGCATCCGCTACGCATCCGTTATGCATCCGTTACACATCCGCTTTATCCGCTAGGCATCCATTCCGCATTCGCGCAACGCGCATCTGCCCGAACTCAGGGAGGAAGCGGAACGGAGGCGGAACGGATGCAGAACGGATGCCTAGCGGAAACAAAGCATTTAAAGCGGAAAAAACATTCGCAGAGGGGACCTATCTCAGATATTAAGAATGTCTAGAGGATGCCTAGAGGATGCCTAGCGGAAAACCTATACTGCCTATAAAAAGGGGGAGCAAATGCCTGCATCTCACTTTCAGAACAGCAGCCCAGCAGTGCAGACCTCTGCAGCCTTCATCTGGCTCTTCCTCTTCCACAGCATCCAGTCATGTCCACCGTGGATTGTAACAAAGTCCTTTCGGCAGCCACCATCGTTCTGCAACAGTGCGAAGCCATCTCTGTGAACACTACTGCGAGAAGAAAAGGAGCCACCCAAAAAGAGTCTGGGTCCAAAGATAGTTCGCAAGTAGAGCGGAGGACGGACTGTACAACAAGCTGATGGTGGAGATCAGGAGTGAAGACACTTGGGCGTTCCAGAACTTCATGAGGATGCCTCCAGCCATGTTTGACGAAGTTGTGCAGCGCCTGACACCCAGGTTGACCAAGGCAAGCACCAGCTTCCGGCCCAGCCTGGAACCTGGGCTCAGGGTGGCACTCACTCTGTGCCACCTGGCCTCAGGGACCTCCTACAGGAGCATGCAGAACGGCTGGAGGGTGCCATCCAACACCATCAGCATTGTGGTCAGAGAAGTGGTGCAGGCCATCATCGAAGAATAAAGGAGGAGCTCCTCCAGTACCCCTCCACTGAAGAAGGATGGAAGAAAGTTGCAGAGCAGTGGTATCAGAAGTGGAACTTACCACACACCGTTGGAGCCATAGATGGCAAGCACGTGGCCTGCAAATCTCCAGCCAAGTCAGGGTCCACTTATTTCAACTCCAAGGGCTTCTTCAGCATCATCCTCTTTGCCATGGTCGATGCTGACTACAAGTTCATGTACATCGATGCTTCAGGCAGCAGCTCATGTTCAGATGCCCAGGTATACAATGCCAGTGACCTCAAGGAGGGGCTGGAAGGCAACCTCATCATGGGCTTTCCAGATCCAGACCCCCTGCCCAACGATACGGAAGATGTGCCCTACTTCATCATGGGGGATGACGACTTCTCCCTCACAACCTACCTCATGAAGGCCTACACCTCCAGACTCCTCACCCATGAAGAGAGGATCTTCAACTACAGGCTGTCTAGGGCAAGGCGGGTGATGGAGAACGTCTTTGGCATCCTGGCCAACAGGTTCCAGGTACTTCTCACCACTATGCAGCATTGCCCAGAGACCGTGAGGAGGATCGTGGAAGCTTGTTGCATCCTGCACAATCTCATGCACACCCACTACCCAGTCTTGCAGAACAGGCTCGTGGACCACTAACAAGCCAATGGGGTCATGGAGCCTGGGGAATGGAGGCAAGGGCGAAACCTGATCGACACTGAGGATTTGCTAGGCCCCAACAGAGCCTCAAATGAAGTGAAGAAGCAGCGCAACCTCCTGAGACAATGGTGCAACTCCCCAGCTGGAGCAGTGGAGTGGCAAGACAGGATGGTAGATGCTTAATGGATGCTTCCTTCAGCCTGTCTCATCACACGGATGAGATTGGGCCATGTATGTTTGGTTGGCCTACAATGAACAGGGCATTTAATAAAGAGTTGTGTTTATGTTGACATGTGTGGATAATTGATTACATTATTATTGATAATAAAGGGCCATAGGTGTGGCACCTGGGAGGGTGGACCATACAGTTCCACTATGCTTACACTGGAGGTTTATCTATCCCCACAGCTATTACCCATCCCAAAGCTATCCTTACCCATCCCACAAGCATGCAAAGGCTTAAACCATTTCTAAAAGTTTCCAGCAAGACTTTATTAAAAAAAAGAAATGAAGCAAGTGTGTGAATCAAAAATAGATTTTACTAACAACAAGCTATAAGACAAAAAAGAGTCTCTGGCACTCCTCTTGGTCGTTCAGTCTCGGGGTGAAGGGTCCAGGTGCTGTGGAGGTGGCTGGTGCTGGAGTGCTTGTCATCAGCTCCTCCAGGAGCAGAAGCAGCAGAAGCCCCAGCAGAACCAGAGTGAGGGCCAGGGGGCGGGATGGTAGCCCTGTCCCTCTTGCCAGGGCTGGCAGCAGATGGCTGAGGCTTGCTGTGCTTCTGCATGGTTGTGGGGAGGGAGGCATGGCTGGCAGGGAGGCTGGCAGGAACCAAGGTTGGCAGGAAGGCTGGCAGGGAGGCTGGCAGGGAGGCTGGCAGGAAGGCTGACAGGCTGGCTGGCAGGCAGTCAGTCACCAAGGCTGGCAGGCAGACATGAACCAAGGCTGGCAGGAAGGCAGGCAGCAAGGCTGGCAGGCAGACCAGCTGGCAGCAAGGCTGGCAGGGAGGCTGGTAGCAAGGCTGGCAGCAAGGCTGGCAGGCAGAAATGCAGGCAGGGCAGGCAAGGCAGCCAATCTGTCCCGCAGCAGGTCTTTCCTCTGAATGGCGACCTGCTTCCGAGCTGCTTCCGTTATATCTGCGGGGCTGACGCAATGCATTCTCCCCGCATGCGCTGTGAACACCAGGCATCCGTTAGGCTTCCGCTATGCATCCGCTGTGCATCCGCTTTATCCATTTGGTGTCCGCTCTGTATCCACTGTATCTGTTCTGTGTCCGCTTTGCTGAGGCCCCCCGGACGGCCTGCGGATGTGCCACCCACTCCCATCCGCTCCTATCTGCTTCCAACCGCTAGGCTTCCGTTCCGCATCCACTTTGCATCCGCCCTGCGTCCTCCCTGCGTCCGTGTTATCCGCTCCGGTTATGCAAATTTTTGCCCCTTTTGAGAGCGGATAACAATGGATGGAACATTTTTCTCGTCCGTTGTGTCCGTTTTGCATCCGTTGGCCAGTGTGACATGGGCACACTGCATATGCTTTACAACAAAGCATAATGTGTTGAACCACCCACCCCAAAATAAGTAATGTTTAGTAAAGTTTAGGAGGGGAGTTGCAGGCAAACTATTGTTGAATCTTGGTTTAAGTTAACTTTGGCCTTCCTAGTGAAGAAATAACAAGGACATCTTGTCAGTTTAAAGATAAAACATGTTCTTAAAAACAAAAACTTTGTAAGATAATTTTGAAAGGCTTCTGGCTGGTGGCTTGAGAGAAACAAACTGGGGTAATACTTTCCCAGTGATGTACCTGGCCTTCAAGAAAGGACTGAAGACATGTCTTCAGGGGAAAAAAAGGTTTTATACATAATCCAGTGGTAAGTGGGTGGCTTTATGCTTTTTTATTGATTATTTGTGTATTTATTTATATTTATGTATATTATATATATAATTTATTTATTTATTTATATATATGTATATATAAAACCAAATTCTGGGCAGCTCATCACACACCAGTTAAACAATATATGTAGCTAAAGCAAAAATAAAAGCAAAAACAGGAGGGGAAGAAAAGAGAAAAACTTGCTACTGTAACCACACATGACTCATGCATTCCACCACTTTCTAAATCAGGAGTCTCCATACTTGTGACTTGTGGACCAATTCTTGGAATTGAAGACTTGTGAATTTGAACCTCCAGAATTCCCCATCCAGACATGGGAGTTGAATTCTAAGAGTCTTAAAGTTGTCAAGTTTGTTCTAAATGGGTGTTAGTTGTTTCGATGGGTTGTTAAAGGATGTTATTCAGCGGTTGTTTTATTGCTCAGTGTGTAATGATTATCAATCTTTAGTGATTGTTAGGAATATGAAAGTATTTAGAACTGTAGTGGGAAATGTGTTGTGCACCTACCCTCTTTTTCAGTGACACCTTTCTTGCATTTTCACAGGAAATCACATGTGCAGATACAGCATAGTTATTATGTAGCACTAGCAGTAGCAATAATCCTTAGACTTATATACCACTTTATAGTGCTTTACAGTCATCTCTAAGTGGTTTTACAGAGTCAGTATATTTTCCACAACAATCTGGGTCCTCATTTTACCTTCACCTTGGAAGAATGGCAAGCTGAATCAACCTTGAGCCTGGTGGGATTTGAACTGCCAAATTGCAGGCAGCCAATAGTCAGCAGAAGCAGCCTGTAGTACAGCATTCTAACCACTGTGCCACCGAGTGTAAGACAATGGAAATGCGTTACTTTGTGAAGATGTCACTGGAGAATAGTGAATGCATGCACACTGGACCCAAAGTGTGTTCCCTATTTCAGATCTGAATATTGCTCACCATTATAATCTAATTTGTTTTGTTCCAGTAAGAAAAGGAGATTCTTCTTTGTATTCAAAAATTTAAGTTTGCTCAACTTCTCTAGTATCTTTTTTTTGGTGGTGGTGGGGATATTCTTCATCTAATTATCTATTATCTTCAAGAAATGTAAACAGTTTCACTTCTTTTTATTAGTTTGATTTTCAGAATGTGCAGATATGAATCCTTTAAGATTCTCTACTTTTTTGCTAATAATCATGGAAATGATATAGAAAATTGAGTTGCAACAAAGTCAACCAATATAACCAGGGGTGGGATTCTACCAGTTTGAACCTATTCACTAGAACTGGTTGTTAACATTCTAATCAGTTCAGAGAACCAGTTGTTAGAAGAAATTACTGGCCTAATCCTGTAAGGAAGGCAGGAAGGAAACATTCTGGTGTTGCTTACAGAAACTGCCTCTCCATTAACCCTAACTACATTCTTGGCAGGACTAGACTTTCTGTCTCTGGAACTTCTCTGGAGTTTTTTCCCCCTCTTTTGCTGGTACTTTGCTTGTGTGGAGTGACCATTCAAAGTTACAATGGCACTGAAAAAAGTGACTTATGACCATTTTTCACACTTACGACTGTTGCAGCATCCCCACAGTCACGAGAGGCCAGGCGAGGAGATGCGTGCCTCGATGTGAGTGATGTTGAGTTGGGCAATAACATGACCCAGCCAATAACATGACCACCAAGCCACATCCACCCAGTCACATGACCACCAAGCCATGCCCACCAACTAAGCCACGCCCACAACACTGGTTGTTAAAAATTTTTGAATCCCACCCCTGAATATAGGCCAAATTGATATATCAATAAAATTTCAACTGAAGTGGATTCATACACTGAAGCAGGGACCAGCTCTTAAGCAGCAAATTGAATCAAGTGGCTTCAATATGCTCTAAGATCTTTTAAAATGTGCCACAAATTCAAAGTATGTCGCCAATCTGAATTCCTAGTATTCCTAAGCCTGTTGTTGCCCTTGTAGATGTAGCTAGTAAAATTCCAGAAGATCAGAATGCTGCAGGGAGAAAAGTCTTTTAGTTTCTCTATAGTTCCACTTTCTTTTCCTCTTCCTCTGGAGATTTGGGTATCATCTTGCTTGATACACATGCTTTTTAATGTTATGTTTTTAAAAATCTATTTGTTTGAATTAGTAATAAAGCTTAAAATTCCTTTGTTTATTAGTGTGCTAATTGTCTCTGGACCCAAAATAACCTATTGTCTGGGCACTTGATCACTATCCTGACATTTGGCAAAATAAGGCCTGTGTAGCAGAGGTGGTATTCAGCAGGTTCTGACCAGTTCTTGAGAACCAGTTGCAGAAATTTTGAATAGTTTGGAGAATCGGCAAATGTCACCTCTGACTGGAGATTTTACAGTATCCTTCTGCTGCCATGCCCATCAAGCCATGCCCACAGAACTGGTAGTAAAAAAAATTGAATCCTACCACTGCTGTGTAGCTTTCTAAAATCCTGCAAGTTAGAGCTGAGCAAAATTTCCTCATAAATATAGGTACCCTCAATAGGGACAGTTTGATCACAGCAAAGCTGCCAGGTGTATTTTGCTGTCTTTAGCAATAAAACCCTTTCGGCCATGGTGCTTGTCTTAAGAGGCAATTATATGGAAGAATGATAAAGCTGTGGCTTTTGTGCACTTTCTCATACCAACACATACTTAGTTCTCATAAATATAATACTTGCAGAGTTGTTGCTTCTGTTTGTGAGTTATCTAGGCAGTAAGGCCATAATGCACTTCATTATAAAATATATCACCTTAGACACAAATATACTATATTTGTTCTTTTTTACTTGCATTAATTGGTCCCATGAAGTCAGAAGCCAAGATTTTTAATGCATTATTAGTCATTACTTCTACACTCCTCAGTGGCATCGAGCAGGTTATCAATTTCATTTAAAGGAGATGTAGATTATCAGACTTTTCTGGCCATATCCATGGCTGAAATAATGGAATTGAAAAATGTTATGATTGCTACAGATTTAGGACTCCTAAACTTTTGGTTCAAAGTTAATCTGGCTTGTCGCCCTTACTAGGCTTGGATTTGTGAATACAAATCTAACAGCTTGACTAACTCTGCGCTGCATGTGTAGTTATATAACTGAGCTTTCTACAGGGAGGGAAGCATCATTTATCTTACTTTATGGCATTATGAAGTTTGTGAGAGTACAAAAAGTTGTCCCTGATAAGTATGACAAAACACTATTGAGCTTTGAAAGGTCACTTCAGAAATAATGCTGCTGATTGATCAGTGTCCAGCATGTCTTAGTCATATACGATCCAGGAATTCACTCAGCCCATCACCTGACTGCATCAGATGCTACAGGTCTGATGAAATTCAATATCAAACAAAAGTGATTTGAGAGCGATTTCAACATTTAGAGGATGCTTAATTTCCACTTCCTAAAATATGGAAGCAATGAAAAAACTCAGAATTGTGCAGCCCTGTTAAGTTGCACAATGAGGTCCTGCTTCCTGTAGCCCTCAGAGGGGGGGAAATTGTGGAAAAAAATCTGAAATAGATTAACCACTTCCTGCCATGAATCTTGTTTTACTCTAGAATAAAATGAATGCATGTACTTGAAGATGAAATGACATTGCTAATAAAGAGCATATGAAAAGATTTGACAGATCAATAAAGTGCTCCATTTCACTTATTTCTCTTATTTATTTTTTATATACACAGTATATCAAATTTTGAAACTTCCCACCTCACTCATAGAAGGACTGTGATGTATAACTAAAATACAAAACACAAAAGCCATGTGTATTTTATGCCAATAGAAGGAAAACAGGAATAAAATAATGAAAATTAAAAAGGTGGGAAGAGGATCTTGAAGGGTGCTGACCAGCCTCAAGATTGAGTGCTTTTCCAAGAGCTTCAAGCAATTCAGCAGTCCCAAACCTTTAGGACAGGATTTTGAAGGCCTCATTCACATCTTGGGGGGAATATTCCAAAGGTGGAATATTCTCAGCAGACAAAGCTTTCTTTCTGGACCCTACCAGTCATTTTTTAAAAAATTAATAAGGTTTGTTAACATAATCTCCCTAACAGACAGTGGGACGGACAATGTAACGAGGTTAAACATTCAGATTTTCATAGCTGATGTAAATATTTATGGGAGAGAAGAGCTGTTTGAGATTATGAGTAAAATGATGACTAGACACTGAAAGAGCTCATTATTTTTTTAAAAAAAATCATTCCAGTGTCTTCCCCAATTTGACAACCACTCTCAAAAAACTCCAATCAGCATGACCTAGTTCAATATAATTTGTTCTACTTTCTGGCTGGATTTATCAAAGTAGTTAATAAATTGTTATTCCATGTGTAGGAGGTATGCCTCAAGATTAAGAACTAGATTTGTAATATCTTTTCAAGAAGGAAAATATGAGAGACAATTAATTTCACGGTGGTATTTTTGATGAAGTGTGGGATACAATTAAAATACTCCTTGTAACATTAGGCAATTATTCCCAGTTATTCTTGGCCAGCAAGTAAGACTTCTAGATGATACATAAGATATTGTATAATGAATAAGGAAACTTTAAAAATGATCTCAATAAATTAGATGAGTCTCCAAGTACAAACTTTACATGGAAAAAATACTATGCTACAGCAACATATTATGAAAAGACTGCATCAACAGAAGCATAATTTGCAAGTAATCATTGACCTCTATGCTACCTTATTCAGAACCTTCATAAGTACTACATCCATCTGTAAGCACTGTACCATAAAAATAGTTTAGAAAATTTGGAGAAGGTTCAGAAAGAATTGGTTATGACTGAACAAACTACGTTTCAACTTGAGAAAATATGCAAAAGGGAATATGATAGTACTAAATATCTGAAATAATATCATATAAAAGAATATTGAAACCTGTTCTCTGTCTTTTCAGAATACAAAACATAAAATAATAGCTTGAAGTTAAAGAAAGGCAAATTCTTATTGAATAATATAAAATAATTCCTAATAGTAATAGCAAGAATTCCACCTTCATAGTGGAACCAATTACCGAGAAAAGTAGTAGATTGTCCTTCCTTGGATATAATACAAAAGAGGTCAAAAAGCCAACTTTTGGGAATGCTTTATTTTGGATTCTTAACTGAACAGGTTGGTTGTTGTTGATAACTTAAGTGACTGCTTCTCACTCTGATTCTAGTGGGAAAAAGAGCACAAGGAAACATAAAGAAATATTTTTTCCTCTTAAAGAATATGCATGTTGTCCAAAAGCAACAGTTAGAATAGAATATGGAGCAACTAAATGGTTCAAAACTGTATGAATCTGTGGGAATGCACAGTGCCAAAATTGTACTTATTTCCTTATTTATTTTACCTATTGTACATGCAGAATTGGTCATGAGAAATGCTGGATTGGAAGAAATAGAAATTAATTTAATTTGGAAGAAACTTCAATAACTTCAGAAATGTGAACAATCATGTCAATGACAAAAGGCAAAGAGGACTTAAAGAATTTCTTGGTCAAGATGAACGAAAAGGGTGAAAAAGATATCCTGATCCTTAATATTAGAGAAAACCTAAGATTAAGTAATAAGCAAATACAAGGCAAATACAAACCTACAAAGATGTTGAAGAAATAAGAGACTATTTTCTTAAGCTCAGAATTCATAGTCATGTTCAGTAGAACCATTGTCTGCTACTTGGGACAAAAACTGCAAGAATGTACACAAAGCATTTTAAATATATAGTATCTTTATACTATATATTAAAATGCTTTGTGTACAAGATATTACACAATGTTATGAAGGCCTTGATTTTCTTAGTTAGATGTGAAAGCTGGACCAACAGAAACTTAGAATGAAGAATTTGAACTGTGATGCTAGAGGAAATAGTTGACACTAGAAGAACAAATGATTCAGTGCTAATATGTAAAACTGGACTCTTCACCACCACTGAATAATGGAAACAAAACTTAAAAATTTGGGCCATATAATGTGAAATCAAGACTCATTGGAGAAGACCAATGCTCTGAAAAATTTAAGGTTGTTGAAAAAATGGCTATTAAAAGATAACCTAGCTGGATACTTATCATTGATGAAACAAGCATTGTTGACACATTGTTGACATATGGGCTTGTAAGAACTCAAATAAACAATTATTGAGAAACAGACATGGCAAAAATGATGTTCATCAGATAATGAAGAACAAGGGACAACTGAAAAACAAAACACACTTTGATTTTTGGCTTTAGTGGCTCTATTTTGGAACCCACTACATCTTTAATTAATATAAATTAATTCCATATTATATACAGAATTTCTTGCTGTATTAAGGTCTCTTGATGGTCAAATTGAGCTTGTGATTCTAAATGTTATTGTATCAGAGGGTTACAAAATTGAATAATTTTTGTGGGTTGGTTCTTCCAACTTTTTTTTTCAAATGTCTTTCTGCTGCAAAGAAATTAGCAGTTTGTTTTCTCTTTTTGCAACATGTTCCAGCTTTTTTTTAAAACAAGGTAATTATACCATATATAAGTCCTCAAAATGTGTCTGCACACGAGAAGCATATAAACATAATAATGATATTTGCCTTGTCAGTTCAATGTCTTTCCTAATTCACTCTTGCTCCATGCACATGGATGGCCAAAGTAGACATTATCTTAATTCAGAATTTAGCAAGTTGCAGCTGTTCAGATGTTTTATTTATTTTTATTTTTTATTTATTTATTTTGATTTGTCAATCGCTTACAAGATAATAGGTATAAGTATATACATAGTTATGAAAACACAAAATGGTTACATATAAGAAAAATAAAAGAAACAATAGGACAGGGACTGTAGGCACATTGGTGCACTTATGCACACCACCTGCAGATCTCTTAGGAAAGGGAGGGTAGTAGACAGTCTAAGGTTAAAGTTTTGGGGTTTAGGGAAGAAACCACAGAGTCAGGTAGAGAATTCTAGACACTAACCACTGTTTTCTGCAATCAAGTTTAGTGCGGTTAACCTTGAGTTTGTATCTATTGTGTGCTCTTGTGTTGTTATGGTTGAAGCTGAAGTATTCATTGACAGGTAAGTCATTGCAATGTATTATTTTATATACCATACTTAGATCGGACCAAAGACGGCACAATTCAAGGTTTTCTAGGTCTAGAATTTCAAGTCTGGTGGCATAAGGTATTCTACAATGAGTAGGGGAGTGGAGAACTCTTCTTGTGAAATATTTCTGGACATTCTCAACTGTGTTAATATCAGATACGTAATGTGGGTTCCAGACTGATGAGCTGTACTTGAGTATTGGTCTAGCAAATGTTTTATATGCTCTAGTTAGTAGTGTGATATTACCAGAGAAAAAGCTATGTAGGATTAGGTTAACAACTCTTAATGCCTTTTTGGCAATGTAGTTACAGTGAGCTCCAGCACTTAGGTCATAAGAGATGAATATTCCAAGGTCCTTGACAGAGTTTGGATCATCAACAAGGTCTTGATGATTCAGCTTGGATTTTATTTTCTGATTTTTCTTGCCAATATGTAAAGCCCATGTCACACTGCACCAACAGATGCAAAGAGGATGTAAAACGGACAAAAAAGCTTGCCATCCATTTGAAAACGCAATGTACTCACTGCCTCCGTTTTGCTTCCTCTCTATCCGTCCAGCATCCGTCTATTGACATTTCATCTGCTGAAAAAGTTTTGAGCTGCCCAAAACATTTGCGCGGAAAATGTATCCAATTCGTCTGTTCTGCATCCGCTACGCATCCGCTACGCATCCGTTCTGCATCCGTTACGCATCCGCTATATCTGCTAGGCATCCGTTCCGCATCCGCACAACTTGCATCCGTTCGGACGCAGGGAGGAAGCGGAATAGATGCAGAACGAATGCAGAATGGATGCAGAACGGATGCCTAGCGGAAACAAAGCGTTAAAAATGGAAAAAACATTCACAGAGGGGACCTATCTCGGATATTAAGGATGTCTACAGGATGCCTAGAGGATGCCTAGAGGATGCCTAGAGGATGCAAAGGGACACCTATACTGCCTATAAAAAGGGGGAGCTACTCACCTGCATCTCACTTTCAGACAAGCAGCCTAGCTGTGCAGACCTCTGCAGCCTTCATCTGACTCTTGCTCTTCCACAGCAGCCAGTCATGTCCACCGTGGATCGTAACACAGTCCTTTTGGCAGCCACCATCATTCTGCAACAGTGTGAAGCCATCTACAGGCTCTGTGAACTCTACTATGGGAAGAAAAGGAGGCGGCCAAGAAGCGTCTGTGTCCGAAGATGGATCGGGAGAAGAGCAGAGTACGGACTGTACAACAAGCTGATGGTGGAGCTCAGGAACAAAGACACTCGGGCATTCCAGAACTTCATGAGGATGCCTCCAGCCATGTTTGACGAAGTTGTGCAGTGGCTGACACCCAGGTTGACCAAGGCGAACACCAAATTCCGGCCCAGCCTTGAACCTGGGCTCAAGGTGGCACTGACTCTGCGCCACCTGGCCTCAGGGACCACCTACAGGAGCATGCAGTATGGCTGGAGGGTGCCACACAACACCATCAGCATTGTGGTCAGAGAAGTGGTGCAGGCCATCATCGAAGAATACCTGCAGGAGGTCCTCCAGTGCCCCTCCACTAATGAAGGATGGAAGAAAGTTGCAGAGCAGTGGTATCAGAGGTGGAACTTCCCCCACACCGTTGGAGCCATAGATGGCAAGCACGTGGCCTGCAAAGCTCCAGCCAAGTCGGGGTCCACTTATTTCAATTACAAGGGCTTCTTCAGCATTGTCCTCTTTGACATGGTCGATGCTGACTACAAGTTCATGTACATCGATGCTTCAGGCAGCGGCTCATGTTCAGATGCCCAGGTATACAACGCCAGTCACCTCAAGGAGGGGCTGGAAGGCAACCTCATCATGGTCTTTCCAGATCCAGACCCCCTGCCCAACGACACGCAAGATGTGCCCTACTTCATCGTGGGGGATGATGCCTTCTCCCTCAGAACCTACCTCATGAAGCCCTACACTTCAAGACACCTCACCTGTGAAGAGAGGATCTTCAACTACAGGCTGTCCAGGGCAAGGTGGGTGGTGGAGAACACCTTTGGCATCCTGGCCAACAGGCTCTAGGTACTTCTCACCACCATGCAGCATCGCCCACAGACCATGAGGAGGATCATGGAAGCTTGCTGCATCCTGCACAATCTCATGCGCACCTGCTACCCAATCTTGCAGAACAGGCTCGTGGACCTCCAACAAGGCAATGGGGACATGGAGCCTGGGGAATGGAGGCAAGAGTGAAACCTGATAGACACTGAGGATGTGCAAGGCCCCAACAGAGCCTCACGTGAAGGGAAGAAGCAACGCAACATCCTGAGACAATGGTGCAACTCCCCAGCTGGAGCAGTGGAGTGGCAAGACAGGATGATAGATGATTAATGAGTGCTTCCTTCAGCCTGTCTCATCACACTGATAGATTGGGCCATGTATGTTGGGTGGGCCTACAATGAACAGGGCGTTTCATAAAGAGTTGTGTTTGTGTTGACATGTGTGGATGATTATTACATTATTATTGATGATAAAGGGCCATAGGTGTGGCACCAGGGAGGGTGGACCATACAGTCCCACTATGCTTGCACTGGAGGCTTATCTATCCCACTGCTATCCTTACCCATCCCACAGCTATTACCCATCCCAAAGGTATCCCTGCCCATCCCACTGCTATCTTAACCCATCCCACAAGCATGCAAAGGCTTAAACCATTTCTAAAAGTTTCTACCAAGACTTTATTAAAAAAAAGAAATGAAGCAAGTGTGTGAATCAAAGATAAACTTTATTGAACAACAAGCTGTAAAACAAAAATGACCCAAGTCAAGTGTCCAAATAAACTCTACAGGTAGCTAGCTACCCAGTCTTATTGGTCACTCGGAGGTGTGCCCAGTCTCAGGGGTCAAGGGTCCAGGTGCTGTGGAGGTGGGTGGTGCTGGAGTGCTGGTCTGTGTCATCATTGGGGTGCCTGGCCACGAGAGGACAACAGGGGACGGTGTGTTGAGGAAGCTCTCAGACAGCTGGGTCAGACCCGCGATGCTGAGAGCTCCTTCCTCCATGCCATGGGGTGCCAGCCCCAGTACTGATGACAGATGTACTGAGGCCGGGCTTGGCTGTGGGGTGGAGGAAGGAGTAGTGTAGTGGGGCTGTCTGGTCTGCAGCTGGGTGAGGACTGGCGTCGGTGGCATCGTTGTCTTCGGTGGCATCATTGTCGTGGGTGGCATCGGTGGCATCAGTGGAACTGGTGGCAACGGTGTTGCCCGATGACTCTGTGCCTGGGATGGGAAGGGCTGCTACCTGTGCTGCTGGACCTCCTGGTAGCCGTAGCCCTGGGAGGTGAGGGGCTGTTGGAAGCCTTGGTATGGGAGGGACATCACCTGGGGTGGAGGAGCAGACCTGGACTGGGTGGGAGCAGGTTCCTCTGGGTCTGGAGGGTTGTGAAGTAGCTCCGTGATCTGGTCCTTCACCACCTGGTACTGGGGTTCCTCCATGTTCTTGAGGGTCTGGTTGACATAGGTGTGGAAGGGCTTGCGGTTGGAGGATGAGGAGTCGGTGTGGACCAGCTGAGAGAGGAGATCTATACTGGTGCAGATGGTGTCCCTGATCTCCAGCAGGACAGTGTGGCTCTGCCTCTCCTGCTCTCTGGCTCTCTGCCTTTCTGTGGAGGCTGATCTGGGGTGGTGGTGAATGCGGCTACGACTGTGCTGGACTCGATGTCTCCTCTCTCCCACCACACCAGGGAGTCCTCTACGCGCTCCACCACGATGACAACAGCTGTCCACGAGTTCTCCGCCGTGGCACGCTCCACAGAAACCTGCCTGGAGACAGGGACTGACTCTCGGCCAGAAGAGGACTGGGTCGCAGCAGGCTGCCGGAGAGAGAGGGTAGACAGAGGGGATCCTGGTGCTTCTCGGTGGTGGATCTCACCCTCCAGGAAGCTGCACCTGGCCATGACGTAGGTCTCTCTGTCCGTCAGCTTTACTGTGGCCTGGCCAGATTTCTTCAGGTGCAGCTTCCCGTACCAGGTGTGCATATGTTTCCACCAGCCGAGGAGCACCTCCGAAGTGTAACCCATACTCTCCGCCCTCTCTCTCCAAGCAGCCTGCTTCTGCTTGGTGTCTGTTAAGCCTGGGTTCCCCAACCAGGGTTAGGTAGACAAGCTAAACAGAATGTGCAGCGTTAGTCAGATAGGCACACAGATAAATGAGTGAGCTAAGCTTGTATGTTTATTAACATACAGTAAAAATAACAGATACGCTTGTGCTATCAAGAATATGTTTTATTCCAGTATAAGTTTATAGCATAGTCAAAAACAGTCCAATAT
>BLBF01000002.1:33175740-33201168 GCA_015471245.1 Laticauda colubrina
GATGCAAGTTTTGCAACTGATATAAACACTAGAAAATCAACATCTGGGATGGCTATATTATTTGGTAAGACACTAATAGGGTGGAGGTCAATCAGACAACAGCATATTAGCTTGTCCACGATGGAAGCAGAATTTTCATGTCTGTCATTATTATGCACTGACTTGATTTTGTAGAAACAGTTATTATTAGACATGGGTATAACTGTAAAAGATTCCATTATTGTGTACGAGGATAACCAAGCAGCTATAAAGTTAGCTACTAGTATTGCTGTAAAAACTAGATCAAAACATACTGATTTAAGATATTTAAATGTTAGAGAATCAGTGAAAAATGGACTAAGTAAATTGGAATACTGCATGACAGAAGAAAACATTGCAGACCAATTTACAAAAGCTCAAGGAGCAATTAAGTTTAAAGAGAGTTGTAAGAAATATAATTTAAAGATGTAAATGATTCATAGTTATTATTTAACCTAAAAGGGGAGAATGTTAGGGATAACATTGTTTACCCTAACTGGTTTAGGTGAAATAATAACTATGAATCATAGTTGTGTATGTTAAAGTGTCTGCAGCTTTAACTGTGGGATAGTAATTAAGGGAGTGGTTATGAAAACACTATAAAAGTAGCAAGTCTACAGCTTGCTCTCTCTGGCTTTGATGATCCCTGATTACTGCTTGGAATCAAGACTGCATTGCTCGAACGGGAGAGACAACAAAGGACTGATTTGTAAGTGAACTGACATAGGATATTCTACATGGACTTTGCTAACTGAATATCCCTGAATGGACTGACTACTTGATACATGACTATTGGACTGTTATTTGACTATGCCATAAACTTATACTGGAATAAAATATATTCTTGATAGCACAAGCGTATCTGTTATTTTTACTGTATGTTAATAAACATACAAGCTTAGCTCACTCATTTATCTGTGTGCCTATCTGACTAACGCTGCACATTCTGTTTAGCTTGTCTACCTAACCCTGGTTGGGGAACCCAGGCTTAACAGAGATCGTAAAAGAGCAGAAAATATAATCGCATATCATTCTTCATTGGACGTTATGTATCAAAAAGGAAGAAGAATTTTGAAAGTTGCATGATATGGAATTTTATATGTCATATACATAGCATGAAAAGCAAACGTCTATCTGTGTAAAGGTAAATCTTTTCCTAATTTCCTTTTTTATTTTTGATCTTGCTAGCAGGTGCCAAGTCATTTGAAAGGTAGATGTCACCTTCAGAAAGATGCATATTATCCCTTCTATAAGATGCTGTAGGCATATGTTATTGCAGCATATTAATCAAGGAAAGAAAAAGCAAAGCAAACAGTGTTATGTCTGATGATGCGGATTCAATATTCTTGACATCTGAACACAGAATTTCTTCCCTGACTACTGTACTAAGTCTTTGTAGACTTCGTCCAGGGACATGGTGTACATCTGACATGCTTCAAGAGAAGAGTAGGAGTGTTTAGTGCTTAAAACAATCCACAGCTTAAGTCTATTTTAATCATATTTTAAATGCCTCTTGGTCAATAAGACATTTTTTAAAGTTCATATGAGCAAGGCAGGAATAATATGAAAGCTGTTGCTCAGTTTGCTATTGGTTGCCATTTCCCTGACTCCCCTTTTCTCCCCCCTCTTGAGCTAGATTAATTTGAAGAAGTAGAAAGCAGAGAAGCGGCAGATGAAAAGAATAGAACTAAGCCAAAGCAAATTTCAGGGAGACTAAAGAGTTTCTTGGCTAATAATACAGAATTCGAAATCTAGGATTTCTACACAAGGGCAATACATTTCTAGATCCCCATTTCTGATTTCATTACCATCCCAACTTTAAAATATGGAAATCTTTTCCATGTGACACACTTGCTTTGTTTATTTGGAATGTCCATATGAACCTGCAAAATGCTAGTAGGACACAGGACAAAATTCCATCATTTAACTGCTGTATATTACCCCTAATGAATCAAGCCCAATTCTTGGTAACTCTATGGACAGAAATCTAGTTTTCTTCACAGCAATCCAGAAGTGGTTTGTCCCTGCCTTCATCTTGGTTTTTTGTTCAGTTTTCCAATACAATTTATGCTTCAAGGATTTTCTGGTTCGCACTGAAGTACTTACCAGGTCTATCCCTGTTTAGTTTATCAAGATTAGTCAAAAACAGTTACATACTGCAATGCATATAGGTTAAAGGCCCGGTCCCACTGGCTGATGAACGCAAAACGTATGCATAAAGGACACAGCAGACAAGCAAAATTTCGGGGGTGGCTCCATCCGTTGTCATCCGCTTCAAAAAGTGGTGAAAATTTGCATAAACGGAATGGAAAAGAATGGACGTGTGTAGTATGTAGCGGGGATGTTAAACAGATGTTCATAGGAAGCCTAGCAGATGGAAGCGGATAAGGTGTTCCGGGGGAGAATTAAGAAGCAGACGAATAGCGGATGAACGTACACCTAAAGGAAAGAAAGGGGATGCCGCGCGGATATATATCAGATGCAAACCGTTCACTGCGCATCCTTTCTATTTCCGTGCTACTAACGATGTATAGATGTTCCATGTACCTTTTCTTTCCTCCCTCTTTCCATTTTCAGCTGCAGCGGATGTGAGTTGCGAGGATGCCCAGAGGATGCAGAGAGGATACAACAGACATTTAACGGATGATAAACAGACATAGAACGTTTGTTGCTCATATGTCATGGATTTACATTGTACACGGCAGAAAGTTCATCCGTTCACAAAGTTTTGTGCAGCCCAAAACTTCTTGAGTGGATGAAATCGCAGTGGATGGATGCTCGATGGATAGAGTGTATGAAACACGTATGCAATGAGTACACAACGGATGCATAGCATTTTCCAATGGATGGCAAGGTTTTTTTAATGTTTTACATCCTCTTTGCATCCGTAAGTGGAGTGGGACCAGGCCTCTAGCTCCTTAGGATTGCAAATTATAACATGAATCTATTCATAATTTTTCCAACCTAAAATGCACTGAAATTAACTTAGTATACCTAACAAGGCTGCTGTCAGCTTTGGAAGCCATATTCCACACTGCCACATAGCCTGAGAATTTGGGAGGGAGGTGATTTCAATTGAGTAGTTCTAAGTAGACAAAATAAAATTCTTTTCTTAAGCCCATGTCACACTGCCCAATGGATGCAAAAAAGACACAGTGGACGAGCAAAATGTTCCATCCGTTGTTATCCGCTCTCAAAAGGGGCAAAAATTTGCATAACCGGAGCGGATAACACGGACGCATGGAGGACGCAGGGCAGATGCAAACCGGATGCGGAATGAAAGCCCAGCAGATGGAAGCGGATGGGAGCGGATGCCTGGTGTTAATTGCGCATGCAGGGAGGATGCATTGCGTCAGCCCCGCAGATATAACGGAAGCAGCTCGGAAGCAGGTCGCCATTCAGAGGAAAGATCTGCTGCTGGAAGGATTGGCTGCCTTGCCTGCCCTGCCTGCATGTCTGCCTGCAAGCCTTCCTGCCAGCCTTGGTTCCAGCCTTGGTTCCTGCCAGCCTCCCCGCAAGCCAGCAACCCCACAACCATGCAGAAGCACAGCAAGCCTCAGCCATCTGCTGCCAGCCATGGCAAGAGGGACAGGGCTACCATCCAGCCCCCTGGCCCTCACTCTGGTTCTGCTGAGGCTTCTGCAGCATGGGCTCGCTCTTCTGGGGCTGGAGCTTCTTCTGCTTCTGCTTCTGGAGGAGCTGATGACAAGCACTCCAGCACCAGCCACCTCCACAGCACCTGCACCCTTCACCCATGAGACTGAGCGACCAAGAGGAGTGCCAGAGACTCATTTTTGTCTTATAGCTTGTTGTTAATAAAGTCTATTTTTGATTCACACACTTGCTTCATTTCTTTTTTTTAATAAAGTCTTGCTGGAAACTTTTAGAAATGGTTTAAGCCTTTGCTTGCTTGTGGGATGGGTAAGGATAGCTTTGGAATTGGTTAGGATACCTGTGGTATGGGTAATAGCTGTGGGATGGGTTAGGATAGCAGTGGGATAGATAAACCTCCAGTGCAAGCATAGTGGGACTGTATGGTCCATCCTCCCAGGTGCCACACCTATGGCCCTTTATTATCAATAACGATATAATCAATCATCCACACATGTCAACATAAACACAACTCTTTATTAAACGCCCTGTTCATTGTAGGCCAACCAAACATACATGGCCCAATCTCATCCGTATGATGAGACAATCTGAAGGAAGCATCCATTAAGCATTTACCATCCTGTCTTGCCACTCCACTGCTCCAGCTGAGGAGTTGCACCAGTGTTTCAGGAGGTTGCGCTGCTTCTTCGCCTCACGTGAGGCTCTGTTGGGGCCTTGCACATCCTCAGTGTCAATCAGGTTTTGCCCTTGCTTCCATTCCCCAGGCTCCATGTCCCCATTGCCTTGTTCACGGTCCACGAGCCTATTCTGCAAGACTGGGTAGCGGGTGCACATGAGATTGTGCAGGATGCAGCAAGCTTCCACGATCCTCCTCATGGTCTCTGGGCTATGCTGCATGGTGGTGAGAAGTACCAGGAACCTGTTGGCCAGGATACCAAAGGCTTTCTCCACCACCCATCTTGGCCTGAACAGCCTGTAATTGAAGATCCTCTCTTCACGGGTGAGGTATTTGGAGGTGTAGGGCTTCATGAGGTAGGTTGTGAGGGAGAAGGCGTTATCCCCCACGATGAAGTAGGGCACATCTTGCGTGTCGTTGGGCAGTGGGTCTGGATCTGGGAAGCCCACCATGAGGTTGCTTTCCAGCCCCTCCTTGAGGTGACTGGTGTTGTATACCTGGGCATCTGAAGATGAGCCGTTGCCTGAAGCATCGATGTACATGAACTTGTAGTCAGCATCGACCATGGCGAAGAGGATGATGCTGAAGAAGCCCTTGTAGTTGTGATAAGTGGACCCTGACTTGGCTGGCGCTTTGGAGGCCACGTGCTTGCCATTGATGGCTCGAACGGTGTGGGGGAAGTTCCACTTCTGATACCACTGCTCTGCAACTTTCTTCCATCCTTCTTCAGTGGAGGGGCACTGGAGGAGCTCCTCCTTGTATTCTTCGATGATGCCCTGCACCACTTCTCTGACAACAAAGCTGATGGTGCTGGGTGGCACCCTCCAGCCATACTGCATGCTCCTGTAGGTGGTCCCTGAGGCCAGGTGGCACAGAGTGAGTGCCACCTTGAACCCAGGTTCCAGGCTGGGCTGGATGTTGGTGTTTGTCTTGGTCAACCTGGGTGTCAGGCGCTGCAAAACTTCGTCAAACATGGCTGGAGGCATCCTCATGAAGTTCTGGAATGCCCAAGTGTCTTTGCTCCTGAGCTCCACCATCAGCTTGTTGTACAGTCCGTACTCTGCTCTTCTCCCGATCCATCTTTGGACCCAGACTTTTTTTGGGTACCTCCTTTTCTTCCCGTAGTAGAGTTCACAGAGCCTGTAGATGGTTTCGCACTGTTGCAAAAGGATGGTGGCTGCCGAAAGGACTTTGTCACAATCCACGGTGGACATGACTGGATGCTGTGGAAGAGGAAGAGTCAGATGAAGGCTGCAGAGGTCTGCACAGCTTGGCTGCTGTTCTGAAAGTGAGATGCAGGCGAGTTGCTCCCCCTTTTTATAGGCAGTGTAGGTGTCCCTTTGCATCCTCTAGGCATCCTGTAGGCATCCTGCAGACATCCTTAATATCCGAGATAGGTCCCCTCTGCAAACGTTTTTTTCCGTTTTAAACGCTTTGTTTCCACTTGGCATCCATTCTGCAACCGTTCTGCATCTGTTCTGTGTCCGTTCCACTTCCTCCCTGCATCCGAGCAGATGCGAGTTGCGCAGATGCGGAGCGGATGCCTGGCGGATATAGTGGATGTGTAACGGATGTGTAACGGATGTGTAGCAGATGCGAAGCGGATGCAGAACGGACGAACTGGATACATTTTCTGTGCAAAAATTTTGGGCAGCCCAAAACTTTTGGAGCGGATGAAACGTCAATAAACGGATGCTGGACGGATAGAGAGGAAGCCAAATGGAGGCAGTGAGTACATCGCATTTTCAAACGGATGGCAAGGTTTTTTGTTCATTTTACATCCTCTTTGCATCCGTTGGTTCACTGTGACATGGGCTTTAGTTCAAGGTTATTAAGTGTAGCACAGCAGAGAAAAAGGATCTTACACTGCAACAGATTATGATTGATCCATGTAATGTGATGATGGGAGAAAAGGGGATGGATTGTAGTTTGGGATATTGTGGGAAGTCCAGGAAACTTTAGTTTCAAGATTCCACAGATGTGCCAGGTGCTATTCTAATAAAGGTACTTTTGAGATAATGCTTATCTCAGAGTTACTGATTGGAATGGAGGTTTGCTGGAACACTGACATCTGCAATCATGTGCCAATATGTTTGTGTTGATTTTAGAAATTTATATACTTTTTTCAGAAAAAAATGGTTGTGTGTTTCTGAATTTTCAAAATCATGGGTCTAACTTGCAAGAAAGTGTTTAAAGGTAAATGGAATTCTCTTCTGAATTGCATAAAACTCTTAAAATCATGTTTTGTTTCCAGGCTCAGTGATAAGTTTGGGAGTTGAGTGTGTGTGTTTGATGTGCTCTTTCTGTTACTGTGGGTTTTTTTTTTAACATGGGTTGCCTTTTTCTGTTCTGTTTTACCAGTTTTCTTTATGCTGCTCAGAGTCCACTGGCATGGACACCCATGACAAATCTCATGGAACAGATCAATAAAAATATTACATTTGAGCATTTAATTTATATCCATTAAAGTATCTGTGAGGCTTCACTTCAGCAACAATAATAACTAAATGCAAGCATAACAGAGAAAGGAAATATTTCCCTTCCTCCCATCTTTAATTTTGTTATGACAATGCTAGTAATTGGATTGTGAACCATGACTCAAAATGAGATACAATGAGGTGGGTCCCTCAGGCAGAAGGTGCTGAAAGGAAAGTTATTGTGTGTGCCATATGACTTATTTTTCCTTTCTAAAGTGGACACAAGCAGAAAATTCTGTTCCCTTTCAGGTATCATAAAGTGCAATCAGTTTTATAAACAGAACAGGAAAAGCATCACTTTATCTTCATGTTGTACTCGGACCACTCTGTGGAAGACTTACTATTCAGTATGAAATATCACAAGCACCTAATTTTCCTTACATAAAATAATAAGTCTGTGAATTGAGATTGGCAGAAAAATCTCATGGTAATTAGAGACTGAGAAGACTCAGGAATCAAAGTCTACTAAACTTTCACTTGCTCATCGATGGCCTTGGTATACTATTTGGACTGCAAGCTATCACCTATACAGGAAGGTCCTTATTTTTCTTATCACTGACCTGAAGAAAAAGAAAGCCAAGAACACTGTCAATATCATTAATTATTTGTCAAGCTTTCATATCAAGGCAAATGTAGCAACAATAATAACAGTTCATTTAAATTCTGTATTGTATACATTCAGACAGCCATTGCCTTTTGACAAGTAATGCTGTACATGCTTTTTATGGTCATTTTATCCTGTGATGTTGATCTTTTAGGCACACAACAATGTAAAACAAACATTTCAAGAGTCTTGATGGAGAGGACGGTCACGACAAATTAGCAGTGACAGCATCTAAAGAAACAAAGAATTCTTGCAAAAATATTTCCTGTAAGAAAAGCTCTTTGAGACTTAGCCACTACATATGGAACTCTTGGCAGCTGGAAATAATTTCATAAATGAAGTAGAGGGGAAAAACACTCTTATTATCACTTTGGGAAGTTATCAGGAGCAGTAAATCATTATTTAAATAATTATTTGGATATTTGCTAACACAATAGACTGTGAAAGTCCCAAAGGTGCTTTTTCAAAAGGCAACTGGACTTCTGGTTTTTCTTTCAAGGAAAAGGAAACTTCTCATCCAAGAAGCTTCTTCACCTCTGACTGAATGGTGGGAAATGGAAGGATTTATACTCCTTGCAGACAGCTGATCATTTGCATTCTTTTAGAGAGTTATTGAAGCCATCTAAAGGTTTATCTGTGTTGTCAGGGTCACCTGAGTAGTGCAAACAGTTGTGGAGCCCTCTTGGAACAGTTGAAAGGACTGTGTTGTAGACTGGAGACAGATTGTCTCATATCCCCCCTCCTCTATTGAGAGATGGCCGTTCAATGTTGACATAGTTGGCCTCTTAGGTGACAGAACCAACTTCAGCCAGACTAGATATGATATCATTTATCTCATAAACCAGAGATAGTCCTTTCAACAGTTCCAAGAAGTTTCCAGGTCAGGCAAAACATCTTAAAGGCAAACAACAAAAAAATCCAGTTGTCTCCTGAAAAAGCACCTTTGGGACAACCAAGACTTGGATGACTGAGTATCTCCATAGACTTCTTCTATGGCAAATGACAGTACTTTACAACTTGACACCCATATATCTTTAAGCCCTGGTGGTGCAGTGGTTATAAAGCAGTGTTGCAAGTCAACTCTACCTACAGTCTGGAGTTCAATTCTGAAAGGTTCAAGGTTGACTCAGCCTTCTATTCTTAAATAAAGATAGAAGGATATCCTTAAATAAAGGATAGAAAATAAAGGTAAAATGAGAACCCAGATTGCTGGAGGCAATATGCTGAATCTGAAAACCACTCAGAGTGCTACAAAACACAATGGGTAGTATATAAGTCTAAGTGCTATTGTTATAGACTCCAACATTTATTACAATATTTTATTAATGCTACTGTATGAGAAAATACACCCACATATCAAATACATTTAATTTAAATATAAATGAAATAAATATATTTTGCTTATGTTTTATCCTTAGACAATTGTTATAGAATACGATCATCTGAAATGCTATCAAATATTAACCAGGTAAGGTTGTGTTACCTTCCATGGGGATAGCAACATCAATAGCATTTATAGACTTATATACCATTTCATAGTGCTTTACAGCCCTATGTAAGTGGTTTACAGAGTCAGCATATTGTCCCCAGAAATCTGGGTCCTCATATTACCAGGGCAGAAGGCTAAGTCTTGAATAATTCAGAATCAAACTGAGCAGAGTTAATCTGCAGTACTGCTTTCTAACCACTGTGCCACTATGGATTACAATGCTTTTTATATCAGCTTTTGCAATTATAGTACCAAATTATGGCCAAGTTTTGAAGAGTTACAAGTGATAGTTTGGACTCCAGAATTGTAAGACAGCTGCAAGAATTCTCTCTTGATTTACTGACATCAGAAATGATGATGTTGTATATTTTTTTCATCCACCACATGTGGTAATATGAGCCAGGTATCTGATGACATTTCCAACATTTTTCAGACTTGTTCTTGAACAATCTTGCTATTCTTGTTGGGAAAAAATGCCACCCGTAAAACATCTTATACAAATTTTCTTTATATGCTGTTGACATTGTCATTTCATAATTTTGAGAGCACAATTTTTGCCATTTCTCTAAATCAATCCCATATTCAAAATTCTTCCCCCAAGCAATAATTGTTTCTTTAACTTGTTCTTCTAGTTTAATTTCTAATAAATATTGGTACAGTTTTTTTAATCACCTTTTTATCAGTACCTAAAACTGTTAGAAAGTTGCTTCTAAAAATACAATTTTACAGTTTAGGACTTAAACTAATTATAATATATTGAGTAATCTATTCAGTTTTATTAATAACTCTAAATTTGCTGAGAATTTTCATATGCAGAGTTTTTTTGTCACTCTCTGATAAGTCCAGTCACCACCAATGGTGTTTCTATACAATTGGCTGTTCCATTTCATAAGTGTTTCAAAATGTTAAAGGTTTTGTGCAAATAACTTTGGCAACTTCAACAACTAGTTTATGAATTCTGTTTATCCTCAGGATTGGTGATTAAACATATCTGATTGTTTCTATCTATGTGTTTGGGAGAATTCCTATGCACTGTAGAACTGACAGTGATTCTATTGACATTGCACTATCAAATGTAGCTATATTCCATACGTGGTAGCAATTCTCATTCAGGCTTTGCCTAGTTAGGACAGTACATGGATGACAAGATTCATGGCACTAGAAGATAAAAATCTGTTGTTATGTTATAAAGTGGCATTTCCTATCTTGAAATAACACAGACTTAATTACAACCTTTCAATTTTGGTATCATTTGATGAATGAAGAAGCTCATCTCATATTGAATAGTATATGGGATTGCAGTTTCCTTTGGAAGACCTTCCCTTTGTCATAGATTTATCTAATTTCCCCTTAAAGTTATTTGTATACTGATCATTTCCACATCTTGTGGCAATTAAATCCACTATGCAAATGCCAAAGGAATTCTTCCCTTTTCCTTAATTAATAATGAATTCAATAAGAACATGTGGATCATAGAAACCTACTTTAGTTCACTATTTTTCCCATTTACTCCACATAATCTGTAATATTTTGTTGCTATGACTTGTCAAAGTTTCAAAAAAGGAGTGTTTTCTACTTCTGTGTCAAGATGAGAGGGACTGAATGGGAAAGCTTTTGCACATAAAATTTATGCAAAGAAGAGAAAATATGTCATAATCCAATTTGAGCTTCACGAGAAAGAACATTTCCTATAAATGTGGTAGCTACGTCATCCCAAGATTTTGTTTTCCTGAAGGGTAAGCATGAGTCCTATCTAAAAAAACCCTGCAGCTAGGTTCATGAAACATGCTAAATCTTAAAATGGAATTAAGAAACTCAATAGCTGTTTTCAGATTACAGTGCTGGACCAAAACAAATTACACTGCTCAAAAAAATAAAGGGAACACTTAAACAACACAATGTAACTCCAAGTCAATCACACTTCTGTGAAATCAGACTGTCCACTAAGGTAGCAACACTGGTTGACAATCAATTTCACATGCTGTTGTGCAAATGGAATAGACAACAGGTGGAAAGCAAAGGCAATTAACAAGACATTTGCAGGTGGTGACCACAGACCACTTCTCAGTTTCTATACTTTCTGGCTGATGGTTTGGTCACTTTTGAATGCTGGCAGTGCTTTCACTCTAGTGGTAGCATGAGACGGAGTCTACAACCCACACAAGTGGTTCAGGTAGTGAAGTTCATCCAGGATGGCACATCAATGCGAGCTATGGCAAGAAGGTTTGCTGTGTCTGTCAGAATAGTGTCCAGAGCATGGAGGCACTACCAGGAGACAGGCCAGTACATTAGGAGATGTGGAGGAGGCTGTAGGAGGGCAACAACCCAGCATCAGGACCGCTACCTCCACCTTTGTGCAAGGAGGAACAGGAAGAGCACTGCCAGAGCCCTGCAAAATGACCTCCAGCGGGCCACAAATGTACATGTGGCTGCTCAAACAGTCAGAAACAGACTCCATGAGGGCAGTATGAGGGCCCAACATCCACAGGTGGGAGTTATGCTTTCAGCCCAACACCTTGCAGGACATTTGGCATTTGCCAGAGAACACAAAGATTGGCAAATTCGCCACTGGCACTCTGTGCTCTTCACAGATGAAAGCAGGTTCACACTGAGCACATGTGACAGAAGTGACAGGGTCTGGAGACACCATGGAGAATGTTCTGCTGCCCGCAACATCCTCCAGCATGACCAGTTTGGCAGTAGGTCAGTAATGGTGTGGGATGGCATTTCTTTAGGGGGCCGCACAGTCCTCCATGTGTGAACCTGTGTGAGCCTGACTGCCATTAGGTACCGAGAAGAGATCCTCACACCCCTTGTGAGACCATATGCTGGTGCGGTTGGCCCTGGGTTCCTCCTAATGCAAGATACTGCTAGACCTCATGTGGCTGGAGTGTGCTAGCAGTTCCTGCAAGACCAAGCAGTTCCTGCTATAGACTGGCCCGCCCATTCCCCAGACCTGAATCCAATTGAGCACATCTGGGACATCATGTCTCGCTCTATCCACCAATGCCATGTTGCACCACAGACTGTCCAGGAATTGGGGGATGCTTTAGTCCAGGTGTGGGAGGAGAACCCTCAGGAGACCATCCACCACCTCATCAGGAGCATGCCCAGGCATTGTAGGGAGGTCATACAGGCATGTGGAGGCCACACACACTACTGAGACTCATTTTGACTTGTTTTAAGGACATTACATCAAAGTTAGATCAGCCTGTAGTGTTTTTTTCCACTTTAATTTTGAGTGTAACTCCAAATCCAGACCTCCCTGGGTTGCTAAATTTGATTTCCATTGATAATTTTTGTGTGATTTTGTTGTCAGCACATTCAACTATGTAATGAACAAAGTATTTAATAAGAATATTTCATTCATTCAGATCTAGGATGTCTTATTTTTGTGTTCCCTTTATTTTTTTGACCAGTGTATATTCTGGCTTAATATACTAGTCTGAATCACAGAACATGCTTCGATAATGGTTGGTTCCTATGACACAAGCAAAGACAAACTGCTTGGTCCAATTTTATATTAGTATAAGTCATTGTGTGAATTCACCCTATCTGTAGATTAGGAAGGGGTCTAAAACTTTGATTCCAAATTTTTTCTTGACCAGTATTTGGTGCAAAACTGGAAAAAGCATTGCTGCAGAAACTCTTCCTGTACATTAAGATAGACCAATAAGAATTCTATAGTCTTAGACTGAAAACAAAAACAAATTTTGAAGTACATAAGTGATGAGTTCAGCAGGACTGTGATCCTTGTAGAAATGGGATTTGAGATTCTTCAAATTCAGAGAAAGAGAAAAGCAACTATTGCTAAAGACGCTTTTGATATGTTACTATAATTTTGTATTTCCTTGCTTCCATAACTCCCTTTCTCTTCCAATTTGACAGTTAACCCCCAGGAGTCCCAATAGAAATAAATCGATGTGTGTTTTGATAGTCCTTGACATTATGATTCATAATATTCTAACAACAAATATATTAATGTTGGAAAATTAATGCTTCTCTTAAAAAATTGTGTCCAATTTATGCTATTTATATTTGATTTGAAAGAAATTACATTGTTGTCCATCCGTCCCCACCCCCCAAAAAAAGCCTGAACAACATTTCAATGAAATTTCACAGATGGATTGTATGGTGGTTATCTTACCTGCACAATAATTCAAATGTATGAGAAAGAAGTGAAGTCCTATTATTTTAATTTAAAAAATCAACCTTAACTGCATACTAAAATCGTCTTTCAGGATTTTATGAGCTTTTTTTTTCTTGCAAATTTTGTTCTAAGTCCAGCCTACAAGCTTTCCAAATATCTTCATATCTACAAGTTGTACCTGCTGCCCTGAAAGATCACAAGGTGAAGCAATAATGCTTGGGATCTCATGTTTGGTAGAGTTGTAGTGTTTATTTTCAGTTGATTTTTCATCCTGGAAACATTTAGTAAGATGTAGCTGCAAAGCAAAAGGAAATGAAAACTGCTGGATGCACTTTGCCATAATGAATTCTTAAAACTACTGGAATGTTAAAGAAGTTTGTTGGGCTGGAAAGATGAGAGTTCAGAGGTAAAAAATATATTATTTTCTTGTTGTGGCAGGGCAATCATATTAATTATATTTTAGTACACTAACTTTGCATTTCATATACTATTTTATAAAAAATATATTTTCTTCTCAAGAAATCTCTGATTCAAGGATGGCTGCACATGAATGGCTCTCCACAGGAAATCCAGGAAATGCAGGCTCCACATAAGGCTGCCACACATAAAGAAAATACACATAATTCACAAGATAATCTGTTCTGAAATATTGACTGCAGGATCAACAATAATCTATTCTAGCATTTTATACTAGATTTAAGATATATCACATGAACATAGTCCAAGCAAAGAAGAACATATTCCAAGGCAACTTGTGTCTCATTTTTTTTTCCCTTTCCTTAAGGCCCAGTCCCACTGCACTTACGGATGCAAAGAGGATGTAAAATGTTAAAAAAAGCTTGCCATCCTTTGGAAAATGCTATGAATCCGTTGTGTACTCACTGCATACGTATTTCATATGCTCTATTCCTCCAGCATCCGTCCACTGAGATTTCATCCACCCAAGAAGTTTTGAGCTGCACAAAACTTTGTGAACGGATGAACTTTCCGCCGCGTACGATGTACATCCGCGACATATACAGGCAACAAATGTTCTATGTCCGTTATCATCCATTAAACGTCCGCTGTATCCTCTCTGCATCCTCTGACCATCTCCTCAACTCACATCCGCTGCAGCTGAAAATGGAAAGAGGGAGGAAATGAAAGGTACATGGAATGTCTACACAGCGTTAGTAGCACAGAAATAGAAAGGATGTAAACGTATGCATCTCATATATAAAGGATTAAAAATGGACAAAACGTTTGTATCTGGGATGTATCTCATATATTTAGGATGTCTGGAGTATGTCTAGAGTATGTAGAAGGACACCTAGCGGACAACCGATATTTCCTATAGAAAGGGGGAGAAAATCATCTGGATCTCAGTATGAGTCCAGCAGCCATGGTGTACAGACCTCTTCACCCTTGGTCTTGGTCTTTAACATTATCAATTGTTCTCCACCATGGATCATGACACAGTCCGTATGATAGCTGTGCTCATTCATCACCAGAACCAAAACCTGTTCAGACTGTTTCAACTTTTATACAGAAGGAGAAGAAGGAGATGTCCAAGAGCTGTGTGGGTCTGAGGATGGATCATGAGAAGAATGGAGTTTGAACTGTATGACCAGTTTATGGTGGAGCTGAGGAATGAAGACCCTCGTGCATTCCATACTTCATGAGGATGCCACCAGCCATGTTTGACGAAATTGTAGAGCGTCTGAGACCCAGGTTGACCAAGCCTAGCACCAACTTCCATGCCAACCTGGATCCTGGACTGAAGGTGGCACTGACTCTGCGGCACCTGGCCTCTGGAACCACATACAGAAACATGCAGTATGCATGGAGGGCGCCACACAACAGCATCAGCAAAGTGGTCAGAGAAGTGGTGCAGGCCATCATCGAAGAATACGTGGAGGAGCTCCTCAAGTGCCCCACCACTGAACAAGGCTGGAGAAAACTTGCAGAAGAGTGGTATCAGAAGTGGAACTTTCCCCACACCGTTGGAGCCATAGATGGGAAGCACGTGGCCTGCAAAGCTCCACCCAACTCAGGGTCCACTTATTACAACTACATGGGCTTCTTCAGTATCATCCTCTTTGCCATGGTTGATGCTGACTACAAGTTCATCTCCATCGATGCTTCAGGCAATGGGTCAGCTTCAGATAGCCAGGTATACAACGCCAGTGACCTAAAGAATGGGCTGGAATGCAACCTCATCATGGGTTTTCCATATCCAGACCCCCTACCCAATGACACACAAGATGTGCCCTACTTCATCATTGGTGATAACGCCTTCTCCCTCAGAACCTACCTCATGAAGCCATACACTTCAAGATACCTCACCCGTGAAGAGAGGATCTTCAACTACAGGATTTCCAGGGCAAGATGGGTGGTGGAGAACGCCTTTGGCATCATGGCCAACAGGTTCCAGATACTTCTCACCACCATGCAGCATGACCCAGAGATTGTGAGGAGCATCGTGGAAGCTTGCTGCATCCTGCGCACCCGCTACCCAGTATGGCAGAACAGACTTGTCGACCATCAACAAGGGAATGGGGACATGGAGCCTGGTGAATGGAGGCAAGGAAGTAACCTGATAGACACTGTGGATGTACAAGACCCCAACAGAGCTTCACATGAAGGGAAGAAGCAGCGCAACCTCTTGAGACACTTGTGCAACTCCCCAGCTAGACAGGATGATAGATGCTTCATGTCTGCTTCCTTGAGGCTGTCCCATAACACTGATGAGATTGTGCCATGTATGTTGAGTGGTCCTACAATGAATAGGGCATTAATAAAGAGCTTTGTTTATTTTAAAATGTGTTGATCAATGAATAAATTGTTATTGATAAAAAAGGTCCATATTTGTGGCAGCTGGAATGGTGGACCATACAGTCCCACTATGCTTGCACTGGAGGTTTATCTATCCCACAACTATCCTTATCTATCCCACAAGCATGCAAATGCTTAACCATTTGTTAAAAGTTTTCACCAATACTTCATTAAGGTAAAAAAATGAACCAAGTGTCTCAAGCAAAGATAACCTTTATTAACTTTCTTAACTTTATGACTTTATTAAATAAGCAAAATGAACCAAGTAAACTGAATTAAGTGTGTTAAGCAAAGATAACCTTTATTAACTTTCTTAGGTAAACTTTATGACTTTATTAAAAAAGCAAAATGAACCAAGTAAAGTGTCTTAAGCAAAGATAAACTGAACAAGTAAACAATTCAGTCTCTGACACGATTCTCAGTCACTCTGAGTCATGTCCATGGTCTCAGCTGTTAAGCGGGAAGGGACTGTGGAGGTGGCTGTGGCATGAGTGCTGGTCTGAGGCACCATTGGGGTGCTTGGTCCCGAGGGTACAACAGGGGATGGTGTGTTCAGGAAGCTGTCTGAGAGCTGACTCAGTCCCGTGAGGTTGAGAGGCCCTTCATCAAGGACTTGAGATGTCAGGCCCAATACTGATGACAGATTGTCCTTTGATGGGCTTGGCTATGGGATGGAGGAAGAAGGAGTGTAGTGGGGCTGTCTGGTCTGCAGCTGGGCGAGGAGTGGCATCTGTGGCATGCGATGAACCTGGGCCTGGACTGGGAAGGTCTGTTTTTGCTGTGGTAAAGTCCTGGTAATCGTAGCCTTGGTAGGTGAGGGGCTGTTGAAAGCCGTGGAAGGGCTGTGACATCGCCTGGGGTGGAGGAGCAGACCTGGACTGGGTCGGAGCAGATTCAGCTGGGCCTTGAGGGTTGTGCAGAAGTGCTGTGATCTTCTGCTTCATCACCTGGTACTGGGCCTCGAGCAGGTCCCTCAGGGTCTGGCTCACATAGGTGATGAAGGTGTTCCGGCCTGAGGATGCTCTGTCCAAGTGGACCAGCTGAGAGAGAAGTTCTGTTCTGGTCTTCATTGCATCCCTGATCTCCAACAGCACACTGTGGTGCTTGCCCTCCAGTCTGCCTCTCTGCCTGCATCCCCTGGAGCTGGGGGTGGGTTGGCATCTGGTGACTGCTGCTTCTTCCTCCATTTGTGACAGCAGGGCGTCATCCCCCACGGGATCCTCCAAGTCTTCCGGCATGGGGAGTGCAGCTGTTGGGGGGGTCTCTGCCGTGAGGCCCTCTGAAGACACCTTCCTGGACAGGGTAGCTGGCTCCTGGCTGGAAGAGGACTGGCTGTCTGTGGGCTATCTGAGGGAGAGGGGTGTCAGAGGGGCTGCTCCTCAGTGGTGGATCTCACCCTCCAGGAAACTGCACTTGGCCATGACATACATCTCCCGGTCAGTGAGCTTGACAGCAGCCTGCCCGGATTTTTTGAGGTGTAGCTTGCCATACCAGGTGTGCATGTGCTTCCACCATCCCAGGAGTACTTCTGCAGTGTCCCCAGGCTCTGTGCTTTGTTTCTCCAAGCTGCCTGCTTCTTCTTGGTGTCGCGATAGAGTCTGTGGCCCTTTCTCCAGAGGTACTCGTTCTCCCTCAGCCATTCCAGCACCTCATCCTCATGCTCCTCGGAAATGGTGTACTGTTTCCTCTCTCCCTTCTCCTTCCCTTGCCTCTTCCTCCCTCTGGCAGGGGCTTCAGCAGGGCCTTCAGCAGCCGGGCTTTGAGGGCCTTGGGGCTGGTCCACCATAGCAGCAGCAGCAGCAGCACCTTCATAGTCAGTGCCAGGGGGTGGGATGCTGGTTCTGGCCTTCTTGCCAGGGCTAGAACAAGTAGGCACTGGCTTCCTCTTCTTGCCTGACTGACGAACCATGGTGTTCCTGCTAGATATATGTGGCAGCATGTCTTTCCCCTGTATGCTGACTGCACGCATGCTGCATCCTTTTATATCCATGGAGCTGATGCAATTCATACTCCCCAAATGTGCAGTGAATGCTTTGCATCCAATATACATCTGCGCGGCATCCGCTTTGTTTCCTATAGGCGTCCGTGATGCATCCGCTTCATCCGCTATGCATCCGCCCCTTCCGCTTTACTTCCGCTTCAAAATTCTCCCCTGGAACCCCTTTGGAGGTGTCATCCGCTTCCATCCGCTGTCATCTGTTAGGCTTCCTATGAACATCCATTTCCACATCCGTTCTTTTCATACTACCCACGTCCGTTCTTTTCCATTCTTTTCCATGCAAATTTTCGCCACTTTTTGGAGCGGATGACAATGGATGGAGCAATTCCCAAAATTTTGCTCATCTGCCATGTCCTTTATGCATACGTTTTGCGTCTGTCGGCCAGTGGAACTGGGCCTTTAGTTCACTCTCTACTAAGAGTAATTAAGGAAAATGATACAACATTATTTCAATTAGATGGTATTGCTTGCAACTGATTGAAAATAAGCAAGAACTGCAGTTGTCTTGGTTACCCTAAAAAGACTGCAATAGACTCCAAAAAGACTCCTTGGTCTCCCTAAAAAGATTCCAATAACACATAGGTGAGGTGTATTCATCATGGTGAGTCTGAGTCTCATCCAAATGCTGATTCAGATATGATCTCTCTAAACTCCATAATGGGAACTACCAGAGGACTGGAAAAGAGCTGATGTGGTTCCCATCTTCAAAAAAGGAAAAAAAACAGGCCCAGGAAACTATAGACCAATCAGCCTAACATTAATACCCGGGAAGATACTGGAAAAGATTATAAAAAAACAGATCTGCCAACATCTAGAAACAAGGAAAGTAATAACTAGCAGTCAGCACGGGTTTGTTAAAAACAGATCATGCAAAACCAATCTTATTTCATTCTTCAATGCAGTGAATAAATTAGTGGACCAGCAAAAACTGTGGACATAATATATTTAGATTTCAGCAAGGCATTCGATAAAGTAGACCACAACCTACTTCTTCGTAAGCTAGAAAAAAGTGGAATAGAGAGCATCACTGCTAGATGGATTTGCAAACTGGCTGGCAAATCATATTCAACAAGTAGTCCTGAATGGGTCTAAGTCTACATGGAGGGAAGGAAGCAGTGGGGTGCCACAAGGTTCTGTCTTAGGCCCAGCACTCTTCAACATTTTCATTAATGACTTAGATGAGGGAATAGAAGGGGAACTTACCAAATTTTGAGATGATACTAACCTGGCAGGAATAGCTGACACCCAAGAAGATAGGCTCAAGATCCAGATGGATCTTGACAGACTAGAACACTGAGCCATATCTAATAAAATGAAATTCAACATTGAGAAAAGTAAAGTCCTACACTTAGGCAAGAAAAACCAAAAGTATCCATATAGACTGAGTGAAACCAGCTCAATAGCAGTCACTGTGAGAAGGACCTTGCAGTCTTTGTGGACAACCAGCTAAATATGAGCCAACAGTGTGCAGCAGCCGCCAAAAACGCTAATGCAATCCTAAGTTGTATTAATAGAGGGATACAGTCAAGATCAAGGGAAGTACTAATACCACTCTATAAAGCCTTAGTAAGACCACACCTAGAGTACTGCATCCAATTTTGGTCACCACATTATAAAAAAGATGTTGAGACTCTAGAAAAAGTACAGAGAAGAGCAACCCAGGATGATTAGGTGACTGGAGGCTAAAACATACAACGAACAGTTGCAGGAACTAGGCTTGGCTAGTCTAGTAAAGAGAAGGACCAGGGGAAACATGATAGCAGTCTTCCAATATTTGAGGGGCTGCCACAGGGAGGAAGGGGTCAAGCTATTTTCTAAAGTGCCTGTAGGCCAGACAAGGAATAATGGATGGAAACTGAACAAGGAGAGATTTAACCTGAAAAAAAGGAGAAACTTTCCAATGGAACAGTTTGCACTCAGAAGTTGTGGGAGCACCATCAGTTGAGACTTTCAAGAAGAGATTGGACTGCCATTTGTCAGAAATGGTGTAGGGTCTCCCGCTTGGGTGGGGGAGGGATTGGCCTAGATGACTTACAAGGTCCCTTCCAACTCTGATTATCTGTGTCTGTATCACATTAAAGCACATGCTTTATTATTTTTTTAATTATGCTGTTTCTCCAATTTTCTATGTTGATTGAAACAATAGTCTAAGCATAGAAAATCTCTTTCTACATTAGCAATGTCAATCATATAAACTTCTTATATAATGCCATTTTCTGTATTTTCCACCTGGTAAGTTGGTCTTGTATTTCTTTGTTACATTTCTGTTGTTTATATTTTCTTTCTATTAGTACAGGGGTGTCAAACTCAAAGCCCGCAGGCTGTATCTGGAGTAGTTAAATCTGAGTCATGGGTCAGCATGGAAATAGCAAAGGACTGGCTCTTGGTACCTCTGGCAGCCAAAACATGATGCGGGGGTCTGCACACAGCCTGCATGTGCCCCATTTTCAGCCTGGATGGTCTCCTGGAGCACTCTGCTCACCAAAATGGGATTTAGCCTGAACTGCCTCCTGTTTCTGCCAGCCGAAATGGTTTTTGCCGGTGGGGTGCTGTAGGAGGCATCTATCCTGTCTCCCCACCTCCCCTCCATGGATGGGCCACAGAGGAGAACTACAATGTTCCAAAAAGAAATCTAGTTTGACATCCCTGTGCTAGGACATGGGTGTCAAACTCTATCACATTACAGGTGGATTATGACATATCACAATGTGGGTTTTTTGCCTTTGTGGAATGGGGGGGGGGGTACATGGCCTGCACATTTTATATCCAGCCCGCAGGCCACCAATTTGACAGGCTTGTGCTAGGAGGTTAAAGCATGCTAGGAGGTCAAAGCATAGATAATTCTTCCTCCAATTTTTCCTCTTATCAACAAACTGGAAGGATTGCTTGGATTGAGAAATAATTATTGCCTAAAAATTGCCCAATAATCATTGATGGCCAAAAAGGATTCAATCCTCGTTTCACAGGTCCTAGTATAACACATCCGCTATTAGATTATTCAGGGTCTTAGTGCATTATATAGTTTATCAATATGTAGATGTTAGTGCATATATACATTCTGACATATGAACAGATTGAGAGGTTCAAATAAAGGACATTCAAATAAATGAAATAAATATATTAACTCCAGATAATTTTTTTAGTACATTTAATTGTCACATATTTTATTTATTATTTATTCATGAAGAACATGTATTTACATATCCAAAAGAAACACTGCAACAGGATGGGAATATATAAATAAATAATAAAGATTGCATATATAAATGAATACAAGAGAATAATGACCAATACAATCAGGAAATTATATTTCTTAAAGTGCGACAGAATAATTCTGCTTATATAAACTCTACAAATAGTAGGTTGAGGATTTTCCAGTAAGTGCACATTCTGTAACACAGGGTATCCATTTTTGGTGATATGCATGATGATATGTTTCTGATAAATATTATATTCTAGCGATTTAATGATGAAACATCCTGCATTTTAGAGATAAGATATCAAGATGGCTTGAAGCCCAATTCCATCCTTTGTGATGACAGCTACTAAATGCATAATAAAAGATGCAAGGACCACAGTGCCAACCTGATGTCAGAAATCTTGCTACTGGCACTGACAATGCAAACAGAATGATGTAGTAGAAAACACTGACATTATGACAACACCGCATGACCAATTACTTTCCTTGAATGCCACAAAACTCAGTCCAAAACAACTGTATAGAAATTAGGAGATGAATATGTGGACGGATGGATGGATTATCAGACAGTTAAATGAAGTTAAAATGAATCAATATTTTTTTAAAATAAATTTTATTGAAAATTAAATTTTACAAACATTTGAACATGGTGATCTTTTGACATATATCAGCAGTATTTACATTGTTATAACATCAGAATGTCAGATAACACATAATCAGAGTTGGAAGGGATCTTATAGGTCATCTAGTCCAACCCCCAAATCCAAGCGGGAGACCCTACACCATTTCTGACAAATGGCAGTCCAATCTCTTCTTGAAAGTCTCAAGTGATGGCATTCCCACAACTTCCGAGGGCAAGCTGTTCCATGGATTGATTGTTCTTACTGTCAGAAAGTTTCTCCTTATTTCCAGGTTAAATCTCTCCTTGTTCAGTTTCCATCCACTATTCCTTGTCTGGCCTACAGGCACTTTAGAAAATAGCTTGACCCCTTCCTCCCTGTGGCAGCCCCTCAAATATTGGAAGACTGCTATCATGTCTCCCCGGGTCCTTCTCTTTAAGAGATTAGCCAAGCCCAGTTCCTGTAACTGTTCTTCATATACCTTAGTCTCCAATCCCCTAATCATCCTGGCTGCTCTTCTCTGCACTTTTTCTAGATGTCATCAAACAGTATAGTATTTGTGTGTGTGTGTGTGTGTGTGTGTGTGTGTGCATGTGCACAAACACACACACACACACACACACACACACACGTATTCATATATACATATATACGTGTGCTGTTCAGCTTCCTTCGGGTATTATCCCACGTTGGAGTTGTGCTTTTAAAGTTGTAGCAACGTTTCAGCAGAATCTCATCTGCCATCATTAGGCTTCTGTATTGAGTATGAATGTGGGTCAGGCTATCACAGCCATTGGTTTTGAATTTGAGGCTAGCCTATTGCTGTGCCAGGATGTTTTTTTTTCTACATCCTGATTGGTTGGGAGTCTTGGTCTGTGTTTATTGGACTTGGAGTTTGTTTGATTGGTGTTTCTGGTTTCTTCTCTCTGTTTTGTGGCTTTGATTGGCTGGCAACACTGTGTTCCTATATTGGAGGCGTTCAGTGCAGCTTGACTTCGTGTGAAAGGACGGCTATCATCTATCAGGAAGCTAGGTTTCATCTGGGTGCCTGGTTGGGGTGTGTTTGAGCTGGAGGTATCAGAGGGAGTCTGTTTGTGCCCAGGTGTTTGCCTGGCTTGTGGTGTGGAGATCTTTCTATTTGAGAGTGCAGGCTTCCAAATGATTGACAGTCTGGTGGAATCATCTCTTTTATTCATGCTTTCAGGTCTTTTTTCAATCTCTATGGCTTCTCTGATGATTCTGTGGCTGGGGTTTTCTATTGTGGCTAGGGTTTTGGTGCCATTGAAGTTGATGTTGTGACCTGTGGCTTTCATGTGTTGGACTAGTGAAGAGGTGTGTTCCAGCTTTTTTACTGCATTTTTGTGTTCATCCAGGCGGGTACTTATTCTTCTATTGGTCTGTCCAATGTATGTGGCCAGGCATGATGCACAGGGAACTTCGTATATGCCTTGGTTTTCCAGGTCAATTTTGTCTTTGGGGTTTTTAAGGATGGCTGCTATTTTTTTGTCTGTTTTGAAGGCAGTCTTGATGTGATGCCTGTATAGTATCTTACTGATTTTGTCTGTAGTACCTCTTATGTAGGGCAGGACAGCTGTTCCATGGATCTGTTGATCTTCTCGGTCTCTATTCTGTCTCAGTGTGTTTTTGTGGATCAAGCTAGTGATTTTGTTTTTGTGGAAGCCATTGGCTGTCAGTACTTTACTCAGGGTGCATAGTTCAGTCTTTATATGTGTCTTGTCTGCCAGGCGTTTGGTTCTGGCAATTAGTGTTTTGGCCACAGAATTTATCTGTGCTGGGTGGTGGTGGGATTGGGCGTTGAGGTAGCGGTTGGTGTGTGTTTTCTTCTGGTATACGGTGTGTCCTAGTGTGCCATCTGTTCTTTTGTAGATTAGTACATCTAGGAATGGTAGTTGTTTGTTTATTTCCGTTTCCATGGTGAACTTGATTTTGGGGTGTTTGCTGTTTAGGTGTGTTAGGAAATCATTTAGGTTTTCTTTTCCATGGGGCCAAATCACAAATGTGTCATCGATGTATTTTTGCCATAGTTTGGGTTTGTGGGTGGCATTAGCCAGGGCTCTGGATTCGAATTCTTCCATGAACAGGTTTGCAATGACGGGCGACAGTGATAATCCCATAAGGGCTCCTTCAATTTGTTTGTATCTTTGTCCTTTGTATGTGAAATATGTGTTTGTTAAGCAGAGTTCTGTTAGTTCCAAGAAGTGTTTAGCTGGTTAGTATTTATTTTTGATGATTTCGAGAGTTTCTTTTATCGGGACTTGAGTGAATAGTGAAACCATGTTGAAACTTACAAGCAGATCTTCTTGTTCCATGTGTAGATCTTTGATCATTTCTAAGAAGTGGTATGAGTTTTGTACATATGAAGCTGCGGTTTCAGCATGGGGCTGTAGTTGTTTTGCTAAGTGTTTAGCTAGGTTTTGTAGTGGTGCTCCTTTGGAACTGACTATGGGTCTGAGAGGTATGCCTTCTTTGTGTATTTTTCGGAGGCTGTATAGTTTGGGGCATCTGGAAGATTTTTCTCTTGGTATGATCGTCTGTTGGAATTTTTGCTTATGTGGCTGGTTATAATTTTCTTCTTGGTTAATTTTTCCAGATATATGGTTGGGTCTCTGTTTATAGGTTTGTATGTGGAATCTTGGAGTAGGTCTGTCAATTTTGTTTCGTAATCTTTTCTGTCCATTACTACTGTGGCATTCCCTTTATCTGCTGGGAGTATGATTATGCTGTTATCATTTTTCAGGGTTTGTAGTGCTTTGAATTTATCTTTGTGCAAGTTGCTTTTCAGTGGTTTGCTTGTGCATAAGATGTTTGTAACCTGGTGTCTTATTCTGTCAGCTTCATCTGTATTTAATTTGGTTAGGCTGGATTCTATTGCACATATGCCGGATTCTGTGGGGATTTTTTTGGGTGCTATGGCATAATTGAATCCTTTGGTTAGGACATCTGTTTCTGTTTTGGTGAGTTCTCTGTTGGAAACGTTATATACTAATTGTTTCAGGTGTTGTTGTGAGTTGTTGGGGGTTTTCTTGTCATATTCTAATTTCTTTAGTTTCTTTAAGAGTTTTTCATTTTTGTAAGTGGTTTCAGTTTCAGCTCTCCAAGTTGTAAGTTGTTTTATCTTATCCCAAAGTAGAGGGTGGATTTTGCTGCTCAATTCCAGGTGTAGCATGGCTTCTGCTAGCAAATCTTTCTTTAACTGATCAAATTGGAATCTCTTACTGTGGACCTCGTTCCTGAGTAGAGCCATCTATTGTAACCTAGCTTCCTAATAGATGATAGCCGTCCTTTCACGCAAAGCCAAGCTGCATTGAAAGCCTCCAATACAGGAACACAGTGTTGCCAGCCAATCAAAGCCACAAAACAGACAGAAGAAACCAGAAACACCAATCAAACAAAAACTCCAAGTCCAATAAACACAGACCAAGACTCCCAACCAATCAGGATGTAGAAAAAAAAACATCCTGGCACAGCAATAGGCTAGCCTCAAATTCAAAACCAACGGCTGTGATAGCCTGACCTACATACAAACTCACTACGAAAGCCTGATGATGGCAGATGAGATTCTGCTGAAACGTTGCTACAACTTTAAAAGCACTACAATGACATGGGATAATACCCGAAAGAACCTGAACAGCACACATGAAAGTACCCGCGAAAACTTTAACACACACACACACACACACACACACACACACACACACACACATATCTATATCTATATCTATATCTATATCTATATCTATATCTATATC
>BLBF01000002.1:33205677-33269346 GCA_015471245.1 Laticauda colubrina
TTAAATTTGTTATTTGTGAATTCAGTGCCATTATCAGTGATGAGAGTCACTAATTTTCTTTTTGTTTTTCTCTCAGCGAATTTTAGCCAATTAAATATATTTTTATATGTTTCAGTTTTGCTCTTCATTAAATAGCAAAACCCATATCTAGAATAGTGATCCATTATACTAAGTATATAGCGAGCTCCTCCTACACTTGGTTTCTTCGGACCTATTAAATCAGCAAATACTACTTCTAAAGGCTCTTTAGTAGTAAATCCATCAAATCTATTTGCCGGTATGACCCTGCTCTTATTTTGATTACAGGCATTACATTGCAAATACTTATCACAAGGTTTCAAACTTATTCCCTTAGACAATTCAACAGTTTTCTTAAGCATTTTAAAATTTAAATGCCCTAGCCTTCGATGTAACAAGTGAATACATTCATCATGTGGTTTCTGGTTTTCATAAATTGTGTTAGCCACCTTTAAACCATCATCATTTAACACATATAATCCATCTCTTAAAGATGCAGTAATTTTCTTATCATCTTTTGTAATTAAACAGTTATCTCCCTTAAATGTAACTACATATCCTAGTTTAACCAAAATTCTAACTGAAATTAAATTAAACTTAAGTTGTGGTACATATAACATTTTTACATTCTCTTTTATAAAAGAACAATATGCTATACCTTCACCTTTAGCTTTCAGTTTCCAGCCATTGGCTAACGATATCTGCTGTTTACTCTGGGTCATTTTTATAAACTTTTTGTTATCATTTGTTATACAATGGGATGCCCCACTGTCAACCACCCATAAATTATTTCTTACAGCTCCGTTAGTATACATGGCTAACTCTAAATGTTTATTTATCTTTTGATGATTTTTAGTATTCTGGCCAGCGTTCTGGCTCTTTGCCTTTTTACAAAATCTTGCCAAATGTCCTCTTCCTCCACAATTAAAGCACTTTTTAATTGCGTATGCAGTAGGAGATTTATTATCTTCTTTTTGAGGTTGCTCCCTCCTTAATTCATCTCTTTCATGCCTTCTTCTGGCCTCTTCAATCAATCTGCCAGTTATATCAGTTAAAGTTAAATTGTCCTTTGGCAAAATTTCAAGTGAAGTTACGTAGTTATCATAACTTTCATCAAGGGAAGATAGAATTATATAAATTTGATGTTGTTCTGAGAATATTAGCTCTTTTTCGTGTAATTCCTGAAAAATGCTTTGCATAGTTTTTAAATGACTCTGCATATCACCATTTGTTTGGAGATGTGTCCTGAAAAGCTTCCGTGTTAGATTTATGTGTGCACCAACCTTATCTCGGACATAAATCCTCTTCAGCTTCTGCCAACAGCCAAAAGCCGTTTTCTCTCCGTGGATATAAACAAGCTGTTGATCAGTTAAGGTTAACGCAATTATGCAAATAGCTTGTTGATTTTTATGCTTAAATTCTTCTATCTTTAGTCTGTCTTCCTCATCCTCTGGATCCCATTCTTCTACGTTTGGTGGATTTTCAATTATGTTCCACAGACCTTCACTTCGTAGAAGTAGACTACATTTTGTAGACCATGATACATAGTTTGTTCCATCCAGCTTGGATATAAGGGACAAAATTTTTAAATTGACTTGTGCCATGTTTTCTTATATGGATATAAAAATATAATTAATAAAACACAGCTGTCTGTTTACTGTAATGTATAACAACACAAACTCTCACTTTTTACATAAATCTGTTTAAGCCTAGTTAAACTGACTTTGCAGCCTCTGGGCCCATAACCAGTGTTAAGCCTGGGTTCCCCAACCAGGGTTAGGTAGACAAGCTAAACAGAATGTGCAGCGTTAGTCAGATAGGCACACAGATAAATGAGTGAGCTAAGCTTTTATGTTTATTAACATACAGTAAAAATAACAGATACGCTTGTGCTATCAAGAATATATTTTATTCCAGTATAAGTTTATAGCATAGTCAAAAGCAGTCCTATATTCATTTACCATGTAGTCAGTCCATTCAGGGATATTCAGTTAGCAAAGTCCATTTAGAATATCCTATTGTCAGTTCACATAAATCAGTCCGTTGTTGTCTCTCCCGTTCGAGCAATGCAGTCTTGCTTCCAAGCAGTAATCAGGGATCATCAAAGCCAGAGAGAGAGAGAGCAAGCTGTAGCCTTGCTACTTTTATATGGTTTTCATAACCACACCCACAGTTGCTATTTTACCGTTAAAGCTGCATACACTAACTATGATTCATAGTTATGATTTCACCTAAACCAGTTAGGGTGAACAATGTTATCCCTAACAAGCCCCATGCTGAAACCGCAGCTTCATATGTACAAAACTCATACCACTTCTTAGAAATGATCAAAGATCTACACGTAGAACAAGAAGATCTGCTTGTAAGTTTCGATGTGGTTTCACTATTCACTCAAGTCCCAATAAAAGAAACTCTTGAAATCATCAAAAATAAATACCAACCAGCTAAAGACCTCATGGAACTAACAGAACACTGCCTAACCAACACATATTTCATATACAAAGGACAAAGATACAAGCAAATTGAAGGAGCCCCTATGGGATCACCACTGTCACCTGTCATTGCAAACCTGTTCATGGAAGAATTCGAATCCAGAGCCATGGCTAATGCCACCCACAAACCCAAACTATGGCTAAGATACATCGAGGATCTATTAGGAAGGTAGGTTTCATCTGGGTGCCTGGTTGGAGTGTTTGGGTTGGAGCTATCAGAGGGAGTCTGTTTGTGCCCAGGTGTTTGCCTGGCTTGTTTTGTGGAGATCTTTTTATTTGAGAGTGCAGGCTTCCAAATGATTGACAGTCTGGTGGAATCATCTCTTCTATTCATGCTTTCAGGTCTTTTTTCAATCTCTATGGCTTCTCTGATGATTCTGTGGCTGGGGTTTTCTATAGTACCTAGGGTTTTGGTGCCATTAAAGTTGATGTTGTGACCTGTGGTTTTCATGTGTTGGACTAGTGAGGAGGTGTGTTCCAGCATTTTTACTGCATTTTTGTGTTCCTCTAGGCGGGTACTTATTCTTCTATTGGTCTGCCCAATGTATGTTGCCAGGCATGATGCACAGGGAACTTCGTATATGCCTTGGTTTTTCAGGTCAATTTTGTCTTTGGGATTTTTAAGTATGGCTGCTATTTTTTTGTCTGTTTTGAAGGCAGTCTTGATGTGATGCCTGTATAGTATTTTACTGATTTTGTCTGTAGTACCTCTTATGTAGGGCAGGACAGCTGTTCCATAGGTCTGTTGATCTTCTCGGTCTCTATTCTGTCTCAGTGTGTTTTTGTGGATCAAGCTAGTGATTTTGTTTTTGTGGGAGCCGTTGGCCATCAGTACTTTCGTCGGGGTGCATAGTTCAGTCATTATATGTGTCTTGTCTGCCAGGCGTTTTGTTCTGGTGATTAGTATTTTGGCCACAGAATTTATCTGTGCTGAGGAGTGGTGGGATTGGGCGTTGAGGTAGCGGTTGGTGTGTGTTTTCATCTGGTATACGGTGTGTCCTAGTGTGCCATCTGTTCTTTTGTAGATTAGTACATCTAGGAATGGTAGTTGTTTGTTTATTTCCGTTTCCATGGTGAACTTGATTTTGGGGTGCATGCTGTTTAGGTGTGTTAGGAAATTGTTTAGCTTTTCTTTTCCATGGGGCCAAATCACAAATGTGTCATCGATATATCTTAAGGGCCTGTCCCATAGGCCGATGGATGCAAACAGTATGTAAAAAGGACACAGCAGACAAGAAAATTTTCCATCTGTTGTTATCTGCTCTTAAAAGTGCCCCAAATTTGCATAAACAGAGCGGACAACAACGGAAAGGAATGGACAGGGGGATGACGTAGGGCGGATGGAAAGTGGATGCTCCATGGAAGCCTAGCGGATGGAAGCGGATGAAAGAGGATGTCACATCCGCAGGGCTTACAGGGGAGCACAGCGAAGCGGACGCGTAGCCAAAGGAACGGATGCAGAACGGATGCCGAGCGGATACAGCAGATGCATCACGGAAGCCTAGCGGATGCCTAGTGGATGCAAAGCGTTCACTGCGCATGTGGAGAGGATGCATTGCATCCCGCAGATATAAAAGGATGCAGCTCACAAGCAGGTCACCATTCAGAGGAAAGACCTGCTGCCAGACACATCTCCAGCCAACAACCATAGGGAAGAAGAGGAAGCCTGTGCCATTTTCTGCCAGCCCTGGCAAGAAGGACAGGGCCACCATCCCACCCACTTGCACTGACTCTGCTTTTGCTGTGGCTTCTTCTGCTCGGGCTGACTCTGCTGGTGCTGGGGCTTCTGCTGGCGCTGCTCCTGGTACTGGTGCTTCTGCTGGTGCTTACTCTGCTGGCGCTGCTCATGGTGCTAGTGCTTCTGCTGGTGCTTACTCTGCTGGCGCTTCTCCTCGTGCTGGTGCTTCTGCTGGTTCTTACTCTGCTGGCGCTGCTCCTGGTGCTGGTGCTTCTTCTGGTGCTTACTCTGCTGGTGCTGCTCCTGGTCCTGCTGGTGCTGCTGGTCCTGCTGGTGCTCCTGGTCCTGCTGGTCCTGCTGGTGCTTACTCTGCTGCTGATGATCCTGGTCCTGCTGGTGCTGCTGGTCCTGCTGGTGCTCCTGGTGCTGCTGGTGCTGCTGGTGCTGCTGGTGCTGCTGGTGCTGCTGGTGCTGCTGGTGCTGCTGCTGTTGTTGCTGCTGCTGGTGGTGGTGTGGTGGACCAGGCCTTAGAACCTCAAAGCCCTTCTGATGAGGGCCCAGAAGGCCCTGCCAGAGGTAGGAAGAGGCATACATGAGATAGGGAAAGGAGGCAGTACTCCATCGAAGAGGAACATGAGGATGAGATGCTCGAATGGCTAAGGGAGACCAAGTACCTATGGCGGAAGGGACACAGGCTCTATCGAGACACCAAGCGAAAGCTGGCTGCTTGGAGAGAGAGGGCAGAGAGCCTGGGCTACACTTTGGAGGTCCTCCTTGGGTGGTGGAAGCACATGCACACCTGGTAGGGGAAGCTGCACCTCAAGAAGTCTGGCCAGGCCGCAGTCAAGCTCACCGACAGGGAGACCTATGTGATGGCCCAGTGCCGCTTCTTGTGGTGTGAGGTCCACCACTGAGGAGCAGCCCCTCTGTCTACCCTCTCTCTCAGGCAGCCCACAAAGAGCCAGTCCTCTTCTGGCCAAGAGTCAGCTCCTGTGTCCAGGCAGGTATCTGTGGAGCACCCCACAACGGAGACCCCCCCGACAGCTGCACTCCCCATGGCGGAGCATGTGGAGGACCCCCTGATGCAGTGGGAGCAAGGAGAGGGCGCTGACACCAGAGACCAACCCACACTCACCCCCAGCTCCACCTCCACAGAAAGCAGGCAGAGAACCAGACCCGAGAGGAAGAGCCACACTGTCCTGCTGAAGATCAGGGACACCATCAAAAGCAGCGTAGATCTCCTCTCTCAGCTGGTACACACTGACATACCATCCTCAAACCGCAAGCCCTTCCTCACCACGTCAACCAGACCCTCATGGACATGTCCGAATCACAGTACCAGGTGATAAAGGAGAGGATCACAGGTCTTCTGCACAACCTTCAGGCCCAGCTGAACCTGCTCCGACCCAGTCCAGGTCTGCTCCTCCACCCCAGGTGATGTCACAGCCCTTCCAAGGCTTTCCACAGGCCCTCACCTACCAATGCTACCGGTACCAGGAGTTACAGCAGCACAGGCAGCCCTTCCCAGTCCAGGCACAGGTACATTGAACACCCACCGATGCCTCCGATGCCACCGATTCCACGGATGCCACTGATGCCACCAATGCCACAGATGCCATCCACGCCACAGATGCCACCCATGCCACAGATGCCACCCACATCACAGATACCACCCACGCCTCACCTCACTCAGCTGCAGACCAGAAAGCCCCACTACACTCCTCCTTCCTCCACCCCACAGCCAAGCCCGGCCTCAGAACATCTGTCATCGGTCTTGGGACTAACACCCCATGTCATGGAGGACGGGGCTCTCAACATCACAGGACCGAGCCAGCTCTCTGAGAGCGTCCACCACACACCATCCCCTGTAGTCCTCTTGGGGCCAGGCACCCCAATGGTGCCTCAGACCAGCACTCCAGCAGCAGCCACCTCCACAGCACCTGGACCCTTCACCCCTGAGACTATGGGCATGCCTCAGAGTGACTGAGAAGAGAACCAGAGACTGGGTTGCTACCTGTTGACTTTATCTTTGCTTGGGACACTTTACTTGGGTCATTTTGCTTTTATAGTTTGTTATTAATAAAGTTTATCTTTGCTTCACACACTTGGTTCAGTTCTTTTAGTCAATAAAGTCTTGGTGGAAACTTTTAGAAATGATTTAAGCCTTTGCATGCTTGTGGGATGGGTAAGGATAGCAATGGGATGGGCATGGATACCTGTGGAATGGGTAATAGCTGTGGGATGGGTTAGGATAGCAGTGGGATTGATAAACCTGCAGTTCAAGCATAGTGGGACTGTATGGTCCACCCTCCCAGGTGCCACACCTATGGCCCTTTATTATCAACAACAATGTAATCATTCATCCAAACATTTCAACATAAACACAACTCTTTATTAAATGCCCTGTTCATTGTAGGGCCACTCAACATACATGGCACAATCTCATCAGTGTGATGAGACAGGCTGAAGGAAGCATCCATTAAGCATCTACCATCCTGTCTTGCCACTCCACTGCTCCAGATGGGGAGTTGCACCAGTGTTTCAGGAGGTTGTGCTGCTTCTTCCCTTCACGTGAAGCTCTGTTGGGGCCTTGCACATCCACATTATCTATCAGGTTTTGCCCTTGCCTCCATTCACCAGGTTCCATGTCCCCATTGCCTTGTTGGTGGTCCACAAGCCTGTTCTCCAACACTGGGTAGCAGGTGCGCATGAGATTGTGCATGATGCAGCAAGCTTCCACGATGTTCCTCACGGTCTCTGGGCAATGCTGCCTGGTGGTGAGAAGTACCTGGAACCTGTTGGCCATGATGCCAAAGGCGTTCTCCATCACCTGCCTTGCCCTGGACAGCCTGTAGTTGAAGATCCTCTCTTCACGGGTGAGGCATCTGGAAGTGTAGGGCTTCATGAGGTAGGTTCTGAGGGAGAAGGCGTCATCCCCCACGATGAAGTAGGGCACATCTTGTGTGTCGTTGGGCAGGGGTTCTGGATCTGGGAAGCCCATGATGAGGTTGCGTTCCAGCTCCTCCTTGAGGTGACTGGCGTTGTATACCTGGGCATCTGAAGATGAGCCATTGCCTGAAGCATCGATGTACATGAATTTGTAGTCAGCATCAACCATGGCAAAGATGATGATGCTGAAGAAGCCCTTATAGTTGAAATAAGTGGACCCTGAGTTGGCTGGAGCTTTGCAGGCCACGTGCTTCCCATCTATGGCTCCAATGGTGTGGGGGAAGTTCCACTTCTGATACCACTGCTCTGCAACTTTCTTCCACCCTTCTTCAGTGAAGGGGCACTGGAGGAGCTCCTCCAGGTATTCTTCGATGATGGCCTGCACCACTTCTCTGACCACAATGCTGATGGTGTTGTGTGGCACCCTCCAGCCATACTGCATGCTCCAGTACATGGTCCCGGAGGCAAGGTGGCGCAGAGTCAGTGCCACCTTGAATCCAGGGACCAGGCTGGGCTGGAAGTTGGTGCTCTGCTTGGTCAACTTGGTTCTCAGCCGCTCCACAACTTCGTCAAACATGGCTGGCGGCATCCTCATGAAGTTCTTGAATGCACGAGGGTCTTCGTTCCTCAGCTCCACCATCAGCTTGTTAGACAGTCCGTACTCGGCTCTTTTCGCGATCCATCTTCGGACCCAGACATTTCTTGGATGCCTCCTTTTCTTCACGTAGAAAAGCTGAAAGAGCCTGTAGAGGGCTTCACACTGTTGTAGAATGATGGTGGCTACCAAAAGGAGTTTGTGATGATCCATGGTGGAGATGACTGGATGCTGTGGAAGCACAAGAGCAAGATGAAGGCTGAAGAGGTCTGCACCGCAAGGCTGCTGGACTGAAAGTGAGATCCAGGTGATTTCTCCCCCTTTTTATAGGAAATATAGGTTTTCCGCTAGGTGTCCTTTTGCATCCTCTAGGCATCCTGCAGACATCCTAAATATCCAAGATACGTCCCCTATACGAACGTTTTTTCCGTTTTAATGCTTTGTATGCAAGCTGCATCCGCTTTCATCCTTTCTACGTCCATGCTACTAACACTGCGTGTCCGTTCCATGTCCGTTTCACTTCCTCCCTGTGTCCATTTTCTGCTGGAGTGGATGTGAGTTGAGCGGATGTTCAGCGGCATGCCTAGTGGATAGAACGGACGTGTAACGGATGACAACGGACGTATAACGGATGTTCCCCATATGTGTAGCGGATGTATAACGGACGCGTTGGATACTTTATCCGCTCAAAAAGTTTTGTGCAGCTCAAAACTTTTTGAGCTGATGAAATGTCAGTAGACGGATGCTGGACGGATAGAGAGTATGAAAAATGGACGCAGTGATTACAGAACGGATGCATCACGTTAACCAATGGATGGCAAGTGTTTCTCTCTGTTTTACATCCTCTTTCCATCCGTTGGTGCTGTGTGACATGGGCTTTAGCCATAGTTTGGGTTTGTGGGTGGCACTATAGAAAACCCCAGCCACAGAATCATCAGAGAAGCCATAGAGATTGAAAAAAGACCTGAAAACATGAATAGAAGAGATGATTCCACCAGACTGTCAATCATTTGGAAGCCTGCACTCTCAAATAGAAAGATCTCCACACTACAAGCCAGGCAAACACCTGGGCACAAACAGACTCCCCCTGATACCTCCAGCTCAAACACCCCCCAACCAGGCACCCAGATGAAACCTACCTTCCTAATAGATAATAGCCATCTTTTCACACGAAGCCAAGCTGCACTGAAAGCCTCCAATACAGGAACACAGTATTACCAGCCAATCAAAGCCACAAAACAGACAGAAGAAACCAGAAACACCAGTCAAACAAACTCCAAGTCCAATAAACACAGACCAAGACTCCCAACCAGTCAGGATGTAGAAGAAAACATCCTGGCACAGCAATAGGCTAGCCTCAAATTTAAAACCAACGGCTGTGAGAGCCTGACCTACATACAAACTCAATACAGAAGCCTGATGATGGCAGATGAGATTCTGCTGAAACGTTGCTACAACTTTAAAAGCACTACAGTGACGTGGGATAATACCTGAAGGAAGCTGAACAGCAAATATATATACATACATACATACATACATACATACCTATCTTTACATTGTAAATTTTTATATTCATTTCTATCTTAAAAAATTTTATTGTAGTATAAACTCTTTCTTTAATTTCTATTTTACATTTTTTGACTTCCTTTCATATGCCTCCAATTGTAAATTTTTTCCATATTTCATAGAATTCTGAAGTATCTTGTTCCTTCAGTTCAATGAATCAGTATCTTGAGTGGCTGCCATATTGATCCAGAAGTATTCACATCAAATTGGACAATCCATCCCTTGTTGGATCAACCTTTCAGACATATTGCCTTATCTAAACAGAAACAGAATGACCAAGGATCAGCAAAAATGCAATGGGAACAGGAACAACGTCTAACCTCCTGCTAAGATTTCCTGTTCAGTTTCCTCATGAGAAGCTAACAGGAAGAGTCAAGAAATTTTTCTTCCTTCCTTACCTCCCTCCCTCCCACCCTCCTTGAATTTCTTTTCGCTTCCCTATTTATTTTGTTCGTGGGAAGTTTGCAGGGATAAAATCAGTGGAGAACCACTTTATAACCATTAGTACCACTTTATAATGCCCTGGTAAGTTCATTCTTACTTGGAATATTGCATCCAGTTTGGGTTTGCCATGATATAAAAAGAGAAAAGCAACAAAGATGATTAGGGACTAGAAGCTAAAACATACGAAGAACAGTTATGTCTAGCTTTATGAAAAGAAGGACTAGGAGTGACACGATAGCAGTGTTCCAATATCTAAGAGACTGCCACAAAGAAGAGGCTAGCAGGAAATTACAAATACAAGGCCAGCAGGCAGGTGAGACAGGGAATGAAGGCTATGCATAGTACAATTAGAAATGGTATATGGGATACATAATAGGGGCTATGTGAATTGGGAAGAGTGTGGGGTTATTTACCAGAGAAGCGGTGCAGGTTGAGTAGGATACACAGGAGGTGACACAGGTAAAGAAGTATGTGTCTGTTTGTCTATGTGATGAGGTGGGTTATAAGTGAAGGAGTGTTTTTTTTGAAAATCAGAATTTGCCCTTGTCATATTTTTATATGAATCCTCTTAATTTCTTTTTCATTGATAGATGCCTGAAAAATTCTGCCTATCCTGTGTTGATATATGGTTTTAAATAAAAAATAAAGCCTTTTTAATTATGTTGGTGAGAGAAATCCTTGAAAGATTTTTGAGGAATCCATCATCTGTCTTTCTATCTTCCCATCTGTCTGCTTGTCTGTCCATCCCTCCCTCCCTCCCTCTCTCTCTATCTCTCTGTCACACACACACAAACATACACATACACTCACACACATTTAAAGACTCAAGCTTGACTTCTGGTAATTATATCATGGCAAAATGGTTTGTCACTTCTGTAATTTTTTTCTAACTTTTTTGGGAATAAACCACCAAAATAATAATTTACACTTTCTCCAGTGACATTTTACAGACCTTAGAATGCCCTCTGAACATGCCACCAACTAAATTAGCGGTCAACTGTCTGGTCATTTTGAACTGAGAAATACAAAAAAAGTATTCCCCAAACTATACAATAGGCTTTATTTTATTTTTTTAAATAAAAATAAACTTTCCCAAAATTGTAGTAAAAACTGAAAATCTTCACTCTGCTCATATGTGTGACAGGATCCTGACAGTTATACATCCCAATCCCCCTGTAATGCTGCTTTGATTCTTCCCTTAGAACTGGCCTCTAGTTTCTTCTTTCTCTTGTGAGAGTCCTCAAAGAAAAGAAAACTGGAAGTATGGTTTAAATTGATCAGGAGTGTCTTTAGGGCTAGAGTAAAAAAAAAAAGTCAAGATGACAGCCACAACCATGTGATGAAAGCTCTGTTCCACTTTTTACATGCACCATAACTACATGGTAGTAGTAACCATCTTGATGTTTTTGATTTCCCTGAAGACTCCCCCTAGCCAAGATAGATTCACTCTTATTTTCACTTGATTCAAAAAAGGTGGCTTTCATCCTGTCTTGTTTAATGATTTGTTGGTTACTATCTGGCTAACTCAAATCTTAAAAGTAAACATTGATTACTACAGTACTTACTGTCATGCACAAGTAATGTATGGGATTCAAGCCAACTACCATTTGTCTGAAAAAGTGTAGGGTTTCCTGCGTAAGAAGGGGTTTGGACAAGACTTCCAAGGCCCCTTCCAACTCTGTTACATATCCTATCCTATCCTATCCTATCCTATCCTATCCTATCCTATCCTGTTCTGTTCCTTTCCATTCTGTTCCATTTTGTTCTATTCTATTCTATTTCCACTCCACCCCACCCCACTCCTCCATTCTATAATAAATTTTATATAATCCTATTATAAGGAATCTCCCAGAACTGATATATGAGGCTCAATGGAGGTTAAGGATAGATCAGTTGTCAATCTGTTGCAGCTACACAAATATTCAAGGCTAATTCCATGCTTGAACTCTCTCCCACTTGACTTGATATTTCCCAACACTTCCCATCAATACCATTTAGCCAGAGGAGTTAGCTAGTAATGCCTTTGCTTGCTAGTGTATTCTTCAACTAATTGGGAACAAAAATATATATATGATGGAAGTCCACATTATTTTTGGAACAAGTAATAATTAAGACATCAGATTCAAAGAAAGGGGCTCACATCAAATCACCAACCTAAATTGGCCATTTAGAAACAAAAGGATAACATTGGAGTCAAGGAGGGAAGCCTTTTTATTCTGTGGCCCCTGCCCATTGAATATACTCCCACCAGAAGTGAGATCCAATCTCACCCTTTTGGCCTTCTAGAGAAGCCTTAAATCTGGCTCTGCAGTCTGCTCTGGGCCCTGATGAGGTACTGTATGGTGGGACTGGCTTATGGGCTATAGAGAAAATTCATCTGCACGTGTTACCATTCTCTTGGGTTTTCATTTCTATTTAATCTTGTTAACTTTAATCTCTATGTTACCTTTTTATAATTTTGTAAACAGCTTAGACAGTTATTTCAACAGTGATACGGGCAGCAAAGAAAGTTAACTAAATAACTAAATAAACCATTATTTACAGTTAGAATGCTGTTAGGATTTATCAAGGTCATTTTAGATACAATATGAATTAAAGCAGTAGCCACTGAAATCTTCTTGGTGCTTAAGTCAAGAAAGCTTTTCTCAAGTACTTTGCCTTGGGGGCGTATTGGAAAGATGATATGCATCCATTTTTGTTTTTAAACTAATTAAAGGCAAGTTCCTCCAGAATATTTAGAAAGCTATTGAAATGCAGATGTGTTTATAATTTCCATTTGCATATTTTGTTTATGCATTCTAATACTGTATCTTATTTGGTAAATATAACTTATTTATTTAAGAATGAAATGAGGGCCTTAATTCACATTTATTGTCAGTAGATATAACCTGTCAACTTACAAATATGCAAGTTGTAAATTGATAAGTTGTAACCAAATATGCTATGTAGTAATCCATGTATGATTATCAGCTGGGAAGCATGCATTTATCTGCAAGGAGCAAAATGCAAATTATTCATCTGAAAATCATTTTCTGCTTTTTAAAAATCCATTGCTATCCTTCCATGTTCAAAAAGAGTTCTGAGTCCCATTGAATTGCACTAATTTAAACAAAGATCTTATTTTAAAATAAATAATGAAATACCTTCCAATGATTGTTGTATTTATTTATGTGTCACTTTTTGTATTTAAAGCCCATGTCACACTGAACCAACGGATGCAAAGAGGATGTAAAACAGACATAAAAACTTGCCATCCGTTCGAAAACGCGATGTACTCACTACCTCCGTTTGGCTTCCTCTCTATCCGTCCAGCATCCGTTTATGGACGTTTCATCCACTCAGAAAGTTTTGGGCTGCCTAAAACTTTTGCGCGGAAAATGTATCCAGTTCATCCATTCTGTATCCGCTATGCATCCGCTACACATCCGTTACGCATCCGTTACGTATCCGCTATATCCGCTAGGTATCCGCTGCACATCCGCGGAACTCCATCCACCCGGAGGCAGGGAGGAAGCGGAACGGACGCAGAACGGATGCAGAACAGATGTCTAGCGGATGCAGAACGGAAACAACGTGTTTAAAACGGAAAAAACATTTGCAGAGGGGACCTATCTCGGATATTAAGGATGTCCAGAGGATGCCTAGAGGATGCCTAGAGGATGCTTAGCGGAAAACCTATACTGCCTATAAAAAGGGGGAGCAAGTCGCCTGCATCTCACTTTCAGAACAGCAGCCCAGCGGTGCAGACCTCTGCAGCCTTCATCTGCCTCTTCCTCTTCCACAGCATCCAGTCATGTCCACCGTAGATTATAACAAAGTCCTTTTGGCAGCCACCATCATTCTGCAACAGTGCGAAGCCATCTGCAGGCTCTGAGAACACTACTGCGAGAAGAAAAGGAGCCACCCAAAAAGAGTCTGGGTCCAAAGATGGCTCGCCAGAAGAGCACAGGATAGACTGTACAACAAGCTGATGGTGGAGCTCAGGAACGAAGACACTTGTGCATTCCAGAACTTCATGAGGATGCCTCCAGCCATGTTTGACGAAGTTGTGCAGCACCTGACACCCAGGTTGACCAAGGCAAACACCAGCTTCCAGCCCAGCCTGGAACCTGGGCTCAAGGTGGCACTCACTCTGCACCATCTGGCCTCAGGGACCTCCTACAGGAGCATGCAGTACGGCTGGAGAGTGCCATCCAAGACCATCAGCATTGTGGTCAGAGAAGTGGTGCAGGCCAACATCGAAGAATACAAGGAGGAGCTCCTCCAGTGCCCCTCCACTGAAGAAGGATGGAAGAAAGTTGCAGAGCAGTGGTATCAAAAGTGGAACTTACCACACACCGTTGGAGCCATAGATGGCAAGCACGTGGCCTGCAAAGCTCCAGCCAACTCAGGGTCCACTTTTTTCAACTCCAAGGGCTTCTTCAGCATCATCCTCTTCGCCATGGTCAATGCTGACTACAAGTTCATGTACATTGATGCTTCAGATAACGGGTCAGCTTCAGATGCCCAGGTATACAACACCAGTCACCTCAAGGAGGAGCTGGAAGGCAACCTCATGGTGGGCTTCCCAGATCCAGAACCCCTGCCCAACGACACACAAGATGTGCCCTACTTCATCATGGGGGATGACGCCTTCTCCCTCACAACCTACCTCATGAAGCCCTACACCTCCAGACTCCTCACTCGTGAAGAGAGGATCTTCAACTACAGGCTCTCCAGGGCAAGGTGGGTGGTGGAGAACGCCTTTGGCATCCTGGCCAACAGGTTTCAGGTACTTCTCAACACCATGCAGCATTGCCCAGAGACCGTGAGGAGGATCATGGAAGCTTGCTGCATCCTGCACAATCTCATGCACACCCGCTACCCAGTCTTGCAGAACAGGCTTGTGGACCTCCAACAAGGCAATGGGGACATGGAGCCTCGGGAATGGAGGCAAGGGCTAAACCTGATAGACACTGTGGATGTGCCAGGTCCAACAGAGCCTCACATGAAGAGAAGAAGCAGCGCAACCTCCTGAGACAATGGTGCAACTCCCCAGCTGGAGCAGTGGAGTGGCAAGACAGGATGGTAGATGCTTAATGGATGCTTCCTTCAGCTTGTCTCATCACATGGATGAGATTGGGCCATGTATGTTGGGTTGGCCTACAATGAACAGGGCGTTTAATAAAGAGTTGTGTTTATATTGACATGTGTGGATAATTATTACATTATTATTGATAATAAAGGGCCGTAGGTGTGGCACCTGGGAGGGTGGACCATACATTCCCACTATGCTTGCACTGGAGGTTTATCTATCCCACAGCTATTACCCATCCCACAGCTATTACCCATCCCACAGGTATCCAAACCCATCCCAAATCTATCTTTACCCATCCCACAAGCATGCAAAGGCTTAAACCATTTCTAAAAGTTTCCAGCAAGACTTTATTAAAAAAAAAAGAAATGAAGTAAGTGTGTGAATCATAAATAGACTTTATTAACAACAAGCTATAAGACAAAAATGAGTCTCTGGTACTCCTCTTGGTCGCTTAGTCCAAGGGCTGAAGGGTGCAGGTGCTGTAGAGGTGGCTGGTGCTGGAGTGCTTGTCATCAGCTCCTCAGAAGCAGAAGCAGCAGAAGCGCCATCCCCAGAAGAGCGAGCCCGTGCTGCAGAAGCCTCAGGAGAACCAGAGTGAGGGCCAGGGGGCGGGATGGTAGCCCTGTCCCTCTTGCAAGGGCTGGCAGCAGATGGCTGAGGCTTGCTGTGCTTCCGCATGGTTGTGGGGTTGCTGGCTGGCAGGCACCAAGGCTGGCAGGGAGGCTGGCAGGGAGGCAGGCACCAAGGCTGGCAGGAAGGCTGGCAGGAAGGCTGGCAGGAAGGCTGGCAGGAAGGCTGGCACCAAGGCAGGCACCAAGGCAGGCACCAAGGCTGGCAGGGAGGCAGGCACCAAGGCTTGCAGGAAGGCTGGCACCAAGGCTGGCACCAAGGCTGGCACCAAGGCATGCACCATGGCTGGCAGGAAGGCAGGCAGCAAGGCTGGCAGGCAGACCGGCTGGTAGCAAGGCTTGCAGGCAGGCTGGCAGCAAGGCTGGCAGGCAGACCAGCTGGTAGCAAGGCTTGCAGGCAGGCTGGCAGCAAGGCTGGCAGGGAGGTAGGCAGCAAGTCTGGCAGGGAGGCTGGCAGCAAGTCTGGCAGGGAGGCTGGCAGCAAGGCTGGCAGGGAGGCTGGTAGCAAGGCTGGCAGGCAGACATCCAGGCAGGGCAGGCAAGGCAGTCGATGTGTCCGGCAGCAGGTCTTTTCTCTGAATGGCGACCTGCTTCCGAGCTGCTTCCGTTATATCCGTGGGGCTGATGCAATGCATCCTCCCTGCATGCGCAATTAACGCCAGGCATCCATTAGGCTTCCGCTGTGCATCCGCTGTGCATCCACTTCATCCATTCAGCGTCCACTCTGCATCTGCTCGTTCCATTCTGCCTCCGCTTCGCTGAGGCCCCCCGGAAGCCCTGCGGATATGCCATCCACTCCCATCCACTCCCATCTGCTTCCAACCGCTGGGCTTCCATTCTGCATCCACTTTGCATCCGCCCTGCATCCTCCCCGCGTCCGTGTTATCCGCTCCGGTTATGCAAATTTTTGCCCCTTTTGAGAGCGGATAACAACGGATGGAACATTTTGCTCGTCCGTTGTGTCCCTTTTGCATCCATTGGCCAGTGTGACATGGGCTTAAGACATAGAGTAAAGCCATGTCTAATGATGAAATGTTCCCCTTCTCTATCTCTTGTTGGAAGAAATATCCTTCTGGGTTCAGTTCCAAGTGGGGAAGAAAGACACTGGAAACATGGTGACCGCTTGGAAAGATGGTTTAATGGTAGAGAGGACCACATGGCTTGGAGCTCCAAAGTGAAAATGACAAATACATGCTTCAAGATGTTGAGTGAAGGAAAAGAAGAAGAGCCAAGATGCTGAAAGACTCTTGGTTTATGCCCTCTGTTGGGATTTGAATTTGAACTTATATCCTGATTGGTTGTCAGACTCCCACGGGGCCATGCAGGGGCAACTCTGTAGGCTGTCCTGAGTCCCAGGCTTGGTTGAGCTTTGCTGGATGATGATGTAATGAAAGGGCTTTGGGCAATTCCTATTATGGCTCTAGCTGGAGTAGATATTTGTTATGTAAAATATACCGGCCCAGGCCAGAGTAATGGCTCATTAGCAAAGGTGGGTGCCTCTGAGTTTCTACTTTTCTTTTGGGGGGAAATATTCAGCCTTTTTAGTATATCCTAAAATATTTCATTTTCCTAGCAGCGGGGTGGTTTTAACTTCCAACACTCTGAAAGAAAATTCTATTGACAATAATCCATCTCTCTCTCTCTTTCTCTCTTTCTCCCCCTCCCCCCCTCTCTCTCTCACACACACAGAGAAAGAGAGAGAGAGAGAGAGAGAGAGAGAGAGAGAGAGACAGACAGACAGACAGACAGACAGACAGACAGACAGACAGACAGACCTTACAAAACAAAGATGCAGGTTAAACCAAGGGGTTAGAGACAATGAAGCAGAAGCTGCTTAGACAGCATGCATCCCCAGGAGTTGGGAATAATCATGCAACTTCTATATAAATTATAAAACCATTTCCATGACTGCTAGAAATACTGACAGGAAGTATCCAAATGTTCCTGAACAGATTGATTAAGAGTGGAACAGGCAACCTGTAACCCATGGCCCTTGAGACACCTTGGTTATTTTCTGTCATCTTGTAGCTTCCTGAGATCACAGAGTGATCTGAGAGTGGCAAACCATCAAATAGCATCATTGGAATTTTCTGTTGTTTGACGAGAAAGTAGAAAGTAAAAGAAATGTGAGAAATATCCAACAGGCTTGAAAAGTTTTAATTTTTCTTCGAATGACTCAAACCTCATAAATGGAAACAATAAGCCTATCCTTTCTGGATGACTTTTTCATAACCATTCTTTTTCTATATATCAACCTACATTCTCCTATTTTGTAACATTTTGGTTTCTATTATTGGAAGATTCTATACATTTCAGTGAATCACCCACTGTAATGCATTAGATAAATACTTCAAATAACAGTGAGTGAAAAGAATGCAGAGAAGTTAGATGTGTACAAAATAACATTTATTTTATTGAGTCATGAAATTTATTGAAGTAAAGAATCACAAGATTCTTTATATTTCCTGAAATTCATCAATGTCTTATATATAATTATCAGTTTCTTCCTTTTAACTTTTTTATTTTGGATGTTCTTCAACAATTTTCAAAGTTGAAATGATATCTCTTGTTTATCAGAGAATCAGAGGAATGTTTATAAGATTGCCACTGTTTAGAAGTTTTATTAAATTACTCAATGTCAGTGGGGAATTGAGAGTTGCAGACCAAAAGCATTTATTGGTCATAAAGGCCCTGTCACACTGGCCGACGCATGCAAAACGTTTGTAAAAAGGACACAGCGGAGGAGAAAAATGTTCCATCCGTTGTTATCCGCTCTCAAAAGTGCCCCGAATTTGGATAACCAGAGCGGACAACACGGAAAGGAACGGACGGGGGGAGGACGTAGGGCGGATGGAAAGCGGATGCTCCACGGAAGCCTAGTGGATGAAAGCGGATGGGAGCAGATGGCACATCCGCAAGGCTTCTGGGGGACCGCAGCAAAGCGGATGCGGAATGGATACAGCAGATGCAGAGCGGACGCCGAGGGGATGAAGCAGATGCACAGTGGATGCCAAGCGGATGAAGCGGATGCAGAGCGGAAGCCTAGCGGATGCCTAGCGGAAGCCTAGCAGATGCCTAGCGGATGCCTAGCATTCAATGCGCATGCGGGGAGGATGCATTGCGTCAGCCCCACAGATATAAAGGGAAGCAGCTCCCAAGCAGGTCACCATTCAGAGGAAAGACCTGCTTCCAGACACATCTCCAGCCTGCCTGCAAGCCTTCCAGCCTGCCTGCCAGCCTGCCTGCCAGCCAGCCTGCCTGCCTGCCTGCCTGCCTGCCTGCCAGCCTGCCTGCCTGCCAGTCAGCAACCCTACAACCATGGGGAAGAAGAGAAAGCCTCAGCCATCAGCTGCCAGCCCTGGCAAGAGGGACAGGGCCACCCTCCCACCCCCTGGCCCTCACTCTGCTTCTGCTGGGGCTTCAGCAGCACGGGCTCACTCTTCTGGGTCTGGGGCTTCTGCTGCTTCTGCTTCTGGAGGAGATGCTGATGCTGCTTATGGCGGTGGTGCTTCTGATGGTGCTTACTCTGTTGAAGCTGCTTCTGGTGGTGGTGCTTCTGCTGGTGCTTACTCTGCTGGCACTGCTCCTGGTGCTTGTGCTTCTGCTGGTGCTTACTCTGCTGGCACTGCTCCTCGTCCTGCTGGTCCTGCTGGTGCTCCTGGTCCTGCTGGTCCTGCTCGTGCTCCTAGTCCTGCTGGTCCTGCTGGTGCTGCTGGCCCTGCTGGTGCTGCTGGTGCTACTGTTCCTGCTGGTCCTGCTTTTACTGCTGCTGCTGATGCTGCTGGTGGTGTGGAAGAGCAGCCTCTACAACCTGGAAGCCCCTCTGATGAGGGCCCATGTGGTCCTGCCAAAGGGAGGAAGAGGCAGATGCGAGAATGGGAGATGAGGCAATACAACATTGAAGAGGAACATGAGGATGAGGTGCTGGAGTGGCTGAGAGAGAATGACTAACTATGGCGGAAAGGACACAGGCTCTATAGGGACATCAAAAGGAAGCAGGCTGCTTGGAGAGAGAAGGCGGAGAGCCTGGGCTACACTTCGGAGGTGCTCCTCAGCTGGTGGAAGCACATGCACACCTGGTACAGGAAGCTGCACCTCAAGAAATCTGGCCAGGCTGGTCAAGCTTACGGACAGAGAGACCTACGTGATGGCCAAGTGCAGCTTCCTGGAGGGTGAGATCCACCACCGAGGAGCAGCCCCTCTCAAAACCCTCTCTCTCAGGCAGCCTGCTGAGAGCCAGTCCTCTTCCAGCAGAGAGTCAGCTCCTGTCTCCAGGCAGGTATCTGTGGAGCGTGCCACGACGGAGAACCCCTGACAGCTGTAGTTCCCGTGGTGGAGTGCGTGGAGGACCCCCCTGATGCAGTGGGAGAAAGGAGATGGCACTTCCCCCACAGCCCAACCCGCATCCACCCCCAGCTCCACTTCCACAGAAAGGCAGAAAGCCAGACAGGAGGGGCAGAGCCACACTGTCCTGCTGGAGATAAGAGACACCATCAGGAGTAGCGTAGATCTCCTCTCTCAGCTGGTACACACCGACATACCATCCTCAAACCGCAAGCCCTTCCTCACCTACGTCAACCAGACCCTCATGGACATGTCCGAATCACAGTACCAGGATCACAGGTCTTCTGCACAACCCTCCAGGCCCAGCTGAACCTGCTCCGACCCAGTCCAGGTCTGCTCCTCCACCCCAGGTGATGTCACAGCCCTTCCAAGGCTTTCCACAGGCCCTCACCTACCAATGCTACCGGTACCAGGAGTTACAGCAGCACAGGCAACCCTTCCCAGTCCAGGCACAGGTACATTGAACACCACCGATGCCACCGATGCCACCGATGCCACTGATGACACTGATGCCACCAATGCCACCAATGCCACAGATGCCACCCACGCAACAGATGCCACCCACGCCATAGATGCCACCCACACCACAGATGCCACCCACCCAGAGAGGCAGACCGGAGAGGCAGAGCCACACTGTCCTGCTGGAGATCAGGGACATCATCAGGAGCAGCGTAGATCTCTTCTCTCAGTTGGTACACACCGACTCCTCATCCTCCAACCACAAGCCCTTCCTCACTTATGTGAACCAGACCCTCATGTACATGGCGGAATCCCAGTTCCAGGTGGTGAAGGACAGGATCACCGATCTGCTTCACAACCCTCCAGACCCAGATGAACCTGCTCCCACCCAGTCCAGGTCTGTTCCTCCACCCCAGGTGATGTCACTCCCATTCCAAGGCTTTCCACAGGCCCTCACCTACCAAGGCTATGGCTGCCAGGAGATCCAGCAGCACAGGCAGCAGCCCTTCCCATCCAGGCACAGGTTCATCGGACGCCACTGTTGCCACCGGTTCCACTGATGCCACCCATGCCACCGATGCCACCGATGCCACCAATGCCAGTCCTCACCCAGCTGCAGACCAGACAGCCCCACTACACTGCTCCTTCCTCCATCCCACAGCCAAACCCGGCCTCAGTACATCTGTCATCGGTACTGGGGCTGACACCCCATGGCATGGAGGAAGGGGCTCTCAACATCACGGGGCTGAGCCAGCTGTCTGAGAGCTTCCTCAACACACCGTCCCCTGTTGTCCTCTCGGGGCCAGGCACCCCAATGGTGCCTCAGACCAGCACTCCAGCAGCAGCCACCTCCACAGCACCTGGACCCTTCACCCCTGAGACTGGGCACACCTCTGAGTGACCGATAAGAGTGCCAGAGATTGGGTGGCTATCTGTTGACTTTATTTGGACACTTGACTTGGGTCATTTTTTTTTTACAGCTTGTTATTAATAAAGATTATCTTTGCTTCACACACTTGCTTCATTTATTTTTTTCAATAAAGTCTTGGTGGAAACTTTTAGAAATGGTTTAAGCCTTTTCATGCTTATGGGATGGGTTAAGACAGCAGTGGGATGGGCAGGGATACCTTTGGGATGGGTTAAGATACCCGTGGGATGGGCAGGGATACCTTTGTGATGGGTTAAGATAGCAGTGGGATGGGCAGGTATACTTTGGGATGGGTAATAGCTGTGGGATAGATAAACCTCCAGTGCAAGCATAGTGGAACTGTATGGTCCACCCTCCCAGGTGCCACACCTATGGCCCTTTATTATCAAGAATAATGTAATCAATCATCCACACATGTCAACATAAACACAACTCTTTATTAAATGCCCTGTTCATTGTAGGCCCACCCAATATACATGGCCCAATCTCATCAGTGTGAAGAGACAGGCTGAAGGAAGCATCCATTAATCATTTACCGTCCTGTCTTGCCACTCCACTGCTCCAGATGGGGAGTTGCACCAGTGTTTCAGGAGGTTGCGCTGCTTCTTCCCTTCACGTGAGGCTCTGTTGGGGCCTTCCACATCCTCAGTGTCTATCAGGTTTAGCCCTTGCCTCCATTCCCCAGGCTCCACGTCTGCATTGCCTTGTTGTAGGTCCACGAGCCTGTTCAGCCTGTTCCAGGGGAGCTTTTTGGTCAAGAGAACTTCCAAGCCTTTTTATTTTAGGAATTATCAGATTGTCCACTGTCATTTCAGTCTGTCTTATATTCTTCCACAATAATATAAAGGGCAATCTCCTTTTTTCTTTCTCATTTTTCAGCTTGCATATTCTGTATTGAATTACAGGGAGGTTTAGTTTTTATAGATGAAGTCTGAATTGGTTTGTATTGTGAGCAAGAAAATACATAACATTTTAAGAATTGAACCATTTCTACAATGATTTTATGAAGTAGCAACTCTGGTCTAAACGCTAGGTCCCACTGGCCGACGGACGCAAAATGTATGCATAAAGGACACAGCAGACGAGCAAAATTTCAGGGGTGGCTCCATCCGTTATCATCTGCTTCAAAAAGTAGCCAAAATTTGCATAAATAGAACGGAAAAGAACAGACGTGGGTAGTATGTAGCGGGAATGTTAAACGGATGTTCATAGGAAGCCTAGCGGATGGAAGCGGATGACACCTCCGAAGGGGATCTGGGGGAGAATTTCGAAGCGGATGCATAGCGGATGAAGCAGATGCATCACATACACCTAAAAGAAAGAAAGGGGATGCTGCGTGGATGTATATCGGATGCAAACACATCCTTTCTATTTCCGTGCTACTAACGATGTATAGACGTTCCATGTACCCCTTCTTTCCTCCCTCTTTCCATTTTCAGCTGCAGTGGATGTGAGTTGTGAGGATGCCCAGAGGATGCAGAGAGGATACAGCGGACATTTAACAGATGATAAATGGACATAGAACGTTTGTTGCTCATATGTCGCAGATTTACATCATACATGGCGGAAAGTTCATCCATTCACAAAGGTTTGTGCACTTCAAAACTTCTTGCACAGATGAAATCGCAGTGGACAGATCCTCGATGGATAGAGCGTATGAAACACGTATGCAATGAGTACATAATGGATGCATAGCGTTTTCCAATGGATGGCAAGCTTTTTTTTTTAATGTTTTACATCTTCTTTGCATCAGTTTTTGCATCACTTTTACATCTTCTCTGCATCCCCCCGTGCAGTGGGACAGGGCCTTTATATTAAGTGACAACTAAAGTCCTATTCTATATATGCTTGCCTTTGACCTGATTGTTATCTGGCATTATTATTATAAGCCAATGATATGTCTGTATCATTGTTCAATTGATATAACATTTGATATCAATTTAAAAGATTTGAAAAACACTATGGGAAAATGAAAATGAAAAGTTGTGGGTAAAATGCTTTTGTATACTTAGAATGCAAGCACAGTTGGATGTATTTAACTGAAATTTAAAAAAATATTCTAAAAAAGAGAGGAAGTAATTAGAGAAAGATTGACTTCCTTTTAGAAATTGAATATAAATTTGAACAAAAGAAATGCAGAGATGCAAACAAGTATTTTTAGAAACATGGATAGTTCTAGAAACAACATGAACAATAACAAGTATAACTTAAATTGAGACTTACTTCTAAATGTTGGACTTCTCCATTTTATCCTAAAATTTTAAACATCTAATAATTTCATCAGATTTTTCATCTTTTTAAATTTTAAATTTTGAAGATCTGCAGATGTTCTCTACAAGATATAATAGATGTCCAGAAACTGATGAATTATTGGATAGTAATCTCAGATTTAAAGATGTTGTAATTGTCAATCAAATTTATTAACTAACTTCAAATATGAGTAAAAGTTCATATTTGTTACTTTTTTGAATTATTGATGCTGGACCTGAAGCCTGAGAATTGTATTACCAACATATATTTTGTAACCAACCAACCAACCAACCAACCAATCAAAACAAATCTTAAATTAAGAAAGGATATAACAAGGGCCACTAACCACATAGCTGAGAATTTGAGGAGTTTTACCCCATCAGAGAATTTTGTTAATACAGACTATAGATTCAAAATGCAGGTGTGCAGAGTGGAAATCTTTGCAGTTAAACTTTAATTATTATCTAAATATAAGATATATCATCTGAGTGTGACTATCCCATTTTAGTCCTTGGTGAATGCATATTTACTGTCTCAACATGGTTCATAGCAATTACTTTGTTTATGTCTGCAGAATAATACTTGGGAGCTATCATATAAAGGTTTTATTTTGTTACAGATTTCATTTTGTTATTGTTATTTTGTTATTAAGTTTTAATACATCTGATACCAGAGAAGAAATATGTCTAAAATTAATTGAAAACCACCTTCTTTAGGACTATAATCTCTCTGGAATAATTTTATAAGAAATGCTTTGGTGAAGTAGCCCTAAACTAATACAGTGATTTCAGGATATGCATGTAGTATAATTATTATATTTTAGAGAACATTGTGAACATTTGTAAAATCTTAGAAAGGCATATTGTAGAGTTCGCGAAGAATGAGACTGGAGACCAGCGTAACTTCAACTCTTTTATTTAGTGCAGAAATTCCGTCTGAACCAGGAGCCGCGGTAGCTCTTTTTATAGAGAGGCTGCTCGCGGCTAGTGGCCAATGATGGCTACTTGTTTTTCCCGCTGCTGAGTTGGCTAATCATAGGTTAGCTATTATTGGCCAATCAGCATCGAGACAGGAACCAATGAGCTTCTAGTATTTCTTGACCAATAGGAATAGACTATTTGAAGTATGTTAATATGGAATACCCCTCCCCTCTTGGTATGGTCCTACCTTACATAGTCATGTAAGTAGGCGGGGCTTTTAGGCTGCCTATTTGACCTGCGCAGTTTAGTTGTGTCATCGTCTTTAACGGGTTCGGACAGGATCGCTGTTTCTCCCGTCCTTCTCTGTGGAACCTCCTGGAACATGGAGTCAGCCATGCCATTCCCGCCCGGCCTACTCAGGCTGGTAAAGTTGGCTCAGCTGCTCTCTTCCGGAGAGGCATCTAGGTCTTCTTGTGCCTCCTGCTCCTCTTCGCTGAAGACTTCTGTGGGTAGGTCATTGTTTTTGTCTGAATTTATTTGCAAATGTTGTTTATTGTGTATATTTTGATTTTGTGGGGTTTCTTGCTCTGCCAGAGGGTTTCCCCCTATCCCCTGATTTGTGTTTAAGGGGTCTTGCCCCTCTCTGGTTGGTCTAATAATATTTTTGTGTAGTTTTTGTGCTGTTTCTGGTGTGTGTGTGTTGGTCTTCGTGTCTGGGTGTGTCAGTGGTGCATTCCAGTGTTCGTGATTGTAACTGATCAATGTGTCTCCTCCAGGTTCTGCCATTGTCTGTGTCTAGTCTATAGGACCAAGGTCCTGTTATTTGAGTTATTTTCACCGGTACCCACAGTGGATGTCCGGTGAGATTTTTTGCATATACTAAGTTTCCTGGTTCGAATGCACGGTATCTGCTGGAGGAATCAGTTGGTTTTTCAGAGGTGTATATTGGGTGTAACCTATCTAATTGTGATCTCAATTTTCTGCCCATTAGTAATTCTGCTGGGCTTTTATTTGTAGTAGCAGTTGGTGTTATGTGTTCTATGGTGAGCATTTTTCCAATTTTTTTCTGAATGTCCTCTGAGTCTAACTTGTCTAAAGTTTCTTTGGTATATCAGACCATGCGTTCCGCCCTGGTGTTTGTAGCCAGTCGGCCTGCTGCTGTCAAAGCATGTCTTATACCATGTTCGGTGAGGAATTTTTCAAATGTTAGTGCAGTAAACTGTGGGCCGTTATCTGAAATGAGCAAGTCTGGTAACCCATGTGTGGTGAATAGTTTCCGTAGTTGTTTAATAACTGCTTCTGTGGTGGTCGAGTTCATGACACTTACCTCTAGCCAATTGGAGTAAATGTCTACTATGATTAAAAAATTATATCCTTTTGTTGGACCCATGAAATCTATGTGGATTCGTGACCAGGGGCCCCTTGGTGTTTTCCAGTCTAGTATAGGTGCTGAAGGGGGTGCAGGTCAGGATTTTTGGCATTTCCCACAGGTTTCAACCCATTTCCCAATGTCCTTGTCTATTCCTGGCCACCATACATAGCTCCTGGCCAGGGATTTCATTCGTACAATGCCCGGGTGGCCTTCATGCAACATACTCAGTACTTGTTCTTGTACCGGTTCTGGTATTACCACTCGGTCCCCCCATAATATGCAACCTTTTAATAATGACAGTTCAGTTTGCCTATTTTTGAAAGATTTAAAATTAACCTCTGTCTCGTTTTCCGGCCACCCTTTTCCTACCCAGTTTAAGACTTGTGACAAGGTTTTGTCTCTTGCCGTCAATCTCGCAATGTCCGCTGCAGTTATGGGTAGGTTTGACAATGTCTCAATCTGTAGGATGGAAGTGGTCGGTGCCGGATCAGTTCCTAGTTCTGGTAGGGGAGTACGGCTCAATGCATCGGTGTGAGAAATGTCTTTGCCCGGTCGGTGAATCAGTTTATAGTTGTAGGCTGCCAGGAACTCGGACCACCTTGTCATTCCAGGGGATAGTATATTTAGGGTGGCTCTGTTCCCGGCTAGTATTCCCAATAGAGGTTTGTGGTCTGTAACAAGGGTAAAAGTCCTACCGTAAAGGTATTCGTGGAACCGTTTGACACTGGATATTGCTGCTAATGCCTCTCTGTCCAATTGACTGTAGTTACGTTCAGTTTTTGATAGTGTTTTGGAGTAGAACGCGATCAGTGCTTCTCTCCCATCAGGCAGGATGTGGCTAAGTAAAGCTCCGACACCGAACAATGATGCGTCGCAGGTGACTGTTAATGGTAGTGTCTCGCTGTACTGCATTAATACCAAGTCGGAAGTGATTAGGTCTTTTACCCTCTGTAATGCTGTCTCTTCACATTGTCCCCAGGTCCAGGTAGCTGCCTTGTCCAAAAGCCTATGCAGTGGTTCCACCGTCGTTGCCTTCTGTGGCAGAAAAACATTATAAAAATTTATAAGTCCCAAGAATGCTTGCAACTTTACCTTGTTTTTTGGTCTATTTGATTGCCTTAATTTTTTTCTCTGTGGGGTGGATGCCCTCTTTGTTGATTTGATACCCTAGGAATTTGACTTTTGAGGTGGCTAATTGGCACTTTTCTTTTTTTACCTTGATTCCCGCCTTCTGGAACCTTTGAAAAACCACTCTGTGACGTGCTTCTAGTTGTCTCTCATCGCTAGCTGACACTAGCACTTCATCAAAGTATGGGACTACTCCTTTGGAACACCACTGGGGCTACGCTGACTCCAAATTGCAGCCTTTTGCATTTGAAGGCTCCTCTATGAGTCACGATCGTTTGTGCCTCTGGTGTTTCGGGGTCGACTGGTAATTGTTGGTATGCTTGGACAAGGTCGAGTTTTGTGAAAACCTTGCCTCTCCCCAATGAGTGTAGTAGGTGTTGCACTACCGGAACAGGATACGTGCTTTGTTGTAGTGCATAGTTCAGGGTAGCCTTGTAGTCCCCACAGATTCTCACGGACCCATCCGGTTTAACTGGGGTCACAATTGGGGTCTCCCATTTGGCATGATCAGTTGGTTCCAAAATACCTTGTGCTATTAGTTTGTTAAGTTCTCCAGCAATCTTTGGTTTTAGTGCGAAGGGGACTCTCCTCACCTTCAGCCTAATTGGAGCTATTGTTGGATCTAAATTAAATGAAATAGGGGACCCTCGGTACTTGCCTAATTTTTCATCGAAGACATCCTGGAACTCCCTCATCAGGTTTTCCTCCCAGTCTGTGTCGGTGATGCTGTTAATGCAGGTCACTCCAATTCCTAGAGGTTCGAACCACTCGAGTCCCAATAGGCTTGGTCGGTTTCAGTCTACGATGGTTAGCGGCAAGATTTTCTTGTGTTCTCTGAAAGTTATTAGGAAATGTCCGAGTCCGACTACCGGTATTCTGTTTCCCTGGTAGTCCTTTAGGATTAGCGATTGGTGTTCTAGTTCAGCTCTGCCAATGTGCAGTACTAGTTTTTTAATGATATCCTATGACACCATCGATAGGTACAATCCAGAATCTACCTCCGTTTTACATTCTTGGCCCTTGATCCGGACTGCCACATGTACTTTTCAGCCATTTGTTGCATTAGAGTGCCCGATGATAATGGTTTGATGTGTTTCTTCTTTTCTATAGTTCTCGTTTAGCCACTTGCATTTGCTTTTGCGGCTTTCACGGCTCCACATTTGTTTATCTTTAGTTCCTGGTGGTGTGTTGTCTCTACATCGGGGGCTGTAGCTCTTGTGGTTTCGGCATACTCTTTCAATGTGACCCCTTCTCTCACAGTACCGGCACACAGCATCTAAGAACTGGCACTCAGAACGGGGGTGGTCTCCTCCGCACCTGGCACTCTGAAACCCTGACTTACGATCTTTCTTCAGCCGTTGATCTCATTCAGCCTGGAGTCTGTGGATCTCCTCCTCATCGTCATCGTAGATTCCGGATGATCCACAATCGGCGTCGTGTGTGGTGGTTTTGTGTGCGCTCTCTGCCTTCTTTTCTGAGCCCTGGCTTGTTTCAGTCAGAGTTTTGGGTGAATTCGCATTCATCTGCTGCATTTTGGCTGCTGATTTTTTTAGTTGCTTCTGCTGCCGTGGCTTCAGCAATAGCCTCAGTAACTGTAATCTTTGGCTGGGTTAGCAGCCAGCTTTGTAAGGTGAGGTCTCTCAGTCCGAGGACCACGCGATTCCTCATGGCTTCGTCCATGTTAAGGAATTCACATACCCCTCCAATGTCCCTGAGATCCGCTATGAAGTCTGCAATTCTCTCACCTTCTCTCTGGTCCCATTTGTAAAATTCATGTCTCTGAATAAGGCTGGAGATGGTCGGTGTGTAGTGAGCCTTCAGCAGCTTTTCTAGGTCTGGCCAGACCATCTGTTTCACATCTTCTGGTTTTGCTAGTGCCTTGGCCATCTTGAACACTGTGGGACCACAGTGCATCAGGAACACAGCTCTTTTTTGATTGTCTGAGATTCCTTGCAAATTGTTGCTTTCCAGGAACATGAGGAATCTATCGATGTAGGATTCCCAGTCCTCTGTTGCTGGGTTGAATGGTGCAGGTGGTGAGTTGGTTCCGGCCATTTCGTCTGCTTGGTTCTCGATGCCATGTGCTTGACTGGTCTCCTCTCTCAAAATCCCACCTTCGTCACCAGTGTAGAGTTCGTGAAGAATGAGACTGGAGACCAGCGTAACTTCAGCTCTTTTATTTCGTGCAGAAAGTCTGTCTGAACCAGGAGCTGGGCAGCTCTTTTTATAGAGAGGCTGCTCACAGCTAGTGGCCAATGACAGCTACTTGTTTTTCCCGCTGATGAGTTGGCCAATCATAGGTTAGCTATTATTGGCTATCAGCATCGAGACAGGAATCAATGAGCTTCTAGTATTTCTTGACCAATAGGAATAGACTATTTGAAGTATGTTAATATGGAACAATATGATTTTATTTTAAAAAAAGGAATAATTTCTTGCGAGCTCAGGAGAATGATTTAAGATTTCACTAGTTGAATATAAAGCCCTTTATAATCTGGTTCTTGTACCTGGCCTTGCTGCTTAATGCAACCTTGTTCTAAAAGTGGAAGTGGGAGTGATCTCATTATTCCATGATAGGAACTAGGATTTAGTGGCAGGGTCCAGCTAATGAATTATCTTCTTGATTAAAGTTAGCCAAGCTCTGCTGTTGGTCATATTAAACACTTATGTATGATTTTTATATTTATTTACCTTTGATGTGATTGAATATATAAAGAGACATATATAATTGAGTGGTTTTAGAGTTCAATTTAAATTATGAAGGGCCTAGAATGTTTATACAGCTTGGCATGTTATAAATATCTAACTGAAAACATAAACACAAGTCACCATTGGAATACAGAGTTTATGTCTCTCAGTGCCTATTTGTTTTCTTCAAAGTGTTTTTCATATTTTGTCTGAGTTATATTCTTTTGTCTGTAATGGATTATAAGTCTTGTTGTTATTGTATAATGCACATATTTTTCATCTATGTTCATAATTTCTAAGCTGTTTTAGTACATTGCATACTCTCTCACTTGTCTTTCATAGTTAACTAACATTAACCTCCATTAACCTCCACCTCAAAAGGCCCACATAACTAGGGAATAATAGAAAACGATTGGGTTAAATGGATAATCACATCTCAGTGATACCCCTGATATATGTAGACTTACTGTATCTGAAAAAAAAATACATGCTAAATTCAGAAAAAGACAAAGTGATGCTTGTTACATTGAAAAGGAATTTTGTCGGATTCACCAATCCTTCCCAGCAGAAAAAAGCCCAAGGTACATTTTATTTCAGTGTTCATTTATGACCAGAATCTAGATGATTTGGAAAGGAGAGCATCTCTCTGTAGGCACAAAGAATCTGATCCAATTGCTTAAATGATGGGAGAAAAATGAGCAGGAGGGAGAAATTCAATTAAATCTTTTTTCCCCCTAGCTTGTGTTGCTTCTTTCCCAACAAAGTGTGGTGAAATGTATCTGAGAATCGGGAAGTGCTGGACTGGAACAGAATTGTGAGCTGTAACTACCAATATACTTTCCAAACCTTAGTAGGACTGGATCAGAAAATAATGAAATTATTGTGAGGACACCCTTGGACAAGTTCCCTATTTCTAGGAGATGTACAAATTGATACAATTTGGGATTGGACATAAATCATGTCTGTAGTCCTCCAAATCATCTTTCTCTCTCACTGCTTCTCATTTTCAAAAGTTAGTGTTCCTGTATTGAATAGTAATTTGTCCAGAATGAATTATTCTTTCCCTCAGGGTAGTTTATGCAAAATCTGACAGTATGTGAACTCAGAATTGCTCAATTGCTTGGAAAGATTCTGTGAAAAGTAGATGCATACTTTGTAATTATTGAATGGAAAACAGAAGCAGTGAGTAAAATTATTTTATTTAGAATAACTCAAATGCAGATACAAAGTATAAAGCATCTAGCTTTTTGCAGTAGACATTGGTGCTTCTTTTCCTAAAATGCACCAATGGCCTCAAGTTATATTTGTGCTTGTGAGATAAGCCAAAGACCATTACTCTGTCCTGCAGTCTATATTTTTAGAAGAGATTAAATAACCAATACTTGCTTTTTTTTCCATCTATGATATGAACCAATAACCCCATGAAATTGGATGAGCGCTAACCTGTGAAAAACGATTAGCCCTATGTTCAAAGATAAAAATAATAAAATATGAAAAAGGACAGTGGGAGAAATAACTCCTTTACTATTGAAAATTAGATTTGCATTTGCCATTTTCTTGAGCAATAGATGATTAAAAATATGTAGCACATGAGTATTAAAGCTATCAAGAAGGAAAGGGGAAAAGTGAATTTAATTTGCCCCAAACAAGAGTTTGATGAAATTATTAATTAACCTTACCTAGCCTTCCCCAATATGGTGCCCACAATAATTGGAATGTTAACTGTCATGATTAAAAAAGTTCTTACAATTATATAAAAACTGCCTGAATAAATTGTGATTTATAGATGGGAAGTATACTTTTTAAAATTGTAATATTTCTATGTTAGAGCTTATAATATTGTATATTTAAATTTTGTTTTCTTTCTCAAATCTCTCTTGACTCAAATTCAAATATTTTTTTTAGTCCAAACATGTACAATTGCATATAAATTAAACAGAAATGGCCAATTCAAGTAGTTTGAGATAGGGGAATGTAATAATAGAATACACCCTCTTGAAAACAAGGACATTGAGAGGGTTAGGGTTAGGGTTAGCATTAAAAAAGTTGATAAAAACTTTTTTTCTTTTTAAGGTTTGTCACATGCATGGCACACACAAAAATCAGGGCACGATCATGTCCTTCATATTTTTATTCATTTAATTATATATCTATTTGGTTGTTATCCCATCTTTATTACATTAAGTATGTTCACCATACATAAATATGTTCACCACCTCGAGTTTTTAAATAACTTAAGACGGTGAACATACTTAATATTCTTTCCTACTCCTACTTTCCTACTCCTATTTTGTCCTGTGAGGTGGGTTGAGCTTTAAGATTGTGACTGCCCATGGATGGGATTCTCCTGGTTTGCACCTATTCTCCAGAACCTGTTGTTAACTTTCTAAGCAGTTTGGAGAACCGGCTGTTAGAAGAAATCTCATTTTGTTTTTTTTCCACTTTACTGGTCTAATCCTGTAAGGAAGGCATTCCTTACATTCTTGCCTCTCTGTTAACCCTTATTACATTCTTGGCAGGACTATACTTCCTGTTTCCGGAGCTTCTCTGGAGTTTTTTCTCTCTCTCCTTTGCTGGTACTTTGCTTGTGTGGAGCCTGAAATTGACATATGTGTAGCCATAAGTGACTTATGATCGTTTTTCACACTTATGACTGTTCCAGCATGCCCACAGTTACCAGAGGCCAGGCAAGGAGAAGCGCCCCTTGATGTGAGTGATGTTGAGTTGGCCACATCCAGCCAGTCACATGACCACCAAGCCATGCCCACCCAGACACATGACCACCAAACCACACCCACCAACTAAGCCACACCCACAGAACCGGTTGTTAAAAAAATTAAATCTCACCTCTGGAGTGGCCCAAAATCACCCAGCTGGTTTTTCATATCTAAAGCAGGAGATCTAGAATTCATGGACTCCTATTTTCTAGTCTAATGCCTTAACCACTAGACCAAATTGATGTCATCATTCTACAATACTTTTTTTCAGATTCAGGAACATTTGAAGAAAATCATTGGTGGCATATAGCATATAGTATTTTATACAGTATTACAAATTTTGACTTTATTTATACAGGTTGAGAATCCTGGAGGCAGAATTTAAGAATTTCACAAAATGTGAGTTTCTATGTGTTATCTCAGATCACTAAAAAAATTGAGATTCCTGCCCTCCACTTTTTTATCACATCTCCTACATTCTATTCTCAAACTGCTAGTAATTGTTCTTTCTACATAGACATCATGTAGAAAGGATTACTACCTAAGTAATATACATTATACTTAGCTAGTAATTATACTTAGCTAGTAATGGGAAGACATATAGATATGTTTCCATACTTTCTAGCATTTCAGAAAACCCAATGTTGTTTCCATAGAAATCGTATTCTTTGTAATAGAAAATATGTTTCATGACTTTGTCAGCACCATTAAATATGTGTATGTATTCCTTTGGCCATCTCTCACACAACACTTTCCAATATCCCAACAATAAGCTTTAAAGAAATAATCATCCTAATGAAAAATATATGTTAACTAGCCATAAACTTGCAACATGGGAGGTCAAAACCTAGGTAGTCCTAAAATGTATTAGTCCAATGGATTGGAGTCGTTCAACAATTCCTTATCAGTGGCACAGCTGTGGAGTGAGCAACTGCTTCTCTTTGCCATCAATTTTTTTATTTAAGAACTAAAACACCTGGTATTCTGCTATATCCAGATGTTTAGTAACAATCACCACTCATGAGATATTTGGGGGAGAGGTGAGACATGTTACTTAGAAAGAAGAAAACCATATGTATTCTGCAGGAGATCCTACCATTCATTATTTGTTGCCTCTGCATAGGTAAGATGGCTTTTGGGGCTGTTTAAATCCAACAGCTCTCTTAAACAGAGGCTGTGAGTAACTAGATGATAATTCATTAAAAACCAGCCTAGGCACATAGAGAAATTAAAATGATGTATTTGTGTTAAGAGTTTGCATTTTGTGAATGACATTTGAAGCTATTGATTGCAATTGTTTAAACAAAGTGGATGAGCTATATTTACAAACTGTTACTGCAATAAAAATAAAGGTTCCTAAGTATATGAACAGTAATGTACAGAAATAACTTTAATTAAATATAAAACATTCTAAATCAATCAAGAGTTTTAAAAAATGAGGTGACATTTCCTTAGGATTGTCTCTAGTGTAACTAAAAATCATTATGCACAACACTATAAAATCTGGGTCTGCCTTCAGTGTCATATTAAATTGACTTATTAGAAAGAGATATTCAAAAGTGATAGGTGGTTGATGCTCTAGAGAAAATTGTTCGTGTCAGAAGAGTGAAGCTTATATCAATACCAAAACATTATACAAACCACAAGTCATCACAGCATTCAAACATGGTTTCTATTCCACTGCTTAATAGCCCCAGAGCCTATAAAAGCAAGGATTGAAATACATACATACATCCTTCCATACATCCATGGCAAGAGAGTGGTGAGACAGTAGCTTGGATATAAAGAGAAACCTGAAACTAAAGCCTAATGTGGCAGACAATAAACTCAGTAATGCCTGCAGTGATGGCTAGGAGTTTGCTAAAATTTCTGTTTAATCTATGGAGATGCCAGCTAATCTTGACATCACAAGTGCTGGGATACCTGCTGCAACCCAGCTCCAAACAATTAAATAAAAACAAATATTTTAAAATGGTTGAAGCCTGAGAAGACTGTCAGATTGTATAAAACATCAGTGTTCACATCCAAGATTTTACAACTTTTGAAATCTTCAAATAATCTCACTGTATCTTAAAAGGGCAATTTCATGAGATTTTAAAGGAATCTTAGGGCCTGATTTGCAAAAGGATCCTCCATTAGTTAGGCATTCACAAGAAGAAAAAAGACCTTGAATTTTATTTTCAGATCACAGTTAAATTGTTGGTCAATGTTAGCTTTCAGTTACAACTGGTAAAATGACTGTATAGTAAAAGGAAATTCACACAGATTCCCATTGGTTGTCTTGTAACTAAATGTGCTCTAAATGTGCTTTTTCATCAAACTTGATGAGAACTGGTAATCTAATTTTCTTTGACCAACATTAACAAACCGTATTTGTGTTTGTTCACTTCTTTACTGTATCTAAATATGCTGTCATCTTGCTTTTATAATAATTTTAAACAATAGATGTGAAAATATTAATACATAATCATTACCAGACAGATTCTTTACTAGACTGGATGCCCACATATAAAACAAGCTATATAAAGAAATAAGTTCTGAAATAAACCTTAGTATTCAGTTTATTGATCATGCATTACTTGCTAACCTCTATTTTGACAATATATAAAGGCAAAATTAAAATGTTCCATACTTCAGTGTGTGGACCATTGGTATTCAGCAGGTTCTGACCAGTTCTGGAGAACTGGTAGTGGAAATTTTGAGTAGTTTGGAGAACTGGCAAATACCACCTCTGACTGGAGATTTTACACTATCCTTCCCTTAACACGCCCACCAAGCCACGCCCACAGAATTGGGAGTAAAAAATTTTGAATCCCACTACTGGTGTGGACCACACAGATTTGTAGCTCTGCTAAATCTGATAATCCCACAGGCTTGTTTGTTTTTGGTTGTGCTGTAGCAAAAAGTACTTGAATTACTACTTGTGAATAGGATGAAAAGTTTATTGTCTAAATAATTGAATTCCTTTAAAACTTCTTCATGTATCTGTAAATAGCTATGCTTAAATTTCCTAGCCAGACTGCAACCACACTTTGAACATAAGCTTAAACGGCTGCTATATGTAGTATCTAATATTGATACTATCATCATTTATAAGCACTTACTATTAAATACCAATAGCAATAACATTTAGATTTGTATACCACTTCACAGTGCTTTATAGCTCTCTCTAAGCAGTTTACAGCATCATTGCCCCTAACAATCTGGCTCCTCATCTTAGGGACCTCAGAAGGATGGAAGGCTGAGTCAATCGTGAGCCTGGTGAGATTGAAATTGCTGAATTGCCGGCAGCCAGCAGTCAGCAGAAGTAGCTTGCAGTACTACATTCTAACCACTATGCCACCAGGGCTCAAGGTAACTGTAGGTATGAAGAAACATGGTAGATATAGAATTTCTTAAAGGATCAGCAATGAATATGATGAAAAAATGAGATTCATTACAAGAACTGACAACATACTCATCATTTCAATCTTTCTGTTATACTTTTAATTGTTATTCTATTTCAATTGATGACTTGGACATAAGTGAACTAGAGTGTATTAAAATGAAGGGCACAACGTGTAATTTACTGGTAAGATTGCCAAAGAAATAGCTAATAAATGTTATTTGAAATAGTAATTGCTGACATTTAAAAAAGTGTTTTAAAAACAAGTTCACAAAAGAAAATATTTCCAAACAGAACTTCACATATCAACATGCATACACAAATATATATTTTCTGTGCACAGATATCCACAACTGCCAAAATGATAAAACTACAGTATATAAAGCTGGCATTGAAACACCAAGACACTATCTGAGACTTTTATACACATACAAATATATAAGAGTGGAGTTTGCAGCACCATCTTGTAACAAGTTTCATCACTTGCCTCCTTGAAGAAATCAATGTTTCTGCAATTGTTGTATGAAGTGAAATTAAGGGATAGAATATTTACAAATAATCCAGAAAATAATGCTGTTCAAGGAAAGCAAACCTTTGAATGACCTTAGAAGGCTAATTTGCACAAATAGTGTTTCTGAATGTGTATAAACTTGATTGCAGGAAATACGACTTCAGCAACAGAGTGGTCAATGTCTGGAATACTCTACCTGTCTCTATGGTTTCTTCTCCAAACCCCAAAAATTTTAACTTTAGACTGTCTACTGTTGACCTCACTCCTTTCCTAAGAGGTTTGTAGGGGACATGCATAAGCACACCAATGTATCTACAGTCCCTGTCCTATTTCTTTTTTTATTTGTATCCATTTCATGTATTCATAACTGTTCTGTATGTAAAAAAAAAAAACAATAACCATGCTTATACTTATTACTGTTATCTTATAATTGCTTGACAAAATAAATAAATAAATAAAAATAATAGGTATAATAGGCATATAAAATAAATTTCTAAATAATTATATGCCATTGTATTTGCTCAAATGCAGCCCAATAGTACATATATACATACATGTGTACATTCATACATATATATAATAGGCACATAAATTTAATCAATAAATAAATGTGTAGTATTGTATTATTTGATGTTTGGAATGAGGAAAAAAATGAATAATTTCCAGCTATCACTGAATATTTTAGTTGCTATTGCAAAACTATTATTAAAGTATTGGTGTTTACATGACCTTTTTTGGACCATTGAAATTAAACAAAGAGACTCTATGTATTTGCTTTGTTTCTTATTCTCTTTTGTTTGCCAGGTTCTGCTATTGGCATTGAAAGTAATAAGTACAAACAACAATGTGGACTTATTATAAGCAGAATGCATGAGTCAATATTATGTCTTATTAGTGCAGGTAGATGATTTCCCTGAAAGTTTACTTTATTTTTCCAGTGTTACAAGAGAAATATATTTACAATCATAATAAGAATAATACCATACATGTCTGTAATACTGTACTAGTACATGTCATTCTATCAAACCAGAAGAAAATAGTAATTTATTTCAGTTTCTCACCTGAGAGCAAGTCTGCGTAAGGCTTCATTCCAAACAGAAGGCACACTTGGTTTTTAAGTGGTATATCAGGACAAAACTTCAAAAGAAAGTAAATGTAGCCAGGATAAAATCTAAATTTGATTGAATTTATTTTTAATTCTATTGAAATTAAATAATGAACTGAAGTAATTAATTCTATTTTGTTAAGGTAAAATACTCAGTTGGATTACTCTTCAATTTGTTTGCTTATTTGTTAAATTTATTTTTATACTGATCAGATCAAACAACTGGTGTTTTACAATATGGTTTAAATCAATCAAGAGTTTTACAAAATGAGGTGACATTTCCTTAGGAAAGACCAACATTTTTCCAGATTTCAAACCTCTATCATCTGCCTGCCTGCTTGCCCGCCTGCCCATCCATCCATCCATCCATCCATCCATCCATCCATCCATCCATCCTTCCATCCATCCATCCATCCATCCATCCAATTTCTATAGCCATCCAACTTAATCAAGTGTATCTGAATGGCTACCAAGTGACTGAACAGCTTGGTAATAACAATGAACATAATAATAGCACAACATAAATTTCACCCTGATGAACGGTCATCTGGCTGGTGATGCACATACAAAATTTGTGTCTTTTGACTCATAGCCCATTTTTTTCTCCTGGTGGATGCCTGCAAACCCAAGATCAAAGAGAAGATTAAGATAGTTTCTTTAACAGTTCACCTAAAATTGTCCATTAATTTGAATGCAAATGAATATATATATTTTAGACATAACCTTATATATTGATGCTGTTTGTGTCTAACTTTAGCCAACCTTATATGCCTATTGCCATGCACAACTCATATCCAAATGGTCAACCTTTAGTATTTCCAGAGAATAGAAATTCCAGATAAAACAAATATTTTTTCTCATTCCTCTTATTTAGCCTTTTTCATAAGAATGTAAGCTACTGTATATCAACTTAAAACCCATGTCCCACTGCACCAATGGATGCAAAGAGGATGTAAAATGGACAAAAAAGCTTGCCATCCGTTGGAAAATGCAATGCATCCGTTGTGTACTCACTGCGCACGTGTTTCATACGGTCTATCCGTCAAACATCCGTCTACTGCTATTTCATCCGCTCAAAAAGTTCTGAGCTGCACAAAACTTTTTGAGCGGATGAACTTTCCACCGTGTACGATGTACATCCATGACACATATGGGCAACAAACGTTCTATGTCCGTTGTCATCCGTTAAATGTCTGCTGTATCCTCTTGGCATTCTCTGGCCATCCTCGCAACTCACATCCGCTGCAGCTGAAAATGGAAAGAGGGAGGAAAGAAAGGTACACGGAACGTCCACACAGCATTAGTAGCATGGAAATAGAAAGGATGTAAGCGGATGCATCTCATATATAAAGCATTAAAACGGGTAAAACGTTTGTATCTGGGATGGATCTCAGATATTTAGGATGTCTGGAGTATGCCTAGAGTATGTGGAAGGACATCTAGTGGAAAACCGATATTTCCTATAAAAAGGGGGAGGAAATCACCTGGATCTCACTATCAGTCCAGCAGCCATGGTGTACAGACCTCTTCACCCTTGGTCTTGCTCTTCCACATCATCTATTGATCTTCACCATGGATCATCACATACTCCTTAAGGTAGCTGCCATCATTCAACACCAGAACCAAGCCCTCTTCAGACTGTTTCACCTTTTCTACAGAAGGAGAAGAAGAAGACGTCCAAGAGCTGTCTGGGTCCAAAGATGGATCGGGAGAAGAGTGGAGTTTGGACTGTATGACAAGCTAATGGTGGAGCTGAGGAATGAAGACCCTCGTGCATTCCAGCACTTCATGAGAATGGCACAAGCCATGTTTGACAAAATTGTAGAGCGTCTGAAACCCAGGTTGACCAAGCCTAGCACCAACTTCCGTCCCAACCTGGACCTTGGACTGAAGGTGGCACTGACTCTGCGCAACCTGGCCTCTGGAACCACGTACAACAACATGCAGTATGCCTGGAGGGTGCCACACAACAGCATCAGCAAAGCGGTCAGAGAAGTGGTGCAGGCCATCATTGAAGAATATGTGAAGGAGCTCCTCCAGTGTCCCACCACTGAAGAAGGCTGGAGGAAAGTTGCAGAACAGTGGTATCAGAAGTGGAACTTCCCCCACACCATTGGAGCCATAGATGGCAAACACATGGCCTGCAAAGCTCCAGCCAACTCAGGGTCCTCTTATTACAACTACCAGGGCTTCTTCAGTATCATCCTCTTTGCCATGGTTCATGTAAATCGATGCTTCAGGCAATGGGTCAGCTTCAGATAGCCAGGTATACAATGCCAGTGACCTCAAGGATGGGCTGGAATGCAACCTCATCATGGGTTTTCCAGATCCAGACCCCCTACCCAATGACACACAAGATGTGCCCTACTTCATCGTGGGTGATGATGCCTTCTCCCTCAGAACTTACCTCATGAAGCCCTAACACTTCAAGATACCTCACCTGTGAAGAGAGGATCTTCAACTACAGGCTGTCCAGGGCAAGGCGGGTGATGGAGAACGCCTTTGGCATCCTGGCCAACAGGTTCCAGGTACTTTTCACCACCATGCAGCATCATCCACAGACTGTGAGGAGCATCATGGAAGCTTGCTGCATCCTGCACAATCTCATGCGTACCTGCTACCCAGTGTTGCAGAACAGGCTTGTGGACCATCAACAAGGGAATGGGGACATGGAGCCTGGTGAATGGATGCAAGGACTAAACCTGACAGACACTGTGGATGTACAAGGCCCCAACAGAGCTTCACATGAAGGGAAGAAGCAGCGCAACCTCCTGAAACACTGGTGCAACTCCCCATCTGGAGCAGTGGAGTGGCAAGACAGGATGATAGATAGTTAATGGATGCTTCCTTGAGCCTGTCCCATAACAGTGATGAGATTGTGCCATGTATGTTGAGTGGTCCTACAATGAATAGGGCATTAATAAAGAGCTTTGTTTATTTTGAAATGTGTTGATCAATGAATAAATTGTTATTGATAAAAAAGGGCCATATGTGTGGCAGCTGGGAGGGTCCCACTATGTTTGCACTGGAGGTTTATCTATCTCACAGCTATCCTTACCCATCCCACAACTATCCTTGCCCATCCCACAATTATCGTTACCTACCCCACAGCTATCCTTACCTATCCCACAATTATCCTTACCCATCCCACAACTATCCTTACCCATCCCACAAGCATGCAAAAACATTTAAAACTTTTCACCAACACTTTTTAAGTAAATAAAATGAACCAAGTATGTGAAGCAAAGATAACCTTTATTAATAACTGTCTCAAATAAACTGTATGACTTTATTAAAAAAGCAAAATGAACCAAGTAAAGTGTCTTAAGCAAAGATAAAGTGAACAGGTAACAACTCAGTCTCTGGCACTATTCTCAGTCACTCTGAGGCATGTCCATGGTCTCAGCTGTCGAGCGGCCAGGGACTGTGGAGGTGGCTGTGGCAGGAGTGCTGGTCTGAGGTCCCATTGGGGTACTTGACCCCGAAAGTACAACAGGGGATGGTGTGTTCAGGAAGCTCTCAGAGAGCTGACTCAGTCCCGTGAGGTTGAGAGGCCCTTCATCAAGGACCTGGGATGTGAGGCCCAAGACTGAAGACAGATTGTCTGTTGAGGGACTTGGCTGTGGGGTGGAGGAAGGAGGAGTGTAGTGGGGCTGTCTGTTCTGCAGCTGGGTCAGGTGAGGCATCTGTGGCATGCGATGAACCTGGGCCTGGACTGGGAAGGGCTGCCTCTGCTGTGGGAAGTCCTGGTACTCATAGCCTTGGTAGGTGAGGGGCTGTTGAAAGCCGTGGAAGGGCTGTGACATCGCCTGGGGTGGAGGAGCAGACCTGGATTGGGTCAGAGAAGATTCAGCTGGGCCTGGAGGGTTGTGCAGAAGTGCTGTGATCTTCTGCTTCATCACCTGGTACTGGGCCTTGGGCAGGTCCATGAGGGTCTGGCTCACGTACATGATGAAGGGCTTGCGGTTCGAGGATGGTGTGTCGCTCTGGACCAGCTAAGAGAGAAGATCTGTGCTGGTTTTGATTGTGTCCCTGATCTCCAGCAGGACAGTGTGGCTCTGGCCCTCCAGTCTGCCTCTGCCTCTCTGCCTGCTTTCTGTGGAGGTGGAGCTGGGGGGGGGGTATATAAAAAGCTCCTCCAATATAACAAAATGTCAAAAGTACAAAATTCTAAAATAACAATTATTAATAAAAAAAATAGATATCCATGTAACAATGACCACAACTGTTCCCAAAGCCCTCTGAAAAATGTAGAATAATAGAGTTGGAAGGGACCTTGGAGGGTTTATAGCCCAACCTCTTGCTCAAACAGGAGACCCTAGATAACCTTAGTTTAAGTGTTTGGAAAATCATCAATGAGGATTAGGGTTAGTGTAAATTAGCAATTATTTAGAAATAATCCTTAAACTTAAATAAGGAGACCATGAATTAAATATGGTATATTTTGTAGGCAGATATGCTTTATTAGTGAATTATCCTTCCTGGTTATTTCTTTTGCATTTAACAATGTCAGTCCCTTAAATTACATTGACAACTAACTGATGTGGCACAAGCTAGCAAAACCAGAAATATAAAGATAAACCTTCCTTTGCAAAAAGTCACTGGAGCATTTGATTTCTTTCATGAATTTAATTATCAGTTTCAAAATCAAATACAGATCTGACCTGACCTGGATATATCTATCCCTGAAAGCAAAACTGAATTCTAAAATGAAATGTTCATAGAGCAACTTTATTTCAGCTTCTGTTAAGTCAGTTTGTGTTATGTGCTTAATAGAAGACTATTTCTAAGTTTACAAAGTAAGAAATAATAATAGCTATAGTAAAATGATGTCATAGAAAAGAAAAAATGTGAAAAGGATGAAATATTTGGAATCAATAAAGGGGGATATTGTAGTTGTAGTTTTGGATCAAGAACTGATGTTTCAAAACATGATTGATGGTTTTACATTACCACATTCCAAACAAGTATCATATTTTGAAATTGGTTCTGTCCAAATCCCATATAGACATTTAATATGGAGTGTTGAGCCTTGGCCAGAGTGACTCAGATTTTCCAGCATGCTCTTTACATGAGTTGAAACACACTTCCTTCAAGTTGCAATCTCTTGGATTTGTCAGGATTCTTCCCAATGGAGAATTGGGAAAGAGAACTTGCAGTGTATCACGTTTAAACAAAAAGGAAATAACATCTCAACTATTAATTTAATCCATGCTCACACTGTCCCATTTTATCAAACAGTAATAACTTTTTTAAATCAAAAATCAAAAACATATTATAAGAAATATGGAACACACTTTCATCACTTTAAAAGTTATGACTTGTTTGCAAACACTTGTAATGTAAGCTCTTATAATATTGCTTTCCCTGTGCTTATCCGCCACCCAATTTATTAAGGTCCTGTCACACTGGCCGACGGATGCAAAATGTTTGTAAAAAGGACACAGCGGACGAGCAAAATGTTCCATCAGTTGTTATCCACTCTCAAAAGTGCCCCAAATTTGCATAACCAGAGCAGACAACACAGAAAGGAACGGACAGGTGGAGGACGTAGGGCGGATGGAAATTGGATGCTCCACGGAAGCCTAGTGGATGGAAGTGGATGGGAGCGGATGGCACATCCGCAAGGCTTCCGAGGGAGCACAGCAAAGTGGATGCGGAACGGAAAGAGCGGATGCAGAGTGGATGCCGAGGGGATGAAGCGGATGCATTGCGTCAGCCCTGTGGATATAACGGGAAGCAGGTCACAATCAGGTCACCATTCAGAGGAAAGACCTGCTTCCAGACACAGCTTGCCAGCCAGCCAGCCAGCCAGCAACCCAACAACCATGGGGAAGAAAAGGAAGCCTCTGCCATCTGCTGCCAGCCCTGGCAAGAGGGACAGGGCCACCATCCCACCCCCTGGCCCTGACTCTACTTCTGCTGGGGCTTCTGCTGCCCGGGCTCGCTCTTCTGGTGCTGGGGCTTCTGCTGATGCTGCTTCTGGAGGTGGTGCTTCTGCTGATGCTGCTTCTGGTGGCGGTGCTTCTGCTGGTGCTTATTCTGCTGGCACTGCTCCTGGTGCTGGTGCTTCTGCTGGTGCTTACTCTGTTGGTGCTGCTCCTGGTCCTGCTGGTCCTACTGGTGCTTACTCTGCTGGCGCTGCTCCTGGTCCTGCTGGTGCTCCTGGTCCTACTCCTGCTGGTGCTGCTGGTCCTGCTTTTGCTGCTTCTGTTGTTGCTGCTGCTGGTGGTGGTGGTTTGGAGTAGCAGCCCCTAAAACCTCGAAGCCCTTCTGATGAGGGCCCATATGGCCCTGGCAAAGGGAGGAAGAGGCAGACGTGTGAACGGGAGAGGAGGCAATACACAATTGAAGAGGAACATGAGGAGGAGGTGCTGGAGTGGCTGAGGGAGAATGAATATCTTTGGCGGAAGGGACATAGGCTCTATCGAGACACCAAGAGGAAGCAGGCTACTTGGAGAGAGAAGACGGAGAGCCTGGGCTACACTTCGGAGGTGCTTCTCGGCTGGTGGAAGCACATGCACCCCTGGTACCGGAAGCTGCATCTCAAGAAATCTGGCCAGGCCGCGGTCAAGTTGATGAACCGGGGGACCTACGTGATGGCCAAGTGCAGCTTCTTGGAGGGTGAGATCTGCCACAGAGGAGCAGCCCCTCTGACAACCCTCTCTCTCAGGCAGCCTGCTGAGTGCCAGTCCTCTTCTGGCAAAGAGTCAGCTCCTGTGTCCAGGCAGGTATCTGTGGAGTGTGCCACGACGGAGACCCCCCCGACAGCTGTACTACCCCTGGCAGAGCGCGTGGAGGATCTCCTGACGCAGTGGGAGAAAGGAGATGGCACTTTCACTACAGCCCAACCCGCATCCACCCCCAGCTCCACCTCCACCGAAAGGCAGAGAGGCAGACCGGAGGGGCAGAGGCACACTGTCCTGCTGGAGATAAGAGACACCATCAGGAGCTGCATAGATCTCCTCTCTCAGCTGGTACACACCGATACCCCATCCTCCAACTACAAGCCCTTCATCACCTACGTCAACCAGACCCTCATGAACATGTCGGAACCCCAGTACCAGGTGGTGAAGGACAGGATCACCAATTTTCTTCACAACCCTCCAGACCAAGATGAACCTGCTCCCACCCAGTCCAGGCCTGCTCCTCCACCCAGGTGATGTCAACATAAACACAACTCTTTATTAAACGCCCTGTTCATTGTAGGTCCACCCAACATACATGGCCGAATCTCATCAGTGTGATGAAACAGGCTGAAGGAAGCATCCATTAATCATCTATCATCTTGTCTTGCCACTCCACTACTCCAGCTGGGGAGTTGCACCAGTGTCTCAGGAGGTTGCGCTGCTTCTTCCCTTCACATGAAGCTCTGTTGGGGCCTTGCACATCCTTAGTGTCTATCAGGTTTCGCCCTTGCCTCCATTCCCCAGGCTCCATGTCCCCATTGCCTTGTTGGAGGTCCATGAGCCTGTTCTGCAACACTGGGTAGCGGGTGCGCATGAGATTGTGCAGGATGCAGCAAGCTTCCATGATCCTCCTCACGGTCTCTGGACAATGCTGCATGGTGGTGAGAAGTACCTGGAACCTGTTGGCCAGGATGCCAAAGGTGTTCTCCATCACCCGCCCTGCCCTGGACAGCCTGTAGTTGAAGATCCTCTCTTCACGGGTGAGAAGTCTGGAAGTGTATGGCTTCATGAGGTAGGTTGAGAGGGAGAAGGCGTCATCCCCCACGATGAAGTAGGGCACAACTTGTGTGTCATTGGGCAGGGGGTCTGGATCTGGGAAGCCCATGATGAGGTTGCATTCCAGCCCATCCTTGAGGTCACTGGCATTGTATACCTGGGCATCTGAAGCTGACCCGTTGCCTGAAGCATCAATGTACATGAATTTGTAGTCAGCATCAACCATGGCGAAGAGGATGATGCTGAAGAAGCCCTTGTAGTTGAAATAAGTGGACCCTGAGTTGGCTGGAGCTTTGCAGGCCATGTGCTTCCCATCTATGGCTCCAACGGTGTGGGGAAAGTTCCACTTCTGATACCACTGCTCTGCAACTTTCTTCCAGCCTTCTTCAGTGGAGGGGCACTGGAGGAGCTCCTCCAGGTATTCTTCGATGATGGTCTGCACCACTTCTCTGACCACAATGCTGATGGTGTTGTGTGGCACCCTTCAGCCGTACTGCATGCTCCTGTACGTGGTCCTGGAGGTCAGGTGGCACAGAGTCAATGCCACCTTGAGTCCAGGGTTCAGGCTGGGCCAGAAGTTGGTGCTCTGCTTGGTCAACCTGGGTGTCAGATGCTCCACAACTTCGTCAAACATGGCTGGAGGCATCCTCATGAAGTTCTGGAATGCACGAGTGTCTTCGTTCATCAGCTCCACCATCAGCTTGTTGTACAGTCCATACTCTGCTCTTCTCCCGATCCATCTTCGGACCCAGACACTTCTTGGCTGCCTCCTTTTCTTCCCGTAGAACAGTTGAAAGAGCCTGTAGATGGCTTTGCACTGTTGCAGAATGTTGGTGGCTACCAAAAGGACTGTGTTACGATCCATGGTGGATATCAATGTATGCTGTGGAAGCGCAAGAGCCAGATGAAGGCTGTAGAGGTCTGCACAGCAGGGCTGCTGGACTGAAAGTGAGATCCAGGTGAGTTCCTCCCCCTTTTTATAGGCCATATAGGTTTTCCACTTGGTGTCCTTTAGACATCCTCTAGGCATCCTCTAGACATCCTTAATATTCGAGATAGGTCCCCTCTGCGACTGTTTTTTCCATTTTAAAGGCTTTCTTTGCTTCCGCTTTCATCCTTTCTCCGTCCGTTCTACTAACGCTGCGCGTCCATTCCACGTCCGTTTTGCTTCCTCCCTGTGTCCGTTTTCCGCTGGAGCGGATTTGAGTTGCGCAGATGCGCAGCGGATGCCTAGTGGATATAGCAGATGCGTAACAGATGATGATGGATGTAGAACGGATGTTCCCTGTATGCGTTGTGGATTCAGAACGGACGCGTTGGATACATTTTCCGCTCAAAAAGTTTTGAGCAGCTCAAAACTTTTTGAGCGGATGGAATCTCAGTCGACGGATACTGGACGGATAGAGAGGATGAAAAATGGAGGCAGTGAGTACAGAACAGATGAATCGCGTTAACCAACGGATGTCAAGTGTTTCTCTCCATTTTACATCATCTTTCCATCTGTTGGTGCAGTGTGACATGGGCTTTAGGTGAAAGTGTTCAGTCTTGAGATCTAAAATGTCTTGGCACTGTTGGAAGATTCAATAGCATGTTTCTTATTGGCCAGGCTGATATTTGAAGGGCTTCCATCATTTCTAGTTCCTCTTTTAAAAATTTCTCTTCCTTAAAATAGCCAGGAAGGACTCTTTCTGCAATCCCAAACCTACTTCCTAAACATTTTTTTTTCTTTCATGCAAGCATGGAGCCCTCCTCTTAATTCTTCTAATTTTACGTTTTATCTCTACACACACATTGCCATTGTGTAAAGCAACCTGCCAACAGGAATTTTCAAAGGTTAATTACCTAATTGCTTTTCTTTAATCCTCCTTACATTTCCGAACACCATCTATTTACATTTAAATAACTCTTTAACAAAATATGTTGTAGTAAACGCAGCTCTTTGTCTAAGCTTGGAATTAAGTGGATCAGGACTGATTAGCAGTTTCTAAATGGGAGACTTCCCAGGAATTCCAGGATTCAGATGAAATGAGAAAGTCATAAGAAGGTACCAGCCAGCTGTTTCTGCAGTGTTGCCAAGAAAAATGCAATGAAATTGAGCTCAGTTCTAAAAACTTGACTTTTACATTTTTGTAAATTCTACATTTTTTTTTACTATTGTTGTAAAACAAATGCAGATTTTATTATTACTGCCCTATACCCAATGGCAAACTGAATGAGTATGATTATTGGGGATACTTCATGGATTCACTGAGTGAGATAAAATTAAAAGCAAAGTGATGCAATTTTATCATCACTACTCTCATTTGAATACATGATAGTTACTATCTTTTAATAAACTGACTATAATTAGATAACTGTTAAATAAGACAGGGAATTTGGTCTAAAAGTTTAAACACTAGTTTAAACATCTAGTCCCACTTTAGGCATGAAAACTGGTTGGTTTAAACACTAGTTTAAACACTAGTTTAAACATCTAGTTTAAACACTAGTTTATTTAAACACTAGTTTATCATTATCATTTAAACACTAGTTTAAACATCTAGTCCCACTTTAGGCATGAAAACTGGTTGGGTGACTTTAGGCCAATCATTCTCCCCAGTGGTGCAATTCAAAAAATTCTACCACAGATTCTGTGGGCATGGCTTGGTGGGCATGGTGTAGTTTGGTGGGCGTGGGTTGGTGGGCGTGGCAGGGGAAGGATATTGTAAAATCTCTATTCCCTTCCTTTTTCTGGGGAAAGGATACTGTAAAATCTCCATTCCTTCCCACTCCTGGGGAAAGGATACTGTAAAATCTTCATTTCCCCCCCCACACTCCAGGGGAAGGATACTGCAAAATCTCCATTCCCACCCTACTCCAGGGGAACAATACCGTAAAGTTCCATTCCCACCCCACTCCAGGGGAAGGATACTGTAAAATTTCAATTCCCTTCCCACTCCTGGGGGAAGGATAATGCAAAAACTTCATTTCCAACCTTCCAACTAGGGGAAGGTTGCTGCAAAATCCCATTCTTTCCCCATCCCACTAACCTGCTTTCCAGCTCTGTTCTTCGGTGCAGGGCAACAAAAGAAGACCCAGCTGATTTGCTGGGACCCAGGAGGCAGAGAATAGATGGGGCGGGGCCAGTCAGAGGTAGTATTTACCAGTTCTCTGAACTATTCAAAATTTCCACTCCGGTTCTCCAGAACTGGTCAGAACCTGCTGAATGCAACCTCTGATTCTCTCTCTCAGCCCACATCATCAGACTCAGGCAACAAGCCAATTAGTCATTTCCTGTCACTACCCTTGGTTGATATCAAAAAAGAAAAAAAGTGGGCTCTGCACTTGCAGGAAACTGCTAAAGCCCCTGTCACACTGCAAAAACGGATGCAAAGAGGAAGCAAAACGGACAAAAAACCTTGCCATCCGTTCTAAAACGCAATGTACTCACTGTCTCCGTTTTGCTTCCTCTCAATCCATCCAGCATCCGTTTATTGATGTTTCATCCACTCCGAAAATTTTGGGCTGCCTAAAATTTTTGCGCGGAAAATGTATCCAATCTGTCCGTTCTGCATCCGCTACGCATCCGCTATGCATCCGCTACACATCCGCTAGGCATCCGCTGCGCATCCACCCAACTCGCATCCGCCCAGACGCAGGGAGGAACGGAACGGAAGCGGAACGGATGCAGAACGGATACCTAGCAGATGCAGAATGGAAACAAAGCATTTAAAACGGAAAAAACGTTCGTAGAGGGGACCTATCTCGGATATTAAGGATGCATATAGCATGCCTAGAGGATGCCTGGAGGAAGCCTAGAGGATGCAAAGGGACACATATACTGCCTATAAAAAGGGGGAGCAACTCGTCTGCATCTCACTTTCAGACCAGCAGCCCACCAGAGCAGACCTCTGCAGCCTTCATCTGACTCTTCCTCTTCCACAGCATCCAGTCATCTCCACCATGGATTGCGACAAAATCCTTTTGGCAGCCAACATCCTTCTGCATCACTGTGAAACCATCAACAGTCTCTGTGAACTCTACTACGGGAAGAAAAGGAGGCACCCAAAAAAAGTCTGGGTCCAAATATGGTTAGCCAGAAGAGCACAGTACCAATTTTACAACAAGCTGATGGTGGAGCTCAGGAGCGAAGACACTCGTGCATTCCAGAACTTCATGAACATGCCTCAGGCCATGTTTGATGAATTTCTGCAGCGCCTGACACCCAGGTTGAGCAAGACAAAAACCAACTTCCCACCCAGCCTGGAACGTGGGCTCAGGGTGGCACTCACTCTGCGCCACCTGGCCTCAGGGACCCCCTACAGGAGCATGCAGTATGGCTGGAGGGTGCCACCCAGCACCATCAGCTTTGTTGTCACAGAAGTGGTGTGGGCCATCCTCAAAGAATACAAGGAGGAGCTCCTCCAGTGCCCCACCACTGAAGAAGGATGGAAGAAAGTTGCAGAGCAGTGGTATCAGAAGTGGAACTTCCCCCACACCGTTGGAGACATTGATGGCAAGCACGTGGCCTGCAAGGTTCCAGCCAACTCGGGGTCCACTTATTTCAACTACAAGGGCTTCTTCAGCATCATCCTCTTCACCATGGTCGATGCTGATTACAAGTTCATGTACATCGATGTTTCAGGCAATGGCTCATCTTCCGATGCCCAGGTATACAACGACAGTCACCTCAAGGAGTGGCTGGAAAGCAACCTCATGGTGGGCTTCCCAGATTCAGAACCCCTGCCCAATGACACGCAAGATGTGCCCTATTCATCATGGGGGATGGCGCCTTCTCCCTCTCAACCTACCTCATGAAGCCCTACACCTCCAAATACCTCAACCGTGAAGAGAGGATTTTCAACTACAGGCTGTCCAGGGCAAGGCGGGTGGTGGAGAATGCCTTTGGCATCCTGGCCGACAGGTTCCAGGTACTTCTCAACACCATGCAGCATCGCCCACAAAGCATGAGGAGGATCGTGGAAGTTTGCTGCATCCTGCACAATCTCATGCGCACCTGCTACCCAGTCTTGCAGAACAGGCTCATGGACCTCCAGCAAGGCAATGGGGACATGGAGCCTGGGGAATGGAGGCAAGGGTGAAACCTGATCGACACTGAGGATGTGCAAGGCCCCAACAGAGCCTCACGTGAGACGCAGAAGCAGCGCAACCTTCTGAAAGACTGGTGCAACTCCCCAGCTGGAGCGGTGGAGTGGTAAGACAGGATGGTAGATGCTTAATGGATGCTTCCTTCAGCCTGTCTCATCACACGGATGAGATTGGGCCATGTATGTTTGGTTGGCCTACAATGAACAGGGCATTTAATAAAGAGTTGTGTTTATGTTGACATGTGTGGATCAATGCTGACATTGTAATTGATAAGGGCCATAGGGGTGGCACCTGGGAGGGTGGACCATACAGTCCCACTATGCTTGCACTGGAGATTTATCTATCCCACAGCTATCTTAACCCATCCCATAGGTATCCCTGCCCATCCCACAGCTATCTTAACCCATCCCAAAGGTATCCCTGCCCATCCCACAGCTATCTTAACCCATCACAAAGGTATCCCTGCCAATCCCACAGTTATCCTTACCCATCCCACAAGCATGCAAATGCTAAACCATTTCTAAAAGTTTCCACCCAGACTTTATAGAAAAAAAATAATGAAGAAAGCGTGTGAAACAAAGATAAACTTTATTAATAACAACCTGTAAAGTAAACATGAACCAAGTCAAGTGTCCAAATAAAGTCCAAAAATATCCAGGCAGCCAGTCTCTGGTACTCCTCTTGGTCACTCGGAGGTGTGTGCTCAGTCTAATTTTTAGGGTGCAGGTGCTCTGGAGGTGGGTGCTGCTGCAGTGCTGGTTTGAGGTGCTGATGGAGTGCCTGGCCCCGAGAGGACAACAGGGGACGGTGTGTTCAGGAAGGTGTCGGACAGCTGGCTCATCCCCATGATGCTGAGAGGTCCTTCCTCCATGCCATGGGGTGTCAGCCTCAGTACCGAGGACAGATGTACTGAGGCCGGGCTTGGCTGTGGGATGGAGGAAGGAGTAGTGTAGTGGGACTGCCTGTTGTGCAGTGAGGTGAGGAGTGGCGTGGGTGACATCTGTGGCGTGGCTGGCATCGATGTCGTTGGTGGCATCATTGGCGTGGGTGGCATCGGTGGCATCAGTGGAACAGCTGGCAACGGTGCTGCCTGATGACTCTGTGCCTGGCCTGGGAAGGGCTGCTGCCTGTGCTGCTGGACCTCCGGGTAGCCGTAGCCCTGGTAGGTGAGGGGCTGTGGGAAGCCTTGGTATGGGAGGGACATCACCTGGGGTGGAGGAGCAGACCTGGACTGGGTGGTAGCAGGTGCCTCTGGGTCTGGAGGGTTGTTAATCAGCATGGAGATCCTCTCCTTCACCAGCTGGTACTGGGGATCCGGCATCTCCTTGAGGGTCTGGTTCAAATAATTGAGGAAGGGCTTGCGGTTGGAGCAGGAGGAGTCGATGGGGACCAGCTGAGAGAAGAGACCTATGCTGGTGCGGATGGTGTCCCTGATCTCCACCAGGACCTTGTGGCTCTCCCCCTCCTGCGGTCTGGCTCTCTGCCTTCCTGTGGAGGCGGCGGTGTGGGTGGATGGGACTTCAGCAGTGGTGGACTTGATGTTTCCTTTCTCCCACTGCACCAGGGAGTCCTCATCGCTCTCCACCAAGCTTTCAACACCTGCCTGGGGGTTCTCCGCAGTGGCACGCTCCCCCGAAACCTGCCTGGAGACAGGGACTGACTCTCAGCTGGAAGAGGACTGGGTCGCAGCAGGCTGCCTGAGAGTGAGGGTAGACAGATGGGCTCCTGGTGCTGCTTGGTGGCGGATCTCACCCTCCAGGAAGCTGCACCTGGCCATGACGTAGTTCTCTCTGTCCGTCAGCTTGACCGCGGCCTGGCCAGATTTTTTGAGATGCAGCTTCCCGTACCAGGTGTGCATATGTTTCCACCAGCCGAATAGCACCTCTGAAGTGTAGCCCAGACTCTCCGCCCTCTCTCTCCAAGCAGCCTGCTTCCGCTTGGTGTCCCTGTACAGCCAGTGTCCCTTCCGCCACAGATAGTCGTTCTCTCTCAGCCACTCCAGCACCTCATCCTCGTGCACCTCCTCAATAAAGTACTGCCTCCTCTCCCGTTGATGTGAACGACTCTTCCTCCCTCTGGCAGGGCCATATGGGCCCTCATCAGAGGGACTTCGAGGTTGTAGGGGCTGCTCCTCCACACCAACAGCAGCAGCAGCAGCAGAATCATCATCTTCAGAAACATCACCAGCAGGATCATAATCAGCATCAGCAGCAGCAGCAGCAGAATCACCAGCAGGATCAGAATCAGAATCAGAATCAGCAGCAGCAGCAGCAGCAGCAGCAGCAGCAACAAGACCAGGATCATCAGCAGCAGAGTAAGCACCAGCAGCAGGACCAGCAAGACCAGGAGCACGAGCAGAACGAGCAGGACCAGCAGGACCAGGACAAACTTCAGCAGAGTGCACAGCAGAAGCACCACTGCCAGGAGCAGCCACAGCAGAAGCTCCAGCAAGAGAAGAGCGAGCCCGAGCAGCAGAAGCCCCAGCAGAAGCAGAGTCAGGGACATGGTGCGGGAGGGTGGCCCTGTCCCTCTTGCCAGGGATGGCGGCAGGTTGCTGAGACTTTCGCTTCTTCTCCATAGTTGTGGGGTTGCTGGCTGGCAGGAAGGCTGGCAGGAAAGCTGGCAGGCACCAAGGCTGGCAGGAAGGCTGGCAGCAAGCCTGGCAGGGAGGCTGGAATGGAGGCTGGAAGGCAGGCTGGCAGGGAGGCTGCCCAGGAGGCTGGGAGGCAGGCTGGGAGGCAGGCTTGGAGGTAGGCTTGGAGTCAGGCATGCAGGCAGGGCAGGCAAGGAACTCAAAGTGTCCAGCAGCAGGTCTTTCCTCTGAATGATGACCTGCTTCCAAGCTGCTTCCCTTTATATCCGGGGGACTTGCGCAATGCATCCCCCCCGCATGCGCAATTAACACGCGGCATCCATTCCGCTTCCGCTGTGCATCCGCTAGGCTTCCGCTGTGCATCCGCTTCATCCGCTGTGCATCCGTTCTGCATCTGTTTTTTCTGTTCTGCGTCCGCTTTTCTGAGACCCCCCGGAAGCCGTGCGAACGCGCCATCCGTTCTGCATCTGCTGGGCTTCCATTCCGCATCCGCTTTGCATCCTCCCTGCGTCCTCCCCGCGTCCGTTTCATCCGCTCCAATTATGCAAATTTTCGCCCCTTTTTAGCGTGGATACAACGGATGTAACATTTTTCTCTTCCATTGTGTCCTCTTTGCATCCGTTTTTGCAGTTTGACATGGCCTTAAGAGAGAGGAAAAAATCCCCTATTGGTTTCACAAGAACAAACTCTCCCATTTCTTTTGCATGTTTTAACTCCTGCTGTATCATTTATTCAAAATAGTGGTTGCCACCATCCACAAGTATAGGCCTAAAACCTATTGATCTGGAAATGAGATAAAAACCATATTGATGTGAACAAACAGGAGAAAAAGTGTGGGGAGGTCTTTCTGCAGATGGGCCAAGAGTCACATTGTGATGTTCAATTAATGTCTTTTTGCTACTTTTGCCAGATCAAGTCAATGGTAGGGGCAATATTTCCCCTTCCAGTGAGTCATGATGTGTCTCATACAGTTCTGAAAGTTTCCTCAGAGCTTACTTCAGGAGATAAAGATGAGCACAGAAAGTAAATATCTTATCATAAACCATTTCTGTGACAGATGTCCAGGAGAAATAAGCCAATAGGGAACCATATTACTGACATATTACTTCTATAATGTTTCTTATCTATATACTTTGGTGATGTTGTGGATTCTTCTTTCATAATTTTCATTGTGGAAGAAAAATCTGACTCTGCTCATTCACGGAAGTCAAAGATAACAAGAAGTTGTGGGGAATTGGCCCCAGTGAATTCCAGCTCTGCTGCCATGCACTTACTTGACCTGTCTCAAGCTCTTGCGTATGCGCTGATAGACTATTTATAGTATTTAGCTGTCTGAAGAGAATTAGGGAATTAATTTGTTTCTTTCTATATTCTCAACCATGTAACCTTAGAGACCAATCTTTTAAAAAATCTTTTTAAAGATTAGGGTAGAATAGAACCTGCTCTGGATATTATTTTGACAAACTTGTTTTTTGTGAGCTGTCTTTACTCAGAAGCTCATTTTAAGCTATTTTTTATTTCCTTGAGGCCTTTTTCTCCTTAATCCATTTTACTTATAAAGTATATCATTAAATTAATTGCTAATTAAGTCACTTAAATGCCCTGGGTTTTTAAAATGAGAGCAGAATTGGAAAAGAAAAATACAGATACCTTGCCAATGAAAGGCGCCATTATGTAACATGAAGTAGGGATGAATTTCATTTGTAATATTTTTTGTCTGATTATTTGCCATTCATTCTTAGTGACCACATACATTTTCTTCAGGAACATATTTTTAAGTGGATTGCACTAATTCACACTTTCAGAACTAAAATGTTCATCCTTCTCGTCTTCACTTTTTAAAATTTGCAATAAAAATGTTTTTGCTCTGTATTGCTCTAAATAATTTTTTAATGTAGTAGTAACCTTGAAGCTGCGACAATCAGGAGCCTCCTCTCACTTAGGGGTCAGAGAAGGACCCACCCTAATAGTTAATTCACAAGATTCTGTTAATATAGTTAACAGAATCAGTGTTCTGATAGTTACAGAATCAGTGTTCTATAGCTACAGTGAAGTAGAATTAGTTCATCTATTTGTGTTTTTGTCTGGTTTCTCTTGGAGGTCTGAAAGAAGTGGAAACACTCATCTTTAATCTGTATCAGTCTTCCCCAGCCTGAAACCTAACCATATCACAAAATGACACAACATTTAGGCCAAATGTCTATGGAGATTCAAAATCATCCAAGTCATTGTTATCCCAAAAGGTGCTTTTTCAACAGCCGACTGGACTTTCTGGTTTGTCTTTGAAGATGTTTTGCTTCTTATCCAAGAAGCTTCTTTAACTTTTCAAAGAAAAACCAGAAAGCATTCTTTAAAAAGCATTTTGGGACATTTTGGCCAAATTCATTCCTTATTCAGTGCTGAAATCCAAGCTAATGTTATCTTCAACAGACGATATATGCTGGAACATATCCAACAAAGGGAATTCACCATCTCCTTTGGGAATTGGTTGCACCAGCAAACTTTCCCTTTGTCGAACATTCATCAGGAATATGCCTTCAAGGTCGTTATTCTCTACTTTGTATGCTAGAATGATAAGGAAGTTCTTCATTTTTTCCTGTCTTGAATATCCAACACTTCTATCTATTGGATTTCTATCCATTCACACATCTATCATTCTAGTTGATATTTGCTTTACCTGTTCCATTTTCATTGTACATGTTATATGTCCATGATGGTGAACCTATGGCATGCGTGCCACAGGTGGCACTCAGAGCCATTTGTGTCGGCATGCAAGCCACAGGTAAACTTACCTCAGTGCACATGTGCTTACCTCCCAGCTGATTTTTGGCCTGTTTGAGGCCTTTTTTGGCCTCCCAGAGGCTTAGGAAAGCCTTTGTTTTTATCACTTCCTGTATTTCCGGAAATACCAGAACTGATGAAATGGGCCCATTTTTCGGCCTGCAAAGGGTACAGACATTTTCCACAAACCTCTGGGAGGCCAAAAAAAGCCTCAAGCAGGCCAAAATATCAGCTGGGAGGTGTAGTTCAGGTAATATCTGTGCATTTGATTTTTGTTTTCTAAGAAAAAGGTTTGTATTTCACTTCATGGTGCTAATTTCAGTTGTCCTGCAAATGTCAAAATTTACAGGGTTCAAGATTGAATCCTGCTGTTTTACTCTATTGGTGATATCCATGCACTGATTTTCAAGCCACTATGATTGAACTCTTCCTCTGAGTCAAAATGCCAGGAGATATTTGACTTTTTATAAAGATGTATTGTATCTATTACATTACCACTATCTTTTGAGAAAATTATCTGAAAACCTATTGAGACCAGCAGAACAGGACCTGTACAGTGATTACCATGCAGACTGTATCAAAAGAAAGTCACACAAGGCACAACTCAGCATCCAAACCTTCTTCAACCAATCCACCATTACCCAAGACTAAGCATGCATGCCCCCTATTACCTCAATTCAAACTATAACTGGCCTTAAATGCAAGCTACTCAATGCAAGAAGCCTTGTAAATAAAATACCTGAATTTTTCCTCTTATTAAATATGGCTAAATTCGACATCATATTTATCTGTGAAACATGGCTCAATGCATCTCTCCCTGACTCCATTACCAAAGTAAGAGACTATCATGTTTATCGATCAGATTGTGAAATCCATAGAGGAGGTGGTGTTGCTATCTTTTATAAAAAGTCCTTAAATCTAAAAAACATCCAAGTTACCCTGGAGCTTGCTCTTCCTGAGACCATTATCTGTGAACTGACCTTAAATATCACATTTTGGTTCTTACTATGTTACAGAGCCCCTGATTATAACATCAAACATGTAAACAAGCTAAATACACTACTAACATGGACAGCATCCTGCCCACATGCTTTTATCTTTCTTGGTGACTTCAATCTACCTCATATCAACTGGACCCTGAACAAATGTACAACTGAACCCATACATGCAACCTTCTACAATGCTGTAACAAATCTGGGACTAATAACCAACAACTAATAACCAACAACACTAGACTTAACAACTGCTTCGATCTCATCTTCTGCAATAGTTTGAATTCAATTTATGGAATATAAATTAAAGAACCCTTTTCCAACAGTGACCACAACATGATTGACTTTTGTCTCAACATATGTCCACACAAAAATCATCACAATGTCAGAATCCCCAATTATAACTTCAAAAAAGGCAACTATGATCTTATAATCAACAATCTCTCTTCCCTTGATTGGAAATTTATATTCACTGAATGCAATACTGTTGAAGACCATTACAACATATTCTCACTAGAAATCAAAAAAGCTATCAAACTATATGTACCAGTAACAACTCCCAAAACCAGGAAAAACAGATTACCCAAAACAATAAGAAAGTTTCAATCCAAAAACAGATCTGGTCACATTGCCAACTTCAAAAGCCAATACAAAAATCTATGCTATCAGATAAAAACTGAATGCACTAATTATCACATTAAGCAAGAGGAAAACTTTCTACGCACCAATTCCACCTGCGCTTTCTACAATTTTGTAAACAACAAACTAAAAGACTCAAGGTCCATCCCACCCCTGAAAGGACCTAATGGTAAAGACTGCAACGATGACACCATCAAAGCAAACCTCTTTAACACATCCTTTGGCTCAGTATTTGTAAACAGCAATGGATCAAGCCCAGTACTTCCTAGTCAAACCACCGACAGCTACAATGATCTAATACATATTGATTTTAAAGAAGACATTGTTGAAAAAGCACTGCGCAATCTAAAACCATCTCTATCTATTGGACCGGACAGAATATGTGCACACTTCATAGCCGAATCTCTAAGCATAATCTTTGAAAAATCTTTCAGGACCAACTCCTTGCCAAATCTATGGTCACAAGCCATGGTCATCCCCATCTTCAAAAAAGGGAGACCCCCAGCCTAGTGGAAGCTCCTTATGCTGTTTCATTGTAAAGTTATGGAATTATTAACCAATCCATTATCCTCGACTTAGAGACAAAAAACCTCCTCTCTAATAAACAATTTGGTTTCAGAAAAAAACTATCCTGTAATCTGCAACTCTTACACTGCAGAAACATATGGACTACACAACTCGATCAGGGCAAAGCAATACATGCAATCTACATAGACTTCTGTAAAATCTTTGATTCAGTGGTACACAAGAAACTACTACTAAAACTAAAATCTTATGGTATCTTTGGATACCTACATAACTGGATAGAAGCTTTCCTGTCAAACAGACAACAACTGGTCAAAACTGGGAGCGTCCTATCAAATTCCCCAGGGCAGTGTTTTAGGACCAACACTCTTCATACTCTACATAATTGACCTCTGTGATCATATTAAGAGCAACTGCATTCTCTTTGCTGATGATGTAAAGCTATTCAACACCACAGACAATACCACAGACAATGTAAGCAGTTTACAGAGTCAGTATATTGCCCCCAATAATTTGGGTCCTCATTTTATGATTTCAGAAGGATGGAAGGCTGAATCAGTCATGAGCTGGTCAAGATCAAACTATTGGCTCTAAGGTTTTAAATTTAACTTGATCATATTTCTGTCAATCTCAAATTTTAATCATTTCTGCTCATACTCTTTTTCACAATTTTCTGTGAAACATACTTTTTCATTGTTGAAGAAACTAAACTAAAACAGAGTTGAATATTTCTGACCTTTCTTTGTTACCTGTTAACATTTTGTCATCTTCACTGAGCTGATGATATATCAGTTCTTTGTCTTTTATTTTGACTGTATTTAAAGAAGCTCTTTTTGTTATTGTTAACATTTTTATAGTAATGTTTAATACTTTCTTATGAGCCAGTACTCTGATTCTTGATTCTCTTTTTTTTTTCAAGTGCCACAACATGTTTCCATTTGGTATTAAGATATGTTGATCTCAAGCAGGAACACAAATATTCCATAAGCCATACAAATAATAACCACAGAAACACCTTCATCACTTTTTCTTTTCCATTCAGCTATGCTCTTAATGTAAGGTTGCACAACTCTCATGAAATCAAGAACACTCCAGGATTTGCATATCATTTTTGTTGCAGTCTAAAAAGGTCTGCCCTGATCCTGGAGGAATATATGGTAAAAATATATTTTAAAAAAAACCAAACAAGTACAGTGGATAAATATCCACAATCAGAACCACTGGGGGCCAAAGTCCCACTAAAGCAATTTAGCTTTGCTTACTTATGGAATATTAACATGTTAAGGACTACAGCCTTCATAAATAGTGAGAAACCACTTACTCACAAGTAAAACAAATTCCTTCTTAAAACAGGGCAGGAACAGTCTTTATTCACTTTGGATAGACACACACAACCAAAAATAATTAGTCACCAGTGAGTGTCTTTCCCCTTGTGAAACAGGGAACGAACAGTCTCTATTCATATGAGAACTCAAGATAAAAAAAATCCTTCAATGATTAAGCCAAAAAGAAACAGAGACTGTTCATCCCAGCTGAGGCAAATTCATTACCTATTATTTCCCAGCTGGGAGATTCAGTTTGTATCTCAAATACAGAGCAATTAGTCCTGACAAACCTGGTTCTGGTAATGGAATCCAACTTGATTGATTAATTTATACTGGAAAATGTGACAACAGGCCAGTCCCAAACCCCTACTATTTATTTCCCAGTGGCGGGACTAGCTAGTGTCTACTACTTCTTTTCCTTGAGAGCTGGCTTATTGCTTTCCATTGCTCTCCTCTCTCTATGCATACATGGGCATGGGCCTCATCTGTTCCTCCCTGTCACTCAGCTCAGGCCACTGTCTCTGATTCTGTTTCCTCATCAGAGCCTTCCAAAGGCTCTGAAGCTGGACCAGCTCTCTCTTCTCCTTGTCTGACTCTGCTGCTAAGTCAATGGGCCACAGCAACATGTATCTCCAGGGGTAGAAGGTAACAGGGAGGATACCATAACTTGAGGGCTTTCATAGAGAAGGCCTATCATTTAGTACTTATCTCCAAAGTATAAAAGTGGCAGCAGTTGTGGTGGATTTCCACAGATCTTTAGATAATTGGTCTGCAAATTCAATACCAGCAAGGTGTTATTTGGTATATCCTAGTGTTTTGCTTACACAGCTTTAAAGACAACAATTAGCACTTTCTATTGGTCCAGGAAGCTTACTGCTGACCAATGACTAACTTTAATATGGATTTAATTTTACATTAACAGAGTTGTCCAACCAACCTCATTACCAATATTATATCTGCTGTAGTTCTTGGATCAAATGCAACCTGGAGCCTGCATTGCTAATCTAATTAGGCATTATAAATGTGATTAGGGCATCCTAGTCCAGTAGGATAATAACTGGCATATCAGACAAATTAAGTGATCCTCCTCCACCTGCTCCTCCTCCTCCTCCTCCTCCTCCTCCTGCCATATCTGTCATCGGATGCTAGTGATTATGCTGGCGATCTTATCTTTATCAACAGCCACACTTGCAAAAGTGCTGTTGAATTTTGTCCAAACCAGTTCCTTAGACTTTGGAGCCATGATGTTCTTCTTCTGCCTGGACCTTGTTTTCCTAAAAAATTGTTCCTGGAGGATTCATTGAAGTGCCAATTTTCAGATCATATGTCCAAAATATTCTAACTTTTGCTTTGGTCCTTCTAGCCATGGTTTTCACCTGTTGTTGAATTAGCTGAGAATCTTAGGAGGACTAGGAAGCCATGAACCCCTCCTTTACATAATCCCATCTAGATTTACATTAGCAGATACTTATTTGTAGCTCCCTCTTGGTAGAATTTAATTCAAATATATTTTGTTCCATACAGATTCTCCTTAATTTCAGGAATTCTGGGGCACCATTGATAATCTGTGTGACTGTCACTGGCATATTGATGATACCTTACCTCTAACTATTAAATGACCTCTCTCAGTGGTTTATAGAGATGTTAAACATGGGAGAAAACACTGCATCGGAGCTGCCACGGACTGAAGCATTTTCTGCACTTATAATCATTGATGGTAACCATCTTCATTTAAGTAAGAGTTGAACAATAACAGCATTCTATCTCCTAATCTCAACCCTTATAAAAACCCAGAAGGACAAATACTTGTGACAGGTGCATAATGAGAAAAGTGTCCTCCATCTCCCTGTATCTAGATCCCAGCATTGGTTATCTATCAGAAGAACAAATGCTGCTCCTGCAAGCCTGAATCCTGACAAAAACGGTTCCAGATAACCTTGTTTCCTCAATTAGTTGTTTTTTACCTACCTTCCCCATAAGGACAGGATAGAAATCAGGCAAAAATTGTCAAGTGCAGCTGATCAGAATAGGCAGAAAACTAGGGTCAAATCTCCATTTGCTATCCTCCCAACAAACCTCTCAAAGCAACTGCTTGGCTCAGCAGTTAAACAATGACCTACAAGGATGGGCTGATAATAAATACTTGAAGCATTCTTAAAAGAAATAAAATTGTGGAAATGGTTCTCCACCCTTATTTTAAACAAAGAAAATAGAAGCAAATAAAGCTATACCCTAGATACAGCCATGGAATCTGAATTTTTCTCCAAAACAACTGATAGAATAAGAGTTTCCAGCACTGAACCCTCTACCAAACAAGCCACAAAATTCAATCCTCATCACTGTTGCTTGCTGCTTGACCTCTAGGCAGGCTCTTCCTGTCACAGAGGATAGGACAGATGAGAGATAATAAGAAACTAAGTACTTCACAGAAGAGACTGCCAATTCAGCAGCATAAAAGCCATGATCACATATCACTCAGCTTCTCCTCTCCTCTGAGTAAGAGCAAAGTGAAGTGAAGAGGTTCTTCTTAAAGTTTAAACCATGGCCTTTCTGAACCATTGCTCTTGCTTCGTTCTATTGCTCCTTTTTCCATAGTAATTTGATTACAAATTATGATAAAGAAATAAAAACTTAAAAAATAAAGGAATATGAAGAAAAAATAAGACGATAGGAGGGAAATATATAATGAAATGACTTTCCCTTTATCAAAACAAGGCTAAATAGTTTAATAAGCTATTGCTTTCTCTTAAGATACAATAAATGATCTCTTCTTCCTATAGCCCATCTTTTATCTATTAAAAAAATTAAATTTGAATTGTCATTCACTCCTGGTTAACAAAAGTTAACTAAGGATTACCAGAGATAACATATCTATTTTAATCTTGATTGAATAAACCAACTTTGATTAAATAATAATAAACTAACTATACTTCATATTCCTTACTTTTAACAATATTGATCTTCACTCTGTTAACATAATGACTTAGAATTTGGGGGAGGGGTTTCTTCATTTTTTTTCTTTGTCCCTTCTTACAAACCCAGTTTCATGACTTTGGGCCAGTCATTGTCTCTCAGCCCAACTCACCTCATAGGATTATTGCTGTTGAGGGGAAATAAGGAGAAGGAGGAATATCGCTTTGTTCACTGCAGTGAGTTATATATGAAAAAGAAAGGCAGAATAAAAATCTTTAAAAATCCAGAAAACATTTAACAAACCTCTTTTGTAAATCCAATATAGGAAATTTATCTCGATCACTCTTTTGGTTTATTGTTTGTATATATTCCTTTTAATCATTAAGATATCACCCAATATAGCACTTGTATATTCAGTGTAGTGCATCATTCTTGTAGCCTGTCATTCTTAAATTAGTCTGTCTATCCAGTAAAATGTGTTCATCTTCCATAATGAATTGTAAACAAAGACTATCTAGAATGGCAGACATGTTTAAAATTAACTTCTGGGTCCATTGTTCATAAATGTCCTTTAATACATCCAATGTTAAAATATTTTGCACTATTCTATATTAATAAATCAAATTTAAGTATTTTTCATCTTCAATTGTAATTTTTAGTTCCCTGTGGTTCCTTCTAGTATTCAACCTTCAAGTCCTAGCCTATCATGCTTTCTTTTTTTAGAGTTTGAAACAATAGCATTTTCCTATGAGAAAGATTGTTATAAGTAATTTCCAATACTTATATCAAATCCACCTGAACTTTCAATCACCCATTTGCTTTTTATTCCAAAATAGTTATTTTTTAAAAAAAAAATCTTAAACCTACATTCAAGGCACCCATCCAGTGCTCTAAAATTTTCCATTGCTGAATTCCTAAATAGCTAAAAAAAACAGCGAAGAAGCTATTTCCAAAAACAACTAAGATATGAGTAAATTTTATGTCTATATAGGCTACATTGTAGCTTTGAGCTTGGCTGGAATCCCTCAACTCCCACATGTTCAATTCACATTCAAAGTGCAAAATTTCAGTTTTTGCAGTCAACTCACAAGGAGCAACTGTCCAGAGTACCTGTGGCCAGTCTCACAATCTGTCCTTTTTCTGAAACAATTTTGGTGCTTATAATTTATTATCATGCCATTGATCTTCACTGCAATGCCATTCCTGCTCCATCAGGGACATCTAGATAATCCTAACCCTAACAAATTTATTCTTCCTCTACAAAGAATCATTGTTGAGGCAGCTAATATAAAACTACTAACAATTTGATACACATTTATTAAAAGAATCTTATGAATAATGACTCACCATGAATATATTGCAAAAGTAAATCCAAAAATATATGTGCTTTTTAGTTATTAAATTTGTTTAAATTAATTTCATGTTGAAGTATGGACCAGTTCATATTATCATAGTAATGTAATGTTCTGTTCAATCTCATCTCTTGGAATAAATGTAAAATAAATGTAAAACTATGAAAAAACAGCTTGCTCTTATGTAGCCAGATGCAATTCAACCTCCTGAAACTCATAACTTCAAGGTGTAGAGAAGGAATCTCGATCAGACCCAAAAAAGGAAGGTGAGTTCCAGCCTAATTCTATTAGATCACTGACCTAATCTCCCAATAACACTATAATTAGTCCAATTATAATATTGATGGATTAATTGTGTGCCACTCAACTCTTGAGATGATGCAGATACATTTTCTCCATGATCTATCCCTAACCTGGTCCTTTAGTACTTTCAATTCACTGCAACTGAATCCATCCAGCTTGATACTGGAAATCCTCTTCTCTTCTCTTCTCTTCTCTTCTCTTCTCTTCTCTTCTCTTCT
>BLBF01000002.1:33269356-33295365 GCA_015471245.1 Laticauda colubrina
CTTCTCTTCTCTTCTCTTCTCTTCTCTTCTCTTCTCTTCTCTTCTCTCCTCTCCTCTCCTCTCCTCTCCTCTCCTCTCCTCTCCTCTCCTCTCCTCTCCTCTTCTCTTTTGCAGCCTTTAAGCCTCTGCCAGACAACTATGTCTATGCATAATGTATCCAAAGTAGGATTCTTTCAGCTGGTCATTTTTTCCTCCAATGAAAACTCAGGTTAGTTATTTTGACTATCCATTTGTTTGTAGTTTTGTCTGTCCTAGTATTCTAAAGAGTTTTCTCCCACTCCAAAAGTGTCAGTATTGTTTCTATTGTATGCAGGAAGCATAGAGGATTGCCTTGAAGGACAAAGGAAAGATATTTTGCCAAAGCAAGAATCAGTCAAATGATGTTTGATCCAAATCAAGTAAATTGATTACTAAAATGTCTTGCAATCCTCTATCCTCTTTATTAACATAAAAATAAAAGAGAAAGAAAGAGAAACAAATTCAAAATTTCAAGATTCTATTATTATACCTATAGTAGCTTTAGATCTACAAGTGTCTGTTTCTTAGTCTGGTCTACCTTATAGGGCTGACATACTGCTTCTTCAAAGTCCAACTTTCACTTCCAAAGAGTGTTACAGGGAATAGCGTAGTTTGCCCAGTTATGATCTTTTTAACGAATAGTGCATCATGGCATCTGAATAACTTTAACAAGGCCTTTATGACTGCTTTACTGGGTGATAATCTGCAAAAAAATTAACTAGTTGTTGATAATTAATCCTAAAAGACAGGAGCTATGCATTACTTTGATATCTTCATTTTCAGTTCTTAGGTTGGTTGTTGTATGTGTTGTCATTTCTTTGGTTTTAAATTTCAGGGTCTCTTTTTCACTGTGTCCCTTGACATTTATTACTAACAATGAAATAGCTTACTCTAATTTATGAACTTACCTTACTCTAAGATTAATGGTTCTTCCAAGAGTGCTTCAAGGCATGTATTGTGTTGCATTGTGGGAAAAAGACTCGAGACCCAGTTGATCTTCTATTCTTTTTATTTTCTCTCCAGTAACTGCTTGCCAGTGAAACCATGGCAGCCTTTTTATAACGGACTGCTCGCGGCTTGTGGCCAATGACGGCTCTTCAAATCTCCCACCATCCAGACCAACCTATCCTAGGTGAGTATGCAAATATATAACACCCCTCCCCGTGTGGTCCAGTCTAACCAATCAAGCCTCCCTTATTTTATGTAGTCACGTAAATAGGTGGGGCTCTTATGGTTTCGACTGGACCTGTGCAATTCAGTTATGGTTTTGTCTCTGGACTGTTCAGATGGGGTTGCTGTTTCTCCCTTTCTCTTCTCGGAAGCCTCCTGGAAGGTAGAGTCAGCCATGCTGCTCCCGCCAGGCCTTTCCTGGCTGGTTGAGTCGGCTCAGCCGCTCCCACCAGGAGTGGCTTCTTGATGGTTCTCCAAAGCCTGCTCCAGTCTCCCCAAGTTGTCTTCTTCTTCAGGTATGTGTTTGCGATTTCCAATCAGGGCTAATGTTAGTATTGGTTGTTGTATCGTTGTTAGGATTTGTTTTGTTATTTCTTTTACTTGTGGAGGGTCTCCTCCTCCCCTCTCATTTGTGTTTGAGGGGTCTCCCCCTCTCTGGCTTGGCTATTTTTGTTTAATGTTTGAGGCGATTCCTTTGTTTGTGTAAGTTCTTCCCATTCCTCATCCTGATTGTTAGTGTTCTCAGTGTGGTCCTCCATCTGATTTGGTCTATGTGTCTCCTCCAGCTCTTTCTGTCCTCTGTCTCTACCCTGTATGACCAGGGTCCTGTTATTTGGGTCATTGTTGCCGGTATCCACAATGGTTCCCCCGTGAAGTTTTTTGCATAGGTTAGGTCCCCTGTTTTGAATGTGTGGCACTTACTGGAAGAGTCTGTTGGCTTTTCTGGGCTATATGTGGGATGTAGTCTGTCTAGGTTTTATCTTAGTTTTCTTCCCATTAATAGTTCTGCTGGGCTTTTATTTGTTGTGGTGTTTGATGTAATGTGTTATATACTTGGTAGCTTGTATATCTTTTCCTGTATATCTCCAGCTCCCAATTTGTGTAGTGTTTCCTTAGTATAATGGACCATGCGTTCCGCCCGTCCATTTGTAGCCGGCCAATCCAGTGCTGTTAAAATGTGCCTTATCCCTTGTTCTTCTAGGAACCTCTCAAATGTTATTGCCGTGAATTGTGGTCCATTGTCAGACACAACTAAATCTGGAAATCCATGTGTCGTAAAAAGCTTCCTTAGTTGTCTAATAACAGCTTCTGTTGTAGTTGAGTGCATAATGCTTACCTCTCGACAATTTGAGTAAGCGTCTACCACTATTAGGAATGTGTGTCCTTTAGCTGGTCCTGCAAAATCAATGTGTATTCTAGACCATGGTCCCCTAGGTGTTTCCCATTCATATACAGGTGCAGAAGGGGGTGCAGGTCTAGATTCTTGGCATCATTTTTCATGTTGCTACACATTCCCCAATATCCTTATCCATCCCTGGCCACCATACATAACTCCTAGCCAGGGACTTCATTCTGATAATATCCAGGTGACCCTCATGAAATAATTCAAGTATTCGTTTCCTCAGTATAGGTGAGGAATTCGGACCACCTCATCATCCGTGGTGACAGTATGTTAGGTGTAGCTTTGTTTCCTGTGAGAATTCCTAGAAGAGGTTTATGATCTGTGACAAGTGAAAAAGTTCTGCCACAGATATACTCGTGGAACCGTTTAACTCCTGTTATTGCGGGCAATGCCTCTCTATCGAGTTGGGTGTAATTCTGCTCTGTTTTTTATAGAGTTTTTGAATAGAATGCGATAGGTGCTTCTCTTCCATTGGTTAATATGTGGCTGAGTATGGCACCGATGCCGAATGGTGACGCATCGCATGTTAATGTTAGTGGAAGGGTTTCACTGTATTGTATTAGCACACAGTCTGATGTAAGTAAGTCTTTTATTCCCTGGAATGCTTTTTCTTCTCATCGCCCCCAGGTCCAGGTAGCTTTCTTATCAAGCAACCTGTGCAGTGGTTCCGCTATTGTTGCTTTCCATGGCAAAAATCCATTGTAAAAGTTAATAAGTCCCAAGAAAGCTTGCTAATCTGTTTTATTTTCAGGTCGGGAGCTTCCTTTATTGCTCTGATTTTGTTTTCAGTGAGGTGGATCCCTTCTTTGTCTATGAGGTATCCCAGGAATTCCACTTTGTCGGTGGCTAATTGGCATTTCTCTTTTTTAACTTTAAGTCCCACCTCTTTAAAAAAAATTTTATGACCTCCCTTAGACAGTCTTTCAGTTGTTCTTTGTCCTTGGCTGATACTAATACATCATCAAAGTATGGTACCATCCCCTTTATTCCTGGCAATAGGCATTCCATTAAGCTCTGGAATACCCCTGGGACTACACTAACTCTGAATTGCAGTCTGTTGCATTTGAATGACCCCCTGTGAGTCATAATTGTTTGTGCTTCTGCGGTTTCTGGGTCAACTGGTAATTGTTGGTAGGCTTCTGCAAGGTCCAATTTTGCAAAGATTCTACCTCCCCCCAAAGAGTATAATAGTTGCTGTACCACCGGAACTGGGTATGCGCTCTGTTGTAGCACATGGTTAAGGGTTGCCTTGTAGTCTCCACAGATACGTACTCGCCTCACCTTTAGCCTTATTGGTGCTATATTTGAATTTAAATTAAATGACATAGGGGGCCCTTGGTACTTTCGCAGTTCTACGTTGAAGACGTCCTGGAATTCTTTCATCAGGTTCTCTTCCCAGTCTGTCTCAGTGATGTTGTTTATTCCGGTTACTCCGATTCCTAATGGTGCAAACCATTCAAGTCCCAGTAGGCTGGGGCAATCCTGGTCGACTATGGTTCATGGAAGGACTTTAGTGTGTTTTTGAATTCAACTTTGAAATGTCTAGGATAGCAGTCAAATCCTTGACAGCTTCAAGTAAATCATAGAAGATGATGTCTCTTAATAATTTCTGTTTAGCCCTTAAATGTAGCGCTGTTCTAACATTGTAATTCAGTCAGTCCTATGATGAAATGTGAACATAGACAGAAGGAACAAAACAAGAAGCTTTGTGGAAAGATCATTTGTTTTATGCTTCATTAATACTTATTAGAATACATCTGTAATTAACAGTATTGTGAAAACATTCTGTTTTCATAACCCGAGTAAAAGAAACACTTTTAGATTCACTGGGTTTCCTATTTCCTGACCATGAATTGTGTATTCTGGTAAATCATAATACTAATCTCAGAAACAAGATGAGCATTATAACCAAAATTCTTATATTTGGCTTCAGTATTCTCCCCCTCCTTTCCTCTCAACCAGCTGCTTACTTGGCTTGTTGCCTTATTGAAGATAGATGGAAGGAAGGAAGGTAGCCTTTTTTCCCCACCTGTGTTCCAAATATGCTGTTATGTTCATGAGTCAGTTATCCCAAGCACCGGAAATAACATTTCCAGTGGTTCTGACAGGTCAGCGGCAATGAGGAAATTGCATGTCCAACCCCTGTTGTGCCAAGACTACATACTGTAGCTGTTACAAGCTAGGAAAGTAGCTTCCCTGTCATTGTTCCATTATTGTTAAATCAACAAGTGACAGAAAGGAAAGTGGGGACTGTAAGAGATTAAATGGGGTAAATGGGTAACAGATTGGGAAACTACATTTCATTATATCCTATATTGCATAATCAGGAACATATGATATGGTTGACCCAGGGAATCTGAGTTTTCCTCCATGAATTTAATTAAAATTTTGCAAGTAAAGTCATTTCTTCAGACAGATTGATTTATTAATTTAAGAAGGTTGTAAAAAGATGGAATTTTGCCACTGGAAACAGCTTTTCTCTAGTTGCCATTAGGCTATATCATGAAAATTTAAAGTTTTTTTCAAAAATATCTCCAAAGAGTCAGTTGCCATGGCTTAACATTAGTCTTGTTAGTGAAATCTGATTTAGCCTATGTTTTTCTACTTCTATGATATAAATTAGCTTTCCTGAATCTGAAGTTCTACAAACCTATATTTCTCGTATGGATGGACTTCATCTATATTGATTAGATATTCTTCATAGTTGAATAATTCTGGAGAGAACAAGAGGGAGGAGGGGGAGAAATAAAATGTATTAAAGTTGAGCCTGACTCTAGGACCTAGGAGATGCATCTATACTTTTTTTTGTTGAAGTAGAAATGTTACAGAGCTGGTGTTCCACTGGTTTTTTACAATGCATGTTTTTATTTCCTAAATTGGCTTGCAGACTTAAAATTTCCAGGCACTCGCTTGTCCATAACTCTGCTTAGCTTCAGAGTTCAGCCAAGGTCAGTTACGTGCTGGGAAGATTGAGATAACTATACAAAATACTTAGGGCATTTCAATAAATATTTGATGCTCCATCTGGGTGATTACAGTTATTTTTAATAACATATGCTTCTTTTTCTTGTCAACTTTTAAAAAAATGAAGACTCAATTACTTAACCCAGCTCATGGTAAACACGTTATTATTTGAATGACACTGACTTTCAAAGGGCTAGAATTATTGCAATTATAAAGGATACTGAAACACAGGTTTGGCCTGTTTGAAGTCATGATTTGTCGCCTGACAAAAAGGGGCATTTTACACAACTTTTATCAAAAAGTATTTTTACATTCAGATTTCTGGAGTAAAACTTGATGTATGATGCAGCATAATAAAGACAGTGGAGCCTAATCAAATATGACATGAAAATACATTTTGTCATATAATGAAAAAATAATTATATACCTTAATTTCCTTAATGATAAATTTGGAAGATTTAATGATTGGAGATGTTGTCAAAAGGACATTGAGATTCAAACAGATGTAGTTCACTTGTGTTGCAATCAGACAGAAGTGTGGATAAAGTAAATTCAGATTTGCACACTAAATAATCTATCTTTCCTGCTGAAAGAATGGCTTTTTAAAAAAATAAATAAATTGGAAGATATACTGCCAGAAAAAGTGATAACAGTCAAAACATGCAGAGACATGAAGGAATCATGTATTGTTTTGCCAGAAAAGGCTTTAGATACGGATGTCATAAGATACTTTACACTCTGCAAAAAGCTCCTTTTTTAACAAAGGGGGGAAAAAATCCAACTTTTGAGTATTAAATGGCATGTGAAAGAACAAGGCAGTCTTTTCCAAGTACGACCCCTAATGAACTGCAAGCATTCTGTTACAGTGCATGAAACAATAATATAACATTAGATTTGGCATATTGACATTAGAAATTGCTGCAAACCTGTATACTGGAGTCTTAGAAGTAAAACGATTATCCTGGAAAAAATTCAGCTAATGCATTTATAGAGTTGAAATAATGGCTGCTTTTTCTAAAATGCTCCTGATTCTGAAAACTATTTCTTAAGCTAGTAGAGGCCTACAATGGTACTGTCTAAAGAGATCCCAAAGTTCAGAAAGTTTCCAGTATACTTTCAATTATCTGCCAAGGAGAGGGTAATTAATTTCAGGTCCTCTGGCTCTCTGGTTTCACCAGTCAATTGGTTGAGCAATTATTTTAATAAACTAAAAATTAAAATTCTCACTATACCTTTCTGTGTCCATCACTATTATGATACTCCTATATGTCATCTCAGCATTCCTCTCCCAGGATAAGACATACATAGCCAATCACATTCATTCTCTCCACAACATCCAAACCAATATCCCAGAGCATGTTCTGGCCACAGAGAACTGATCCATTGCCTTTGCCACACCATAGAGAAGACACTACCCAGGCTCCACTTGCTAGCTGAAATAGAATTTCCCCCAAATTTGTTGTGAATTGTCAAGGATTAGATTAATGCTTTTGGTTTTCTAGGCCATGGTGCTATAAAACCTCTCTTAGAGGAATATCCACTAGGGAGGGGTTGAAATGTAGTATTTTAGAAAAGAGTTCAGCTGTACTAAAATGGATCCATAGCCCAGGGTCACATGAAATTCAAAGGTGACTGTATTCCATGGTCCCTGGTGGGTAGGGAAGAGAAAGTGATGCAATGGTCCATTTGGCTTTATGGACAGCATGACAAGTGTGCCATGAAGAAATATTAGATTTGACATCTGCCCTGACAGAAGGCCGTCAATAAGATGGGTTGTTTTAAATAGTCCAAATGACCAGCTGTCTGCCAGATATGCAACATTTCTTCCTTCAAGGAAAGAGGGACATATATCAAGTTGTTGTAGCATAGCTCTTGTTCCCAGAAAAAGCAGGGGGAATAAAGATAAACTTTGAACTTCATGTATATTCAAACCTAAATTAAGACATGTGTACACAATGGGGAAAATCCAAAAGCAGACAGGCTGGGACATAGTGCTTGGAGGAGGTAAAGAATATGAACAGCATGAAGAACTAGCGGTTAAAATGCTGGTCTAAAAACTGGGGGACCATGAGTTCTAAACCTGCCTTAAGCCCCTGTCACACTGCACCAACGGATGCAAAGACGATGAAAAACTGACAAAAAAGCTTGCCATCTGTTGGTTAACGCGATGTACTCACTGCCTCCATCTTGCTTCCTCTCTATCCGTCCAGCATCCGTTTATTGACATTTCATCCACTCAGAAAGTTTTGAGCTGCTCAAAACTTTTGCGCGGAAAATGTATGCAATTCGTCCGTTCTGCATCCGCTACGCATCCACTACGCATCCGTTCTGCATCCGTTACGCATCTGATATATCCGCTAGGCATCCGCTGTGCATCGGCGCATCTGCGCAACTCGCATCCGCTCGGACGCAGGGAGGAAGCGGAACGGATGCAAAACGGATGCAGAACAGATGCCTAGCGGATGCAGCACGGAAACAAAGCGTTTAAAATGAAAAAAACATTCACAGAGGGGACCTATCTCGGATATTAAGGATGTCTAGAGGATGCCTAGAGGATGCCTAGAGGATGCAAAAGGACACCTATACTACCTATAAAAAGGGGGAGCAACTCGCCTGCATCTCACTTTCAGACCAGCAGCCCTGCTGCAGACCTCTGCAGCCTTCATCTGACACTTCCTCTTCCACAGCATCCATTCATGTCCACCGTAGATCGTAACACAGTCTTTTTGGCAGCCACCATCCTTCTGCAACAGTGCGAAGCCATCTAAAGGCTCTGTGAACTCTACTACGGGAAGAAAAAGGGGCGGCCAAGAAGCATCTGGGTATGAAGATGGTTTGCCAGAAGAGCAGAGGACGGACTGTACAACAAGCTGATGGTGGAGCTCAGGAACGAAGACACTCGGGCATTCCAGAACTTCATGAGGATGCCTCCAGCCATGTTTGATGAAGTTATGCAGCGCCTGACACCCAGGTTGACCAAGGCAAACACCAATTTCTGGCCCAGCCTGGAACCTGGGCTCAAGGTGGCACTCACTCTGCGCCACCTAGCCTCAGGGACCACCTACAGGAGCATGCAGTACGGCTGGAGGATGCCACCCAACACCATCAGCATTGTGGTCAGAGAAGTGGTGCAGGGCATCATCGAAGAATACAAGGAGGAGCTCCTCCAATGCCCCTCCACTGAAGAAGGCTGGAAGAAAGTTGCAGAGCAGTGGTATCAGAAGTGGAACTTCCCCCACACCGTTGGAGCCATAGATGGGAAGCACATGGCCTGCAAAGCTCCAGCCAAGTCGGGGTCCACTTATTTCAATTACAAGGGCTTCTTCAGCATCATCTCTTCGCCATGGTCGATGCTGACTACAAATTCATGTACATCAATGCTTCAGGCAACAGGTCAGCTTCAGATGCCCAGGTATACAATGCCAGTGACCTCAAGGAGGGGCTGGAACGCAACCTCATCATGGGCTTCCCAGATCCAGAACCCCTGCCCAACGACACACAAGATGTGCCCTACTTCATCGTGGGGGATGACGCCTTCTCCCTCACAACCTACCTCATGAAGCCCTACACTTCCAGACTCCTCACCCATGAAGAGAGGATCTCTTCGCTGCCCAGGGCAAGGCGGGTGGTGGAGAATGCCTTTGGCATCCTGGCCAACAGGCTCCAGGTACTTCTCACCACCATGCAGCATCACGCAGAGACCGTGAGGAGGATCATGGAAGCTTGCTGCATCCTGCACAATCTCATGCGCACCCGCTACCCAGTCTTGCAGAACAGGCTCATGGACCTCCAACAAGGCAATGGGGACATGGAGCCTGGGGAATGAAGGCAAGGGCGAAACCTGATAGACACTGAGGATGTGCAAGGCCCCAACAGAGCTTCACGTGAAGGGAAGAAGCAGTGCAACCTCCTGAGACACTGGTGCAACTCCCCAGCTGGAGCAGTGGAGTGGCAAGACAGGATGATAGATGACTGATGGGTGCTTCCTTCAGCCTGTCTCATCACACTGATGAGATTGGGCCATGTATGTTGGGTGGACCTACAATGAACAGGGCGTTTAATAAAGAGTTGTGTTTGTATTGACATGTGTGGATCAATTATTACATTGTTATTGATAATAAAGGGCCATAGGTGTGGCACCTGGGAGGGTGGACCATACAGTCCCACCATGCTTGCACTGGAGGTTTAGCTATCCCACAGCTATTACCCATTCCAAAGGTATCCCTGCCCATCCCACAGCTATCTTAACCCATCCCACAAGCATGCAAAGGCTTAAACCATTTCTAAAAGTTTCCACCAAGACTTTATTGAAAAAAAAGAAACGAAGCAAGTGTATGAATCAAAAATAGACTTTATTAACAAGAAGCTATAAAACAAAAATGAGTCTCTGGCACTCCTCTTGGTCGCTCAGTCTCAGGGGTGAAGGGTCCAGGTGCTTTGGAGATGGCTGGTGCTGGAGTGCTTGTCATCAGCTCCTCTAAAAGCAGAAGCAGCAGAAGCCCCAGCCCCAGAAGAGTGAGCCCGTGCTGCAGAAGCCCCAGCAGAACCAGAGTGAGGGCCAGGGGGCGGGATGGTAGTCCTGTCCCTCTTGTAAGGGCTGGCAGCAGATGACTGAGGCTTGCTATGCTTCAGCATTTTTTTGGGGTTGCTGGCTGGCAGGGAGGCTGGCAGGAACCAAGGCTGGCAGGAAGGCTGGCAGGGAGGCAGGCACCAAGGCTTGCAGGCAGGCAGGCACCAAGGCTGGCAGGAAGGCTGGCAGGAAGGCATGCAGGCACCAAGGCTGGCAGGAAGGCTTCACCAAGGCTGGCAGGAAGGCTGGCAGGGAGTCAGGCACCAAGGTTTGCAGGCAGGCATAAACCAAGGCTGGCAGGCAGGCAGCAAGGCTGGCAGGCAGACTGGCTGGCAGCAAGGCTGGCAGGCAGGCAGACAGCAAGGCTGGCAGGGAGGCTGGCAGGGAGGCTGGCAGCAAGGCTGGCAGCAAGGTTTGCAGGCAGACATGCAGGCAGGACAGGCAAGGCAGTTGATGTGTCTGGAAGCAGGTCTTTCCTCTGAATGGCGACCTGCTTCTGAGCTGCTTCCGTTATATCCGCGGGGCTGACGCAATGCATCCCCCCCACATGCGCAATTAACGCTCGGCATCCGCTAGGCTTCCGCTCTGCATCCGCTTCATCCGCTGTGCATCCACTCTGCATCCGCTGTATCCGTTCCGCATCCGCTTTGCTGAGGTTGCCCGGAAGCCTAGCGGATGTGCCATCCGCTCCCATCCACTTCCATCCGCTGGGCTTCCGTTCCACATCCGCTTTCCATCCGCCCTGTGTCCTCCCCCATCCATGTTATTCGCTCCGGTTATGCACATTTTTGCCCCTTCTGAGAGCGGATAACAACGGATGGAAGATTTTTCTCATCCATTGTGTCTGTTTTGCATCCATTGGGCAGTGTGACAGGGCCTTTAGGCTGCTGGATGATCTTAGGCCAATAATAGTCTTTCTTTCTCTCTCTCTCTCTCTCTCTCACACACACACACACACACAAATAAATCTAATAAATATATAAATAAATAGATGTGAGTTAGTGTTGTGTGGCTGAGTTAATTCTGTTTAAAAACCATCATAAACTGTATGGGAATCAGATGAAATAAAATGAGCTGAATGAAACAGAGTGAGCAGATATTTTGGTTCAATTTTTTGGTTCAATTATGGATTAGCACTATTTTAAGTGAAAATTATAAGAACTATTATGCTGACACAAATTTTCAAGGCCTAAGAACTATAATTAGTAATGTACCAGAACTTATAAATGGAACAAGGCAAGATATTCTAATTATTTGTTTTATAGCTGCATTTCTTCCATTTTTTATATTGAAATAAACAAGAATAAGAGACAAATATTAGAACATGGAAGTTGTAAGATGATGGCTTGAAAAAGCTATTTTGAAAAAAAAGAGAGAGAAAAAGATGCCCGAAGACTGAAAATGAGTGAAGAATTTATGAGGAAAACAGCCCCATATAATGTAAGGGCAACCATTTTGTCTCTTTTCATATCAAGATCCCTTTTCTTTCTGATCTTACCATTCTGTTCATCTAGACATTTTCTCCCAAATTTTCTGAATTGTAGGCTGTAAGATCACAAGCAGAAGAGTTAGAAGGTAGACAGATTAATTTAGTTCCTCACATATCCATAGTCTAAAGCAGGTTTCGTTTAAGAATATTTGTGTCCATCAAACTTTTAGCAAAAAAGATCTTAAAGATGATATAATTTGTTTCCTCATCAGCAAACATCACAGCAATATGAAGCCTGTCTACATTTATTGTTTATCATCATAGCAATGGTTGGATACAAGGATGGATAATTTCCTTATATTTTCTCTTTTTCATTTTGAAATCTAGTGTTTATACTACACAGTTGGCTTGCTATAGTTTGAAATGAATAGAATATACAATACTTTTAAAGGTGCTTCATCCAAGAAGAATATTAAATCCAGAATCCTAATTGTACATATGCAAATTAGCTGAAGTTCTCAGACATAGAAATCAATTTGAAAAGGGTTCCTTGACAGCTAAAAATTATCACCTCAAAGGATCAGTGGTGAAGAAGAAAACAGAGCTATCTGTTCTTCTCCCACACAAATTACATTTTGGCTCAAAACAAAATGATGACTTTTTTTTTTCTCTCTCCTGTATTTTATCCACTGAGTTGAGATAGCATCCTTTTATTTTATGTTCTTTGGTCCTATAAAACAGAGACTGTGATCAGTTTTTAGATGAGCTAAACACAATTTTCACTCTGTTTTTCTGCCTAACAATAAGTTTTTTCTCTCCAATAATACAATCTTTTCTTTCTACTGCACCAAAGGACATCCATCTGTTTTCATCAGTCTGGAAAAGAACATTTGGTCTTTCCAGCAGTGATAACAGAGTCAGTGTGGGCAGTAGCAGGGAATGACAGTATGAAGGATTATGTAATGGAAATACTGTTTTCTAAAACATTTTTTTTGGGGGGTGGGGGGTGGAAGGGAGGCTTCCAGTTCAGCTGAACTAACTTCTAAATCAGATTGATTTAGGGTGATTCTGCACTGCAGCCTAAGCTACTCCTTTCTGTGCTGTTCTCAACAGTTCCTGAAGCTGACTTAACAAATTTCTGTCCAGACTGCAGTTGTATGACCATGAAGTCAGCTACAGACTATGGCCACTGCAAGATATGATTGGTCATTCCCTGATGACCTTCCTATAGAAAAGCAATCGTCACTGAAGGAAAGACAAACTTTGGGAAGGAAAGGTAAGCCTTGTGTATCAATGCCTGTCATTCTTTTTAGGAATGGTTCCTCATAAGTCTCCAGTCTTTCCCTTGCATTCCCAGATGTTTGTCCACAGAGTCCACATTTGACAATGCAATGCAGATCCCCTTCTCTCTCCCTTCCTTTTATTGTATCATGATTGATCTGATTGTATCATGATTTCAGAGCAAAGAAATGGAACTCTTCTTCATCAGATGAAGAAGAGTTCCTGTAGATCTACAGACTGTAGGCTTATAAGAACTTTGTATCAATAAAAAACACCTTGATGGTTTAGATTCGTAGAAACAAAGGAGTGGCATTATTTGAAACTTTGCAGCTTTATTCCCCATGTTTACACTGCAATTAAATATTAAAGTAGTGAACATAAAATGGGAAAGAAAGAAGACTGCTTTGTTCAGAAACCAAAAAAGTGCCCAGTGGGAGTTGTTAGAGGAAGGAGGAGATTTGTTGGCAGAAAATATGCCAGCCATGAGACTTTATTGACTCTGTGGTCTTTATGGGCCCTTGCTAAATCATTTAGAATGGAAAAAGGGTGGCTACTGACTATCTGAAAATGTACCAGTCCAGCAATCTGGGATGAAATGGCCTTTCAGGGTGGTGATTAAACAGTGGAAAACAGGCACGTGCCAGGTGCTGGGATCTTGTAGGTTGCAATAAAATGAGATTGACTGCTTGGAAGAGCTCAAGATAGCTCAAGATGAGAAACAAGGCTTTTGAATAGAGCTTCAAAACATGAATAGGGATGTGCTTTTGTGATGGTGAACGTCAACATTTAAGAAATGTTTGGTGGCCTATAGTGATAATAGGGCAATTTTAAAATAGAGATCTGGCCTTAGGACAAAAAAAGTCAAAAGATATCTAAATCAAAGCAATTTTCTCCAATTTGGGTCAAATCCAAAATTAGACCTTTGTCTTCAAGGGAAAAAAGAGGAAACTCTCACTATGAATTTTATCAGGCACAGAATCAGATTCCCAAATAAATCTTGTGATCAATAAAATCAAGTGTCCTTTGACTTGGCGCTCAATTCTTGGGATTTCATGCGCCTATCCCTACAATTTTCTAATTTTAAATAAGCTTGTTTTATCAGATTAATTCTCCAATAATTGAAATGATATGTCTACCTTAAATAAGTTTGAATCATATATTGTAACTAGACATTTAAATTCTTGGGTATGATTTACACATACTTATGCAGACATAGTTAAATTAATCAACTTTATATTCCTTTCATTTTCTTCTAACAATCTTGATATTTAGTTCATATAATGTCCTAGAACTTATCTCTGTTCTTATCTCTGTTCTTATCTCTGGTAATCCTTAACTTTCAACTTTTCAACTTTCATCTTTTGTTGACATGATGAGGCTTTAAATATTTAATTATAAATATGGGAAGGAGAGATCATTTGTTGTATTTTAAAAGATGATAAGTAACTAAAATTGTTTATACTTGTGATGAAAATCATTTCCTTATATATGCAGTCTTCTTTTATTTTATGTTGTAATTGTAATTTTATAATATTATTGTACACATACACAGACTAGTAATTTTGTCTTTCAATTAAATAATGCAAAGAATAACCCCACTGGAGAAATTTAGTAACATTTTTATGATATTCTATTGCATCACTTCATTTCATCTGGACTCAAAAAGGAAATAGGAAGCTGACATCATGAAATAATAATACAAGAAAATAGACCATGTTATATAGGCCAAGCCTCATTTAGTTCAATATAATGTAAACAAAAATTCATTTCTAAAAATGTGAAATGTAATGAAAAATGAGATGCTTTATTTAAAATGGAAACAATGTTTTTATATAATTTTGCCTGTTTATTTTCAAATACAATATAGGGTTACTTTTCCTAAATCCATGATAGTTTTAATATTCCAGTCTTCTCCTTAAATAACCTTTGATTGGTTCCTTATCTATTCCAGCAGGTTTAACGTTTTAGATCTTGCCTCATTATTTCACTGTTTGCTGCCCCAAATGAATTTTGCTGGAGCTGCATGGACTCAGCATTGAATGTTTGCTACTATTATACAATGTAGATATGAAATCATAAAAAAATTTGGCTGTGAACTTTGAAAGATTTGAGTATCTATGGTTCAAAGGCATATCTTGTTTGTGCTTGTGAGCTCAGTCTGCTATTCTGTTGTGTTTTGAAAGCTCTGCATTTATTTTAGTACTATATATTTAAAAAACATAAAAAATAGAGAATCCAAGAAGAAGACATTTATAAGCTGTATAATTTGGATACAAATTTCAAAGTAACTTTAAATTGTTTCTTGTATCAGATTTCAAAATCATTATTAAGATTAAGTTAAAACTTTATAACTAACTAAAGTGGCCAATATAATATGAAATATAAGTCAGAATGAACTATTAATAAAAGTTTCAGTCTAGTCTAAACATTCAAACTTAATTAGCAAATACATAAAACCAATCTTAAAGCCTTATAATCACAGAAATTCAAACTTGAATATAATATGAATCCATGCATAATATTGTATTACATAATATTTTTGCACTTAACCCTACAGCTGCTACAGTTAACATGCCTTGACCCATTTCTTTTTTTGAAACATCTGTTTTTCTTTGACAGGAAACTGTTACTAAAGTGGACTATGAAAAGTTATTGCTTTCTTTAAATGTTGCTGTCAGAGACCATCTATAAAATGTCTTAACACAAATATTCTTCCAGTATAGACAAGAAATTGTCTTCTGCCACTAAGCTGGACCATGTCATTTATTCTGACAGCAGCTTTGTAGCATTTCAACCAGAAGTCTTATCAATCTATGGTATCTGATCGCAAACTTATACACATGTGGCTAAGGAGTCAAGAATTCTGGCTCTTGTCATATTTGGCTCATCATTTACAGAAGAGGATGGAACTACTCATTCATAGTTGTAATGATGCAGCTCACTCTATTCACTCTAGTTGTGATGATGCAATTCACTCTATTCAATTCACAGTCCTGGTTTTTGAATTATATTCTAAAGATTTGACAATCTGATGCAGCGTTACATTTACATATTTAAACATTGGATCTTCTGTTTCTAATATGACCTACTATATCAACTTTTTCTCTTTTCTTCAAACACACCTTTTCATAAAAAAAGGGAGGAGGAGAAACTTGGCTTATTTTATTCTGCCTTCTCTGTCGTCTATGAGCAGCATGAGTTAAAGTTCCTGGTGTTTAATTAAAAATCCTGTTCCTTTTGGCACTGGCTTGCTAGAAAATTAGTACTGCACATAGAGAAGAGCCACACATGAACAAACCCCATCCAAGCTTGTGATGTTCTTAATAAAATAGAACTGCAACATTTCTACAAAGAACAAGAATAATGGAGTCACATGTAGAACAATAAGCAAGAGAGCTGGTGAGTAGATGCAAAGAACTTACCTGTTCAAATAGAAAAGACCATGTGGTTGTCTAAAATAAAGAGCAGGTTTTCCCTCAAATAATTTAAAATTGAAGAATTGTCTTAGATTAACTGAGACTGCACAAATGGAGGCACATTTGTCTAATGTTCTCTGGGGAATAGTCTTAAATTTAGAATTATCTCTTTCTCTGGTAGCTTAAGATGATGAGAAGACTGAAATCAGTTATTTGGTAATAAGGAAAACTTGAAGTGCTGACTTTTTTGTGTTGCAGGAAAAAGAAAGGCAAAGAAAGAGTAAGGCACACTGCTAATTCTTCTGATTGTACAACATTCACCCAAAGAAAAAAACTTATCAACATTACAAAAAAAAAACCCAAAACTTTTACTATACTCTGTCTGCTTTAGGGTATTTAGTGTCAGTTTTGGAAGCCATATTAGCACCAGAAATTTCCACGCTGCCATATTTTTGAGCCTGGGAAGATGGGAGGGGGGGATTTCATGGAGCGTATGAGGTTATACACAATAGCATTCTTCGTTAGAGTCAAGGTCATGTTGTTCCTGCACCAGGCTGAGCAGTAGTAGAGGGGATGTCTCAAGTTGGGACAGATGGTGATTGGGGCATGTGATGGAATCATGGGGGCAGGAGGTGGATTTGTAACAATTTACTTATTGGAGGGAAACCCAGGACTTTCAGATCCAGGATTTCCCAGATGTGCCAGTTTACTACTCTAATAAAAGGGGACTTTGAGAACATGTCTGGTTCAGAGTTATTTGTTGGAGTCAAGTTTTTCTAGAACACTGACATTTAGTACACTTGGAATACACAGATTTTCTAGAGTTCTAAGACAACCTACTCTTTAGTTTTAATACTAAGCAGAATCCAACAGTAGTTTTATTACATTTAAATTTAATATGAACAAATATATGTTTTCTGAATCAATAAACAATGTGAAATTCTTGAGAATGATTTTCTGTTACACTTAATCATTTTAACTGTTATGAAAAAACAATCAGTTTGTAAAAAATACATCGTAAATCTATGTGCAATACCAGCAGCACCCTTGAGGGGGCAGTGTCAGAAAAGGCAAGAAGTGTTGCAGTACAATCTGAACATTCTGAACATCCTATGACTTCTTCTTTGCATTCTGATGGTTCTACACCACAGATGTCAAACTCAAGGCCTGCAAGCTGAACCCAGCCCATAGAGTGTTGAGATCTGGCTTGAGAGGCTGCTCTGGAAATAGCCTGCAGTGCCTTTGCCAATGAAAACAAAGATCACAAAGGCTGCCTGTGCCCTCCTGTTGAGGTAATTCCCCATTAGGAGAATGAGCGCATACAGGGAGACGTATAGAGAGTAGTGTTGGAATAGTACACACACAGTACACAGATACACTGTACAGTAAATGTAGGTTTTTACTCCCAGAAAGGTTAAAGCAAAGTCCAAAATAGGCAGACCAAAGTCATTCACAAGTTAAATCAGTCAGTTTTCAATCCAGGGATAATCCAGTAACAAAGTCCAGTGTCAAAAGCAGTTCAGTATTAGACTTACATTAAATCCAGTAATATCAGTTAATTAGGAAAAATGGAGCAACAGCAATACTTTCCAGCAGAAGGAAACAAAGATACATTCTCTTCTGAGACTCAGACTAAGACTAAAACAACCCAGGTTTCTGGCTCCATCTTATGGCCATTTGAGAAACCACACCCAATTGCATGCTCTTGCATTCCCTTAAAAAGACAGTATTAAAATGTTTATCCTGGTTTATATATTTCTAATCCAAATACCTGTTAGGTGTCTTATGTTCCTAACGTTCTCCCCTTTTGGATAAGATAATACATTATCTTACATTCTATGTCCATAATCTTCACAGCAAGCCTTATACTTTATAGAGCCTTGGGCCTTTGTAAAATGATCTGCTATATTGTTTTCTGATATACAGTATTCCAGCTTAATGATTTTACTTTGCACACATTGTCTCACATTTAAATATTTTAAATCTGTGTGTTTCGTTCTTGTTTTAACAGCAATATTTGAAGCCATCTGTATTGTTGATTGGTTGTCTTCATAAACAACAATAGGATCTGTTATATTAATTCCCATATCAATTAATAATTGCTTATAAAAAACTAAATCTGCACATAATAAAGACAAATATGAGAATTCAGCCTCCATTGTTGACAAACTTAGATGTTTCTGTCTAATAGATCGCCATCCAATCAATGCTTTTCCCAATAATACAGCAGTACCTGATGTAGATTTTCGTGTATTTATGTCTGTAGCAAAACTTGAATCAGCATATGCAGTTAAATTCAGTTCATTTTTTGCCTCCAAATACAATGCATAATGCATTGTTTATTTCAGATATCTTAACACACGTTTAAGGCCCGGTCCCACTGGCCGATGGACACAAAATGTATGCATAAAGGAAACAGCAGACAAGCAAAATTTCGGGGGTGGCTCCATCCGTTTTCATCCACTCCAAAAAGTGGTGAAATTTTGCATAAACAGAACGGAAAAGAACGGAAAAGAATGGACATGGGTAGTATGTAGCGGGGATGTTAAATGGATGTTCATAGGAAGCCAAGCGGATGGAAGTGGATGATACCTCTGAAGAGGTTCCGGGGGAGAATTTTGAAGCGGACACATAGTGAATGAAGCGGATGCATCACATACTCCTAAAGGAAAGAAAGGGGATGCTGCACGGATGTATATCATATGCAAACTGTTCACTGCACATCCTTTCTGTTTCTGTGCTACTAACGCTGTGTAGACGTTCCGTGTACCTTTTGTTTCCTCCCTCTTTCCATTTTCAGCTGCAACGGATGTGAGTTGCAAGGATGCCCAGAGGATGCTGAGAGGATACAGCGGACGTTTAATGGATGATAAACGGATGTAGAACATTTGTTGCTCGTATGTCATGGATTTACATCGTACACGGCAGAAAGTTCATCCATTCACAAAGTTTTGTGCAGCTCAAAACTTCTTGCACGGATGAAATCACAGTGGACGGATGCTTGACGGATAGAACGTATGAAACACGTATGCAATGAGTACACAACGGATGCATAGTATTTTCCAATGGATGACAAGCTTTTTTTAACATTTTACATCCTCTTTGCATCCATAAGTGCAGTGGGACAGGGCCTTTAGCAGTATGCCAGTGCCTTTCAGTCGGCTCAGTGTTAAATCTTGCTAATTGATTAACACAGTATGCAATATCTGGCCTTGACCAATTACTGAGATAAGATAAACTACCAATCAAGGACTGAAAAATGTTCTTATCAAAAACAGGACTTTGAACATCACTATGGCTAAAGTCCTGGCTCATTGATGTTTCAGCCGGCTTACAAAGTTCCATTTTAAAACTTTTTAATAATTGGTTAATTTTATTTGCTTCTGAGATCTTGTACCTCCCCTAGTTCTATCTATCTTTAAACCAAGATATTGTTTGATTTCTCCTAATTGTTTTATTTTAAATTTCTGTTCCAATAGTGAAATTATCTCAGTAGCTTCTTGTTCAGTTTTGGTGATTAATGCTATGACATCAGTAAACAACAGCAATAATGAAATCATACCATTACTTTATCTTTTTTTAACAAACATGGATCAGCCATGCCAGCTACAAAACCTATTTTAGTTAATTCTTTAGCTATACATTGGTTCCACTCACATCCAGATAACTTCAAACCATAAAGACTCTTTTTCAATTTCCAGCAATCATTATTATCAGTATTGTCATTTTTGAGATCTAAAGGTTTTTTTAAATGTATAGTGTGTTGCAATGGTGCATGCAGATAAGCTGTCTCTACATCCAAATAATTTACAATGTATTTCTCCTTGGCTGCCCACACTAATGCTGCCCTTAATGTAGTAGCCTTCAGACTAGGTGCAAACACCTCATCATAGTCATTTTCTGTCTGATTGAATCCTTGTGCTACTAACCTGGCTTTATGGGTAATAGTCCCATCTACACCTGTCTTCATATCTTTACATACTTAATATATCCATTTGCATCTTATGGCATGTTTACCTGGTGATAACTTAACATTTTCATATACCTCCAGTCTTTTTAAAGATTCCAGTTCCTTATCCATTGCTTTCTGGCAAGCAGCCTGATCCTTAGCAGGATACAGTTTTAGTTCACTATAGTTGCTTGGAACTGTGTTCACTTGGCATACAACACTAGCCTGATATCTGTCAGGTGGTCGTGTTATTCGGATTGAACGTCTTAGTAATACAGGGCTTACTGGTGGACTTTCCTGTGCCACCTGCTCCTGTTCTTCTATTTCTTCCTGTGCTTGTTCTACTACTTCCTCCTGTCCTTCCTGTTTAATGGCTATTTGTGGTTTATTTATTTTATCTTTAGGGACTATTTGTGTGTCAATAATAATATCATTGCTGGATTTCTGTTCCAATCTATCTCACCCAATGTGCTCAAGAAATTTTGCACTAGCATGACAATAAACATGAGATGTGCCTTGATCTCAGAATCTAAATGCTCTATGGTTGGCCTCATAACCCACAAAAAATAACTTCTTAGCTCTATGTTGCCCTTTCAGTATTACTTGTGAGGGAATATGCACCCATGTTGGAGCTCCAAATGTGTGTAGGTAACTTAAATTTGGCTTTCTGCCATGCCAATGAGTGAATGGCAATTCTCCAGTTGTTGTATTAACTACATTGTTCAAAACATGGTTACTACACATTTTGGTTTCACCCCACAATGTTTCAGGTAAACCTGAATCAGATAACATAGTGTGAGCCATGGCTTCTAATTTTTGCTCTCTCCATTCTACAGACAAGTTATGTTGTGGTCTGTAAGGAGCAGAACGTTTATGCTCAACACCAGCCAATTTCAACATAGTTTGGAATCTTTTGTTAGCAAACTCAGTCCCATTATCAGTTACTGAAGTAATTACTTTACTTTTCATTTTTCTCTCAGCAAACCTTAGCCAGTTAAAGAAATGTTGGAATGTTTCTGTTTTGTTTTTCATAAGATAGCAGAAACCATATCGTGAGTAATGGTCCATTATACTCAAAATATAGCAGGCACCTCCTAAACTTGGTTTCTTAGGACCAATTATGTCAGCAAAAACAACCTCTAAAGGTTCTTTGGTCTTAAACCCATTAAGTCTGTTTGCAGGAGTAACCTTACTCTTTTCTTGACTACAAGCATTACAATTTAAATACTTGCTACAGGGTTTCAATTTTACTCCCTCTGCCAATTCAACAGTTTGTTTGAGCATTTTGAAATTCATGTGCCCTAGACATCTATGTAGTAAATGTATACATTTATCATGTGACTGAACATTGTTATAAACTGAGTTAGCCATCTTCAACTGATCATCATGTATCACATATAAATCATTTTTTAAAGTAGCAGTAACACTTTTACCCTCTTTCTCTATTGTACATTTATCTCCCCTAAAGGTTACTACATAACCAATATTAACTAAAGCCCTTACTGATAACAAATTAAATTTTAGTTTAGGTACATATAACATAGTTAAATATTCATTTATACAAGAACAATATGCAGTACCTTCACCAGATGCTTTCATCTTCCATTCATTTGCCAATGGTACATGCTGCTTACTCATGGACATCTTTACAAACCTCTCTCTATTTCCAGTAATGCACTGCAATGCTCCACTATCAACTACCCACAAATCATGGTTTACAGTTGAATTGCTAAACATAGCTAAATTAACATTCTTCTCAGCCTTCTGGTGTTTACTAGTATTCTGTTGTTTTTCCTTTTTACAGAATTTAGCTAAATGTCCCCTAGCCTCACAAGAAAAACATTTCCTAACCGTATAAGCAGTTGAAGATAAATGCTCTTCTTGTGGTTGTTCCTTCCTCAGTTGGTCCCTATCCAGTCATCTTCTTGCCTCTTCTAGCAATCTTCCAGTTATGTCAGTCAATGTCAGTTTATCTCTGGGCAGTACTTCCAGAGAAGATATATAATCATCATAACTTCCATCCAATGAGGAAAGAATGATGTAAACTTGATGCAGCTCTGAAAATATCAGTTCTTTTTCATGTAGCTCCTGAAAAGTTATTTTCATGAAGTTTAAATGAGCTAACATATCTCCACCTTTCAGAAGACGTGCTCTAAACAGTTTACGTGTGAGTTGTATGTGTGCACCTACACTATCACGAACATAAATCCTCTTCAAATTCTCCCAACATTTAGCAGCAGACTCTTCTCCACGAATATGGACTAGCTGCTGGTCACTCAGTGTTTGTCTAATTATACAAAGAGCTCGTTCGTTGTTCTGTTTAAAGTCAGAAAGCTTCTTGGCATCATCCTCATTTTCTGGATCCCAAGCATTTACATCTGATGGATTTTGAACTACATTCCATAAACCTTCTCTACACAGAAGTAGACTGCACTTCATAGACCAGGAAACATAGTTTGTTCCATCCAACTGGGTTATCAGTGATAGATTTGTTGAAGTGTCGTGTGCCATCTTTACCAGGATAGTAACCCACAATTAAACAATAAAAAGCTGTCTGTATACAGTACTGTGCATTCACACTAACTCTCAGTTATCTGAGCCTGGTATGGCCTGGGCCCATAACCAGTGTTAAGGTAATTCCCCATTAGGAGAATGAGTGCATACAGGGAGATGTATAGAGAGTAGTGTTGGAATAATACACACACAGTACACAGATACACTGTACAGTAAATGTAGGTTTTTACTCCCAGAAAGGTTAAAGCAAAGTCCAAAATAGGCAGTCCAAAGTCATTCACAAGTTAAATCAGTCAGTTTTCAATCCAGGGATAATCCAGTAACAAAGTCCAGTGTCAAAAACAGTTCAGTATTAGACTTACATTAAATCCAGTAATATCAGTCAATTAGGAAAAATGGAGCAACAGCAATACTTTCCAGCAGAAGGAAACAAAGATACATTCTCTTCTGAGACTCAGACTAAGAGTAAAACAACCCAGGTTTCTAGCTCCATCTTATGGCCGTTTGAGAAACCACACCCAATTGCATGCTCTTGCATTCCCTTGAAGAGACAGTATTAAAATGTTTATCCTGGTTTATATATTTCTAACCCAAATACCTGTTAGGTGACTTATATTCCTAACACCTCCAAGCTCCATTTTTGCTGCAGATGGCTGCAGGAGGCCATCACAGGCAAAAATGAAGCCCAAGTGCCCCTGACTACATGTGCCCCTGACACAAGTGGCATTGAGCTGGCCACGCCCACCCCAGCCACACCCACCTGGCCCACCGAGGTCAAACACAATCCTGATGCAGCCCTCAATGAAACTGAGTTTGACACCCCTGTTTACATTATCTAGAAATAGCATATGAATAGCATATGAATATATGAAATAAAAAATATAATCATCAATGACCCCAGGTCAACCATTTTGATTTATTTTACCCTTTTCTGTGAACATCATGTTCAAAATGATGACTGCTTAAAAATTGATCCTATTGAATTTATGTGTTTCAGACAAAGATCCATTGAATCCAGATAGGCAATATGCTCTCAAATTAACTCACAGGAGTTTTAAAAATGATTATTTGAATAAAAATAAATAGATAAGTCATACTGCAAAGCTAGCCACTGACCTCTAGTTTCATGCTTATTTGCAGAAAGGTGGGCAGGTGAACTACTTCATTGTCTGAGAGATAAATGTTCTGTGTCAGGTCATATCCTCCACTATAACTATTTTGGAAGAGACATATTTCCCTTTTGAAATGTTATATACCAAATGCGTTCAGAAGTCCAAATATGTTTAGGTTTCTTTATTGCAACAAGTAAAAAAAAACATGATTTCCAAGTAGAAATAACATTTCATCAAGATTCAGTTTGGCCCTCTCCACCAATTTTATCTCTGAGAGGAATGGAATCATCTAGACAGCCACTTTCCTCACTGGAAGTGTTTCACTGTGCAGTTCTGAGCTGCAAAAGAATCCTGTGAAGAGACCAGACATTTGAATAAATGAGAAAATCCTTTTGCATTCTGTCAATAGTTGTTTGCTCTCAAGGAATCTTACATTTGAGATCTTTGGAATAAATATGTAGTTTCTAAACTCTTGAAGTATTGTAGCATTGACAGAAATAAAAGTAAGTAGGCATTAGGAATTATCTTTTAAAAAAAAACAGACACATTTAACAAGAACATTCAAAGAATGAATTAAAGTTAACCATAATAGCCAGATTTATTCATTCCCATCAAATAAAATAAGCATGCTTAAGAAACATTCCTTGACTTCCAGTTTGAGCTTCTTCGGCGAGAGACCGAAACCTCCTCTCTCTGAGGCTTCGATCCATGCTTGCCGCTGGAGCACCCCAAGCCGGCTGGTTTTGGTGCTAAGCCACCCCGTAGTGGTGGTGAGAGGGGGGAAACTACCTGCAGGGTTGAGGAGAGCCACATCTCTCCCCCCAAGCTGGCCATTACTCCCTTTCCCGAAGGTGGTTGCAGCGGTGGTCAGAAATGGCCACCACAAAGAACTCGACCAGAAAAGAATGTGCAGGAGGAAGATAAGAAGAGAAAGTTTTGGCTGACTGGGTCAAACAGCAAAAGCAACAAATAAGATGCCCTGGAATTTAAACTAAACAACATTGTTTCTAAAGAAGATTTTTAAACTGTGAAGGAGAGAGAGAAGGGAAAGGATTAAGGTTTTTTTTCTTCTCTTCCTTATACTGACAGCTAAGAGACTTAAGCAAGAAATTGGAAAAAAAATCCACTTTGACATTAATAGGCATCTAAGCTGAAAACAAAAGTCAAAGGGATAATAAAGATTTCTGGACATTTAAAAGCTTTTAAAAGATGGAAAGGAGAAAAAAAAAGAATAGAAGGGCAGGATCTGGAAAAATGGAGGAGACTGCCTGGAATTAAGGAATGGAACTGTAATTAAAAGGAACAAGATTCCTCAAAGATACATTTTAATGGAAACTTGGCAACAAAATAACAGAACCCCAGGAAGAGAAAGTGGAAAAAAGAAGCAAGTAAAAACAGCCTTTGATTATTTGGATTACTTGGTGACTTTTGGTTTTTAGCATCTAGATGACTAAAATTAACTGGGTGGTTGTTAAAAGTTTTTCAAATGGTATCACTCTTAGAAGAACTGAAAACAGAACTTTAAAAATGGAAAGAAGATGCACAAGAAGAGAGAAGTACTTTTGGCTTCGTGTTTCAATTCTTAGAAATGGAGATCTGGAATTATGAGAAGGAACAAGAAATGCTTGCAGAACAAGAAGATTGGGACAAAGAAGAAGCCATCTTGAATGATCAAATAATTTTAAGTAGGGGGAAAAAAGAAAAAGGGGAAAAGAGAGCGAAAGGTTTAAGACTAAAAAAAACAACCAAAAAGAAAGACAATTTGAAAGATAAGTACAGAAGAGAGGATTAGAACAACAGAAGAGAGGATTACAGATGAGAGAGTTAGAAACAGAGAGACGAGGGGGTAAAAGGGAGAGGGAGAAGAAGAGGGGGAAGAAGGCAAGGAAAAGATGTTGTAAAAGACATAAACAAATGGAGAAAGAGGGAAAAGATATAAGGATAGTAACCATAAGTTTGTTTAGAGATAATGGGTGAAAAGGTACATAACGATAGCATTGTTATATTACAAATAGAAATAATTTTAGAAAATATGATGATGGATAAAATATTTATTGTAATGTAGTGGGATGTTTGTTAATAAATAAATGAATTAAAATGATTGAGAGAATTAAAAGGGAACATTTTTAATTATTAGTAATGATTTATAAAAATATAAGTAAGAAATACGGGGAAAAAAGAATTAACCATGGAAAGTTTCTAAGTGTTCCCAAGGAAGTATGATATTCAATTGAAAAGAAATGTTAAAGATGTTAAGATTTTAATGCATATTAATGATAGAATTGAATTGGAATGGAATGTGTGTTTTATTTACATATATATATGTAAATATATGTGTGTGTGTGTGTGTGTGCTATTTAGCTTCCTTCGGGTATTATCCCACGTCATTGTAGTTCTGTTAAA